>CM034146.1:22766540-23966540 GCA_019776745.2 Taxus chinensis
GTTAGTAACCCCTTTCAAAAAAAAAAAAATTTACCCTAAATTTTTGCTATACTTTGGTTTGGTTTTTCAGTGTCCCGGACGGGGAATTACATTTGGTATCAGAGCGAGGTTTCACACTCACAGAACACTGGGTAACTAATTAAAATAGTTAATGGTAATTTTAACAACACAAAATTAACTAAATGAATAAAAATAAACAGTTAAAATAAATCATCCACAACCATTAAGTTTTAAATTAATAAATTTCTCGCTCACCTCGTGCTATGTACCTTGGGATATAATATTATAATGTATATGGGTTGATGGAGATGCCGACATGTGGCACACATCCCCTTATCTTATTATATCATTCATTTATGATTTATTATGCTTAGGAGGTCGGCCTCAGTATTGGCCATAGGTTAGAATGGTATATATAGGGGTTATAAGGTTATAGTTAATCATCATATTGAGTATTGGAGTGTTATTGTATGGTTTGGAGGTTACCCCCTCGAAGTGGTATTGGAGGTTGCCCCCTCGAAGTGGCAAAGATATTATATGAGCATATTGTCATCATTTATCTATATTTTGGTGTTCTCTCATATTATCCTGCTGTATATGTTCTGATTTATACAAGTAATATTCTTACAAGTGGTATCAGAGCGGCGATTTCGGCCAAAATTAGGGTAAAAACCCTAATTTTTTGTTTCGAATATATATTGAAGAGGGTATCGAATTTTTTCCCAATTTTTTCATCATAGTTTGGAAACACTTTAATTCAGAATATCTGAAAATTTCAGCTGCAGTGGATCTGTTTGACGGATTTTATTGGTGTTTTAGGTTTTTTCATAAATTCACTTTTCAGGAAGCAAATTGTGGTATTTTTTAGAAAAAAAAAATATTTTCGGAAAGCTTTTCACATTTCAGTTATTGTTTGTTCTTTGTGTTTTTATCCATCAGCCGAAGTATTTTCAGAATTCCAAAAACCCTAGTTTTGTGGATCATGGGGATGGTAGCTTTTTTTATAGATGGCAGGATTGATGCTAGAGAATGGTGGAACAAATTCAGGGATAAATTTTCTAAAACATCAGATATTTGGTTATTCAAGTTTTGGATTAGTTGCCCTACACAGATTTTCTTTTCTAAGTTAGAAAAGGAAAAGTCTAATTGGTCTTTGCAGGAACTGGAAGAAGTTTTCATGGACAGATGGGCAACAAAAGAAGAAGAAGACAAAGCAGAAAAAAATAAAAAGAAAAAGAAGTAGAAGAAGAAGAATCAGAAGAAGAAGACAAAGCAGAAAAAAATAAAAAGAAAAAGAAGTAGAAGAAGAAGAATCAGAAGAAGAAGCAACATCAGAAGAAGAAGAAGAAGAAGATGTTGATGATGAAGCTGCTACACAGGATAGGATTTCATATGGTGGTTGGATGATCGAGCTTGGCGACAAGTGTGCAATAATTTAAAGCACACTCATTATATGGCTTCTTCTTATGTTTCGGGGACGAACCATGTCAAAGAGGGAGGCAATGCTATGTACCTTGGGATATAATATTATAATGTATATGGGTTGATGGAGATGCCGACATGTGGCACACATCCCCTTATCTTATTATATCATTCATTTATGATTTATTATGCTTAGGAGGTCGGCCTCAGTATTGGCCATAGGTTAGAATGGTATATATAGGGGTTATAAGGTTATAGTTAATCATCATATTGAGTATTGGAGTGTTATTGTATGGTTTGGAGGTTACCCCCTCGAAGTGGTATTGGAGGTTGCCCCCTCGAAGTGGCAAAGATATTATATGAGCATATTGTCATCATTTATCTATATTTTGGTGTTCTCTCATATTATCCTGCTGTATATGTTCTGATTTATACAAGTAATATCCTTACACCTCGTGCGCAGGATGGAACCCAAGAGAGGATGGTCATCTAGAGGTTTTGGGCATAGTGCACCTATGCGGGAGCCGCCGGCACTTGAATTTGGGCCTCGGATATTAGAGGCCTTGCGCTAGCTGATAGGCGTTGTAGAGCAGTGTCTACCACCACCGCAGGAGACGAGAGTGGAGACACAATTGGGAGGTGAGGAGCCGATAGGCGAGGAAGCACATTCAAAGCCGCCAGAGCACAAAACACCGAGGTGGGAGAGGTTACGTAGCCCTTCCATTCATCATGAGAGGGTAACCTCATTCCATCATATCTGCTCACATAGTCTTGAGGGACCATTCGAGGATAGGCGATCCCCTTCGCCTATTGGACTACATCACCAGGATCGAGATACAAGTAGTGTGATCAGGGATCTTCTTCAGTTGCAGCCACCCACTTACACCGGCTCTATAGATGGCTTTGGGGCTGAGTCATGGCTCCTTAGCTTGGATAGTTGCTTTGGCTTGCACTCTTACGAGAGAAATGTCAAGGCAAGGTTCGCCATACACCTCCTCCGACACGCAACAGGCATTTGGTGGAGGAATGAGGAGCGGAAACTCCATCTGACTTGAGAGATATTGACTTGGGAGATGTTCGAGGAGCATTTCAGGGTTTGCTATATGTCAGAGCTTTGGCCTGCAAGTAAGAGACCAAAACAAAATAAGGAAAAGAAAACAAGAGAGAAATTTAAATGAAAAGAAAAAGCAACATAAAGAAATATTAGGGAAATTTTAGGGTTTTAAATCTGAGGGTTAAAAGTAGAAGCATCCAAGGGTGGATATTTTTCCCTACACTTTCCAAGTCATGGGACTTTATGGGATTCCATGATAAAATAAAAGAAGAGTGAATGTGGACAAAATAAAAGGGGGAGTGTAGTCTATAGTAGAATTTTTTAGCTAAAACTAATAATAATTAAATAAATGAAAATTGTGTTGGGCTAGTAGTTAAGTAACAGGGTTAACCAAATTAGTTAAAATAAACAATTTCTGAGATCGGTTTTGTATCATTGGTTTTAGCATGGTTAGTAACCCCTTTCAAAAAAAAAAAAAAAATTACCCTAAATTTTTGCTATACTTTGGTTTGGTTTTTCAGTGTCCCAGACAGGGCATTACATTTGATATCAGAGTGAGGTTTCACACTCGCGAACCACTGGGTAACTAATTAAAATAGTTAATGGTAATGTTAACAAAAAAAAATTAACTAAATGAATAAAAATAAACAGTTAAAATAAATCATCCATAACCATTAAGTTTTAAATTAATAAATTTCTCGCTCACCTTGTATGCAAGATGGCGCCCAAGTGAGGATGGTCAGCTAGAGGTTTGGGGTGTAGTGCACCTACACGGGAGCTGACAACACCTGAATTTGGGCCTTAGATATTAGAGGCCTTACGCCAGCTGATAGGTTTTGTAGAGCAACGTCTACCACCACCGCAGGAGACGAAAGTGAAGACACCATTGGAAGGTGAGGAACCGATAGGTGAGGACAGGTATTCAGAGCCACCAGAGCACGACACACCGAGGTGGGAGAGGTCACGTAGCCTTTCCATTCATCACGAGAGGGTATCCTCGTTCCATCATAGCCGCTCACATAGTCTCGAGGGACCATTCAAAGATAGACGACCCCCTTCGCCTGTTGGAATACATCACCAGGATCAAGATACAGGCAGTGTGATCAGGGATCTTCTTCGGTTGCAGCCGCCCACTTACACCGGCTCTATAGATGGCTTTGGGGTTGATTCATGGCTCCTTAGCTTGGATAGTTGCTTTGGCTTGCACTCTTACAAGAGCAACGTCAAGGCAAGGTTTACCATACACCTCCTCCGAGACGTAGTAGGTGTTTGGTGGAGGAATGAGGAGCAGAAGCTCCATATGACCCGAGAGACAGTGACTTGGGAGATGTTCAAGAAGTGTTTCAGGGCTCGATATATGTTAGAGAATTTTGTGCAGAAGTGGATCGATGAATTTCACGATTTACGACAGGGATCTGGCATAGTAGCATAGTATGAGAGTAGGTTCCTAGATCTCCTGCAGTATGTGGACTACCTGCAAGATGAGAATTTCCAAGTTAACAGGTTTATTTGAGGCCTTAATGAAGATATAACAGGAGCAGTTAGGATGCTATCTCCTCCCACACTTGAGAAGGTTGTGGAGAAGGCCTACTTAGCTTAGGAGAACATAACCAAGGCACAGGAGCACCGTGATAGAAACAAGAGAAAGTTTCAGTAGAGGATACAAGCCTTTCAGAGTCAGAGGTCATGGGGTACTGCACCACCCCCTAGAGGAGGATTTTGGCCTCCACCAGCAGCCGCGAGAGCTCCATCGCACCCGCAGCGATAGACACAGCAGCAAGGCCACCCACAGTAGGGGGCTAGACAGACACAGGGATTTTAGAGGGGTGTTTCTAGAGGTGGTTTTGGTGGAGCCAGGGATAGGATGCAGGGAACTCAGCAGGCACAACTAGCTCGCACTCAATAGTCTACTAGGGTTGGACCGGCAGGATCAGTACACCAAAGTACAGGAGGGACCCCATCTCAGAGGGGTACAAGAGGTTGTTTTATTTGTGGATATCTAGATCACTATGTGCGCATGTGCCCGCACAAACACAATACCATGGATGCATAGAGAGCTACTAGATCTGAGCAGACAGTGGGTGATGTAGGATGCACTCATTGTGTATATGCAGTAGTTAACAACCGCCAGGCTGAGCATCAGGCCACAGTCATTGAGACAACAGGTACTATCAGGGGTATTTCTTTCTCAGTACTTTTTGATTCAGGTGCTTCAGATTCCTTTATATCACCTTCTATAGTGGACCAGTGTGGGCTAGTGGTGGCTAGGCAACAAGATAGTTGGCAGGTTGAGTTTACCTCTAGGGCCAAACTTGTTGTGGACTCATATGTGGAGAGTTGCGTACTTGATTTAGGAGCCTTCTCCACTACACTTGACCTCTGAGTTATCCCTCTAGGTTCCTATCAGGTAGTTTTGGGTATGGATTGGATCGAGACTCATCGAGCTAAGGTGGATTACAGAAATAAGGTCATTGAGTGTCAGGATGATCTTGGAAGTGGAACTATTATATCAGGGATGCAGCGGCCTATCTCCTTGTGCATGATATCAGCTAAGAAAATCAAGTGGAGCATGCGTAAGGGGTGTCAATTGTTTTCCATCACCATCAGTGATCGATCTGAGAGCATTCCAGAGCATTCACCCTTAGATGATCATGTAGTTTTGAGGGAGTATGCAGATGTGTTTCTAGGCGAGCTTCCAGGGTTACCACCCCGTAGAGAGGTGGATTTCACCATTGATTTAGTACCTAGATTGGCACCAGTTTCTAGGGCACCTTATCGGATGACAACCCCAGAGCTTCATGAGCTCAAGATTCAGTTAGAGGAATTGTTGGATAAGGGTCTCATTCACCCTAGTGTATCTACTTGGGGAGCGCCAGTCATATTTGTGAAGAAGAAGGACGGTTCTCTCAGGCTTTGTGTAGACTTTAGACAACTCAACAAGATCACAATAAAGAACCCTTATCCACTCCCTAGGATTGATGACTTATTTGATCAGATGTGTGGGGTGAGAGTATTCTCCAAAATTGATCTCAAATCAGGGTATCATCAGTTGCACATTTCAGATGCAAACATTCATAAGACAACGTTTCGCACATGTTATGGGCATTATGAGTTCATAGTGGTTCATTTTGGTTTGACCAATGTCCCAGTTATCTTCATGAGCCTCATGAAAGGTGTATTTAGGACATTTTTGGATCACTTTGTCTTAGTGTTGCTTGATGACATATTGATATATTCTTGTTCCGAGGAGGAACAAAAGGGGCATTTGAGGCAGGTACTTCAGGTTTTGAGAGAGCAGAAGTTGTATGGGAACTTAGAAAAATGAAGCTTCTTTCAGAAATAAATTCAGTAATTGGGTCATATCATTTCAGGCGAGGGTATCTCTGTAGATCCCTCTAAGATATAGGCTATCTTGGACTAGCCAACACCCACATCAGTTACTGAGGTAAGAATTTTCATGGGTTTGGTAGGGTATTACTGCAGGTTCATACAGGAATTTTCTAGGATTGCTCACCCTATCACTTCTCTTCAGAGGAAAGAGAAGAAGTTTGATTGGTCAGAGAAATGTGAGAAATCGTTTCAGTTGCTTAAGGAAAGGTTAACCACGACACCCATCTTAGCAGTTCCAGACCCGACAGAGGATTTTTTTGTTTGTACTAATGCATCACTAGAGGGTTTGGGAGCAGTTCTTATGCAGGAGCGTCAGGTTATTGCTTTTGAGTCTCGTAAGCTCAAGGACTACGATCTTAATTATCCTAATCATGACTTGGAGATTGTAGTAGTTGTTCATGCTCTTGTTCGTTGGTGACATTTACTTTTTGGTAGACCTTTCATTTTGAGGACAGACCACCAGAGTTTGCAGCATATCTTCTCACAGCCGAACCTCAACGTTTTTAAACGATGTTGGATGGAGTTCCTATGTGAGTATGACAAGGAGGTTCAATATATCAAAGGAAAAGAAAATTTGGTTGTAGATGCACTTAGTAGGTTACGACATGTGCTTGCTTCTTTGACACTTCAGTCAAATTTGAGAGGCAGGATTCTTGAGCACCTTCAAGAGGATAGGTTTTATGAGGGAGCTAGATAGATGTTGGAGTCATAGGGTTCTTTAGAGGGAAGGTATTTTGGGTGTGTTTTAGAGGTAGATGGTTTGATTCAGTTCCATAGGTGCATTTAGGTGCCTAAGTTAGGTGATCTATGTAGCTTCATCCTCATAGAGGCTCATCGAGCCCCATATGCGGCACATCCAGGAGTGAAGAAAATGCATGCCGATCTGAGAGAGTTATATTATTGGCCAGGTCTCCGACGGGACATAGCAGATTTTGTTGCACGGTGCCTTGAGTTTCATAGGGTTAAGGTAGATCATTCTCATCCCACAAGACTCCTACACCCCCATGATATTCCCAAGTGGAAATGGGATGTGATCTCCATGGACTTCATAGTTGGACTTCCTATGTCATCTTATCGTCATGACGCCATTATGGTCACCGTGGATAAACTGACCAAGGTTTTACATTTTTCACCAACCAAGGTCACCTATAATGCTCAGGCCATTGCCAAGGTATTTATAGAGGACATTGTTAGGTTGTATGGGATTTCGAAGACCATCATCGATGACAGGGATACTATTTACACTTCAGTTTTCTGGACTTCTTTTCAGGCCGCTCTGGGTACTCAGATCAATTTCAGTTCATCTTATCATCCAGAGACAGATGGGAAGACAGCGAGGGTTAATCAGGTGTTAGAGGACATGTTAAGAATGTATGTCATGGATTAGTAGAAGAAATGGGAAGATTATTTGCATTTAGTTGATTTTTCCTACAACAATAGCTATCATAGTTCCATTGGTATGGCTCCTTACTAGGCCTTGTATGGACGACCTTGCAGGAAACCTTTGAGTTGGGATAGACTAGATGACAGGATTATTATGGGACCAGCCTACCTTCAAGATTTAGAGTAGCAAGTTGTTCTAATTAGAAAACGTCTTGAGCAGGCCGGGGCACACCAGAAGGCATATGCAGACACCAAGAGGATTGATCGTCACTTCTCAGTGGGTGACAAAGTCTTCTTGAGAGTATGCCCGCATAAGAGTATGATCTGTTATGGAAAGGGTTCTAAGCTATCACCTCATTTTTTGGGGTATTTTGATATTTTAGAGGTCACCAGTTCAGTTTCTTATCACCTAGCTTTGCCACCACACCTTGCACGGGCCCACGATGTTTTTCATGTTTTTTTACTATGTAGATATGTACCTGATGCTTCTCATGTCTTGGATTAGTCAGCATTATAGGTAGAGGACGAAGGACAATGGATATTGGAGCCTGTATGCATACTGGAGCAATGGAGGTTGGCCCTTCGGGGTCGAGACTTGGACCAGGTTAGAGTACAATGGGACCGGTATGATGAGACAGCAGCTACCTGGGAGGATACGATACCTTTGAGGGCTAGATATCCCTATCTATTTCAGTGACTTCCAGGAGGAAGTCTAACTTTAGTAGAGGGGGATGTAGTGCCCACACTTTTTATAGCTCAGTAGCTTGTTGTTTCTTTGCTCATAGACATGTTTTGACAGTGATTGGTTATATCTTGGACATTAGATTTAGATATTTCATCTTATTAGACATATGTGGATATTTAGGCGTATAGCGGCAATTTAGCTTAATTTCTATATTGTCGCTTTTTCTTATGATGTCATGGATACTAATGGATATGATGTTTTGTTTGGAACATAATTATAATAATGGATAGTTGTTTCATGTGAAATTATATGGTTATATGTCACGTATCATCCTATCTAACTTTTGGAATATTGAGTATAATTGTGCATGTTGTAGCATATTGATTTCAATAGGATGTTCGGTTAGTTTAGAATGAATTGATATCTTACTATGTCATTGAATTAAATTGTATTGGACAGGTGCGGTTAATGTGTGCAATGAATGTGTAGGTGACAGGTTTACAGGAGAACGTGGGATTTAGGCCAGCTACTCAATCTTGCACAAGCAGCCCACGGGCTGAGTCCTATCCATGTTAATTGTGTAAAGCCTTAGTATAGGAGATTATTATTTTGGGCATTATGAGTGACCCCAATTCATGTAATGTATTGTGCTTTGAATTATTAATTTTTTTTAGGGTTGCTAGTGAAGTTGTAAACCTGCTTTGTGAGTTAATAATCCCACTTTCATTTAAATTTTAGATTTTGTTTAATGAGTTACTTAATCACAAGGGTTTAGGGTCACATGTCAGACCCTTGGGTGGTCCCCACACCCTCTACCCTTGTGCCAAAAATGTAAAACTCGAAATTAGGGTATTTTGGGAATTTTTGGGGACCCCTTTGTGGCTTGGGAGTCCCCCTAACATAAAAGTGAGCCTTGGACCCTACCTAATGGGTAGGGGGGATTATTTTCAAAGATAGAGGGAGTTTTCCCTCCCTTTTTACTTCTTGTTTAGTCACATCCATGTAAGGGATGTGGATTTGAGTGTTTATCAAAAGTTCCACTAGTTTTGTCTTGCTAACATTTAAGGGAATTTGGGAGAAGAGGGAAAAAAGAAAATTTTACCCTTTCTCTCTTTTGTTTTGGCATCTTTGACCTTGATGAGGGAGAGGGGTGACACATTTTACCCCCTCATTGGTGAGGATTCTTATTTGCTCCGCTTCAAATTCTCATTCATGGGAAAAGAGAGGGACTTTTTTTCTGAAACTTCTTGCTTGGGATGCTTGTGGATTTTGGAGCTTGGAGATTGGCTTGAGTCAAGGTGTGGAGAAATTTGAAGTTGGAGAGCTTTCCTTGAGGTAGGCTCTTATGTTTTTTTTTTCTTGTATTGCATTTCTCTTAGTTTTTAGATGGGTTGCATGGTTTTGTTGTTTGGTTGTTGTTGTTGTTTTACTCCCTCCATCATATGGCATGATGGAGTTTTGGACTGTGGGGGAAGAGAGAGGGAATTTTCCCTCTCAATCCTCAAGGCTTGATGGACAAGCCTTGTAGGGTCTTAGTGTTTCCCCTTGATGGTTGAGGTGGGGAAGTTGATTCATTTGGCTTGAATCTCCTTCCCCATTCTTGGTAAGGAAACCCCTTCGGGGTTTTAAAATCCTTCCAAGAAGGACTTGGAGAAAGGAAGGAGGAATAAGGAGGGTTTTGGATTGAAATTAGGAGCAATAAGGAGGATATGGAGTTTGTTGCTTATGTAAGAAATTATTTGGAATAAAATTTTTGGAGAACTTTCTCCTCTCTTCCCCACCTTTGAGGAAGAACATGGGTTCTCCTCCTTGTAAAATTTTGAATTTTGATTTATGTTTCTTTTTTTTTTTGTTTCTATGTGAAAGTGTTCTTGGTTGCTTCACCCTCCATCTTGTGCAAGTTTTGGTTAGTTGACCTCTTTCCCATAAGCTTGAGGGAGGCTAACATGCATCCCAACCTTGGGAGAGGCATGTAATGATGCCTATGGTTGGGAGGCAAACAAGCTCTTTCTCCTTTATGGAATTCTTGAAGGCATGAAGGATATATCTCAAGCTTGGAATCTCTTGTCATCTTGGTGCTCATTGTCTCCTTCACTTTGTTGGTATTTCTCTCTTGTGACTCTAAATTATGACTATTTAGAAATTTCCTTGTATTGTAAAGTACCTTCTTGTGACTTAGAACCACTTGTAAGATTGAAAGTCCATTGTATTTGAAGACTTTCTTCCAACCTTGTAAGGGAATGTTGTTGGATTGTTGCCTTGTATTTTAGCATGCTTGTGAAATATCAAGTATTGAGTTATTGTGTAGTTTGTGCAAAAGAAGATTTGTAAAATATTGCATTCCTTTAGAATACATTTGGTAGAAATATATATATTTACACTCCTTTAACAAGCTTTGTTTTTGGAATATTATTTTAACAAAAAAAAGGATTGTTGATTGAAATAAAATATATTTGTCACATGGAGGTTGCTATTTAACATTGAAGAAACTATTATAATTTTGAAAAGTACCGGAATGACTCGTTCCTATAGAAACAGATAAGAGTTAGGGCTAGGAGGAATACCTGTAGAATGTCGAGATGGTGTGCGCGTACCGTAGAGAAAGATCAGGTTGATTGCGAAGAACTCCTTTTTGTCTTGGAAGGACTACCTGCAAATAAGAACACAAGACCACAAGATTTTGATTAAACAATAAATGAGGAAACTGCCTTGGGCCCAGGAAATATAAAACTTCCTTTCGAAGGTGGTCAGTTTCCCTGCTAATATGAATTAACACAAAAGACTGCAAAATATCAATTAGATTACTTGGTTGAACTGGGTAGGGGAAAGGCTGGTTTTCTGGTTTTGAGTCAGGGTAACCGATACCGGTTTCTGGTAACCGCCGTCGGTTGGGTCTAGGACCTGTAGGTTGATTGTTTTGGTGGGGTGTTTGTGTTTCTTGGTGTTGGTAAGGTTGGTTTATGGATGATATTAGGAAATGAGATGATGAGGGTAAAAGAATAACAGTTAGATGCAATGGGATCTTGGGTAGTGGGTTCAGAGACTGGATTTAGGAGGACTGTGATTCAAAGAGCATAAGAAATGTTATAACAGAGGACATGCAAGATATGACTTACTGGTTTTGGCGAAGATGCAAGTTGATATCCTCTACTGCAAGCACTTCTGGTTTCTCCACTCGTCTCTGCTCTGGTCAAGTGAAGATCTGGACTCTGTTTTTTCGCTCCCAATGATCTCTGTTGTTTCAAAAATCATTCGACTGATCTCCAAAAATGAAATTCTGATCCGTTGTTTTGGTTTGGGGAGCCCATTTACAGGGAACCGATGGCGGTTACGTAACCGACGGCGGTCGAGTAGGAACCGGCATCGGTAAGGAAAAAGTAGGCTATTTTTAGTAAAATAGCCCACCTTCCCTGCTTTTCTCCCGAGAGATCAGTTGCGGGCTTGGTCAAGTGGCTAGAAGGTCGGCTTTGGGTGCGAGTAAGGAGGCATTAGTTATGGATGTGAGTCTAGACCAAGTCATGGGTCTTAATTAGGTTAGTTTAGGGTTAGGGCTAGGTCATGATGAGGTGGCAAAGTGAGGTGGCGGGTAAGGTGATGTGGATTTATCAATTATAAGGTAATTAATAAATAATTGTGTAAGGTTTAGGTGATGAGGTTAGATTGCGAGATGAGATGCGGGTCACAAGGGGTCGTAAGACACAAATTTGGTGTCTACATTAGCCCCTTATTGTCGTGTAGCTTGTTTTGTAAAGCTGCACGGACAATAATATGAAGTGGTTACTCCTGTTAAGGGTATAGGTAATCCCCCTCAAATCTATCACAGATTGAGTGAACGAGAAATCAGGGATAGGGTTGATAACGGGTAAATGGGGTAGAGGGGATGGTAAGATGGTGGGGTAGGTTCAAGGAAGCAGACGCATATTGAAATGCAATAGTACGACTAGGGTACATGATTTGACGAGCAAACCAGCAGTGCAGAGGCAAAGGTCGATAGTTTATCCAAACAAGGGTGATATAATCCTGGTATCCAAGGCATAGGAAGTAGCCCCAGGGTATATAACAGGTAAGGTACAGGAACGTTTAGGCATGTTCGGCAGTACCAAAAGGTTGGTTTGGTTGAGATAAACGTCACGGTCTAGGTCTGGGCAAAGTTGGTCGACAGATCAAGTCAAGGACCCTAATCATGCTAAAACACGAACAGGTGAGCTCGATTGAACAAAAAACTACCGGATGGGTGGATAAAAGTGTATGGTGTTGATTTTGGGTAAGGGATGGAAGTGGTGCGGCCGTGGGTCGGGCCAAGTTGTTGGGTTGCGGCCTTGGGTCGGGCCAGAAGGGTAAAGGGAGGCCTTGGGTCGGGCCAAATAGTGAGGGCGAGGCCTTGGGTCGGGCCAATTGGTAGGTTGAGGCCTTGGGTCGGGCCAAATTGGTAGGGCGAGGCCTTGGGTCGGGCCAAATGGGTAGGGCGAGGCCTTGGGTCGGGCCGAATAGGTAGGTTGAGGCCTTAGGTCGGGCCGAATAGGTAGGTTGAGGCCTTAGGTCGGGCCGAATAGGTAGGTTGAGGCCTTAGGTCGGGCCAAGGTTGAGGGTAGGTTGAGGCCTTGGGTCGGGCCAAATGAGGTAGGGCGAATAGGTAGGTTGAGGCCTTGGGTCGGGCCAAATGGGTAGGTTGAGGCCTTGGGTCGGGCCGAATAGGTAGGTTGAGGCCTTAGGTCGGGCCGAATAGGTTGAGGGCAGGAGGCCTTAGGTCGGGCCGAATAGGTAGGTTGAGGCCTTAGGTCGGGCCGAATAGGTAGGTTGAGGCCTTAGGTCAGGCCGGACAAGTGAACAAATGGTGTGCAGCAAAGGTGGATAGAGGCGATATTGGTGAAAAAGAGGCAAGGAGTAAATAAGGGCAAAGAATGGGGTGAAAGTTGGGTAGAGAACCGATGTCGATTCTGCATGACCGATATCGGTTAAGGGACCGATACCGGTTCCTTAGGGCAAAATGAAACCGATATCGGTGAAAGGCGAAAAACCTATAAAAAGAAAAATACGGCTTGTCATTGTCACTTTTGTTATTTGCAAACCAAATCGACTTGTCTGACGTGGAGAGTTGAGATTAGAGGCTTGATTGAGTGAGGTGGAGCTATTGTATTGGCGGAGAGAGTTGATAGTGGGCCCGATTAAGGAGGAGGCAGCAGTTGATTGGCCGGGGACCCAGCAGATCAGGATTGGAGCCATGGCACAGGCAGGAGGAGCTGGAGGGGCTGGACCAGCTGGACCGCCACCACCCATCCCACCACGACGACGTGTCGTCGTTCGGGTAGATTCGAAACTCTTTAATTTGGTGATTTGGTTGTATTATGCTAAATTGGGGGTTTGGGTAGGAATTAACCTTTTTTAGGAAATAATGAGAAAATGGAAATGATTTGAAAAAGGGAGAGGGTAGATAGGCTAGATAGGCTAAGGTGGGTAGGTGGGTAAGTTTTTAGGGTATTTGGGTGGGTAGATGGGTAGAAATAGGTAAAAAATGGGTTTTGGGGGCCGCGCGGGGGTTCGGCTCCGGGAGAAGACAGTGACCGATGTCGGTCACTAAGCGACCGGCATCGGTCGCAAAATTTTAGGGAAAGGGAGTGTTGTTGGTGACCGGCGTCGGTCATGTATCGGCCGGCGTCGGTGGCTTGTGTGTTTTGGTTTGTGGGTTGTGTGGGTGGGTTGGTTGTTTTGGGTTTTTGGGTTGGGTTGTGGGTGGGTGTGGGTTTGGGTGGGGGTTGGGTTGGGTTGTGGGTGGGTTTGTGTGGGAGTTGGGTTAGGGGTGGAGAAGGGTTGGGTTGTTGGGTTTTTTGGGTTGGGTTTGGGTTGGGGTGGGAGAAGGGTTTGGTGTAGGGTTGGGTTTTGGGTTTTTGGGTTGGGTTGTGGGTGGGGTGTGGGTGGGGGTTGGGGGTTTTTGTGGGAGTGGTTGTTGTGGGGGTTGGTTTTGTGTTGGGGTTGGGTTGCATGGTTTTGTTTGGGTTTTGTTTTTGTTGGTTTTGGGTGGGATGGTTTTGGGTTTTTAGGGTGGTAGGTTGCTAGAGGGGGGTGGTAGAGAGTCGGGGTATGGTCGGGGGGATAAAAAAGGGTGTTTAGATGATAAAGTAGATGTTGTAATAAAGAGTAGGTCTAAGGATGTGGGTTGGTTTTGCAGGCACGTCAGCAGTTGACGATGCGGGATAGGATGCCCCCGCTGTTGGTGCGGATGAGGCCACACGTATCTGCGGCTCATTGGGCCATCATGCGCGAGGTGGGACTCGGTGGAGTCCAGAGGTACAGAGCGATAGAGAGAGATCACAGCCTGATGGTCGCCCTCATCGAGAGATGGGATCCGGCGACCAATGTGTTCCATCTCCCGACTGGGGAGATGACCGTCACATTGGAGGATGTGTATCGCATCCTTCGGTTACCTATCGAGGGAGAGGCAGTCTTCCAGGTAGATTCAGAGACTGCCATGGACAGCATACTGCAGGTTTTTGGGGATGCAGCCGCGCTACTGACCTACCATAGCGCGAGTATCGGGTACGGTGACATGTACCGTGCGCATCGACACGAGACACGACTGGCTGTGTTGATGATGGTTGGGATCACCTGCTTCGCCCTCCCGGACTCAGAGGGAGGCCGCTTCCCACGAGCATTGATGGGGGTGCTGCTTGAGATGGTGGAGGAGCACACCTGTTACGCCTGGGCACCAGTATATCTGGTGCAATTGTACAGGGAGCTATGGGGCTATCGCCGGAGGAGGCGATTCGGTATTTGCTCTACATTTTTGTTGCATTGTTGGGCATACGAGCACATCGTATGCATCAGGCCAGTAGGGTTACCCCAGCAGCCAGGGCCACAGGTCATATACCGATATGGCTTTCAGAGGTGGTTGGGGGTCGTGGGCCAGCCACGAGCAGTTGTTGCAGGTCGGGATGTGGCATACTATAGACATTTGCTAGAGGGCCTTACAGCAGTAGACATTGTATGGAGACCCTACAGAGGTCACCACCCTGGCAGAGGAGCCCGCTTACAGTTGCGCCTAATCCAGTACACATTCTGGATAGCAGGACGGAGGCCAGGAGAGTACGAGAGGATACCCCTAGAGAGGGTACGCAGGCAGATGGGGCTGCGACAGGACGAGCCACCTCCCTTCCCTCAGTACAGGAGGGATGATGTAGAGGCCCCACTGCCTGCACCACAGCCTTTGGATCCAGATTGGGTAGCGGAGAGGTCAGCAGGTGAGGGTGTAGATGATGCTGGGTGCACGGGAGCATACAGGGTGTGGTGGGCTGGGCAGAGAGCAGCCAGGATAGTACCGCCTGCACAGCCAGACTTGGCTGCAGTTATAGGAGAGAGAGATCAGCTCAGGGGTCAGGTGCAGCTCTTACAGGGGCAGCTAGCTGCGGCACAGGCACAGATAGGTGTCTTACAGGGGCAGCTAGCCCAGGCTCAGGCACAGGCACAGGCAGCACCACCACCAGCACCACAGCCACAGGTGCAGGTACAGGCAGCAGCACAGGTACCGGCACCACCGCGGCCACAGGCACCACCAGCAGCACCAGCACAGGCTCAGGGGGCATTGGTTGTAGGTGCCAGGGGACCAGCCCCAGCTCCGTCAGTGGCTCGAGAGCGCTATATGGAGGTTAGAGCAGAGGCCCGATATTATCAGGATATTCTTGATGGTACCGGAGTCGAGTATCAGGCTTATGCAGCGCATAGGGCAGAGACCTCTCACAGCCAGAGATCTCAGGGAGGTGCAGCCACAGCTGGCGTGTCCGTGACGGGCAGGAGGCGAGAGGCACCACAGGGACCAGCGGGGAGAGGTGCCGAGGGCGGTGGGGAGAGCTGAGAGATCCCAGACATGGTTGTTGTATTTTAGAGATGGGCACCGGTCTGCGAACCGGGTGTATTGATAGAGGCCTGCGTGCCTATGTATTATTCATGTATTCATTCATTCATTTATTGTATACCGGCCTGCGAGCCGAGTAGGGGTTGTATAGTGGATACCGGTCTGCGAGCCGAGTATATAGCTATTTTTGATACGAGGGACCGGCCTGCGAGCCGAGTCGAGATTTTTTGACAGTTATTGCGGCCTGCGTGCCGGCTTTGTTGTATGATGAGATCACAGAGGCCCCGATGTAGGGCACATTGTATTTTTGAAAACTTGTATATATATATATATATATAGAGACGATGTTTTGATCCACATGCAGTGTTCAAAATGTGTTTAAATATTTGGTTAATGGCTGGTAATATATAGAATGTGTGATGAGTTTAATTGACATGTTGATAGATGGATGATGCTGATGTTTTTGTTTTTTTGTACGTATATATGAATGTCAGGTTATGTGATGAATTGGTGGTTTTGTGACATTGTGATATATGTAACTGATGAGTTGGATCCAAATGATGTATAGATTGATAGTTTCTTGATATCCGTAGTTGATGGTTTGTGTATTTGTATAAAATAAATGATGTTAATGAAATTGTAATGCTATGTGTGGTGGATGAACAAATGTGGTAAATTGTGTTGTTTATGCAGGAAAAGAGGCGGGCGCGACAAAAATTTAGGTGAGAAATGAAGAAAAGAACGCTGTTGAGAAAAGATAGGTGTGTAACCGATATCGGTTAAGGAACCGATATCGGTAGCTGATAGACCGATATCGGTTAAGTAACCGATACCGGTTATTTAGGTATGAGCTTTTCTAAAAATAGAAAAGCTAGGGTGGCAACTTAAGTTTTAATTTTAGAGCCATGCAAGAGGTTAAATACGCGAACGCGACGCTTTTTGACGACTGAGACAGGTTTTTGCATGAGAGATTTGAGTGATAAGGAGAAAAGAGACAAGGAAAGTGAATGTGATCCGAGATTCAGAAGGCAGAAAGACAAAGTTGAAAAGGGTGGTGATCATGGCAGAACGAGGAGAAGCATCCAGCAGGCAGGGACAAGAGGGAAGACAAGGGCCACCTCAAGCTGCTGCAACCCAAGAGGTATCAGCTTGTTTGTGATTTAACTACTGCATGTTTTGGGAATGAGCTAGAGGAGAATAGGTAAGTAGATATGAGAAAGACAACATGATAGCCAGGGGTATAGATGAGGTGAGTGTTATGGGGTAGGTAATTCGGGGTTTTGGGTATGTCTGTGTATATAGAAAGGAATAAACGATCAATTTATTGTCGTAGGTGGTTGTTTTAGGCAAGATGTATGTAATTGACAATGACCGATACCGGTTAGGTGTAACCGGTATCGGTTACTGAACCGGTACCGGTTATTTATAACCGATACCGGTTACTGTAGGAATTTCCAGAATGTGAGAAAAAACCCGTGGTGATTTGATTTATTGAATGGTTATTTGTTTTTGTAACGTATGCAGGTAGAGGCAGGGATAAGGATGAATGATAGTGTACCAGCGCTGCTGTCACGAATCCGAGCGGATGTAACACCAGCTGAATGGACATTGATAAATCGTTTGGGGTTAAGTGGAATCCGCTATTATTCACGAATTGCACGGAACCATGCTATGTTGCAGGCATTGATTGAAAGATGGAATCCTGAGAAAAATACCTTCTATCTGCCAACAGGTGAAATGACAGTAACATTGGAAGATGTGTTTCGTATTTTGAGACTCCCCATTACAGGAAAACTAGTATATCAGGCGTTACCTAGCGCGGGGCGGGCAGCGATAACAGAAGTATTTGGTCCATATGCACGAGACTTAACACAGCGAGGTTTATCATTCACATATGGGGTAATGTATGCAGCACACCCTGAGGAGACAAGGTTAGCAGTGATATTAATGATAGCGGTAGGGTATTATGCGTTACCGAGGGCGGAAGGGGGAAGATTTCCAAAGGCATTGATGTGTGTTATCTGGGAGATGATAGAAAGGAACGTGACTTTTGCATGGGCACCTGCATATTTGGCGGAGCTATACAGGGGTTTATGGGCTTGTAGGCGAAATCACAGGACGACACTGGATTGTTCATACTTATTACACTGTTGGGCCTATGAGCACATTGTTTGTGTGCGACCAATAGGCCGACCCATCCAGTCAGGAGAGACCGGAGTGCAGAGGTTGGGATTCAGACGATGGGTCCAGACAGAACAAGAGGCCAGATCCCAGGCCGTGACGGGTGATATTGTGTATTACAGGCAGGTATGGGAGAGGGTGACGGTTGCGGACATCTGTTGGAGGCCTTACGGTAACTATATGGTAACAGAGAGCATAGCTGAGGAGTTAAGGGGTGTAGAGCGAATGAGGTGGATCGCGGGGCACAGGCCAGGTGAATATGAGAGGATTCCTATAGATCGCGTGCGGCGACAATTTGGATTTGTGCAGGATATACCCCTGGCTTATAGACCATATATGAGGATCGACGCAGAGGCAGTACTCTCACCTCCCCAGCCAACACCTCCAGAAGGTCCTGAAGAGGTAGCAGCCGATCGCAGGGTAATGGACGCAGGAACGACAGAGGCCTATAGATTATGGTGGGCAGCGGAGCTGCGAGGTATACGTGATTGTCCTGACATAGCTGTGATTACAGCAGAGAGGGATCGTCTGCAGCGTTTAGTTCAGCAGCTCCAAACGCAGGTGAATGAGACAAGAGGATTGTTAGCGGTTGCGGAGTCACGGGCGGGGAGACTAGAGGCTGGAGTCCTCCATGCGAGAGGGCGTATTCATATGTTACAGGAGAGATTGGCAGATCAGTGGGCGGTACCAATAGCCGTGGTACCTTTGAGGACAGAGAGGCCTGGCGAGAGGGGTCGACGATCACGATCATCACCTAGTTCGGGATGAGGCGTGAGGGTCTGAGTAAATGTTAGCAAGGTATAAGAATAAATAAGGATGCCGACCTGCGTGTCGATGATAGAGAAGATGTATTTGTTTAACATCTAAATAAAGCTGAATATGTATGTTGATTTGAGTTACGATAATAATAAGAATGTTTGTGTTTTGATTTTCGGTGTTTTGAAAAAGGATAAAGAGGAATGTGATTAAATAGAAATACACAGAAATATTTATTATACCACACATGATAGATTATGGTAGGGGATGGTCGAGCTAACCTTGGGAGACCCCATGTCTCCGAAGTGCTGCCTACATAGCCCATTGCACAAAGCAAGGAGGGGCCTCAGACCGATGTAGTTCTCCCTTAGGACCAGGGAGAGGTGAATTTAGGCAATTTGGTACGGTTTAGGCAATTGGTTGGTTGGTAAAAAATATTGATTAATATTGGTAAGGTAAGGTTGATGGTGTTGGTAACGAATTGGTGATGTTGTAGAAGGTATAAGGGAAGCGAAAGTTAGCCTACCCAAGTGGTAGGGAACCATGTCCTGATTAAGATCAACACACAATCCTAGATGCGAGGCAAAGAGGAAAGAGTGCTCCGTAGGTGAAAAGAGCTAAACAAACCACACAACGTAGAACGAGCTTGAAGCCCTAGGTACCGTGCATAGACGAGAAGTCAATAGGTGAAAAGAGTTGTGTGATCACAATATATCAGCGTACATTACGTCCCTTGAGTTGAAACAAATGGTGAGGTGAGGTGGATGGTATAGCTGAGGTACGGAGAACTTATTACAAAGTGAGTGTTCTGACGAAAGAGAACCTACCCTAAATAGACAAGTCCATGACTCAAAAGTTCTTTTGAATGAGGCTTTTATTTTATTGAATGTAGACTGATCGATGCGGGAAGTCTACAAGGGATATTGATTGTATTATTCTTGAGGTCTTCACGAAGCTGATCAATGCGAGAAGCTTCTGATAAAAGGCTGACTGTGTATAGCTGTCCTTCGAGGGAGCAGTCTATTTATAGTAGCAGATATGATTTTAATGCATAGCTGTCCTTCGGGGGAGCAGTCTATATATATAATAGCAGCAATAATTTGGCATATAGCTGTCCTTCGAGGGAGCAGTCTATATTTAATTTAGATAACTAGATGTTCTTTTTAGTGTGAAGCATCTAGTTTAGTAGGAAGTTTGACTCAAGAAAATCCCATAAGAATACGGCTTATTTTAATACTTTGAAGTCATGGACTAGACTAAAAAGGGGAAGGCATCGTTAAGGGGAGGTGAGAGGTGAGCTTGATTTTATTTCGAGATGTAGGAAACAAGTGCATGTGGTGGTATGGGAGCTCAAGGGACGAGCAGTAGGTGGATAAGAAGTGATATAACACTAATTTCAACAATAGAATGGTCGAAGATGCAAGGCATTAAGGGGCTCAGGCTCAGGTTTACCATTAAGCGAAGCTAAACGATAAGTACCAGATCCATAGGTGTGAGTGATTATATAAGGCCCAATCCAATTGGGAGCAAATTTTCCACGTTTGCTCTTTTCTAGTTTGGTTACATGTTGATTCTCTTTGAGGACAAGATCACCAACCTTAAAGGTACGCTCATGAAGTCGCTTATCATAAGCACGTTTAATGCGTTTTTGATAGATTTGAAGGTGATCAAGAGCTGTAAGACGGCGTTCGTCAAGAAGCTCCAATTGGGCTAACCGCTCTTGGCGGAAATCATCGTTGGTGAGAATATCCTGAAGAGATATTCTAAGGGAGGGTATTTGTATTTCGAGAGGCAAAACAGCCTCGGTACCGTATACCAAAGAAAAAGGTGTGGCATTAGTGGAGGTACGAATACTAGTGCGATAAGCCCAAAGGGCAAAGGGGATGTGATCGTGCCAATTTCTTCCGGATTCATTGACAACTTTCATGAGGATTTTGGTTAGTGTTTTATTAGAGGACTCGGCTTGCCCATTGGCTTGTGGATAGTAGGGTGATGAGAAGCTAAGTTTGATACCAAAGTTGTCGCAAAGGTCTTGCAACAACTTGTTTTTGAAAGATTTTCCATTATCTGTTATCAGGCGATGAGGAACACCAAAACGACAGATAATGTGGTGGTTAATGAACTCTACAATTTTTTCTTTTTTAGTTGAAATGAGTGGAATAGCCTCCACCCATTTTGTGTAATATTCGGTTGCTGTGATAATCCATCGGTGACGTTGCGAAGAGGACGGATGAATCTCACCAATAAGGTCTAAACCCCATTGTGAGAAGGGCCAAAGATCTCGAGCGACCTGGAGCGGGTGGCTAGGAGTATGTTGAAGGTTGGCATGTTGTTGACACATAACACAACGCTTGACATATTCGTAGCAGTCGTTATTGAGAGTAGGCCAATAATAACCAAGGCGAAGGATTCGTTTGGCCACGGCAAGGCCGCTAAAATGTCCACCACAAATACCGTCATGGACCTGTTGGATGGTATGGGTGACCTCCGCGCCGGTGAGACATCGAAGGAGGATGCCATCAAAGCCACGTTTATAAAGGAGTCCCCCCATAACAACATAACGAGAAACGCGTTTAAGAAAAGCGCGTTTGCCAGTACTAGTAAGGTCAGGTGGGAGAGCGGAGGTTGTAAGGTAGTCGTGAAATTGGTGATACTAGGTATCCTGCGAAGTAGTAGACACAGTATTTATCATACACACAACCGGGGTTGAGTAAGATGGGGCAAAGAGTTGTTGGACCAAGACGAAAACTTCAGAGTCAGTTGATGAAGCCGGAATTTGCGAGGCTAAGCAAGCCATAGTATCCGCAAATTTGTTAGTGGAACGTGGAATGGTTTGGATAGAATAGTGAGTAAATAAGGCTAGAAGTGAATCCACGTAGTGTTTGTATTTTTGAAGCTCCTCATTTTTACATTGGTAGATGCCCATAACTTGATTGACTACCAATTGAGAGTCACCAAAAATATTGATAGATTTGATACCTAAATGTAACGCAACCTGGAGACCCAGAACAAGGGCCTCGTATTCCGCTGTATTATTAGTGCAAGGGAAATCGAGTCGGAATGAAAGAGGCATAGGCTCAGCGTCGAGAGGAATAAGAACAACGCCAGCTCCTCCACCACGATGGCATTTGGATCCATCGAAGAAGAGGGTCATTGGATACGACTCCTCCTGTGAGGGAAAGAGTAGCGATGAGTTCGTCGGGAAATGTAAAATTGGTAAATTGTTCCCCAGGTAAAGGGAGCTTCCGCAAGTTGGTCTGCGATGGTTTGTCCTTTGATTGATTTCTGGTGGACAAACTCAAGGTCGAGGTCGGCGAGAAGCATGAGCCATCTGGCAATGCGTTGGTTCAGATGAGGTTTGGCATACATGTAATGGATGGGGTCCGTGTTGGTGATGACGAAAGTTCTTGTGATTTAGAAGGTAGTGTCGGAGTTTGGTGGCCACGAATGATAGGGCTAGGCATAACTTTTCTATATGTGTGTACCTAGTCTCATAGTCCACCAAAGTACGACTTATATAATAAACGGCTTGTTCGTGATTCTCAGAGTCACGATGTGCAAGCATGGCTCCTACAGCGTGGTCGGTGGCGGAAAGGTAAAGGTAGAAAGGGCGGTCGTCTTGAGGTGGGATAAGCACAGGTGGCTGTAAGAGATACGTTTTGAGAGCGTCAAAGGCTTGGTGGCATTCTCCCTCCATTGAAATGCAATATCCTTTTTAAGGAGGTGATGGAAAGGTTGACATCGATCCGAGAGTTGGGAGATGAAACGTCGGATAGATTGGAGCTTACCTTGTAAACTACGCAATTGTTTGAGATTTTTGGGTGGGGGCATTTCTAGGATAGCTTTGACTTTAGATGGATCGACCTCAATGCCACGCAAAGAGACGATAAAGCCAAGAAGTTTTCCCGAAAGAACACCAAAGACACATTTCTTTGGTTGAAGGCGGACAGAATATTGTAACAGGCGATCAAAAATAATGGTTAAAACATCAAGATGTTCACTACGATGTTTAGACTTGCCGAGAAGATCGTCGACATAATCTTCAAGGATAGTGTGCATAATGTCATGAAAAATGTAGGTCATAGCCCGCTGATAGGTAGCACCAGCATTCTTAAGGCCAAATGGCATGACACGATAACAGAAGGTTCCCCAAGGAGTTATGAAGGCAGTTTTGTGTTGATCGGCAGGGGCAACCAAAATTTGGTTGTATCCTGAAAAGCCATCCATGAGAGAGAGCATCTCATGACCTGCAGTTAGATCAACAAGTTGGTCAATGCTAGGTAAGGGGAAGTCATCCTTAGGGCAAGCGAGGTTAAGATCCCAGAAATCTGTGCATATCCGAAGTCCCCCTGTCGCTTTAGTGACAGGTACGATGTTAGAAATCCATTGAGGATAGTCAATAGGCAAGATGAAGGAAACAGAAAGGAGTCGTTGGAGCTCCTCTTTGACCAAGAGAGCAATGCGTGGATGCATTTTTCTCAATTTCTGTTTGACTGGTTTGGAATCGGGGTTTAGGGTGATGTTATGGACGGCAATGGTAGGATCAATTCCTGGCATGTCAGCGTAAGACCATGCGAAAGCTTGGTTGCGAGCACGGAGAAAGGTAGTAAAGGTGGCTTGTTCTGATGTGTTAAGGGATTGTCCAATCTTCACAATGTGAGGATCCTCCTCCGTGTGGATGTTGATTTCTATAGTAGATTCGTTCAGCATGGTTTGGGTTTCAGATGGTAAGGCTCGTTGAATATAAGAATCATCCGCGCCAAGGTAAGTGAGGATGGAGTCGTCATCCTGGCATTCAACAACATTAATCAAAGGCGAATCCTCTTCGATCATGTCTGGATATAGAAGGGGAAGAGAAGATGGGTCCTCATTATCGCGTTGATAAGTGAGAGGACCTATGAAGATAGCATTTATGAAAAAAAAAAAGTTAGGAGGGATGGATTCAGGGTCTATAGATTCTGTGGGTGATGATGGCAAAGTGGGTGATGATGGTTTGGTAGGGGCGACGTCTTCTTCTTCCAGGATACAACTGACAGGAGGTGTCTCCTGTGTAGGTGTTTCGGGAAAACCGAGACCACTACGATCATTATGTTTACGGG
This sequence comes from Taxus chinensis, assembly GCA_019776745.2. Lineage (NCBI taxonomy): Eukaryota > Viridiplantae > Streptophyta > Pinopsida > Cupressales > Taxaceae > Taxus > Taxus chinensis. The sequence continues at coordinate 22,790,357 of CM034146.1, forward strand.
TAGTCACGGGAATGAGTGTATGTCGGCCTTGTTCGTAAAGGCCAAAACCAAAGCCTTTCCACGCACAGCGAGTCAAGAAGGTGAGGGCAAAACGACGATTTGTCAAGTATTGAAAATCAGATTGGAAGGGAACCACACCAAGAGGAGGTTCAGGGGTAATGGAGGATGCGTCAACACCCCCATACGTCAAGGTTAGTGCGGCAATGGGGTGGTCCGTAAGAGATTACCTCCCCCACGCGACGGTCGTAGGTGGGATGTGCATGTAATTGTCCGTACTCCTGTGGGGTAGGGAAAGAACTAACGTTATATAGGCGGTACTCCCCCAGCGTAAGGCGCTGAAAAACATCTACTAAGGGGTCGGAGGTTGGAATGTTAGCTGCGGGAAGGGAAGTGGTTTTTGCGATGGTGGTTTCATCAGTTGAAGGCGTAGGCGCGGTTGAGGTGGATGGTTGAGGTACATGGTTGAGGTGGATGGTTGGGTTGAATGTATGGGTGTCTTGATTGGTATAAGCACATCGTTAGGGCGGTATAACATATTGCAGGTTTTAAAGGGGGGAGGGTCAGCTTTTACGGTGTAGGACTTCCCCTCGTACTCAAATTTTATGCATCTATGTAATGTTGAGGGAACGCATCCCATGGCTCGGATCCAAGGACGACCCAACAATATATTATATTGGAACTCTCCCTCCAAGACATAGAAGAGTTCAGGTAAAGTACGTGGTCCTACCCGAATGTTGAGGATCACGGTGCCTAAGGTAGAAGTAATAGCGTCATTGAATGACCGCAACATGATGGGGTTGGCACACATGCAACTAGAAGGGATATTCATTTGTTGGAAGGCTTTTGAAGAGATGATGTTTAGGCTAGCACCCCCGTCAATCATAACACGACGTACCCGAATGTCCCGGATGTAAGCTGAGATGAAAAGAGCAGGGTCAGGATCTTCTGTACCAAAGTCAACAATTTCGTCTTCGGAGAAACTGACTGCAGCAGCTTGTTGTACAGAGACAGAAGTGGTTGGGGTAGTGGGTTGTTTGGTGAGAGAAGCAACGTGATTGGGTGTTAGAATGGAGGCGACAGGCAGGGTTTCATTAGGTAAAACCTCTATCCCTTGAAGGATCTCAACGAGAGCTTGTCGATGAGATTCAGAAGTCTGAATGAGATCATACAGTGTCATTTTTACGGGTGATTGGTGAAGCTGTTTAATCATATTTCGGTGGGCAATGCCATTAGAGACGGGATAGGCGGGTCCGCGAATGACCACTTTAGGTGGTGGTGCAATCGGGATGTTTGACGGAGAAAGAGATGCCGCAGGTGTGTTTTCTTTTGCTTTCCCATTGTTTTTCTGCCCTCGAGTAGCGACACTAATCATATTAATCTCGTAGACCTGAGATGAGGAAGATGGTTGGGATAACTCATGGTCTTCAAGAGGTGGGGTTGTAATAATGATAGATCTTGGTGAGGCGGGGACAGATGGTATAGGAGAGGGAATGGAAACTAAAGGTCTCTCCCTTCGTAAGTTGTCTTTCTTAATCTTTCTATCCGGGAGAGGTGACTGACGAAGGATGGTTTTTAGAGCTTTGCATCCCTCCACATCATGTCCTGGTGTGCGGTGATAAGCGCAGATTTTAGACTCATCGTAACCCATAGGTCGGGGTTTAGACGGGTCATAAGGTCTAAGTGGAGGTAGGGAAATGGTCGCATTCTCCACCAACATAGCAAGGATTTTGGCGTAAGATCCTTTGAGTGGGTCAAAATCGGAAGAGGATGAGGGTATTGGTTGTGCTGGGTTTTGGTAATGTTTGGGCGTGGTTGGTTCGCACGGGTGGTGGTTTAGCCGAGGGGTGTTGATACGTGGTTTTCACTAAACGTGATTTCTTTGGCGCAGAAGCTATGTTGGATGATGAGGCCGCAGATGATGTGGTATCAGAAAACAACCACGGGGAAATAGGAGTGACCGAAAACAAATCTTTTGATGATGGAATTTGTTTAGGGTTGATAGGTGGACAGGATACGCGGAGTGACGGTGTTGCTATACCCTGGAATTTCTGTATGGGTGCGGAAGGCGTAGGTTGTTTTGAAGAAAATGCAGGAGGTATGATATATTGATGTAAGGTAGAGGGATGGGGTCCCAATATGGAAGGTAGGTATGACGATGATGGTTTTGATTGTGATAGGGGCACGGATTGAGTTTGTCTCCTAAGGTGGCGGGACGGATTTATTTTTGGATAGATCGAGTCGCTTAGGCGGGTGCGTTAGACTGGGCATTGGTGAGGTCCCAAGCGTAGGGGAAGATCTGGTTAAGTTGATAGAAGTGGACGGGGCATTTGGTAGAGGTGAGGGGGGTGAAGGTGAGAACAGGGGCATTTTAAGCTTCTGTAAACACTTCGGGTATATGGTGGAGACATCAGGATCAGTCATTTGCATTTGAGTAGAAAAAGGGGTACTCAAACGTTCCCATAGGGCCTGTCTATCTTCTGTGGAATGACAGTCCTCAGGTGTGAATATGTAAATTTTGTATGGAAGAAAGGTGGGTTGTGATTCCAGTCCACTGTGGGTGTGATACAGGGGGTAGATGAGGCACTGTATCAATAAATGTTAAGAGGTCAACCGGTCGTTGAAACGATTTAGGCGATGAGGGACTAATAGGTAGGAGGGCGTGTTTGAGAGGGTCTGTTATGGTTAAATAAGTTGGTGATGTCGGTGTAAGAAGTTTCTTGTCTAAAGGTGACAAAAGGAGTGGCGAGCTCTCCTCTTGTGCAGCAAGAGTTGTAGAAGGGGATCTTTGGGAAATAGATAGGTTAGATAACATCCATTCGCAGTCTTGCAGGGATGTGGTGTAAGAAGACTCATCGGTGAGAACGAGAATCCTGGGCAGTTGATTCTTGTATGGGTAAAGGAATGATTTCGCCTTGTGTTGATGGTGGTGAAGGAGGTTCGGGCTCCTGTGTCAATGAAGAGGCTTGATTCAAAAAAAAATTCGATAGAAGCTTTTGGTTGGGAATCGAAGACTGCATGGATCTCATGAACACTCTCCTCGGCTAAGATATCTTGGTTTATATTACTATTAGAAGAGTGATTCGGGAATGGTTTGTTAAAGATTTTCAAATTTCGGTTAGCAGGGGCGTTAGGATTATCGAGGGTTATATCCCCTGCATCAACCATTTCCTGCACTATGTTTTTCAACATCTTGCAGTTTTCATGACTATGTCCTTTTACGCGGTGAAAGTTACAAAAGTCATTTTCTTTGTACCAGGAAGGTATGGCGCGAGTGGAATCAAACCCGGAATGAGGTTTAACAGGAGGTAAGGTAATGGCTCCTGCTTTGAGCAATTTTTCCAATATCACACCATATGTTTCTCCCAAGGGAGTGTAGTTGATGGGTTCTGCTTTATACTTATAAGTGGTTTTTGGCGGGGTATTAGACGGTGGTTGGGATTTGACCATCACCGCGTGGACAGCTCCTTTTGATTTAGAAGAAGTGGATGTGTGAGGAGTGGCGGTATTTGGTTTATTGATAGAATCAGGAGTTCGGAAATTGGGGTTTTTGTTACGCAACCGCAATTTCTCCTCTTCTAAGGCTCGAATTTCTAATTTTCGGGCCATGGTAAAGGCCTCGTCGAATGTGCGGAAAGTTTGAATTTGAAGAGTAGGAGAAATGTGCTTAGCACATGCCCGCGTGAAAAGTTCGATAAGTTCAGCTTGAGGAAAGGCATATGTAAGTTGGTTGATAAGGCCGCGCCATCGTCCCACGAAATCTGCGATAGATTCGTCTTCGAATTGTCGGATGGCATAAAGGTCGGTGATAGATACTTTCTTGGCAATGTTAATGGAGAAATGATCCAAGAAAGATTGGGCTAGTTGGTTAAAAGAGAAGATCGAGTGCTGGGTTAAAGCACTGTACCACTCCAAGGTGGGGTCCTGATAAGGACATGGGGAAGGTGCGGAGTAACAAGGCATCATCATGGGCAATCAAATAACAAGCATGTCTAAATGATCGCAAGTGTTGTTGAGGATCCTCTTTACTATTAAAACGAGTAAATTTCGGCAACTCCCATTGCGGAGGATATGAATGAAGGGGAACAGTAGGGTGAATAGGCTCCCGACAAACTTGCTCGTATGTCAAGGCGCTACGACTTCCCGAAACAGAAGCCTCCAGGTTTTGCATTTTGTCCATCATTTGTTTGATGAAATCTGTGGTTGGATGAGATGATGGTGCGGTTGTGGTAAACGGAGGCAAGTTGGACCAAGGGCTTCCGCTGGACAATGGTGGGGCTAAGTGTTGATAAGGTATGGAGGATGAGTATGTTGGAGCAACAGAATAGGGATGTCCCATATAAGGTGTTGAGGTTACTGGATACGTGTATGGGAATGAAAAGGTAGGCGGAGCTTGAGAAGGAAAGCTCGTGTGAATAGGTGGCAGAGAGCAAGTCATGAATGGAGTGGTCTGAAAGAGAGATGAGGTAGGGGCAGTTGGTGGTAACGATACGTGGGGTCCAAGATTAACCAAAGGAAAGCTAATCGGGGTCGTATGAACCTTTGAAGCCGTCGGATTGGGAGACGGGGCTAGAGATGCAGGAAGTAAGGCGGTGTTATCAGGAGGAGTGGGAGCTAAATGAGCAGCTATACTAATAGGCATGCCAACAAGGAGCTGACCATCAGGCGTATGGTCAGGGGCATGAGACAAATAGTATTGTACAGCGCTGGGATTAGCATCTAGAAATTTGGCAAAGTCCTTGTCTCCTACAGGAATTTGGGGGATCTCACTGGTGTCCGTAGGGTTCCCTATAGAATGTGAAGGGGGTGATTCAGGCAAAGACACAGAGCAGGCATGTGAAACCATGGCGGCGGCTTGCTTCCGAGTGATGACAACCATGGACAAGAACACACAGGAAAGTTTCAATCTATCAAGAACAAAAACAACCTCAGAATGATGAATTTGGCAAGTTGCTGGTTTGTCAGGGGCTGATGAAGACAGTAACCGATATCGGTTTAATAACTGGTGTCGGTCAGAGAGCAGACGACATCGGTCAGTTAACCGATGTCAGTGTCAAAAGTCTAGGATAAGAAGATATAAAAGGCTGCTAATTTGATTTTTAGCAACGTTGAGTATATTTGTCAACTTATTGATCACAGAAGACAAAGTATGACAGAGAAAACAGAATTTGAAAACAAGCAAGATGCACACGCAAATCCAGAGACTAATCCTAGGGTTAATTTTAGTTATCGTGGGCTTATGCCTTTAGACGTAAGATGATGTCAGAATCCTAAACAACAAGACCTAGGGGAAATGTCAAGTTTGTTTTGGCTTATAAGGTTACCCTCAATCGGGCGGAGGAATACCGCAGAAAAGGGGGGATGTTTGAGCTGTTGTGTTAATTGTGAAGTGATTCGGTATGTGTTGTGCAGTGAAACTAGGGTTAATTTCCTGTCAATACCGTGGATATCACCCCCACGTGTACGACCTGTTACTTAATCTATGTTCACTAGAATTGAAGAACAACAAGCAGGAATGCAATGCATGTGTTTTAAACCCAAATCGAAAATTATACTCGATGAAGCAAGAGAGATGACTTTCACTAATGCGAAACTAGGAAAGCAAGACAAATTCTTTACGAAATATACAACAAAAGCAGCAACAGCAAGTATGCTTCCTAAAATGAAAATAAGCAAGAGAAAGAAACCCAAAATGGGTCCCACCGGGCGTGCCAAAATGTTTCACTCGGAATGACTTCGTTCCTTTATTCCTTTTAGAAACAGATGAGGTTAGGGTTAGGAGGAATACCTGTTGAATGTCGAGATGGTGTGCGCGTACCGTAGAGAAAGATCAGGTTGACTGCGGAGAACTCCTTTTTGTCTTGGAAGGACTACCTGCAAATAAGAACACAAGACCACAAGATTTTGATTAAACAATAAATGAGGAAACTGCCTTGGGCCCAGGAAATATAAAACTTCCTTTCGAAGGTGGTCAGTTCCCCTGCTAATATGAATTAACACAAAAGACTGCAAAATATCAATTAGATTACTTGGTTGAAACTAGTAGGAGAAGGCTGGTTTCTGGTTATAGTCAGGGTAACCGATACCGGTTTCTGGTAACCGCCGTTGGTTGGGTCTAGGACCTGTAGGTTGATTGTTTTGGTGGGGTGTTTGTGTTTCTTGGTGTTGGTAAGGTTGGTTTATGGATGATATTAGGAAATGAGATGATGAGGGGTAAAAGAATGACAGCTAGATGCAATGAGATCTTGAGTAGTGGGTTCAGAACTGGATTTAGGAGGACTGTGATTCAAAGAGCATAAGAGATGTTATAACAGAGGACATGCAAGATATGACTTACTGGTTTTGGCGAAGATGCAAGTGGATATCCTCTACTGCAAGCACTTCTGGTTTCTTCACTCGTCTCTGCTTGGTTAAGTGAAGATCTGGACTCTGTTTTTCGCTCCCAATGATCTCTGTTGTTTCAAAAATCATTCGACTGATCTCCCAAATGAAATTCCGATCCGTTGTTTTGGTTTGGGGAGCCCATTTACAGGGAACCGATGGCGGTTATGTAACCGACGGCGGTCGAGTAGGAACCGGCATCGGTAAGGAAAAAATAGGCTATTTTTAGTAAAATAGCCCACCTTCCCTGCTTTTCTCTCGAGAGATCAATTGCGGGCTTGGTCAAGTGGCTAGAAGGTCGGCTTTGGGTGCGAGTAAGGAGGAATTAGTTATGGATGTGAGTCTAGACCAAGTCATGGGTCTTAATTAGGTTAGTTTAGGGTTAGGGCTAGGTCATGATGAGGTGGCAAAGTGAGGTGGCGGGTAAGGTGATGTGGATTTATCAATTATAAGGTAATTAACAAATAATTGTGTAAGGTTTAGGTGATGAGGTTAGATTGCGAGATGAGATGCGGGTCACAAGGGGTCGTAAGACACAAATTTGGTGTCTACATTACCAAAAAGAATAACAAAATAAAGACAATTTATATGAGTCATAATTTCTTGGTTTAATATAGAAAATAGGCATTGCAGATTTATAAATGTAAATTTTTTTATTTTTTATTTAAAATGCAATGTCTTTAGTCTTATTACTTTACTTTATTTTTCTCTCTCATTATTTCATTTTGTATTTATATATATCATATGTATAATATATATATATATATGTATAAATTTGTAGCAAACATAGATATTATCGATTTTATTTACAGAATAACGAAAGAAAAATTATAACAACATGTCTGTGTATGAATATATATATTGTGGGGGGGCCGAACCCCCCCCCTCCCCCACACCTGCATATTTAAATAAATACAAACAAAACGGTGGGGGGTCGAACCCCCCACCATTGCGCTGCTTCCTATGGCCACTGTCCCAGCTGCACCCCCGCCCCCATCAGCCCCCGATATCCCCTCACAACCGACTCCCCCTAACCCCTACACAGTCAGCACTATTCCCCCCCATTGCGCATACACCCCCCCTTCCCATGGCCATCCCTATACAGCCCCGCGCGGCCACCTCCTCCGCCACCTTCCCTCCCTCTCCGCAGCACACCTATGCCACAAATACGCCCCCTCTCTTGCCAAAAACATAATTCCAGTTAAAAATATATATATTTCATGCAAAAGAAAATAAACAAGAACTCATTATGGTTTCCCCTTCAACCCACCTCTGCAGCCTGCAAGTAAGAGACCAAAACAAAAGAAGGAAAAGAAAACAAGAGAGAAATTTAAATGAAAAGAAAATGCAACATAAAGAAATATTAGGGAAATTTTAGGGTTTTAAATCCGAGGGTCAAAAGTAGAAGCATCCAAGGGTGGATATTTCTCCCTACACTTTCCAAGTCATGGGACTTTGTGGGATTCCATGATAAAATAAAATAAGAGTGAATGTGGACAAAATAAAAGGTGGGGTGTAGTCTATAGTAGATGTTTTTAGCTAAAACTAATAATAATTAAATAAATGAAAATTGTGTCGGGCTACTAGTTAAGTAACGGGGTTAACCAAATTAGTTAAAATAAATAATTTCTGAGATCGGTTTTGTATCATTGGTTTTAGCATGGTTAGTAACCCCTTTCAAAAAAATAAATAAAAAAATTTACCCTAAATTTTTGCTATACTTTGGTTTGGTTTTTCAATGTCCCGGACGTGGCATTACATGGGTAGGTAAGGTTGCTAAAAGGGATGATAGGCAATTTGTATCTTCATGTTTTATCCTAAGAGCTTGATGCAAGTTGTTAACATTTAGGATATTAAAATAGAAAACTTCTTTTATAAATTTTGTATGATTATGTCAAATCACTTCTTCTTATTGAATAGAAAGAACAGGTTAATTTTATGGAAATTTAGTTGGAAAATGGTTTGAGAAGTTGAACTTTAGGATAAGAATGTTAAATACTTATTCTTAATTAGTTATTGTTTTGGATGAATAACATGTTGTAAAGATTTTCATATTTGTGTTTGAGACAAAATTAATTATGATGATTTAATTAGTTCTTACTTGAACTTTACTTGTTTTAGATTCTATGATCTCTTTCTCTCTTTCTCAGTTATGTAATATTTTGGGAAATTCTTTTTTTTAATCTTACTTTTGAGTTAGAACCGCTTCAATAACAACATGGTTCCTTTTGTGAAACAGTTAGATAAAATCATATTGTTTTAACGATATAGCGTTTATCATGCCCAGTTCACATGAACTGACTCATGCTAACAATTTTACAGAATCATTTCATAAAATATGATAGGAGAAAGACATATATAAAGTTACATCTATTCTACTAAAGAAATTATCTCTTTATTATGATGACTATGTAGCGACATTTACTTGAAATGTATTTTTGTAGGGAAAAGAAGATGTATTAAAACTAGTTTTATATTGATGCAATGACATTTTGTAATCCTTTGAAATATTTCCTAAGTTTAAAGAGTGGAGAACTATATTTTTGATAAATCAATTGCTTTGGTCAATGTTGATTGCTGATTTAGTAATGAGAATTACATGATATAATTTGTATAATATTAATAAGTAATACCATTCATGATAGGGGAAATATAGATATGTATGTAATATGGGATTATGAAAATTAACTGATTATGTGATATATATATGTGTGTGTGTGTGTGTGTGTGTGTGTGTGTGTGTGTGTGTGTGTGTGTGTGTGTGTGTGTGTGTGTAAGCTTATATGATTAAGGATCTACACTTATAGTTAATATCATTTCACATGAATGAGTTGATACTCTTTGGTAGACCCTTAAATAGTAATAAGGGAATGTGATTGGATTATCTAAATGAGTATGAAATCTTTGTTATGCTAAAGCATAAGAGTTCTGTTTTTACAAATAGGACATTAGCCCTTGATAAGGAAAAAGGATATCTTCCTTGTAACTAAACAAAGAGATTTATATGATATCTTGTATGAGTTTATGATTAAATCACGAGGATGATTGGTTGTGTTTTCCTTAGCTGTTTTCTATAATTGAAACAAAAATGTTTAAAAAGGACAATAAAAAGATTTAGAATTTCAGAAATTTGGAGTCTAAAGGAAAAGTTTCAACCAGCTTGTTACAAGCTAAAACTGTAATAAGAAGACTTAATGATCTCACTTTCATAACATTGAATTCAGTCATGATGGTATGTGGAAATAAACAAATAAGATTAAGATAAACATAAACATGAACACAGAGTGATTAGGAAGGCAGATTCGATTTGCATACCTTCCTTGGTGTAAAATCCATCTAGTAACCTTCTTGGGTTAAATGATTCTTGATAGACCCTTAAAAGTGTTGTTATCATTAAAACTATAAGAAATAATTGATTCGGGATAATAAACTAGAATATTCTTAAGTATGTTATTCTAGTTGAGGAAACTCAGCTGGATGTTGAAACATGGAAACTGCAACATAGTACCTTCTCAATAACATGGGTCATTACAAGGATATTTTGATGCATCCTACTATGCCTCAACACCCCACTTAGTTTGATTAAGTCGATTGACATATGTGGAAATTTGGCTCATGGTTCCACCCTAAACAAGGATAGAAACATGAGTTAGTGTCATGGTCAACTCATGTTGACTTAGGGTTTCTAGACATGCTCAATCAACATAAGTTGATTGAGTATGCCTATCTATCCTTAGTCACCATGAGTATTCTTCCAAACTAGTGTTTACTATTTCCCTTATTTAATATGAAACTTTGAATTAGATTGGGCTGACAAAAATCAAGAAAGACCATTCTAGATATCATAAAAAGTGCAGTGAAGGACATATTCCTTTTGACAAGTATGCCATCTTGGAATGTAAACATGGTAAAGATGTTTAAAAACTCTGGCCATAGTATCGCAAGCTGTTGGTTACATTGTCCTATATCACCTAGTTTAAGATGCAAGTTTTTAGATAAATATCAGTAACATGTATTTGGATAAGATTCTTAGACAAAACACTTGGGTACCCCTAAAATGGTAAAGGAACCAAGTATATATAGTATACATATTATTGATTTAACATGAGAGATCGATTTAATACAGAGTCGTGTAATGAGGGATCGATGTCTCACTGAGTCATCACAACTACATATGGTTTTTTGTTATGAGATGGATTAGAAATGGAATGTGTGTTCTAAATTATATTAATTTATAAAAGAGAACATTATGTTTAAAAAAATTCGTTGTTTCTAAAGTCTTAAAAAGTGGATGTTACATCATGGTATCAGAGCTAAAGGTTGTAGCTCTTAGACCTATTGAGTTCCTATCTGATCAAAGATTAATTTCTTGTTAAGATAAAATGGCTAGAATAAGGGGAGGTGCTGCAAATAATCCATCTCCAGGTTGAGAGGAAGTTACCACATAAAAAATCAACAAGGTTCTTGTTGCCCTGTTATACACAAGAGATTGTCTGGTTGTACTTGAACAACAAGTAATGGGTAATGTGGAGGAAGATGATGTTGGGAATAACAATCAACCACCTCTAGGGGACAACACCAATGCTAGAAATTCAGGTGTTGATAATAATAATGTAGAAAATAATAATGTTGTAAATGTCAATAGTAATGTTGCGAATGCAAATGAAAATGTACCCAATCCGCCTGAAAATAAAAAGGCAAGATTAGCAGCTAAAATTACTAATGACATAGAGAAGAAAAGTCCAAAAAAATTTGATGGCACTACACTGGGGGATGGAGCTGAGAATTAGCTCAGCAAAATGGAGAATTAATTTGCAACAAGGAACCTCTCATAAGAAACAAAATCAGTATGGGGAGCTTATCAGCTTTCCCATGAGGCATCCTCCTGGTGGAACAATTGTAAAGTTGAATTAAACATAGATGAATCAAGCATCACTTGGGATCAATTTAAGAGCTAATTTATGCAATGTTGGCTACCACAACTCTATTATGATCTGAAAATGACCAAATTTCAAAATTTAATTCAAGGAAAATTAACTGTAACTAAGTACTAGGAGAGGTTTACTAAAATTCTTAAGTACGTTCCTCAGTATCAAACTGACAAAAAGTTTAGGATACACAAGCTTATTATGGGATTGAACCCTATCATAGTGAATGAAGTAGATGTTCACATCCCAACCACCATGGAAGGGGTTGTAGAAAAATCCATTTGGCAGAAACAAAAATTAAAAGAAATTTTTGCCCATTAGGAAGAGAATCGTAAGAAAATTCATAATTCTTCTTCATCCCTTGCACCCAAAAATGTGGCATGGAAAAATTTTGAAGCCAAAAATAAGTTTGTAATTGATAATAATAAGAAAACAACGGAAAATAAACCTGTTGCAAACATTTGAAAAAAATTGGTAAAGAATAACAACGATGGAAAAAAGTCCTATAGAGGACAATATTAATTTCAGGGCTGGAAATAAATTTGAACCAAAAAGAGGACCTGTAGGAGGTTGTTTCAACTATGGTAATGATAATGCAAATCAATGCCCTCTAAAGGAAGATGATAGAAATCAACAACATAAGATACATGTTGCAGTAGGTGATAAACAATTTGAAAAGCATATTACACCCATAGAAGTGTGAGGTAAATTATTTGGTAAGCCTATTACTATACTTTTTTATATTGGAGCGACATAATTTTTTATTTCAAGTAAATTAGCTACAAAACTAAAAATAAAAGATGGTATAATGGAAAAATATTAGACTTTACATTATGGAAATAATGTTATCCATAGTATTAGTAAATGTCTTTTTGGAGCAGTCCTAGAGTTACCAAATTTTTCCACTGAAGTAGATCTTTATGTTGTTCCTTTAGGGTCATATGATGTCATAATAGGTGTTAAATGGCTTGCTAATCATAAATAAAAATTTGATTGGTTTGAAAAACACATTAGTTGTCTTAAGGATCTGTAGAAAAACAATAGACATCTAAGGGGTAAAATGAGAAATTTCAGTTAGAAAATTGTCATCTATACAACTTAAGAAGGCCAAAAATAAAGGTTATACTTTGTATGCAGTAAATGTTTTTGAAACAACTGAAAATGAAAGAGGTTTTTTAGAAAATTTTCTACTGTTAATAGATTTTAGCAATTTTTTTCCTAAAGAGCTACCAAGTCTTCTGCCCAAACGGGAATTTGACTTCACAATAGAAATCAAACTGGGAACTAAGAATATTTCCAAGGAACCTTATCGAATGACTATCATTTAACTAGTAGAGCTTCAGAAATAGTTGTAAGAGCTATTGTCTAATGGTTTGATAAGACTGAGTGTCTCACCTTGGGGAGCACGGGTAATAATTTTTAAAAAGAAAGATGGAACACTTAGAGTTTGTATTGATTACATGATGTTAAACAGAGCAACAATAAAAAATAGATATTCACTTCCTAGAATTGATGATTTTTTTGACCAGATGTGTGGTGCATTAATATATTATAAGATAGATCTTCATTATGGGTATCACCAGTTAAGAATTAAAGACAAATATATTCATAAAACATCCTTTAGGACAAGGTATGGACATTACAAATTCATGGTTTTACCTTTCGGTTTGAAAAATGCACCTACAAATTTTATGAATTTAATGAATAATATCTTTCAAGAATACCTGGACAAGTTCGTACTTGTATTCTTGGATGATATTGTTATCTATTCTAAAATCATTGATGAGGATCATGAGCATTTGAGAATAGTACTTGAAATTTTAAGAAAGATAAGATTGTATGGTAAGTTGTCCAAATGTTCTTTTTATGAAACAAAAGCACACTATTTGGGACATGTCATAAGCAAATATGGAATAGAGGTGGATCCATCAAAGATTGTTTCCATAACTGAATGAATTGTACTGAAAATGTACATGAAGTCAGAAGCTTCATGGGGTTTGATTGTTACTATAGAAAATTTTTAAGGACTTTTCAAAAGTTGCTACCCTGATAACTTCATTACAAAAGAAAGACAAAAAGTTTGTGTGGAGTGATAAATGTGAAGTACAATTTAAAAATCTTAAAGATTAGTAAACATCTACACCTATTTTGGTTGTACCAGATCCAAATGGAAACTTGATAGTAGTTATAAATGTTTTAAGTGAAGGACTGGGATGTACTCTGTTACAAAATTATCATGTTATAGCATATGACATAAGAAAACTCAAGTTACATGAGTTGAATTATGCTCCCCATGACCTAAAGCTTGTTGTCATAGTTCATGCACTCCAATTATGGAGAAATTACCTTTTAGTAAGGCCTTTTGAATTAAAGATTGATCATCTTGGGGTGAAGTATATTTTCACTTAACCAAATCTGAATGCAAGACAATGAAGATGGTTAGAGTTTTTGTTACAATATGATTTTTACATACATTACATTAAAGGAAAAGAAAAAAGAGTGGAAGATGCACTAAGTCATATGAAACATATTTCTGCACTTATAACCTCAAGAACTCATTTTAAGAATGAGGTAAAAATTATCATGGAATCTGATTTGTACTTTCAGCAGGTAAAAACAACACTTGTTGCAAATCCTAATGATGCTAGATACAAAGTTTTTAACTTTGATAATGAAGGAATACTAAGATATGAAAATCAGGTGTATGCACCTTGGGGAAATGAGTTAAAGAAAAAGCTAATGATGGAATTTCATAATTCACCTTACTTAGGACATCCTAGTATTAAAAAAATGCTTGCTGACGTAAAACAACAATATTTTTGGAAAGGAATGAAGAAAGACATAACTGATTTTGTTTCAAACTACTTGGAATGTTAGCATGCTAAGGCTGAGTATATGCACCCAACTGGTTTATTATATCCTCATAGCATACCACAATATAAGTGGCAAGTAATTAGCATGGATTTTGTTCAGGGGCTGCCTATGTCTATAAATAAACATGATATTATTTTAGTTGTGGCTGATAAATTGAAAAAAGTAGCACATTTTATTGCTGGTAATCTTAAAGATGATTCACCTATTCTAGCAAAAAGATTTGTGCATGAAATTTCCAGATTACTTGGAGTACCCGAATTGATTATATTTGATAAGGGCCCTAGAATTTCATCTAGTTTTTGGAAAACACTAAATGCATCCTTAGGAACAAAACTAAATTTTAGTTCCACATGCCATCCGGAAATAGATGGTCAAACAAAGAGAGTTAATCAGGGTTTGGAAGATATGTTATGAATATATTGCATGGATCAATAGTAAAAATGGGAAGAATATCTTCCTTTAGTTAAATTTTCTTATAATAATACATATCATTCCTCTTTTTAAATGGCACTTTCCAAGCATTGTATGGAAGGAAATACAGAAATATAGTTAGTTGGGATAACATTGAAGATAAAGAGGTAATTAGACCTAGAATTCTTACTGAAATGGAACAAGTGAAAATGATTTATGAACGATTAAAGAAAGTTGTGAATAGGTAGAAAAGCTATGTAGATTTTAAAAGAATCGATAAGAAATTTGAACATGGTGAAAAATTCTTTTTAGGTGTTAAACCTAAAAAGAGCTCCATAAACTTTGGCAAGGCAACAAAACTATTACCTCATTTTTTGGGGCCTTTTTAGATTGTTGAAGTGATTAGCCATGTAGCTTATCGCTTAGCATTACCTTCTACTTTATCACGAATGAATGATGTTTTCCATATTTCTTTTCTTAAGAAAGATGTTTCAGATTTATCACATGTATTAAATTGGGATTCCTTGTAGGTCTAAGACCTAGGAATAATCATGGTTGAAACCATTAAAGTGATGAAAAATTGCCAGTTGCACTTGCAAAATCATGAAATTAGTCAATGCAAGGTTTATTGGGAGCAATTTAAGGAGGAAAGTGCAATATGGGAAAACCTTGAGGACATGAAAACTATTTTTCCTCATTTATTTGAACAGAATTAGTTTTGATGTTTGGAGTCAATTAAAGACTTTGTTTTAAAGCTATCTTTAATTTCTACCAGTTTTGGGCAAGTAATATAGTTTAGTAATGTTGAAACAATTATTTTAATACTGTCATAAATTATGAAAACTTGAATTCCTCAAATTTGTTTTCTATTTGAGAACTTGTTGATAAAAGAACTATAATTATATGATTATTTTTATTTTTATTAATTTGGGCTAAGCTAATCATTAAGACGATGATTCTTTTTAGGGGGAGGTATGTAATGCCTCTAACATGGTTGATATCTATGATGACTTTTGTACTCAAAGTTGCAAACGTTGATATGTGATTATTGTTTGAAGACAGTGTACTCTTATGAACTAATAAATCATGTTTTTTGTAGATGATATCTTTATCTTCTATAAATAGAGGTAATACTGCCATGTCAATTCTGAATTTAAAATGAAGTATTTCATTCTTTCTTATGATGAATGTTAACTACATGTGGATAGAGAAAAGTAATTCAGCCTAAACTCATTCATAGCCTATACTACATTTGAACTTTTGCTTCAATCCATATGATTTTTAATGTAGGATAGCTATACCTTGGATCAATTTCAGTGATCCAATGCATGCTTTCAATTTTATGATTTCAAGGTCATTTGGCCAAGCTAGGTAGAATGTTAGATTTTTAACCCAAGATGTCATGGGATCATATGTGATCTCTTCTGCACACGTCCTTCTTAAGTGATCCAAGAACGCCATTTTTTGTTCTTCATACAGTAATGTTGAATTGGTAATTAGAATGATTATTTGGGGGACATAATTTAATATAAGTTCCTAAGTTTGTTATCCTATCCTAATTTTATTCTAGATGATTTTATTAATGTGGTTGTTTATTAGATGAAGGTAATCCTAAGTCATGTAACTAGGATATTCGAAGACTAAACTAATTAACTATACCTAAAGACCTAAGTTGGTTTCTAAGATGATATTTTTTAACCTAACGTAAGGGCATGGACTAGCTTAAAGGAGATGGCATGGCTAACATGAAGAGGGGTGTCGGTGGCACCAATTCCTAAGGTATTTAAGATGTTTCAATGTGGCATTAAACACTTTGTTACTGCCAATTTTGGAGAATGCATGGAAATTTGGAGGAAACTGAGTTGTCAACTCTACTAAAATTAATTGCATGGACTTTTAAACTTTAATTGTAGCCACCAAGGAGTTTTCAAAGGTAGGAAATAAGGAAATGACTCTGTCAGACATATTGGCATTTATTGATCTCATCCATTGTGAAAGCTACATGGGAAATATCAGAAGTTGGAGGAAAATGTGGTTTTTAGTTTTCATTGTTTCATTTGTTTTTGGGATATTTGTAGCTCTACATGTGGTTTTTCATTTTTCAAACCTCTAGTTTGAATCTGTGCATGCTTAATTTAACCTTGCATGGTGGTGATGGTAACATAAAATAAGTGAGGAAGCTATCAGAGGAAGAAAAGGAAAGTTTCAAATCTTGGTTTTTGAAATTTTCATAGAAATCTTGTTGTAGAAGTTCTTCTTGAAGATTTGAAATGAGGAAAGGAAGATAGGAGCACTATCAGGCATGATAGGCCCTATCTCTTTAAATATTCTGGTTTTATTTAATTGTTTTCATTAAAATAACTCTACTCTTTTTGAAATAGTTCTGGTATTGTTGTTTGAGTTTTTTGTTTCTCCTTCTTGCTTCAATGGAGTTCTTGACTTGGTTTATTATGGATACATTATGATGTTGTGTGTGTTGTACTGACTATGAAATATTGGTTATATTGATTTATTTTTAGTTATATTTAGCTTATTTTTATAAGAACTTCTTTGGATATTGATTGAAGTCTATGTTAGTTTCATTATTGGAATGTTTACCTTGTATGGGTAACTGGGAAACGTAGAAAGGTTGCTATATTTTGATGAAGTCTATGGATTTAGCTTAGATATTTTTCCTTGTTGTTAATAATTTGGAGATCATCTTATTTGGGTCTAACCCAGTTGTGACTATTTGAGACTCCTATTTAGATAAGGTTAATCTAGGAGCCTTTATGGTGTCTGTTCACTTTAGCAATGAAGCTCCTAGCTGTAGGTAAACTGGGTTATGTTTATTTGTAGAATTCGATTGTTTTTCCCTTTGAGAAGGACTAAAATGAATCTTTTGTTACTTTGCTAACCCTTTTTTGGGGAGGCATTGTATTTTTTTGTAAATGTATTTGAGAAAGTATGATAATTGAGAGTTTGATTTCAGTCTTTTTCGCTATTGAAATTAAGGATTACCCAATTTGGGCTATGTTGTTGATGTATTTAAGTTTTTGTTGATCTATAATGATCATTCAAAGTCTATCTAAGCACTAGAAGTGTGTTTTTCTGTAGGGAGACTATTTTTATATTTTTTCTTTCTTTAATGGTAGTAATAACAATCCTTCTTGATTGGACCAGTTTGTTGCAAAGAATGGTACATGCTTCCTTTTCATAATTGGGTATTTTTGAACAAAAACCCTTTGGGGTTAGCCTTTAAAAATGAGTAATGTTTAGTTGGCTTGTTCTAAGTTATGGTATAGCTTGTAAATGATTTTTTTATGGGATGGAAGTCTAGTTTAACTTTGCTTCCTTCTTTATTTGGATACCCTCTTCAAGTATGTTCCAATTTTTGAAATTGTGGAACGTTTGAATTTTCGAGTGTAGATAGGAATTCTTTTATCGTAGTAGATCTTATTGTCTTGGAGCTTTGTGTTTGATCATGAAATTTTCTTAACCTTGATTCAGATGGGTTTGAGTGTAAGACGGTTCCTTGGGATTGATTTGGGTCTTATGTTGTTTCTGAATTCGTAGTTCTTAAGTCCCTTTCCTTGATTTGGAATTATTTTTGAACTTATTTTTCATTTAAAACAATTTTCTCTACCTTCTTTGGTAGCTTATAAAGACATCGAACATGCAAATGTGGATGTTTTAGAAGCATGGTTTGTGTTATATGTATTTTTCTTTTAAGTTTCTAACTTTGAAATGAATACATGTCTTCAAGGGAGCTCTTAATGTGAGTAATGTTGTTGTTAGTCTTGTACCTAATATCTTGTGTGGTTAAGATTTTCTTACATGTAATGATTGGATTAATTATTGATCAACATAAGCCTTAGATTATGAGCTATGCCTTGGGTAGGTAAGGTTGATAGAAGGGATGATAAGCTTTGTATCTTCCTGTTTGATATTATAGACTTGATGCAGGTTGTTAACATTTGGAGTATTAAAATAACAAGTTTATTTTATAAAGACTGTATGATTATGTCAAATCACTTTTTCTTCTTGAATAGACAGAACCAATTAATTTTTTGGAATTTTAGTTAGAAACTAGTTTGATAAGCTGAAGTTTAGGATAAGAATGTTAAATACGTATTCTTAATTAGTTGTTGTTTTGGATGAATAATATGTTATAAAGAATTTTATATTTGTGTTTGAGACAAAATTAATTATGATGATTTAATTAGTTCTTTCTTGAACTTTACGTCTTTTAGATTCTATGATCTCTTTCTCTCTTTTTTCAGTTATGTAATCTTTTGGGAAAATAATTCTGTTAATCTTAATTTTGAGTTGGAACCACTTCATTAAAAATAGGGTTCCTTTTTTGAAACAATTAGATAAAAGCATATTGTTTTAACGATATAGAATTTATCATGCTCAGTTCACATGAACTGACTCATGCTAACAATTTTGTAGATGGATTTCATAAAAGATGAAAGGAGAAATACATATAGAAAGTTACATCTATTTTACTAAAATAATTATCTCATTATTATGATGACTATGTAGTGAAATTTACTTAAAATTTACTTATGCCAGGAAAAGATGTATTAAAACTAGTTTTATATTGATGCAATGGCATTTTGCAATCCTTTGAAATATTTCCTAAGTTCATAGACTGGAGAACTATATATTTTATAAATGAATTTCTTTGGTGAATGTTGATTGTTGATTTAGTTATGAGACTTACATGATATAAGTTTTATAATATTAATAAGTAATATCATTCATGATAGGGGAAATATAGATATGTATGTAATATGGGATTATACAACTTAACTTATTATGTAAGCTTCTAGGATTAAGGATCTACACTTATAGTTGATACTCTTTGGTAGACCCTTAAATATTAAAAAGGGAATGTGATTGGATTATATAAATTAGTATGAAATATTTGTTATGCTAAAGCATAAGAGTTTTGTTTTTGCAAATAGGACAATAATCCTTGATAAGGAAAAATGATATCTTCCTTTTAATTAAAAAAGAGATTTATATGATGTCTTGTATGGGTTTATGATTAATTCATGAGGATTAATGCATGTGTTTTCCTTAGCTGATTTCTTTAATTGAAACAAGAATGTTTAAAAAGGATAATACAAAGATTTAGGCTTTTAGAAATTTGGAGTCTAAAGTAAAATTTTCAACTATATTGTTACAAGCTAAAAATGTAGTAAGAAGACTTAATGATCTCACTTTCATAACACTGAATTCAGCCATGACAGTATATAGAAATAAACAGATAATATTAAGATAAAGATAAACAAGTATTCAAAGTGATTGGGAAGGCGTATTTAATCTACATAACTTCCTTTGTGTAAAATCCATCTCATAACCTTCTTGGGTTAAATGATGCTCGGTAGACCCTTAAAAGCGTTGTTATCATTAAAACTATAAGACAATAATTGATTGGGATAATAAACTAATATATTCTAAAGTATGTTAGTCTAGTTGAGGAAAATCAGTTAGATGTTGAAACATAGAAAATGCAGCATAATACCTTCATAATGACATGGGTCATTACAAGGATACTTTGATGCAACCTGTTATACCTCAACACCCCACTTAGTTTGATTAACTCGATTGACATTAGTGGAAGTTTGGCTCATGGTTCCACACTAAACAAGGATAGAAACATGAGCTAGTGTTGTGGTCAAATCATGTTGACTTAGGGTTTCTAAACACACCCAATCGATGTAAGTTGATTGAGTATGTATATGTATCCTTAGCCACCACAAGTAGTCTTCCACACTAGTGCATGTTGTTGCCCTTGTCTAGTATGAAACTTTGAATCAGATTGGGTTGACATAAGTTAAGAAAGACCATTCTAGATAATAGAACTAGTGTGATGAAAAACATATTGCTTTCAATGAGTATGGAATCTTGGAATGTAAACATGGTAAACATGTTTAAAAACTTTTTCCATAGTATCGCAAGCTGTTGGTTGCGTGTTCCTATGTCACCTAGTCTAAGATGCAGGTTTTCAGATGAATATCAGTAATAGGTATTCAGATAATATTCTTAGATAGAACACTTGGGTACCCCTAACAGGGTAAAGGAACCAAGTATATATAGTATACACATTATTGAGTTAACATGAGAGATCAGTTTAATACAGAGTCATGTAATGAGGGATTAGTGTCTCACCGAGTCATCACAACTACATATGGTTTTTTGTTATGAGATGGATTGGAAATGGAATGTGTGTTCTAAATTATATTAATTTAGAATAGAAAACATTATTTAAAAAAATTCCCTTGTTTCTAAAGTCTTAAAAAGTGGAAGTTACATCTATAGCATAGTAATCTGTATCGCCTACTCTAAAAACTAATGTTGCAAATCCACATACCATGTGAACATGTTCTAGGCCAAGGGACTAACACCTACAACCTCTCAAGCATGTTGGGTATCCTCACATGCCTCATCCTTCTCACTTAGCAACATCATACATGTCGTCTCTATTGTAGCCACTAGCTCATGGAGATGGGCATGCTCACTTGGAATGTTGTCAACATGCTCTAGCATCCCTCCACCTAGCACATCATTTGACACATTCCACATCAAATTACAAATAGATGTGTCCATTATCAATGACCGATACACATCCCCTACAAAGATCAAATATAACCACACATTAGCTAAACAAATATAAAACAATGTAGATAATATGTTGAACACTATATAAGCATACAAAAATACTTACACTTTTCCATGACCACTACTACAGGGTTGGGGACACCTCCCTGCCATTCTCCTCCATGTGGTAGCTCCATGAGACATGCAAATATTGGGTATAATAATACCCAATGATGCATTTCCCACCATGGTTGATACTCCTCGGTACACCCCGTGTAATCTCCATCCAAAATTTATATCACTAGATTAGCCTCATCCAACCTTTGTGGTATCAACTTCTTTGTTGTGGGCCCTAGCTTAGCATCATCTCTCCTAGGTGCTCTAATAGCTCTCAACCATATATATGGCTCAGGAGGCACATTCTGTGCCATACAAAAATTTTGTGATACCCTTTTA
Source organism: Taxus chinensis (assembly GCA_019776745.2). Lineage (NCBI taxonomy): Eukaryota > Viridiplantae > Streptophyta > Pinopsida > Cupressales > Taxaceae > Taxus > Taxus chinensis. The sequence goes on from CM034146.1 coordinate 22,811,995, forward strand.
ACCTGAAAAATCTCCACCACACCTGGAAAGCATTCCTCTAGTCACATAGTCCTCTGGATACATCGCACCTCTGTAGCATTCTCGAACCATCCCCCATAGTCACAGTATGGCCTCCATATAACCAAATCAAGCCCCACCCTATCTATAAGTGCCTTGAAGGTATTTGTATCCATCTTCCTACTATAGATGTCCACCCACCATCGAGCATATATCTTATGTCGAGCCCACTCTCCTCGTGGCATTGTAACTGGTCTCAATATAGCTATGTGCTCATATGCCCACATTTCATCAATGTGGTGGCTCCTATACCTCCACCACATTCATCATGTGTAAATTGATAAAATTATCTATATAAATGGTCTAACACATACAACACCCAAATGTATCTCATACTCTCCTCCTCTATCTGCTAACATATATCATGCATCTTATATAAGATGTCGACGCCTCCTCCCTCCATGGCTATACATGAAGCAATCACCACTACGATAAAATTCCACAACTGTGGAACCCTCAACTGCAATATAACATCAAAACTAATATGGGCCTTAGTAGGTGCTCAAGTCACCAAAAACTATCACCTCACAGAGTGCATATGTCACTTTGTATCCTCCATTGCCATCACGTGTACCCTCTCCCCAATAAATGGAAATCACAATATATGATATACATTGTCCAACGTGAAATTCATCTCGCCTGTAGGTAACCAAAATGTGCATGTATCTACACACCATCTCTTGCACAATGCAGTCAACATGGGCATATTATGGGGCACATCCCCCATTCATGCTATATGTCGTAGGCCAGATCAGTCCATCACATCCCATTCATCATCTTACAAACCCAATCTAAGAAATGTGCTCAAATGAAAACTACCACGAAACTCCCTCAAATGGATATCCCTCTACACAACACCGAACAACAAAAAATGCAACACTACACAACCAAACACACTTATGCAACATACTAGAAATAAGTTTCTTACCATTATCCAAAAAATTCTCAAATTCTAGACACGAGCACCCAGATGTAGGATTGGGGCACCCAAGACTAGGACACTAGCACCTAGTTCTATGAGCTCCAGTCCCAGGGGCCACTAGCGCCCTCACCACTCTTATCCAGGTCCAAAATTTTGAGAAAATCAACAACCCCAAATTTTCAAAAATTCAGCTAAAATGTATACTACACCATACATTTTGTGAAAAATTAATGTACTTACCATCTTTGTGGTTATATGCAACACTACGGCAGTCGCCACTCTCTCAAACTAGCTAGGACGCAATCCTCTCACTTGAGGCATCTTCACTCACTCTATGAACACTCTCACACTCGTGAAAAAGACAAATGAAATGAAAAAATACTTTTTCACTTTACTAATTATAGTTAGTTTTCATCACTACTTTTACTATGGTTCTTACTTTGCGCTTATTACCACAACTAATACACACTACACTTTTTCGCTCATATGTTAAGCTTTTTTTCTTTGATTTACAACCTGTTTGTAGAATTAGTGTTAGAATTCTTCCTATCACCATACCATATGCATTTTCCCCATATTATGTCTCTTCATCATTACCTCCCATTTAATAGATACACATTTTCCCCTCTTTTTATTAATTTTGGCTTATTAGCATCTGTTATTTTCATTCACTCCCCCTTTCACTGAAAGGAGGGGAATATTATTGGGGTCCCCCTATAATCCCCCTAACATCACCATGCATTCAAACATTACAAATCTGATACTTACCAATAATCTTCCCCCTAATGACCTAGCCAAGGAACAACAAGCATTAAAATTTTACTCATGTGACATTTCATCATTCCTCCTTGTAATGACATAACTTGGGGGAAAAAAGTAATTAAAAGTATTTTCATGTGAAATTTCATAAATTCATATCAATTTCACCTTAATGACCCAACCTGGGGGTAACCTGCAAAAAATATCTCGAATATTAACCAATCAAAACAATTAATCAACCAATCAAAATCAATGTGTCCAAATAAAAAAATCATATAGTTCAAATCTACAAGCAGTCTCCCAGATGACTTGACTTGGGAGTTATATTCACCACTCTTTCCTAGATGACATGAATTGGGAATTTATTCTATATGATGTGTTTTCCTCCAGATGACCTAAATTGGAAGCTATCATACATGTTTGTGCTTGCTTCAAGACGACCTAACTTGGAAGCCATCTCTTTCATCTCATGTTTTCTTCCAGATGACCTAACTGGGAAGTCACCTTTTCATATCACATTGTCTTATAGATGACCCAAATTTGAATCTTTAAAATTGGGGCAAAACCCGTGGAGTGGGGGCAAGATTGCCTTTCCTCTATCACTCCTATATGGGTCAATTGTTTAATCAAAATATTTTGGATCTAAAAATATCAAAGTTTGATCTGAGTCCATTTGCAGCAGCTAGATCTTGAGGATGTATTTAAAGATTAGAGAATAACACAATTTTCTCCCTACACTCATCCTCTTATGGTAGGACACCCAAATCCTTCAATTATTCATTCATATACAAAGTGTTTGGGTTAGGAATTGATAACTCCCTACCCACCTATTCATCATAAAAACCACATTCAAAATCACTATACATCCTAATCATCACTTTCATTTAGCACATGTCATCATCAAATTTAATTTTTTCATTACGTTACATGGATCAACTCATTGATCCATGGTTCAACACACTTCTTCTACACATATGCACTTTCTTCTACAACATGGGCTTCTCCAACTTTTTCTCAAGTACACATCTCTATCTACTTTATGTTATTGAGATTTCCACTCACCAACATAAAGTGGGGGAATATGTAGTCACAAAATCATGTACTTACTATTACATTCATACCACCAAGTATGTTATTTTATATATGGATCTTGCATAGTAAAATTATTCACTAATGACCCATACTTTAGTCTTGTTATCATTTAGTTTATCGTCATTGTTATTTCTCTGGTACAGTTGTTAGTTGTCTATGTAGTTTTGGCCATCTTTTAGGGAGTCTCAAGTGTCGTAATTTATGTGATGGTCATCTCTAGTCCTATACTAGGGCACCACGGGAAGTACTACAGCTCCTCGGGGTAACCCAGTCCATGATTTTAGGCACCCTTTTTTTCCAAATTTATTATCCTAATTTGTTTATTCAAAGTCAGTATTTATTGTTACCCTATCTATTCCCCTAGGTTTTAGTTGGTGTTTCAAGTCATTAGTGTTGAAATTTTAGCAAGAGATCCCTAAATAAACATATCATACTTACTACATTAGGGGCCAACATCTTACTATCAAGGGAAGCTATCTACTAAGGAAGGGGACTGCATTTGGGCATTTTCTACATCTGTATCACACAAGCATAGGGGGAAAGGGTTGTATTATTTCTATTCCATCCACCATTTACATTTTTACATCTAGTTATTTCTGCCTAATTTTACGTCATTAACGCTAGGGTATCCAAGGCAAAAAATTGCACACACACACACACATGGAACTACACGGGGTCTGGAATGTAGTCCAACACTTAGTCGTAAATCCAACATTGTGGTAGCTAAGGTCAGTTTGACCTATTCATATGCATTTTTATTTGTTAGGAATTGATGTTTTGAATAGGGTTTTGTAGGTGGATCTTCACATTGCATTTACAGTGACACAAGTGAAGGTATTGTAACACCCATGTGACAATGAAAAAGATATTGTGAAGATCTTACGGTACTTCCAAACTCAGGTCCTAAACATTTTTCCATACTCCAGCTCCCAGATCACAAACTAGGGCACTACAAGGTGCCAAATTACTCTTCCAAGCACCCATGTCCAGTCAGATACTTAACTTCTGCCATTCTCAAGGCCATCTAGTCACATCTTTCCTAGTTTGTACATCATTCTATTTCAATCCAGCATACAATGAGATAATTCAAACTGAGGTTAGTACCATATCCCTCTTGTTTTCATTATTTCAACATATTCAAGAAATAAAATAAAATATATATAGTTCCTAGCATTTTAGTATAGCATTTTTTTTCTATTCAGATTAACTCCTAAAATACAAGAATAACCTTATATTTTTATTTTATCAAAAAATCTTTCTTTGCTAACATAGTAGGGAAAGCAAGTGAATTGATGAAAATTAGTATAAAGTTTGATTACTTGACAACAATGGAAAGTTGATAAATCATATTCAAGTTCTATAATGCATGAAAGTGATTTTCTTAGTTCAAACATGTAGTGTAATACACTAGCTTTTTTCCTTTAGATAACTACATGACTGAGATGCTAAGTTTTTGGTCTCCTTGAGAAGTTTAAGAGACATGGATCTTATTATCTGGAAATGGTTGATATCATGGATAATCTTAAAGACCATAGGTAGTTAAAAAATGTAAGAGACCTCTTCCAAGTTGAGATAAGAAGGTGAACACTCTTCTCTTGGTAAAGGAACAACTTGAGTCCATGTGACATGAGAACTGAAGTGATGTAAGTTCAAAAGGAGGGAGAACCAAAAAGAAAAGGGAAGTTTAATTTTTTGGTATCTTAAATCTTGAGAAAGTGTTATGTAGGGAATGTGTGTGTAGTGAAAAGGTTAAATGACAATAACATAATAGAAAATGTAGAGGCAAGGGTAAATGTGAAAGTGAAAACATGAAGTAAATAAAAACTAAATGATGTGTCTTATAGATAGAGAAAAATATATGAAGAGTAACTACAACAAGGATACAAAAACATGTGTATGAACAAAGTATGTGAGATTGCATAATTTGAAGTATATGAAGAGTGGAGGTAGAGTGTTCAATGTGTAAGTAGAATGATTTATGAAGAAGGAAGAGAGTGTGTGTGTTTTATTAATAGGGGTGAAGAATGCTTGATAAGATACTGTGTGAAAAAGAAAGTAAAAGAAACTCAAGGGTGTGGTTAGAGGAATGATGCAAGTATTCTATAGCCTGAGACAATAGTAAGAGAACAAAAGAAAAATGTAGGGAAAATAGTTCACATAAAATTCAAATATGAAATGCAAACATGATTGAGACAAGTCTAGAAGGTTTTTAGTAAACATGACTAAGACATGTCTTGAAGTTTTTTTTTTTGAAAAATGAATCTAAAGGTTATGAATGTGTAATGAATGTTCTAAGTGATGAATTGTGAAGAATGATTAAGGAAGTTTAAGTTGTTAGGAAAGAAGAAGAAATGAATGTGTGAAGACCTAACATGAAGATGCTAGTGAAGACCTGACATGAAGATACTAGTGGAATTATGCCTGACATAATAGAATTTGATTTGGTGATTAGATAAGAAAGGAAAAATAGGACAAGAATTAAGAAGCATAAAAATATAATATAGAGGTCATTATAAGTTGTGTAAGAAACTAAATCAAGAGTGACCAAATTGATTAAACAAATCTAAGTAGCAACTTAGTATTTGGGGAGTTGAAACTTCCTTGTGATTTGAAGCTAACTAAAGTTCAATTGCAGCTAATTAAATTATAGGGGGTTTAATCCTCCATACTAATTAGCATCTTGGTCAAATATAGGAGTTGCACCTCCATATTGAGTTTAAGTTGAATCATGAAACTAATGTAACAGAAATAGGACAAGTTATTCATAAACATAGTTCATAGTTTTAGTGGGTTCTTTCCTAGTCCTGGTTTCCCACATTAAATCTATCTCAGTGTGTGAATTATTTTTATTGATTGTGATTGCCAATTTATAACTAATGATGAATGTTGATTGAATAAACTTATGAGGAAAAAATATCTGTAGACATTGATTCACCCTCCTCTTAGTGTCCTAGTTTCCAACAATTGGTATCACATCTCGGTCCTTTTGAATTGAGCCGAACAACTTAGAGGTGATCCTGATGACACAAACATGGGTACATCAACATAATCAGTGTTGAAAAAGAGGAATGAAATTGTTTAATCTCTTATAAATGAGTTAAATACATAATTTAAACTTAAGGAGGCTAACCATGGGCATGAACCTAATGAGATGTCCTCATGTGTTGAAAATGTATCAAATGCTTTGAGTGACAAAGGTAATGCATGTATCATACTTGAAGAAGAAATATAGACTTTAAAGGTTGAGTTAGAGCACGTTTCAAGTAAACTAAATGATTTTATGATCAAACAAACATATTTTGATGACAATCCTAGTTTGGAACTCAGAAATAAAGCACACCAGACTGAAACGATGCATGATTTCAGTCTAGATTGATTTCAAGAATCCATCCAAGCCAAGAGGGAAGGATGTGAAAGACTAAGTGTAGAAGTAAAGAACCTAAAGAAGGATCTAAAAAAAACAAAGAAAAATGATTTGAGAGTTGAGTCAAGTCATACTTATTATCAAGGACAGAGAGCACAAGAGGATCTTTAGGAAGCTAGATGCAAGGAGATTGTCAAGTAATTTTCACAGAGTTTTTTTTTCATGAAACATATTTGGAAATAGAGCTAGATATTGTAGGAGAAAGGTATATGAAATCTATTCGTGGAGTGATTATAGGTCTGATTATGAGAATAACATAGTGTGTTTTAATTGCAAAGGAAAATTTCACACAGTCAAGAATTGTTTAGAAAATTCAATAAATCAGTTTTGGGACAAGAATCAGGGTGTTTGTTTTAACTGTCATGAGCTAGGGAATTTTTCCAAACATTATTATGAACCACCTAGATTTACACATAAGTTGAATGAATTTCAAATAAAATGCAAAAGGATATACAGAGAAAATGTAAACTCAATAAGTAAGACCAAGTCAACTATGGTTAAGAGAGATGGTGGAAATAAACAATAAAAATGGGTATACAAGTTCAAGGAAGAAAAATCAGAATTTGAGACATCAAAGGATGACAAGAAGATAGCAAGAAAAAATTCTGAAGAAAAATACAAATCTAATTCAGTCACTAGGGAAATAAACACAAGAAAGATAGCAGGAAATAATGACAAAGGAAATAAAAATGAAAATGAATCTAGTGCAAAGGATGAGGAGTTTCTTCCTCAAGAAGTGTTAGAGCAAGTGTATGATTTGCAACATTTATGATTATAAGGAAATCAAGTAGAAGATGAGAGCTCAGATGATGTGGTTGTCAAACCAAAGGATGGAGCTAAGAATATTAACAAGGTATTGAGGAAAATAAAAGAAAAGGTTGAGTTATCAAGTTGTTTTGACAACTTCTTATTATTTTTAGAATATATATGACTAATGGTATTCCTTCTCTAGGATTATAGGTGTACACTAGCTGAAGGAAGCATGGATCAGGTTTTATCAGTCTATCTATCAATCATCCAAGTGTTTTGCATGATAAAATTGGGAGTATGATCCAAAGAATGTTATTGAGTCATGGGTGTCAATTGTTGTTGAATAAAGTCTCCATAAAAGTTTGTAAGGTATTTCAATCTCAAACAAGTGTAGGTCTTGCTCCATGTTGAGATTCTTGTATATTTTTAACCAAAAGTTCTTTTTGGCATCCTTGTAGAAATTTGATTCATGTTGACATCATTTGTTTTTGATTAGTTCTTCCAATAAGTTACTAAGGTATGTCAATTTCCCCATAATAAAAGGCTAACATTTTTTGAAGGTCTGGAGTGTCCTCTTGAGTATTCATAAAAAGAGAGTCTAGATTTTGAATGAGAACATATTAATTCATCTATCAACTTTCCTATTGAAATCACATTCAAGTTATTTTTGTGTTTCAATGAATAATTCATTTGGGTCAAGGAAGTGTGAATAGTCATTAAAATAGAGTGAAGTGTCGAAGTCTGTTGTCAAAGGTATTGAATCTTCATCATGTAGGCTAAATATTAGGAAATTATAGGTGGAAATAAGTAGTTGCATGGTCTTCATGATCATTAAAAAGTCATTAATTGGATTCAAGGTTTCTAATATTGGTTGATCATCATCCAAACTTTGACCAGATTGTTCAAGTTGTCAACAATGTATAAAATGAATCAAGGTGTCTTCTACAAGAATATGAAACAACCAACATAGGTAGAGTTTCATTTCATGTGCATAATTTTATAGAAGATCTCAGTATTAAAGAGGACGCATGTTTTTTATCTAGGTGCATGAAGGGATCAAGTGTAGAAATAAGCTATGACTGATCTCTTGAAGGTTCAAAATATGCTTGTAGCATGATAACTCCTTTCATGTTGCTAAAATATGCTTCTTGATAGGACCTGTGTTAGAATTTATCTTATAAAAGGTGTGTGTTGCATTATAAAGGGATCTGAATCATGAAAAATGAATCTTGTGAAGCATGGAAAGATGATCTTGTCTTTTTCAAATCAGAATACTATTGAAATCTTCAAACATTGCATAGGTGTATAAAGTTGCATTGTCAAACTTTGAGTGTATCAAGTTGAGCTGATATGAAACTATCCCAAGATATGGAAGTGGTTTGAATTCATGTTAAGGAAAAAATGGTATTAACTTTGTAGAATCAGGTTATAAGTGTATGATAATGAGATAAACAAAATGAATATTATGTCTCAGTCATCTAATCTTCAAGTGCACACTAGAGTCAATAGTTGTAAGTCATGTAAGAAGGAGGTCACCCTATCAACTCACTCTATAAGGAATGCATGAATGGTATGATATGGAAACCTACATGTAACATCATCATACGTAAATATGGTTAGAAATTTCTATGTGTATACCTTAAGGTTTGAAGGATAAAATATGTAGAATTGGTTTGATAGCATTGTATCAAGATAAAATGACCCCATAAGTGAAAAAGTGGCATGCTACATTATTAAAATGAGAAGAAAGTATTTAATATTTTCAAAGTAAGAATCAAATGTTGAAAGGTAAGAGTGTATAGTAATTAAAAGAAAATTGGAAGTCATTATGGTCTAAAAGAAGGTGTGAAACTTGGTCCCTTTTCATGATCTCAAATCAAGATGTCTTCAGAAGTCTGTGAAAACCTGATCATCTTGCTCTAGATCACTTTATGATCTAACACACTCAAAAGAAAAAAATTTAGAGTCATATGGAACAAATGAATGGTGTTTGAGGATTTGGAATGGCTTATCAATGGCTAAGGGACTAAAACATGTTAGAAGTGCGTTGTTGTAGATAAGAAGAGCTCAGAATACTATAAAGAGATTGATTGATGGTAAAATAAGGAGAATGAAATGTGAAGGTCTATAGAAGGTAATTGAATTAGGATTTGGGACTTGGGATTACAAATGTAGATGAAAGTGATCAAAACTTACTAGAATAAGCCATTTCAGACTTATAGAGAAATATCTTAAGAAAAGACATGAGCATATGGATTTTATATATGCATAAAAGAGTGTAGAATTTATTAATCAAATGTCTCAGGACTTTGGCTAAGAGAATGAGTTATTCCCACGACAAGAAATCAAGTTATGATATCTAATTTTTGCATCATTCACTAGAGATGTGGAGAATTTTCTTAGGGGGAGACTTAAGAGAATGATTCATAATGAGAATGATTTTCTAGAGCTTGGTATAGTTTTTTTTAGAGATACTAAAGTTTTCCTTCAGGGATCATGGTTTTAAAAGTGAACATGACAGAATAAGAGGTATTTTTGTGATATCAATCATAAAATTATCCTAGAAAGTGATAGAAAATATAAATAAATGCAAAATAAGAAAAGTATCAACCCAAGGGGAGTTTTTTCAGTCAAGAAGAGCTCACTCAAGGTAGGAACATGAGCTCAAAAGAGAGAAAAATTATTTCCAGGGGGGCTTGTTGGTCACTCAAGGTAGGAATAACCTTGTTGGTGTTTTGCAAAGCTACCTTAAGATAGAATGTAACCCTTGTATTCTTCCATAAGTCAAGAGTTCTTGAATGATGATTATGATAGGTCTCACTGATGAGATTTTGGTGTTTAGTGTCTTGGTCCTTAACTGATCCATACAAACCTTGATAATAAGATTGAATTTCTGAGGAATTCCATCTGAATACAAGCTCATATAGTTGTATTTTTCTTTGGTCATTCATGGTATTCAATCATCACTTTGGTACAGTATGAAAAAATGAAGCCATGTATTGTGAAGCAATATTTATGCAAGATGGTTCTTGAAGTTTTATAACTGTTATTCTCTTTCCCTCTAAGAGAACATTGCATGTTTAAACAAGGAAGTTGAGAAGGTGAACCTTTTTATGAGTATAAGTATTAATGTGATACATTCTCAGTGTGAAATTTAATGACTATTGGCAAGCTAAGAACCTTTTATTTGTAGTGTTAATCCTATGATAAGGAGGTAAAAAAATGTTAAAGGAATCTCCATGTTATTTATCTACTCAACAATGTTATAGTACCCTGAACTTGTCTTCTATAGGTGAAGGGAATAAGAAAAGTCATGTTTTTTTGAGGAATATTTATATGCCAAATTACTTTGGAGGATCTAATACTATGATGAGCTCAAGAAAGTCACTAAGGCAAGTTTATAGGCCTGAAACCTGTGTTTGATTTTTTATAACTACAAAATCATGTTGCTGGAAGAATTTTGATCACTGTAAGGTGAAATTGACGACTGGAAATCTTCCCCATGTTCTCACAGTTCTTTAGAAAAAATATTTGGTGAAAATCATCAATAAATAGACATGAAATTTTATTTCTTATTGTCTCGGGCATGCACAAAAATTGAAAACCTTGACATAGGGTTTGAGGCAAAAAAATAACTCATAACTCAAGTTGCATCCAATGAAATCTTCAATTTTTTTGAGGAAATATTTGTATGGAGGGGATGTTCACATTCCAAAAGAAAATTTTCAATTTCATCAAGAATTGACCAAGTTTTCATTGACATTTTCCTTGAAGCTTATTCCTCAGTCCTGCACAAAACATACACACATCTCTAAGGTATGTTTCTTCATTATTAAAGACTTATACACTCATGAGAAAGGTTCTAATGAATAATAATATCTCATTAATGTTGTGTGTGATCTCATAAATATGTTAAAAATGTGGAAAGCATGTGATAATAAGGAAAGTGCAAACATGAAACTCTATCCTAGCTAACACAATAGGGAAAGAAAGTGAATTGATGCAAATTGGTATAAAGGTTGATTTATTGACAAAAATTAAAATGTGATAAATGATATTCAAATTATGTAGTGCATGATAGTGATTTTCTTAGTTCAAACATTTAGTGTAATATGCTTGTTGTGTTCTTTCAGATAACTACATGAATGAGATTTTAATTTTGGGGTCTCCTTGAGAATTTTAAGAGACATGGATCTTATTAGCTGGAAATGGTTGATATCAAGGAGAATCCTAAAGACCATAGGGAGTTACAAAACTAAAGATACCTATTCCAAATCAAACTAAGAAGGTGAACAATATTATCTTGGTAAAATAAGCAACTTTAGTCCATGTGACATGAGAAATGAAATGATGTAATTTAAAAAGGTAGGAGAACCAAAAAGAAAAGAGAAGTTTAAATGTTTGGTCTCTTGAAGCTCGAGAAAGTGTTATGTAGGGAATGTGTGTGTAGTGAAATGGTGATATAACATTAACATAATACAAAATGTAGAGGCAGGAGTAAATTTGAAAGTGAAAACATGAAGTAAAAATAAATAAATTATGTGGCTTAGTGGATAGAGAAGAATATATAAAGAGTAACTGCAACAAGGATACAAAAAAGTCTGCATTAAAAAAGTATGTGAGATTTCATACTTTGAAATATATTAAGAGTGTTCTATGTGTAAGCATAATTCTTTATGAAGAAGGTAGAGTGTGTGTGTTTTTTTAATATGTGTGAAGAATGCATGATAAGATAGTATGTGAAAAATAAAGTAAACAAAACTCAAGAGTTTGGTTAGAGGAATGATGTAGGTATACTAAAACCTGAGACAATAGTAAGATAACCAAATAAAAATGTAGGGAAAAGAGTTGATATAAAATTAAAATATAAAGTGAAAACATGACTGAGATAGGTCTAGAAGTTTTTTGGTAAACATGACTGAGAAAGGTCTTGAAGTTTTTTTCAAAAACTAAATCTAGAGCTTGTGAATGCATACTGAATGTTATAAGTGATGAACTGTGAAGAATGAATAAGAAAGTTGAATTTTTAAGCCAAGAAGAAGAATTGAATGTGTGAAGACCTGACACGATGATGCAAGTGAAGACCTGACATGAAGATGTTAGTGAACTTGTGCTTGACAGACTAGAATTTGATTTGGTGATAATATAAGAAAGGAAAACTAGAATCCATGAAGAGCTAATATAGAGGTCATTATCATCTCTATAAGACAGTAAATAAAGAGTGACCAAATTGATTAAACAATTCTAAGTAAAAACTTAGGAGTTGGGGAGTTTAAGATTCCCTATGAGTTGAATCTCACTGAAGATTAGTTGCAGGTGATTGAATTATAGGGGGTTAAAGCCTCTAGAATGAGTAGTAGCTTAGTCAAATACATGAGTTGAAGCTCAAAATTGAGCTGCAGATCAATCATGAAACTAATGTAACAGAAATAGGACAAGTTATTCTTAATCATAGTTTAGAGTTTCAATGGGTTTTTTCCCAGTTTGGGTTTCCCACATTAAATATGTCTCATTGTGTGATTTCTTTGTACTTCTTGTGATTTTCAATTTAGAACTAATGATGAATATTGAATGAATCAATTTATGATGTAAAAATTTGAATAGACAATGATTCACCCCCCTCAGTGTCCTAGTTTCCATCACTCCTATCTCTCCTATTTACACATGGCCTACGTGGTCTCATCAATCTATTAGTCCATCACATTAGTCTCATTCCACCACTAGGACACCTATCACACTCACTAGAGGGGGCATGTAAATCATATCACACTCACTCTACATTCCAATCTATCTACACTCCATCGCATACTGCATATCTTAGTTACACATTTAGTCTTGCTTACATTTACTTGTTACATGTACACTTTATTACACATGATAGACAAAGATATGTCATTATATTTCCATACACACATACGCATTCACTTAATTTACATTTTTGATCACTAATTCTAAATATCTATACATGCAACATGGATTCTTGGTGCAATACCTATTACCAGTCCCACAGTGGATCCTGAGGACATACACTTTCATAAACTATAGGTGTTATTGTTTCATTTTTCATAGCACATTATTATCACATTACACATGCCTTGAACATAATTTTTATCTTTATAACATGCTAATGGGTGCTTCATGTGTAGCATTTGTGTATTCATTTTTACACCCATCACAAAGGAAAGGAATCCCATGTGCACCGGTCTATCACCTAGCGGGTGTTGGGCACTCACCCGAGGCACGCACGGGCATTGAGACTCTCTTCTATGTGAGTTTAGTGGGAAACATCATCTATGATCTGATTTTAAGATATTTGAGAGGGAATAAGACATACAAGCACCATAGAGCTCATAATGACTTCTAGATCCTTACAGTCATTCCAGATAGAAAAAAGCTTAGCAAATTATAGAAATTACACCAAAAAAGAAAGGAAGTTATACAAACATTCATACTTAGTTCATAAACATAAATGAAAAAGAGATATGAAGAATGATGTATACATCATAACCATTAATGTTCATATTCACATAAACGGGTAACCTCATTACATTCATTAGGCCCATTAAAGAATGTCACAGAGAGGAAGACTGTAGTCCTGCATTATAACTGGATTCATATAGCTAGACCCTCAAAAGAAAATTTATAACTCCCTAACCCTTGATACATCCTTTCCTACACTTATTTACCCAAGCTAATAGAGTCCTTGCAGTATTTCTACAGAGCTCCGCCTATCCATTTCCTCCCTTTTTGCTTCTGCAGGCACTTGTATATATAGCCTTCTTGAACTACCAACTCATTCTTATGCGGCCTCAGACCTATCGGCAAGTGTCTGAATGTGGTCATCCATGAGCACATGCTCCTATAGGCATGAGCTCACTACTCCTTGCCATGATTTCCTTCTAGAAGCTTCTTTCACAGGGCATATTCCTTCCAGGCCACCCTATCACTAGGCTGACACCTTATCCACCTAGGTCACATTTTTCTTACATCCTTCCCGATAGGCCGAAAGAGGCTAAGTCCCAGATTCTGCTCCGCGGGCATGCATCCTAGGTTCTACCAAAACCCTACTTGAACCCTTCCTTACATTCCTTATCTTACGTGCTTTGCTCAACCGTGCGCTCTTATGTGCCCTTTTTGGACTTAGTTGATATTTCAGGGGCCCAACATCACCCCACACTTTACCCTTACTCCGCCCTCAGAAAATTCCTCAAAGAATAAAGAAATACACAATAAATGGCACAAATAATGGGAAAATAAGGAAGAATGGGGAATGATGCTACTTAAAGCAATAAGAGAGGAAATTTCTTCTGTAAGTCGGCCTCTAGATTGTTCCAGGCATCGACCTCATTTTGTGCTCTCTGGAAAAGATCACCTACTAAGGAGCTCACCTAATCAAAACCCAGCCCATCCCCTTGGGAACTCATGGTGTCAACAATTTTTTCTAACGCCTTGCCTATATCCTCTAGTGCATCCATCCTTCTTGTAATCTGCGGGTATATTTCCTTTAGCTGGTTTTTAATTGAGCCTTGTAAGGCCTCAATAGATTTTGATTTATTTTCTACCTCAGCTAGGATATTTTCTCACTCCAATCTATTCCCCTTGTTCTTATCCTAGAACTCTTTAAGTTCTACTTCATCATTGGTGACCAGCATGCTTGTCACTTTGTCTCTATCTGCGCAGTTGTCCTACACGGCCTCAACAGTTTGATAAGCAATCTTTACATCAACAAGGACCTTGCTGTATTCATCTATGAGCTCCATGACCTTTAATTTATCCTTCTTTTATAAACACGTAGCCACTTCTTCTGTAGATTCCAAGGCTAGCGGCTTCCTCTCCATGGTGACAATTCTTGTTAAGTCCTCCAGGAATTCTAGGGTAGATGCATACTTCCGTGCGGGAGGTGCTAGGTCTAGATTCTTCAACACTATTACATCTGTAATGGACTCCACCTTTTTGTATACTTCGCATACTATTACCTTATCTTCCCTTAACTCATGCTACAACTAGGCATTGATCAAATTTTCTTGACTCAGATCCTTTGTCCCCATAGCTAGTATAGAGCAAGATTCAGGCTATCATAGCAAAATAACACAATAATAATTCTCTAATGAAATAATTGATTCGGATTACACATATATAGGAATATGCATTCCTAAAAACAAGGAGGTTGTTCAACAACACTCCCACAAATCTCTCTCTCAACACCTAAATACGTGAGCTATTGAAACTCACCAAAACTAATATTGTTATATGAGTTGTTTAATAAACAACTCATATTAACATTTACATTACACACATATATTTACCTCTAATTAAATATTAAATCATAAATATTAATGGAGCACTAAATGATAGATTTCCTAACATTCCCCCCCCTTAGTGCGAACATGGGGAAACAAAAATTGCACTTCCTTCTGCAGCGTGCCGCCCGTGCGTGCTCATGATCTGGATGGTTTTACAGGACAACCAACAACCTCAATATGGATGGTTTTATAGGACAACCAATAACCTCAACATGGATGGTTTTACAGGACAGCCAACAACCTCAACAGGGATGGTTTTACAGGACAACCAACAACCTCAATATCACGATGCTGCTATTCTTTTGTGCTTTCATCTGTCCACTATGCTTTTCCTTCAGGGAATTATGTAGGAAACACTGACTACTGATAACAAATATGAAAAGAGAAAATGGAACATTGAGACCATGTTCCCCCCCTCAATGTGAACATTTCACTTATTCAAGCCATAACAGGAACACTGAAAAAGAATCATGGTGCACACAACTGAAATCAACTGCAACTCTGAAATAAAAAATAAAATCACACACACACACTATCACCACAGCTTTGTGTGGCCCCATCGTTGGTGACTAACGAGAGGTCGCTGAATGACCTCCAGCCTCCTATGCCTCCTTCCTCCAATGGATGCATTCTTTTTAGAAGAGAAAGTCTTCTTCACTATCTTGAGCATCAACTTCTCTGTCATGTGAATGGTTGGATCCTGCTTCCCAATCACTTTCTTCTTCTCTATTTTCAGAAATAAAAGCTTTATTATTCAATTTACCATCCAACAGATCCCTAGCTCGTTGTTTACAAAACATTATGCCATGTCCAGACACATTACAATAGTGACAAATAAGCCTTTTCTTTGGATCTTGGGAGGTTGAACCTTGCTTGAAAGAATGACTGTATCTCTTTTTACCATGTGTTCCATATAATGCTTTTTCTTCTGTTTCAATTTTATTTGTTCTATTTTCGTCCTCTATCAAAGAAGAAATCAAGTCTTCCAGACTTGGATTGATTTTGCTCAAAGTGAAGACCATATTAGAATAGCTAGGAGGAATGCTTTTAAGTAAAACTGCTTTTGCATCATCGTCGGGAACATCTACTTTGATTCTAGCTAATTGATTTAATACAAAATGAAACTTACTTATGTGTTCCACCATGTTGTCACCTTCCTCCATTTTGAGTCCGAACAACTTTTTTTTTAGTGATACTACTGCGCTTCCTGCTTGCGATCCAAATAGTTTGTTTAGTGTAGTCCAAATTGTATTTGAGGATTTTGACAAATCTATATGATGTAAATATGCATCAGAAAATCCCAATCCAATGATTGCTATGGCTTTTCAATCTTTGATGTCCCATATTGCCGCTTCATCTGCATCTCTTGGTTTCTTTGCTTTGCCATCCACAATCTCCCACAAATCTTTGTTGATTAATAACAACTGAGTTTTCACCTGCTATGTGTAAAAATCTTTGCCTTCAAATTTTTCCATTCGATTCAACTTAGCCATGTTAAAAAAATGGACGTCAGTTTCAACCGAAAATGCGTCCGAAGACAATATGACAACTGGACTAATTTTTTTAAAAAAGTAATAAACTGAGCCGAATTTCAAAAGACCATGGTTTTTTGCAGCAACGTTGACAGCAGCATTTCTCCTAAAACACAATCTGGGTTTTGTTGAAATTTTGATAGTATTTTTCAAACACATAAAACTTCAAACCCATTAAAAATTACGGTGACCCAGGTCACAAAATGAAAATTAAGATTGTTTCTTTTCACGGATTTTAAAAAAAAAGCTTCACGCTCCACATTAAATTGTGAAACTTCTGCATAGAACTGCTCATAAAATAAAAATAGTATTCACAAACCATTTCTGGGTTTTGTTCCTCTATATCCACCCTTTCCAGAACATTTTAGATCACTTGATTTCATTAAGTTATAAGAAATATATCACAATTCTAGTATACCTGCGCCATGAAGTTACAAACAACGTCTTTTCTGCCCCTTTTTTTTTTCTTTTGCTACTGGAAATAGAAATGAACCAGAGGCATCCCCTTCTCTAATATGAAAAATACATTATCTAAACATGGTTATCTACGCTCTGATACCAAATATAGAGCAAGATTCAGGCTATCATAGCAAAATAACACAATAATAATTCTCTAATGAAACAATTGATTCGGATTACACATATATAGGAATATGCATTCCTAAAAACAAGGAGGTTGTTCAACAACACTCCCACAAATCTCTCTCTCAACACCTAAATACGTGAGCTATTGAAACTCACCAAAACTAATATTGTTAGATGAGTTGTTTAATAAACAACTCATATTAACATTTACATTACACACATATATTTACCTCTAATTAAATATTAAATCATAACTATTAATGGAGCACTAAATGATAGATTTCCTAACAGCTAGCTCTTCCTCTTTCTTCTCCAGTTCATCCTCCAGATATTTGATTCTATCATTCCACCCAAAGAGTCTAGCTTTAACCTCAATGGAGACCTTGTTGAGCGTGTTACACAGTTGTTCATTTGAGAGCGGCTGAGCATTCACCAATGGGTTGTATCCTTTTGATTCTAACAATGTTATTATTGCCCCTTGGCTTACTTATAATTTTGGCTCATCAAGATGGGACTCAAATTCCCATGAGAGTATATTCCTTGTCTATGGGTATATAGCCTCCTTATCAAAAGATGACATTTTCAGGATCCCCTCTGCTAGAACCATGCTTTGGAACTATGCGTGCAACACTTTGTTAGGGTCATCAATATAACCCAGCCATGACCTCCTCTCCTCCACACACTTTCCTCATGTTTGCGTGCCCTTAAGAATATTTATAGTTAAAGTGGGGCCTCCTGTGCTACTGTGGTCCTTTTCCCTACTCTCCTCCTTATCCTCATTCATTACCAGCTCAGTGTTGCATTCCAACCCCTCTTCTACCAATGTCTCAATGAAATGATAATCCTCTCTTTCAACCTCCTTGTTTACCTCTTCACTCTCTTCCTTGTCCCGGGAACCTTCCCCCTCCTGGCTGCCCTCTCTCTACACGAAGATCTACTCATTCTTCTCTCCTTCTCTCTCCTCTGAGTCATGTACACTGAACATAGGTTCTTGGTTTACCTCGTGCTTATCTTCCTCATCATCATCCCTTTCACCTTGGTAGGCCCCCAATCTCTCAGTATACTCATAATCCAACTCCTTCGTCATCTTCTTCTTCTTTCCAACCAGGGATTTCGGCACAGGTGAATCTGTCTCTTCTTCTTCCGATGACTCCTTGTCTAACGGATCCTCTATCTCCAAAGTCTTCTCTTTGAATATGGAATTTTTATTGCATGAATACATACTTTTTTTGGCACTTCCTAGGGGTACTTATTGCCTGTGTATTCACTACACTTGGTACTTTATCCTTTGGTTCTTTTTCCTTCTGCCTAGGTGTGGGTCTCTTCCTGTTAATTGGATCCTTAGGTATGGACACCTCATTCTCCAGATACACACCCTTCTAAAATTTGGGTCTTATGCAAAGGTATACTCACTCCGCGGTCCCTCCTGTAATGGGAAAAGTCATGGTTCTCATCATTTAGACCTCATGTGACACATACTTCTCTACGTACATGCACTTGTTGGGGTAGACTAACCCTTTGCGCATTTATCTATGATCCTAGTCTAGATTACCAAGGTCTAACTTCAACTTCTTATATTATTTGAACATGTTCACTACCACTTGGAAGTGTTGAGCTGTGAAGGCAAAAGGGATCTTGCACCATTGGCTCTATGTCTCATCCATCAGTTTAAATCTGCCAAGGCAGAAATGTTGGTACACAACAAACTTGTCTTCTCCCTCAATGGTTGCTAACATTTATTTAGGGATCCTCCATTCTACCCTGAAAGCGTTCCTTAGGTGCATGTACCACATCTCCAAGTGTGCCTTATACAAGGCTATCATACTATCACATGTGTACTTCTCAAACCTCTTTACGGGTGAAGGGTCTTTAGCAGGGTACTCCCACACGAATTTGTCTGCTGCATCCAACACTCCAATCTCTGAAAACATAATGGTTAATAGGAAATTACCAAAAAGGACTTTATCACCTTCCTTTGCGTTGCTCACAATCTCATCTACGATGAAGGCAGACAAGTTGTAGATGGTGCCCTCTAAAATCCTCCTACAAACATTCAACCATGCCTTGTTTACCTGGGTCCATCTCTCCTAGCCGTTTAACTTTTTCATAAGGTGCGTGGCCATCTTCATTACCGGATCCTTGATGTTCATGATATAAAAGTGCCTCGACCCATTTTTATACACATAAGCAGCGAATGTTTCCTTAATTTCCTCCTTGTCGCTTAGGTCTTCCTCCAAAATTTCTCCTTAACAGATGAGGCCTGTGAAATGTGAAACAAGCTAAGGGGTAATGCACATCTTGCACCCTACAAAGTGAAAGTAATCTTCATGCAAATGTGACATCAACCATTGACATAGGCGTTCAGGCTTCCCGAAGTAGGGAAACTCAAAGAGTTACAATAATCCTAACTTCTCCATCTTCACCTTTACATCATCATTATAGATGGGAAAACCCTCTAGTTTCCTTTTATTCATCGGGCACACTAACTCTAGTTCCATTTCCTTCTTGATTATTCTCAAATGATGATTGTAATCATTTACCCACAATTTCTTAAATGGGACTCCCACTCGTGCCCAAGCAATACTCCATATGGGTATTACATTTCTACGTACCACTCTTCATTTGTACCCACAACGGTGTCTTGTTTCTTGTACTTACCCTTTCCCTTTCCCTTCTTAGGTGTGCCAACTGGTTTCTTGGGTGCCATTTTTTATGTTAACACTTCAAATTTGTTCACTTGCTTTGTTTTACTACCCCTTTTGAAGTTTAGATCTCAAACTGGCGAAGAAACTCTTTTATGACCCATGACCTAGATGAAAAACCCTAATTGGAACCTCTTTTCACTAGACGATGCTTCTCCACAACTCTTCCCACACCCGTGAATCACTTCCTTTCCGGTTTGTAAATCCAAATTGGTCACTCGTGCTCAAATTCTTGCAATTTTATTTGCATGGATCAACTATGGAAACCCTAGTTCACAAAATATACTCTTCATATACGCACCTACCACCATACTTTTAATGTTTAATGCGTCTTTCAAACAAAGCCCGATGTTTGTACTCTAACTCACGTGCCGAACCCTATGCAGACAATCTTCTAACCTTCTAGCGTGTAACCAACCCATCATGACAGGAGACTCTTACGCATGCATAACTAGTGCTGAAGGAACTTCTTCTATCATGATTTTTGCTCTCACCTACCTCGTGTTGTTTATGTGCTTCTTCCTCCTCTATACATGGGATTTGAAAGTAGCCTTATCTTAACACTAACCATTCTTTTCTACCTTTTCTTTCATGCACCTCTTTTAACAGGGCCACTGAACCGAGATTTTCAACACAATCCTCTTTGGCACTTTACCCATGCTTTCCTTCACATCACTCCACCCCACACTTAAAATTATGTGTAGTCCTCTACACATCCAAAAACCTCAAAAAGAAACAAGGTTACCGGCACCTAAGGTACAAAACAAAACAACAATGCAAAAGGGAAACAAAAGAAAGGAAATACATAAAGTAAATTCTAAACTATCTAGAAAAATTGCCTTATTTACAAACATAAAGAATCCTTATTTATAGTAGGGCTTTAGCCTACTCCCATTGAAGTGTCTAGGTTTCATTCCATCCTGCGCTTGTAACTGGCATGTTCCTGAATCAAGGATGTATGAGATTATATAGGTACCTAACCAATGGATCTTTAACTTCCTAAGGTGGCACAAAAACTTAGAATCATACAGTAAGACCATCTTCCCAACTTCAAACTTCTTGTTCCTAATGTGGCGATCATGCCATGCTTTTTTATTTACTTTTTCTACTATTTGGCTCTACCTAGTGAGTGATCATCTTTCATCCAGCTTCATCAATTCATCAATTCTCTCTTCCAGCACTTGCTCATTAGCCAACCCTCCTACATGCAATATTCGCAGAGAAGGTAACATGAACTCAACTGGCAGAACAACTTCCGCGCAAAACACCAATTGAAATAGTTTGACTTTGTTCAACCTTTTATAATTTTTCCTATAATCCCATAATACAGCTGATACCTTGTCATCCCAATCTTATCTTCCGACATCACAAATTTTTGTTAGGGTATGACTCAGTATTTTGTTAAATGCTTTCACATTTCCATTTGCTTGTGGGAGATAAGGTGTAGTTTTTTTATGAGCCACCATGAACTCTGCTGATAGGATCCTTATGGTATCATTCAAGAAATGTGTACCCCTTTCACTGGTTAAACTTAAAGTGCATCCATACCTTGTGATTATGTTCTCCCACAAAAATCTTTCTGTTGGAGCTATTGTGTAGTCTTTAGTTGGGGCTGCCTCTACCCACCTTATCAAATAGTTTGTGCAAGTGATTACGTAGCATGATCCAGTCCTACATGATGTTGGTGCAATAGGGCCTACAAATTATATTGCCCATTTCTCAAAATGTTTAGTTCTAGGTAATAGGGTGCAAAGACATTTCATCTTTCTATCATGGCTTGCCAACACGCTGACAATGGTCACATGCTTTACAATACTCCTTGTAGTCCTTATACAGAGTTTCCCACCATAATCCTACCATTAATATTTTACGTGTGGTGGCATCTCCTACATAATGTCCACCTGCACTTCCCTCATGTGCTTCCTCTATGATGGTGAGGTGTTCATGCTCTAGTACACACCTATGAAAAAATTGATCACGCCCTAATTTGTATAAGTCCTCATTGATCAACATGTAAGGCGCGACGTGTATGGCTAGTTACTTTTTCTCTAATGTCTTCATCCCTTTTGATACCACGCCTTCCTTTAGAAATACTACAATTCCCTCCAAATCCAAGGGAACGCACCGTAACCTAAAAAACTGCGTGTCTAACATAGTATCTTCAATTCTCTATGCGTCCTCCCCTGAATTAATTCTTGAAAAATGATCAGGTCCACAATTACTCTATCCAGGCTTCACAACTACCATGAACTCAAACTCTTGAAATAACATCACCCACTGACATATGTGCCTTTTTAGAATGGGATTTTTCACCAAATACTTTAATTCCATGTGGTCAGTGTAAAATATAAAGGGAGTTTCCAGCAAATACTACCTGAACTTTTGAACCACGTAGATCATTGACAGTGCTTCGTGCTCAATTATAGTATAATTTTTCTCTGCTGGTGTCAACTTCCTGCTTGCAAAGCATAGGGGGTGATCAAAAATTCCCTCACTAGGATATGCATGTACTCCCCCAAGGGCCATTCCAGAGGCATCTACATGAACATGGAAGGGCTTATCCCAATAGGGAAAACGTAATATAGGCATAGTGATAAGCCTATATTTTAATGTGGCAAATGCCCTCTGCTACGTCTTTCCCCAATGGAAGGAACTTTTATGTCTGAGTAATTCTTCTAAAGTCACGGCGATCTTGGCATACCCCTTGATGAACTTATGATAGTAGCCCGCGTGTCTAAGAAACCCTCACAATGCACTTTGGCTAGTAGGCTCCCCTAATCCCACAATAATTGCAACCTTGGCAGGATCTACTAGTAGGCCCTCCTTACATATGATATGCCCCAATAATATTCCAAAGGGCGTAACAAAGACACACTTCTTAATGTTGAGGGATATCCTTAACTTCCGACACCTCTCAGACATCAACCTCAAACTATCACAATGGTCTTTTACTAGCCCATACACCATCCAATCATCTAGATAAACCTAGAGAAATTTATGGATGAAGTCAAGGAACGCCTGTAGCACTATGCATAAGAAAATAGTAGGCGCATTCTTCAACCCAAAGGGCATGACCATGTATGTAAAACTTCCCCATTCAGTGGTAAAATTTGTCTTCTCCTGGTCTTCCTTTGTAATCTGGACTTGGACGTACCCCAAAAATCCATCCGTAAAGGAATAGATTTCGCGCCCATCGACTCCCTCCAAAATTTCTTCAGTGAAGGGGGTTGGAAAAGGATCGATGACACAAACTGTGGTCATCTCCCTATAATCCACATATATCCTATTCTACCCATCCTTCTTGATGTTGATTACCATTAGACTTATCCACTCTAATTCTTCAACAACTTCAATGATCCCAAATGTTATCATTTTGTCTAACTATTCCTTTACCTTCATGAAAAAATTGGGATTCATCTGGTAGGGTCTCTTCCTGACCAGGTGTGCACCATTCTTTAGTTTTATCCTCATCTCCCCCAAGGAATGGTGGATGCCTTTAAGCTCATGGTACCCGCATGGGAATAAATCCTCAAATTTGCGCAAAAGATCAATCATCTTAGAGACTTCCTTCTCTGACTAGTAATCTCCGATGATAGCTTCCTTAGGTTCTTCTCTCGAGACAATGTTAACCTTTTTAGTTTTTAAAGGTTCATGATAGGCGTGCATGCAAGTATCAGCAATTTCCACTACCTCGCACGTCCCTACGGAATGGTTAACATACAAGATTTCTACTTCCTCCCCATCAATCACATATACAAGCTTTCCTTTCTTCTTTTTCACACACATGTGCTCAATCTGAACCTCCTCTGTTTCCTCTTCTTCAAAATGTGCCTCCAAATCTGGCTCACCAAGCAATTCTAGTAGCCTATCTTCTATCATAGCACTATCCCCCATGGTAAGCTGCTTCACAACTTGTAATGTCTTATCAACTGATGGCTTGTTAATTTTCTACTCAAATGTTTGAACGAGGTCAGCTGCTAGCTCCTTCCAATTCCCTTTTTGGTGGCATGTCTCAGAATGTATGTATCATGCATGCACGTAACCCTGTAGTGTATAATATAGTTTATGCACCCATAGGGATGGTGGCAAAGCTTTTGCACCTTCCATCCAGGTTCTCTCATAGTCTTGGATGTGGAAAGAGGTGGTTTCCTTACCAAGGTAGTCTTTTATGGTGGTGGGTGCATTTATTCTAGAGAAATGAATAGAGAAGGCAATTTTCACTTCACGCCATTCCAAGAGATTATCCCGATGTGTTGCCCATCAGTGCACAAAATTTCTTAGTAGGACATAACTTAGCATCCCCCTTCATTTATTTTCCTTCTTCCACTGAGCTTGCATTTTTTTGCAAAAATACCTTAGGGGAGGCTCCTCCTGAGTACTTAGGTAGTTATTTTCCTCCTAGGCACCGGACTGTACATACCTTTGTCACCTTTATCACTGATCCTTTTAAATGTCATCCGATCAACTCGTAGGTTCCATGCACCCAATTATCACATGTTAAACTAGTGGTGTCAATTACTGACTGAGCATCTTCAAAATGGATAACTCCATTAGTAGGATGGATTATCTCTGGATCCCTGATTGATGGCACATATATTCTATTCAGGACCTCCTCTCCCAAAGGTTCGGTATATGGTGTTGAATTTCCATCAGCCAGGGGTATGATGACTTTTTCCTCTTCATTTTCAAAGCTGATGTACCCCTTGTTGAATCAAAGATCCACATTGTTCTTATAACACCATGGGCACCCAAGCAGTGCTAGGAAATTGTCTGCCTTGGTGAGTGCCAAGACTTCAAAGTCCCTGGTAAAATTAGCTCCCTGAATGGTGATAGCTTCATCTCTTAAGACAATGATGGGAATTTCCTTCATTTTTTATTGCCATATACAACACATTCAAAGACGACTGTAATGCGGGCCTTCCCCTTTGATTTCATGCATCTAATGTGAGAACTTTGACCTTCGCGCATGTGTTAATGAGGATATTCCTCAGCAGCCATCCATCCACTACTGCATTAACATGATCTCCCTATCATAGTCAAGGCTATGAGGGGGGAGATTTGCATGTAAGACCTACCTCTAGTGCTCTTCTCTGGTGCATGGTACCTTCTCTCTCAACCATGCCCCTAACAAGCGAATAACATTCTCTTGCCTTAGCATTTTACATACCTCCCTAACCTCATCCAGGTCATCTCTTGGCACCTCAACCTTCCTTCTTTGCTCCTCCCTCTTGGACTGCTCCTTTATAAACTATATTTCTCCTTGTAAACTCTGAATGACATCCATGGTATCTTGATATACCTCTTTCTGATGAGCAGGATCCAAGTAATTTCCATGTACCACTTCTTCTCTTGAAACCAGAGTCCTTTGCCTTAGTATTTCCTTTGCATGCGTGGCCTTTGCTCTTGTTGTTACTAAAATAGGTTCTAATCCTACATCACATGTTACCCGTGGCATCCATTATGTGTCTTTCTTCTTAATTTTTACCATTGCAGCACCCTTTTCTTTCTGTTGTTACTGATTCATGTGCTCAAACAACTCAGGGCACTCCTCATACTTGTGTTTCTTCCCACACCATGAGCACTGCAATAGGTCTGGGCACTCTCATTTGTAATGCTCTGTAGATCCACAATTAAAACAAGTTCCATGTGGGAACTCACTTCCTCCTCCTCCACGGTTACTATGACCACAAAATCCTCCATGAAATCCCCTTCTGCGCATTCCTCCATCTACGTGCTCCTCATAATGGTGATCATCAACTTTAGAATTGTTAGCAATACTGGTCTAGCATACCCCATGATCAATGGCCTCATGGATCTAGTTAATAAGCCTACAATACTTAGTATCATGGGTTTTAGAGGTTTAGATCTTACAATAGTAAGACACATTCTTATGAATTGGACGTTGTAACAAGGGACATCTACTTACATTATGGTCCACGTAAAAAATTTCACAATCTACTGTCACGGTGCATACTGTCCTTCGAGGGAAACTATCCTTGAAATGCCCCTCTACTTTACAATCTGTACACCATATAGCACTGCGAGTCTCATGGGCTGAGTGTACAGAAAAATTCTCCAGCTGCTTAGCCATAGCAGCAATTTGAGTCTCCAAAACTAGGCTAACACCAGTATCAACACTTCTAACAGCCTCGGTGTGTAGATCAACTTCTAATGCCTCGCGCGGGTCTGTTAAAGTTTTATGTGATAAAGCTCTCCTAAAAGGAGTGATCAACCCTCCAAAAAACCATTGAGAATGTTGTGAAGGGTGAATATCATATGATAACTTAGACAAGAGAGTTTTAAAGCATGCATCATATTCCTGCACACTCTCTTCCATTCCCTATTGAATTTCCTGTAGGGTGTTGATGTTCTTCTATTCAAGCACAAGAATGTGGAATTCTACCAAGAAGGTATTCTTTAAAGCAGTATAATCCACCATCATTTGATGAGGTTCATATTTCCTATACTAGTTATGCGCACACCCCTACAATTTTGTTGCAAACTGGGTGGCCTTCCACTATGGGGTTGTGATCCCCTTTGCATGTCATAGTAGTTCAAACTTGTGAACATGTTCTACAACATCTTAAATACCTTTGTAATCTGGTAAATGTAAAGACATTTTGACTAATACTTGAGGGGGTGGTTGAGGCCCTTTTCCTCCTAAGACAAAGCCTTGGTTCCCTCTGATGTTTCCTCCACTGCTGGATCCACCAGATCCACTAGGTCCTATGCCTTTTGAGCCACCAGAGACACCAGAACCACCAGGTCTTATTCCTCCTGACCCACTAGATCCACTAGGTCCACCAAGTCCTGTAATGGTTATGCCAAGTGTCCCCAAGGTTCCACTGAACTGCATAGTGACGGTCTATGATAATTCCCCACTACCACTAGTGTACCCCGTACCACTCCTAGACGTGAGACTGAAGGCTTGTGTACTTGCTCCTTGTCAAAAATTCCTCTGAATATTAGAATATATGTAGCCATAGAAGTGGAAAATGAAAAATTATATCTCCTGGGCATAGATCTGTCACTCCCACTAATACCAACTGGGTCAACGATACTCCTTCATTGACCTGGAAAAACAAGCACCAGGGTTTGGTCACTAGGTGGGTTTAGATATGTGCCAACGAATCTTCTCTCTCCGTATGATGAACTCTCATCAAAATTTGAAGGGGTTTCTATTACAAACTTTCCAATATGGGGTAGCATAGACTACTCAGGTTCCACATCCTCTGCGTGAACCTCAACTCCTCACAACATCTACCTCCATAGATCCATCACACTTGTAACCTCACATTGTATAGAAATATCCCTTTCACATGCTTCACTATACTTGAGTCATCTCTCCTCCGTTTCTTTCTCCATCGTAATATCTACCATCTTCCTCCACCCTAGCTTCCTTGCCCAATGCTCAAAACAATTTAGCCGGCCATTGGAAATGCATCTAAACTCAAGGTAATAATCAAGATCTTCATTTCCAGAGGGATAGCATGTAGAAATGATCCTCTGGGATCCCACAAAAATTCAAACTCAGTAACTTCCAAACAAGAATATGTATAAATAGCATACTCCAGAGTATAGCTAGGCAACACACCTTTCCACCAATGATCCACAACACAAGTCCACATCAGATCCACATCCTGCAGCCTTTGGTATTCTTCTTGGTTCCACACGTGTGATCTATAATACCAATTTGATCTAGATGCATATGCTAAGAGCCATTCATATAGTTCTTCTGGGAAGCAACAGAAAAAAGTTTCATATAAATCATGGTAGAGGTTCTCTTCTACCCATCTACATACATTAAAATCAGGTCTAGTGCCAAATCTCTGAGAAAATTCATCCTCCATTCTTTTGAACCATGATTCAACACTTTCCAAAGTTAAACACTCTGTTATTACACATTACACAGATCATGATGTATGCCATTTCCCACTACAACTTTGAAAAGATGTCCCGATAATGGAACCAAGATGTAGTCATTTTTACACCCATCACAAAGGAAAGGAATCCCATGCGCACCGACCTATCACCCAGTGGGCATTGGGCGCTCACCTGAGGCATGCATGGGAATTGAGTCTCTATTTTATGTTATTTTAGTGGGAAACATCATCTATGATCTGATTTTAAGATATTTGAGAGGGAATAAGACATACAATCACCATAGAGCTTAGAACGGCTTCTAGATCCTTACAGTCATTCCAGACAGAAAAAAGCTTAGTAGATTATAGAAATTACACCAAAAAAGAAAAGAAGTTATACAAGCATTCATACTTAGTTCATAAACATAAATGAAAAAGAGATATGAAGAATGATGTATGCATCAGAACCATTAATTTTCATATTCACATAAACTGGTAACCTCATTACATTCATTAGGCCCATTAAAGAATGTCACATAGAGGAAGATCGTAGTCCTGCATTATAACTAGATTCATATAAATAGACCCTATAAATAAAATTTATAACTCCCCAACCCTTGATACATCCTTTCCTACACTTATTTAGCCAAGCTAAGAGAGTCCTTGTAGTATTTCTGCAGCACTCTATCCTCTATCCATGTCACCCCTCTTTGCTTCTGTAGGCACTTATATATATAGCCTTCTTGAACTGCCAACTCATTCTTCTATGGCCTCAGACCTATCGCCAAATGTATGAATGTGGTCCTCCATGAGCGCATGCTCCTCCAGAACTAAGTTCACCACTCCTTGCCATGATGTCCTTCTATAATCTTTTATCACAGGGCATATTCCTTACAGGCCATCCTTGTCGCCAAGCTGGCACCTTATCCACTCCGCATGCACAGTTGGGTCATGTTTTTCTTGCGTGTTGCGTACCAAAACACCCAATATGGCTAAGTCTCAAACCCTTATGTTCTATCTGTGCATGCTTCCATGGGTTCTACCTTAAAGCCTTCCCTAAACCCTGCCCTACGCATTTTATCCTTGTGCGCTTTTCTTCAACTAGGCCTTGTCGCGCCTATGCGCCCTTTTTGTACTTGGCCAATATTTTAGGGGCCCAACACAACATTGTCTAGGGAAAGGAGTAAAGACTTGGAAACCAACCTAAAACAAGAGGAAAACAGATAAACTAAAAAACAAAGATTTAACTAAAAGAGATATTATGTAACATTGTTTGCCACTGGATTTTGTAGTCAATTTCGATGACATTCTCTCCTTTTATGCTAAAATTTCCCTCTTTTGGCCTACATAACTATCAGAACCTCCCTTACGAAGTCAGTTTATTCTAGCATCAACAAAGTTTGAGAGGCACTTTAAGTGGTCTAAATTTTCTCCATTCTCGGTGGAAAATTCTTGAGAGGTGATGAAAGGGTGTACGATAACGTTTAATATGGGAATTTACTAGAGAACTAAAGTCCTTTATCCTGTAATAGCCAATAATCTTGTACTAGCACTTGCATCCTAGCGTGACTTGAAAATGATCTTCAAGATCCAATAAAATCTACCACGCACTCTCACTAAACCAACTTGAAACATGGCACAAATTCAGAGAAAATTAGAAGGGTGGGCAAGCACACCCTTTGGGCAACTCATTGCTTCCATACTGAAATCCTCATGCACCCTAGATTAGATGAAGAATGAACCTATTAGGTCAATTAGTCACATCTTTTATATGGCATTAAAGTAGACACAATGTCATCACAAAAGAATAGTGATACCACTTCTGTAATTAATCTTAGACAAGGCTCCCCATCTAACTTGGGTCATATAATCCTCCCCCAAAATCACTTTTATGGCAGTTCCTAGCACTGAGGATAGTAGAACTTAGTGCACCTTTGACCCTTCTCTACAATCGTTTATGAGAAATGGTTATGTTAGAAGGTCATTCTTCATTACATTAGCATTCTACAAAACTCCAAGTAGGGGATCATTTACATGGGTCAGTCATATCCTCAAGTTATCCACCAGGTGGACACAAAATAGGATAGATAAAGACATCAAGGTAGCATTGGATTAAAAATATTGTCGACACTTGAATCAGATTTTTAGGGACCATCTAGCATGTGGGGCATGTAAAATACTTAGCGGGAAGTAGTTAAAGCTTGGATAATTTCTTTAACCGCAACCATTCCTCCCTACACTACTTCTGTAATGATTTCCTTAGTGACTATGTTATGCACCCAAACTCTTGTAGCCAAGTACAATCTGTGCATTAGCATTCCCCTCTCTAAAAATACTGATTAATTCCCCAATCCTCAAATGAGTCTAACCAAAAGAGAACTTTTTTGAGAAACAAATTACAGATTTCTAGTGCACAAGAGACTTTAACACATTTATGATTTTACAGCATTATACCACAATCTATTTGAGTACTTGCTTGCAATTTAACTTTTGCAGATACCGTTGTCACATGGGCCATGGTAGTCAGACCCATCAGTTAAAAGCTTGAATTTCTGCACATATTAGCAAGTTCAATTTAAGACAGATAGGCACATTGGTGACTAGATACATACATGTAATTCCGTCCTTTAGAGTCACTATCTCAAAATTAGTACACCATGATCCACCTTGAAATCACCCAAGCTTCCCCTTGGAGGCTCTCATCACAAGTTCAATTTGCCATCTAACTACATAGTTATTAGGTTCGCAAATATACCAACGATATTTTATCACTTTGTCTGTCAAATCCTTTAGAAGTGGGGGAAAATGTAAACAAAAAATCCCATACTTTGGGTAATTTTATTTTAAGTCCAGATTAAGAAGGTTCTGTCCCTAATTCCTTATGATTCCTAAGATAATACCTAGATTCTAATTTCTAATCACATGCCTTAGAAATGGCCATACTCCAATCTATGAAGCACCGAATAGAGTTTTGGTCTTGCACATCCTTTTTGCTCAGTTAAAAATTTATCCCTTAATTCTCTCCCAGTCTAGATATGTCAACACCCAGCCAGGATGCCAAAGCTAGGTTGCCCCCATCCCTAGATATGGATCACCTAATGCATCGTTAGTACTCTAATTAGCATCTTAAGAGATAAGATAATCATAACCATTTGAACATGGGATCTTTTTTAAACCCAGCCAAATTCGGAGTTTATTACGAAATTAAACCAATGCCAATCATTTGAGATTTAAAGGACAATGTGAAAATAATAATGGACTCAACATCTTCCTCCTCATTATAGCAAAGAACACCATCTCATGGGTCCAGCCCAATTCTATTCAAGATAATTCAAGCCTTCATTATAGCATCCATTTAGTAGGGCAATGTTTCCTTTTGAAGGCTAACCAAGAGAATATGCCCCGAATTAATCAGCTTAGGCATTATTACATAATGTCTAGCAACAACTCCATTTAAATACTCTAATACATCCTCACCCTAAGTAACCAAACTCATACTTGTAGGACACATAAATAACACATGTGACTTACTACTATTTACAGTGGAAACCGCCAAGTATGTTGTTTTATATATGGATTTTCCGTAAGGATAACCTATTACATTAGATGACCCATCCCATTGTCCATATACTTGTCTTATTGATCATTTATTTCTTTGAAACCCTATTTACCAAGGGTATCACTCACATACACTAGATTCTAGTACACCTTTGCAGGGATCCTTTTCAGAATATATCAAATCAGTCATTTTTTGTCACTTTTCTCTGGAGACTAGTACCCAGGACTGGACACTAGAGTCAGGTGCTCCCTGACCCATCTTAGGCAACCTAAAATGGTTGACACATACACCTATGTTTGATCTTATTTAATATGAGCATTTTAGGTCATTTCATGATATTCGGTATTTAACCTAAAGTCATCTCCCAAGGTATTAGTCAACATGTCATGTCATTAGTGTTGAATATTACATATTATTAAGAGATTAACCTATATATTAGTGATGGACACACATATACATTATAGGTGTGGCACAAACCATCTTAATCAAGGGATAGCTATCTACATAGAGAAAGGGACTGCATTTGGGCATATTACTCTGTATACACATTGCATAGGAAGGAGCATTTCTATTCTATTCCATTCACACATGCATATTTATCTAGCTATTACATCTAGTTATATGCTCTCTATCCAAGTGTTACATGCATAAGAGCCACCTAGGGCACGATTCCGCACACACACACATAGAACTACATTGGTTCTAAAATATACTACAATGCTCAGTTGTAAGATCACTTGCTTGATAGCTGAGGACAGTCTGACCCCCCATTTTACATCTTTCATTTGTAGGATTTGATGTCTCTTTGAGGGTTTTCTAGGACATTATTTCATTTCACATATCCAATGACCTTAGAAATCATTGTGCGACCTCATAGTGACAAAAGGTAGAGAACAAAAAAACACCTTTTGACAAGTCAAAGATGGGTATCTGAGCATTTTCGTAGTCTTAGGTGCCTAGTGTAGGTCTAGGGTTCCCATAGGCATCTCTACCCCTTTCCAGATGCCCCATTTTAGGAATATCATTAGCTTGTACATTTTTTGAGTCTCTGTGTGAAATGTATTCCTCTATGTTCACCTAGTTAGCATTTTGACACAATCCAAATTTGGTTGCGAATCAACTAAGTCTTCTTACCTCTTCATTGTAACTAGGGTTTTATTTTTTCTATCTTAATTTACTTGGGTCATTTACTGTACTTAATTGCTTAATCATTTACTACTACAATAAAAATTAGATTAAGCATTTTTAATTGCATTTATTCATATTTTCTAAATCACTTCCCATAAGGATAAAATTGCTAAAGATAAGAGAAAACAAGTAATAAAAGTCATGTATGTCATAAATTCAATCCAATTGTGTAAAAAACATGTAAAAGTGTGTTAAATGTGAAAAGGAACATGTGCACCTTATCTGTGATGAGTGAAGAGTGTAAAAAAAAATTGTGAAAATGTTGTAGAAGAAAACGTTTTGGGTGATCTCACGTAAAAAATGAGTTTTTTATGTGAACTCATGTCAACTGTGATTTTTTTGGGAGATCTCATACCATGAAAAAAGAAGTGTAGATAAAGG
The DNA here is from genome assembly GCA_019776745.2 of Taxus chinensis. Taxonomy (NCBI): domain Eukaryota; kingdom Viridiplantae; phylum Streptophyta; class Pinopsida; order Cupressales; family Taxaceae; genus Taxus; species Taxus chinensis. The sequence continues at coordinate 22,845,111 of CM034146.1, forward strand.
TTTAGAGTTATTCTCCATCCTTTGAATAATTCCTGATGATTTATACACCACTTCAGATGATGTGATCTTTCTTTTTTCAAATCTGATCCATTTCAATCCAGTTCGATCCAGCACAAAAATAGATCAAGGATAAATTATGCATGTTGATTGTTGGAGGACTATGCTTGTATTGAGAAAACCATTGTGTAAACTACTGAAAATATGTTTATCTAAGAAAATTTTTGTAACTTCCCCTAGTCATAAGCACCCACGAAGGGTTAGGGGTTCCTAGACACTCATGTATGTATCTAGGCACCATTGTCTATGTTGTGTTGAATACCCAAGTCATATTTTGGGTCATTTCTAAGACTAAAGACTGTGTTGTACCGATACTGAATTGTGTTATACTATGACTGTGAATTGTTGAATGGGGTGAATTATTCACCCAATGCATGCCCCCCTCATTTGGTGTGCATACGATGTCTCTAGGAGAATGCGGCAGAAAGGAGGACCTGATGTGCATCTAAATCCTAAAACCTTGCAAGGGGGAGGGAATATGCTTGGTAGAAACTGAGACACACACAAATAAAGTAGTTGGAAAAAAATGTTAGTAAAAAAAGACAAATATGAATATAGAAGAAAATATATAAGATAGCAAGCAAGAAGGCAATGTAGACCGTGAAAAGAGGGTTTCAAACATGGGACATTGCTCACAATGTTGCAAGACAATCAAGGCCAAAGAAAAAAAAATCAAATAGTGTGCACAAAATACAAAGAGAAAATACCACAAACAATGAAAACCGATGGAAAACAATGACAAGAAATAACAAGAAAAGTATTATACAACCATGGTAGAAAATAGTTCTAGCAAAGCAAATTATGCACACGAAGTTCCTGTTATTATCTTAGAAAGATAAAAAATTATGTCAAAGTGTGTATGGTCTGATATAGTAGTGTGATAGCAAGAATAGGAAGTAGTATAAATTGAAACATTAGCATCTGTGAAGAGTACAAAAGTAGATGCCCCCAAGAGCCGTTGTGGCACTAGTAAGAGGTACTATGCCAAGCACCCATGTTGTGTCTAACGATATGTGTAAAGTATGCATTCACAACTAGATGGAAAGTAAATACACGTGTATAGAGAAATATAATGACATACACAATATTTTTCTAGCATGTGTAAGAAAGTGTACATGTAAGCACAATAAATAAAGATTAAATTCAACCAAGCTATGCAATATGTTGTGAATGTGAATGGAATGGAATGAAAAGTAAGTGGGATAGGATAAGTGTTCCACCCAAGTGAACATGAATGAGTATGCATAAGATGAGGTTCATTTATAAATGTGCCCTCAATAGTCAAGAATGAACCATAAAACAAGAGTGTGCCATCGAGATTTTTTTTGAAATGTGCACTATAAAGATAGATCGATGAAGCATATAGTGCAATGAGTGAGTATGGTGAGGTTCATTTAAGATTTATACCCTCAACAGTCGATTATAAACCATGCAACTAGAGTGTGTCATAGGGTAGTGTGTTGCACAAGAATGTGATGCTAGATATATGTGTCATAAATGTGGAGAGTGTGAAATATGTCGTGTGCATGACGTGAAGTTCATGAATGTAATATGCCCTAAACAATCAAGTGTGAACCTGAGCATGAGAATTTTTCATAGGGTAATGAAGATACAAGCATCTTGAGATGTGTAAGATGTGTGTGAGATACTAAATGAAAAGTGTAGAGTGAACAAGTTAAAATGTGAGACACTTAACTATGTTAGGAGGGGGGAGAGAATAAGAATGATTCCCTTTAAGTGTATGATGATGAGAATAATCAAGTAACATCATCTAAGAGATCATCATTTTCATGGTTATAACTATATGGATATGCATCAAAGACCTGATAAGAAATAATATATGGTTGATTAAGTAAAGATCCATTGTGGCATAGATTGTACATGCCCCTTACGTATTCTTCATCGGTGAAAGGTGTTGGTGGAAACCCATGTGCATACTTTTGTTGCTGGCTCATAGCACCCCTAGATGCAGATCAAGCTTCTAGGTTGATCACTCAGCATCCAGTGTGATTGCACAACATGGAAACCTCTCTCCAAGTGTGGGGACTTGTGAAACTGAGAGAGGAATCTCCAGATTAGAGGCTAGTTCCTCAAACTCCTCTGATTTAGATCTATATTTTGTAAAACTATAGAGGTTTAGATCCTAATCCTACTCTAAACTGCAAGGAGACAGAGATAGAAAGTGTAAAAATAAAACTAAACTAACAGGTGATACACCAAAGGAGGAGTGGTGAAACATTTTTGTCAAGCAAATAGACACAGACCAAAGTTTACAACATAAAACATACAAATACTGATAAGATATAATTCAGGATTTGAAATGAAGCAAATAATACAAACAGAGGGCTGAAACCCATTCACAGAGCTTGCATTATCTTTTCAGTGTCAAAAAACACGCATTACACCCTCAGAGAGGTAAAAGAAAACTGTTACAATATTTGGAGAGGTCTGATCCTTGCTTCAGTCACTTGCTGGAGCTGAAAGAAGAAGTTGCTATGTTAAAAAAAAAAAAATTTTGAAATGAGCCAAAACTGGCTTTTACAGTGCAAGGGTCGAGCCCAGGGGACAGAGAATGTACAAAACATGGGAGCCCATCCCTCCTTGACTGTAGGTGCATAAAAATGGCATGGGGGGGCCTTAAAAACCCATACCCTATCATTTTGACTGGATTACAGGAGAATGCGACCCATTCTGCATTAAATCTGGTCGCTAAAATGTCACTTCTGGCCATGAACACGCGTAAGAGCCATTTCTCGATTTTCTCTCTCCAAAATGCACCAAAACTCAAGATTAACCCAAGAATCATGTAGATAATTTCACAAGCTTTCCGTTGATATAAATAACGTGCCAATCTGAGCTCTGGATCAAAAGATATGGAGATCTGAAGATCTAGGGCACAAAACAGGTGAAAATGGATTTTTAAATTTCTTCCCACGCTCTGCCACCTGGATGACACGTGGCATGCATTGATTGGTCACGTGATTCTCTCTCCTTTGCTTACCCGTTGGTTTTTCTTGAATTTTGACCTTTTTGATGATTTTGGGACTTTTTCCACTTTTTCCTGCGCTCCCGCCACTTGGACAACACGTGGCATGATCTTGTTGGAGGACAGGGCGCGGGGTCTTACTTCACTTTTACCCCTTTTTGGAAAACTCAGCCAAATTCTCTAACTTCTCCCCGAGCTCCGCACTTCCCTGCTTCATTGGACACGTGTCCAATTCCTATTGGCTCGAGCTTCCCCTTCAAAACTTGCCTTTTGACTTTTGGACTTTTCCCTTGTGACACATGTCATCTCCTGGTTGGTCCGCGTGTCTACCGGCTCTTTCGTGTCCACCGTGTCTTTTTGTCCTAGATGTCCCACTTTTCCTTGTGCTGAAGTTTCTTGTTTCGGCTGAACCGGCCGGTTCACATCCATTTGTCCCAAATGTCCCAGTGCTTCGTGGGACAAATTCTTCCAGTTCGCCTGATCCGGCCGATTCGCGTCTTTACGGCCCAAATGTCCCGAACGTTTGGTGTAAAAGTTCTCCTTTTCGGCCGATCCGGGTGTTTTGCGTACTCACGGTCCGAATGTCCCAAGCTGTTAGTCGATTTTTCTTCTCTTTCAGCTGAACCGACTTTCCGCGTCCCACACGTCCTTCTAGTCCGACTGTCCTAGTGCTACAATTCCCCGTTCCGGCCGAACCAGCCGGTTCACGTCCTTCGCGTACCTTCATCCCATATGTCCCTTTGCTGTTTGGGCCGCCTGTAGGATTTTCGGCCGATCCGCGCCTTGGCGTCCCAAATGTCCCACTTGTCCTAGGACAAGGACTTCACCGATTTTCACATTTTTTTCTGGCCCAAGCTTATTTTCTGCAACTTTTTCACATTTTCTCAGAGCTTTCTCTTTTCAACCTAGACAGGAGAGTTAGAAAACTTTCTGAAGGGACCCTAGAAACATGATTTTTTCCCTGGATCAATCAATTTGCCTGGGACTTGAGAATCCTGATGTATGTTATCATTTCAACCCTGGGGGGTGAAATTGGATAACACATACCATTATGTGAGATTTTGTGAATATCTGATGAAGGAATAATTATAAATAAAAACACAACCAAAGGGAATAGGGAATGAAATGTTGATATGATCAGGATCTAAAGTGCTGCCAATATAGTCAAGACAAGATTTTCCAAGAGTAAGGGGAGAAATGTGTGTAACAAACCCCAATAGATGGAAGACACAGAGGCCATAAGTAAAAATAATATGAACATATCCATGATAGAGAGGAGGTGAAAGAGGTGGGGATAAGTTATCATCAAGTGTAAACCCAAGCCGAGTTAAGCCATCATGTGTACAAATAGTGTCAGAGAAAGTAGGATCAAATGGAATGCAATGCCAAGAAGACTTATTCATGCAAAGAGTGCATGTGAAAAGGAGGATTAATAGATGCAGGATCCTCATGAGATGATGAGATAGGTGGTATGACACATAATGTATGGATAAGAATCTATTAAATCACCATATCATTAGTATAAGGAGGGGGGATACTGAAGTGGATGAGACACCGTATAATGCACAAATGGTTCTTTCAAGTGGAGGTAAGTTATCCAGATAGTCTGTGGGTTGTGGATTAACAACAAGATGCATAATAGTCGAATTCAAAATATGTAATACATTAGTTGGGTCTATACAACAATATTGGAGTGAATTACTAACAGTGAGAACTGTATATTCAAATCCCTCATGTAAGAATTTAATGCATTGGAAAAATTTAGAAGGCATATCTTGCATTATGTGAATCCATGTCCTATCGAATAAGAAATTATATGGAACTGGAATATTAATAAGAAAGAATATTATAGGAATGGTTTTATGACTGTAGACACAAAATCATGCACTTTAGGAATTATTTAGCCCGGTTTTATATTACTATTTAGAAGGTTCTCAAGTGAATAAAGTACTAATTAATCCCATCGTTTGGCCATATTTTTCTTATATTTTAATCATCATTCCCTCATATTTTTCTATACTTATCGACCTATTTCACAACTACCATGTCATTCTAGCCCAAAATTATGGCACCCATGCCTATACTAGGGTACCTCTAGGATGCACCAGGGTGCCCTAGTCCCACCTTGGGCACCCAGGTCTATGTTTCTCTTTTCCTGCTTCTTTTTGGGGCCTTTTTGGTCGTCAAACATAAACCAGTGTCTTAGATCTAGAATAATCAATTCGTTTGTGACAACAATGGAACCGTCCCCAAGTTTTGGAGCCTTGTGCACTTGGGATGGATCTCTGGAGAAGACTGGTTATTCTATCTAATTCTACTACTACTACTACTCCTAGTGCTGAGAGGGAAAATTAAGCTAATAATGCCAAGGGACCATGGATAGAAGGATAAAATTAAAGGAAACAACACTAAAAGGTGATAGAATCAGAAAATTATGGATGAACACTCTCTTTTGAGTGAAAATGAAGGGAAATGCGTGAAATAAGGAAAATCACATGTAACACAACTAGAACATATTTACCATATCAATTTCATAGAACACAACTAAATAAGGAGATGCAAGTGATGTAGAATGGCACAATGATCACGCAATGTAAAAGAAAGGAAAGAAGAAATAATATAAACATGCTCAGGAAAAAGAATAGTCACAAAATGATGCTTCCATTACTTCCAAAAATACACAAAGTTGTTACAATGGTGTAAGAGGCCGGTATCCACATGCACAGGCCAGATCTAGAGGTTTGTGACTCAAAATATAGAAAATATGAAATCCCTAGAAAAAGCGTTAAGGATCCAAAATTTCCAACATTAACAGTGAGCCCAAATCTTACATTTATAGATGAATCCATGGAAGAAAAAGAGAAGGGGGGAAAACCTAAATTTGAAACATAACCACCAACAAGAAGCATTCAATACCTATAAATCCACCTGTAAATATGTTGGATACATTTCCCCAAGTCTGTTTTGTATGTTGGATAAGGAAGGAGGGAAGATCATATCAAATCAAGTGGTTGGAGCAATCAAATCTGCTCATTAATTCCTAGAAAGGTGTTTTCACATTTCTCACCTACCAAATCCACTACGAGTTTGAATTTGAATGTCTATTTTTTTGTCTATGTCATAAGATGTTAGAAGATGTTAGAGCCATCTAGACATGAAAGACACATGGCACACCAGGATTTACTGAAGAAATCGGCCAACTATTCATCTTCCTTTTTCATTTCTACCATGTGTCATTCATTAGCTAGTTGTCAGGATTCGACACCCTGTTGGCACGTTTTGATAGGTTGTGTGTGGCACATTCAAGTGTATTAGAGAATGGTGTGGCACAAAAATGCATAGAGGAGGGTGTAGAGATGTGCGCATGTAAGAATGAGGCGTGGGAAGAAGGTAGATGGAAGGCGCGCATAACACACGTGAGGTAAATAGGGAAAATAGGTGGGCTGAGAATACATAGTCAAGGAACAATTATTACAAGGTAATGTGAAATGGCGCGAGGAAGGGGCACGTGGGGATACCAAAGATAGCCAAATTTGGAGCAAGTTTTAGGTGCGTGTGTGCAGGATGGATGAAATGTTTGAGAGGAAAGTTGAAGCACAGGGAATGCATGCAAGGGAAAGATGGAACAAAGAGGTAAATTAAAAGGAAGGGAAGAAGGGGAAGCATGCAAGGGTGCATGAGAAAAATAAAGGAGAAACGTGAGGAAATGCAACCAAGGGAATGTGCCAAGTGAACTTGAGCATGTGAAACCTTGCAATGAAGAGCTCAGAGCCAGAAAGTGTGTACAAGTTACCCAAATAAATGGGAGAGTTATTTGGATAATGGGCCTTTCTATCCATTTTTCATCCTTGTCCTTTTCTCAGTCATCCTTGTTGGGGTTGATTACGAAATTAACCTTGAGAACCCTATAAATATAAAGTCATAGAGACCATAATGAGGGTCCTAGCGTCACATACTGACTATAGCTCTCATCTAGAGTTGTATTCATTATATCACTTGCATCCAGCATAGTGTTATACATCAAGGTTAGGGGATCTGCATCAACAAACACATAAAATATGGGGGAGGGAATCTATTCTATTCCATTCACACATGCTATCATATTTTCTATAGTTATTATTTCTTGCTACTTAACAAAGTGTGGCTGACACATGAACACCTAGGACATGACATTCACACACTCACCAGAACTAGATCCAGGTCTGAAATGAAGGGCAGTCGCTCAGTGATAAGACAATTAGTTGTGGAAATTGAGGCCAGTCCAACCCATTCATTTTGACATCTTTATTTTTCTTAGGGTTTGATATTTCCTTTCTCTCTTAGAGGTTATTATTTGATTATTCATCCACATTCGACATCCAGTTCAGTGAATCTAGTGTGATAGAGGGCCATAGTATCAGATCAATTACTATGAGCATACAAAATTCAAATTCATGAGCATTTACAAATATCAGGGTGCTCAATCTATAGACCAAGGCACTTTGAGGTGCCCCAGTACCTTCTCTAGGTATCCCGGTTAGTTCAGATCTTTCTAGATCTAGTCTTCGCAGGACTTTTGGGTGATCATCTGCACTACCGGAGTCTATTTCTAGACTTATGGAAACCTGCGACTTTATCTTCGAATCAGCTAACCCATTTCTCTTTCCTTCTCTTGCATACTTAGGGTTTTATTTCACTTATAATAATTAATTACAATTGTTACATACTATTTTAGTTTCATTTATACAACATTTTAGTCCTCCTATTTAGATTAACTAGTGACTATACTTTCATAGTTTAGTTTAATTTTAGTTAATTATTTTGGTGAACCCGACCATATACACCCCTCCCTTTGCTAGGGTTTCCTCCCTCCCTTTCCCATGGCTCCATCTCCTAAGGAATTTACTGAAGCCCATCTTAAGGCCATCAATGATCACCTTGTTGAAAACCCTCGGGATTTAGATTTACTTTTGCATGTGGCTTATGAAGAGGCTACCAACTTGGTTGAACTCAATTCTTCTATAGCTTTACCCACTTCTATTGCCACTCAAACCCTTGCTTCTATGCTTCCAGCTATCTTTCTAATGTTCTAATTTCATGGTCCCCACTTCTACTAATCACTTCACACCTCCTTTGATCTCACATCAATGAATAACCCTCCTCTATTGGTAATCAAGATTTAACCTCTCTATGTCACGATCTCCAGGCACAAATTCGCAAGTTACAACATGCCACTACATCTCTATCTTTAGATTGCTACCTTGTTATTGCATACTCCATTTCCACCTATCATCTCTACTTACCCTCTCCCTCCTAACTTTTTCACTCCTAAATTTCCCATTTTCAATGGACATGGTGACCAACTAGGAGCATCTTTGGTAACTTTCATGTGGCCTGTCTCGATTTGTTGATGATCATCTTTCTTAGCTAAAATATTTCCTCATAGTCTCTATGACTACGCCATGCATTGGTTCTATGATTTACCTATTCATTCAATATCTTCCTTCACCCATCTATCTAATGTTTTTCTCACACATTTCTCCATCAACATCGGTTCTAAGATGTCCTACGCCCAACTAGCGCAACTTAAGAAAGGACCCAATGAGCAGTTCACTAATTATGTCTTAAGATATAAGAATAATCTGGCTAAAATGACTAATGTCCTCACTAATTCTGAACTGCAAGATTTATTTATACAAATTCTTTTACCACCTCTCTAAGAAAGTGTTCTTTTTTAAACCTTTTCTTCTTTTGATGAACTTTTACATACTCTTAAGCTCCGTGAATCTAAGCTTATATTCATCGGCAAGCTTAAGTATCAGGAACAACCTTCATCCTCCAATCATTTTCAACCCAAGACACCATTCAAACCCTCTACATCTAAACCAACCAAAAATAAACTCACTGTCAATGCCATTACCCCTTATAAGGAAGTCCAGTCCCCACCGCCTAGACGTATGTTTACCAACCTTCCTATGACACCACATCTTATATTAAAAAAAATCCTCAACAACAATCTCATTACCCTTCCTCCACCACTCGAATTAGACCCATCATGACCCAAAGGACACAATTACAATGAAAATTTTCATTGTGATTATCATCATCTGTGTGGGACATTCTACCAATCGATGTCTAAAACTTCACATAATTATCCAAGATATCCTTGAAAATGACCAACTCAATTTTCCAGAACCTACTAGCCCTGCTCCCTCTAAGGATAAGGGTAAAATTAAATTTTTTAATAGTGATTCCCATCAACATGACGAAAACATACCATGGATTCTTCAGCTAATCATACATACCATGCCATACCACCTCCAGATGTGGGTGTGCTTGACTTCTTAGTTTTTAACACTAAAAAACATCAACTGCCATATCTTTTTCTAACACCAACTAACAGGCTATGTTTTTATCTGATCATTTACATATTCATGCATCTATTGGCTCTACCTTTATTAAAAACACTAATGTTTGATCCATCTTCTCCTATTAGTGACATGTTCCTTGTCCTTCTTACGATCTATAGGGTACCCTCCATCACAAATGGACTATCCATTCAAGTGACCATATGGTGTTGTTAAGTTACATATCACATTTGGTCCTCTCACTCTTCTCATCCCTTTCCTTGTTAGTCAAATAGTCAAAGGATGTGACCTAATTCTTGGCCTCAATTGGATTCATAAATCCCAAGCTATTATTTCTATGAACCACTTGCACCTTAAATTTATTTACAATAATCAAGTTATTTCCATTAACGAACGTCCCTCCTTCATCTCCCTTATCATATTCTTCTATCCCCACTGCTCCTACATCTCATCCTTGCACATCTCGCTATGGTGTTTCCCACAAAACATTTTGCACATACTTCACTTCCTCAACTGGGACCTCTCAACAACCACTCCTGCGCCATTAGTCCCACAATACCAACATAGGCCTATTCCTAGGACCAATACCACATCCTGTCTACCGCTCACCAACTCATTTTATTCCTGCATGGATCCTCTCCCCCTTTATGCACGCAGTTTCCTCGATCTCCATCTCCCACGCACTTTACTATCCACAAAATTCATCTTATGTGCACCCATCGCATACATATCAGCTTCATTCCCCTGCGCAACATTTGTCTACCATACCACCATTACTCGAGCATGGTCCTCCGTTTTCATCATCCCAAGCACTGGTCGATGGACCTTCGTCCCTCGACCTTATCAGTTGATTCCTCCTTCATAACCACTTGGGGGGCATAGCCATTATATAATCCCCCCTTCCTCATATTAGACGTATTTTCATCTCTTATCATTGCATTATCATTCATTCATTTCTTCCACATATAGGCATACTTATCACATGTCATAACACCGTCATTACCTGATGATGCGCTCTTGTTCTTTGGTTCACACTGGAATATTGAGGGATTACCATTACACTAAACCCCACACACCGCACTATAGGTTATCTACATTTACATTCTACCTCATACACCACACATCCTACATTATGATTTCTATACATATCCTACATCCTACATTATCCTATACATCCCTCATCTAGTAGTCATTTATACATCATCTAGCTTATACATACTACACTAGTCATCATATCATCTACATCTAGTTTTTCATCTCTCTCATCCATCCTACATTTACGCTAGGTTACATTATATATGGGTTTATCTTTACATATCATCACTACATATTCTATTTACACCTATCACTGCACCTTACATGGTCTACATGCCCTACATTTCCTACATTGTATGATTCACATAGCACATCTATCCACCATACACATCCTACATACTACACTAGATTCCATTACATATGGGTCTAGTTCCATCTTATCACCATTACATATTACATTTTTATATACACTTATTATTTCATTTCACACCTTACATATTTATACGCTACACATCCTACATTTCATTTCCCACACTATGCACATTTACATCCCATATTCATCACTTGGTCATTTACACTATGTTGTCTTCTACTCACTGTCACTCACCACCCTATGATGCACTTTAGTTCCTTAGGTCTATACTCGACTTCCAAGGGTTTACCAATCAAATGGACCTTACATCATCATGCCAATGTGAATTCCTTCCTACAATTATTCCTCATGACACATTTCCAACATTAGTGACATACACCTTAGGTTAAATTTTCACATATTTTATCATCTAGTTAGTGGTATACGCTTTAGGATAAATCACCACCCCCATTCTCATCTTGTAGTGGCATACACCTTAGGGTACATCACCACTCCCTCCTTTCATCTTATAGTGACATAAACTTTAGGATAAATTGTCACCCATCTTCATCCTTTCATCTTATAGTGATATACACTTAGGGCTAAATCATCACTCATCCATTCAACAAGTCGTGGTATACGCTTAGGCTATAGGGTCCATGCACATATTTCCATATGTATCATCCCCATACACTCATTCTATAGTGATATACACTTAGGGATAAATCATCACTCCTTGATTCAACAATTCGTGATATATACTTCAACTTTAAGGTTCACACACATCTCTCTACATGTCGTATTTCATCACCATTACATATATACACTCATCACAGTGTGCTAGGCAAAACCAACACTACTCAACCATTTCCTGATGATGCACTCTTATTTATGGTTCATTCTTGACTAATTAGGGGGAAAATAAAAATGAACCTTCATTGCATAAAAATTCCATCCACTCGAGGGGGCACGTTGCTTCCATCATTCCATCTTGCATTCCATTTCATCCATCCACAACATATTGCATTATCTTGGGGGCATTTACTCTTGTTACTAGTGTTTTACATGATCACTTTGTTAGACATGCTAGATTTATTTCTTATATGTCATTATCATACACACACATGTGCATTCATGCCTTTTGTTTAGTTTGATCATAGATACAGGAATTTACACATGGAATGGATGTTCACCTTCAACCCTTCCTATACTGGTCGTTAGGGGCATCCACATTCATCTTAACTAGGTGCTCTTGTTTCATTTTGTACTTAGCATCTTTTCTTACTACTTGTCACATACACACTTTGACATATTGGTTATCACTCTAACATGCTAACGGTGTTCCATGTGCAACACTTGTTTTGTATGATTACATGTTTCTATGACTACCTCTTTTTTTCTACTTGTCTACTTTTTTTGCATTGTATGTGGGCTTTTCCCTTTACTTGTGTGCACACTTGACTATTGTTTGTAGCCATGATGGCCTTGCATGTCTTGCAACATTGTGAGTGATGTCCCATGTTTAAAACCCTCTTTGTGTTGCCTACTTGTTTTCTTCCATGTTTACATTACTTTGTGTTGTAGTTCTTACATTTTCTATGTATTTTACACTTGTCTTCTTCAATGCATGTGTTTTCGGACTAACACTTGTTTTGGCTAGACATCCCATTTTGTGCATGCCTTGGTATCTACCAAGTGTTTCCCATTCCCCTTTATAGGTCAAATTTCTACAAGTTAGAGTGTGGTTGGTCCTCTTTTGGGGACACATTATCCTTTCAGTGATGTTGCATGCACCCCCAAAGAGGTGGGGCATCATTGAGGGTTTTTCTACTAACACAATATATTTACAACAATTCATTATAGTGCACTTTCCTCCCTTAGAATTTTGGGTTTACATACAACAAGTGAGTTGAAACCAATATACGAACTCCATACACAGTGGCCTTTACATCACATGGTGTCCATCGGTGATTTTATAGAGCAGTTACAGACTTAGGGGTTACAGTTGGTGTGCCTCTCTACACTAATTCATTCAGTGGCATAAGATCACTTTAAAAACTAGGACAGTATAGATATCTCTTCACAAATTTTAGTGGAAGTGGTTAAAGGTCGAAGGATACATCACATTTCCTCCTTGTACTTCTTTAGCCAAGGTGGCATGAGATTGCCCAAAAAACTCGCGATAGTACATGATATCCTTCTACAAAATTTCTCTCGACATGGATCAGGTGCACATGTTCTATTTAAACTTGTATTTCGATATATTTTACATTTGTGTACTTTACACATTTCTATATACATGCATATTTTACACAAAATTTTTACATACATATACATTTTACTACTTGATCATTTTCTCCTTGCACGTCCAACCGTATGAGAAATAAGCAGTCAAATTGGGTGAAACAGCAACAAAAAAAACAATGATAATGACAACACACTGCTATGGGATCTTGTCTTTACTAACCATGCAGGTACACTACACACAACAACAAATACACATGTGTTCTGCCCTAGGTTCACTCTCATCACTTTTTATGTGCATTTTTCATCTTTAGAATCCACGCTCCTCCACATTTTTCTTTTTTTCATTCCACGCTTGATTCTAGTCCATTTGCATGTCTTCTTCTACACTCTACATGGATATTAGGTACGCATCTCTATCTACTTTATGTTACTGAGTGTTCTTCTCACCAACATAAAGTGGGGGAAAAATGCATACACAACATCATGCACTTTAGGAATTATTTAGCTCAATCTTATACTACTATTTAGAAGGTTCTCAAGTGAATAAAGTACTAATTAATCCCACCTTTTGGCCATCGTTTTATTATATTTTATTTCATCATTCCCACATATTTTTTTATTCTTATCCACCTGTTTCACAACTTCCCCATCATTCTAACCCAAAATTTGGGCACCCAGGCCTGTACTTGGGCACCCTAGGGTGCCCTGATCCCACCATGGGCACGCTCGTCTATGTTTCTCTTTTCCCATTTTTTTTGGGGTATTTCTAGTTGTTTTTCATCCTTATCCTTTTCTCAATTGGCTATGTCGGGGTTAATTACGAAGTTAAGCTTGAGAACCCTATAAATATAAAGTTATAATACCATAATGAGGGTCCTAGTGTCACATAATACTTTCACTCCATCTATAGTTACATCTATTGCATCACTTGCATCTACATAGTGTCATGCATCAAGGCTAGGATATATGCAAAAACACACACAACATAGGGGGAGGGATTATATTCTATTCCATGCACACATGCTACTACATTTTCTCTTGTTACTATTTCACAAAGTTTGACTGGCACGAGAGCACCTAATGCATGACATGCACACACACACTATAACTACATCCAAGTCATAAATGTAGTGTATCGCTTAGTGATAAGACAACTAATTTGGTGGATAAGTTCAGTCTGACCCATTCATTATACATCTTTACTTTTCCTAGGGTTTGATACTTCATTTTGTATTATAGGTCATCATTTGATTATTCACCACATTCGGCAGAGTCCAAAAAATCCAGTGTCATATACATATAGAGTATCGAATCATCCTCTGACCATAAAAAATTTAGATTCTGAGAATTTATAAAGACAAAGGTGCCTAGTCTGCAGAACAAGGTGCCCTGGGGCGCACTAGTCAATTCAAATCTTTCAGATTTGGTCTTTGCAGGACTTTCGAGTGACCGTCTGCACTTCCTGATTTTATTTCTAGATATGCGACAACCTACGACAATCTCTTCAAATCAATAAAGCCATTTCCTTTCCTTCTCTTGCATATTTAGGGTTTTATTTTACTTAGAATAATTAATTATAATTATTCCATACTATTTTAGTTTCATTTATACATCATTTTAGTCCTCCTATTTAGATTAACTACTGACTATACTTTCGTAGTTTAGTTTACTTTTTTTTTAATCAAGGACCAACGGTGATGGGAAAAGTAATAGTGCCTATGCATAGATGCGTAGTAGAATCATATGCTGAGACAAAAATAGATGTTGTGTTAATATTATCTGAGGAAATTCATATACTATAAATGAATGATAAAGTACAGAAATTGAGATAATATCCGATATCAATTAAAGTTATCTTAACCCCCTAGTTATGGTCATGTACTAATATATAAAGAGGAGGATCATTGTCATAAATAGAAATATTGTCAACTATAGTAGATAAAAAAGTAAGATACTAAGAACATGTATCTAAAAATTTCTGATAAACTATGTCTGGATTAGTAGTAGAAGGGATGCAAATAGTATCCAAGAGAATTATAATTTTATCTCCATAATCAGGATTGGATAGCAAGAAATCATGAATAGATATATCCATGATGAGAAGATCCTAGGAAAAAGAGAGAAATGAAATTATGAGGATCCTAAGAGTGTTCAAGTGAGGTGGTTTCACTAAATGATTTAACAAAAATGATATTTTTGAAAACTATATTGCAATGTATCAGTTGATAAATAAAATAATGAAGTATAGAACTGACCTAAGAAATAAGCTAGAAAAACATGAAACCCTAGGTGCAAGAGAAGGGATGAAGTACTTACCTAATTTTGTAATTTATCCTAAACTATGTTGGATTGAAGAACTGATGAACATGAGGGAAGTGTCGTAACCTAGCTCAAAAAACTGTCCGACCACAAGATCTCCTTGTACTAGGGTGCCTAGATTAGGTCAAGGGAAGCTAGGCATTGTAGACCTCTTATGGGCACCCATGACTGCTCAAAACCTCAGAAAATGATTTTTACAGTTTCATGCCTATGTCGTTTCCCTTCATTATTGATCATCTGTATCTCGCACTAGGTTGGTAAGATTCACCTGTAACCTATAAATAGAAAGAGCACATGCAAAACCCCAAAACATGTCAAATCCTAAAAATAAAAAGATACAAATGGGGATTTAGGATGACCACGGAGGTCACTTGAATGAGTTAATTTATGATCTAGGTGCTACAATACATTTCATACTCCATGTAGTTTTACATGTGTGTTTGAAGAATCATGCCCTAGGTGGCTCTTGTTCCAGGCGTACTTGAATAGAATTTAATAATTAGATGTAGAATATGTAAATAGATGCGTGCATGGAAATATGAACTTACCCTCCTATAAAGTGTACGCAGAAGAATGCAGTCCCTTGTCCCTTGAATGAAGATAGATAGATGAATGTAATGCTTCTAGATGTAACCTCAGATGATAGTAGTAGATGTTTAGTGTTTGTTCTTTTATTATGGTCACATAGCTTTGTATTTATATGATTCGCTTGTTTGAAATTTGTAATTAACCACTAAAAATATGACCCATAAGAAAACAAGATGTCTAACATGTAGAAGAGGCCTAAAATAAGTGAGCAAGACATAGAGAGGTCAGTGGCGCCAAGGAGAACAAGGGTGCTTGGGCGCTAGTGTCCTAGATGGGTGTTAGTGTCTAGAATTAGAAAAGATAAAGTATTGAAAGTATGACTGGGAAGTAGGGTGTGTAAGACCAATAAGGAAACCAAAAGAAATCAAATAAGCCAAAGACATTGGTCAATTAGTACTTTCCTTTTGTAAGAATCATCTAAATAGTGGTATGTGATCAAGAACTAGAAATGTATCAAAAGTGTGTTATTTAGTGTCTACACAAATGAGTCCAAAGTTACATATATTCTATTTTCACCTAATGGAGAAAATATTATTACTTATACACCTCCTACTCATGTCACTAAGATCTTGGACTCTACAAGGTTTTCCCCTCACTATATTTCCATCATTATCTTGTATCTCTTCTACTTCTCAATGTTCCACATAGTCTAGTTTCTCCACATGCATGAATCCAATTTCACATGACACTAGGTCCTTGTCTAATGATTCACATGCATTTATATTTTTACCTTTGTAGAATACAGAAACCTTTATCCTTGATTTTTCAAGCCATCCCATATTCAGTTTCTCCTAGTCCTAGTTCGTCTTCTCTTATTCATGATGGCTCCTTAGCCTTGACATATCCTATACTACTTGGATCCATCGGTTCTCATATAGCACCTTTTGCATATTCATCTCATTTTACTTCACATATGGCTATTACTCATAGTCCTGGTCACATATATAAATCATATAGCCCACCTCATGGGGTAATCTATTCACATTGGTCACATACTCCATCTAGACATATTTCACACTCTATTTCTCCAAATGATCGATCTAGACCTATCTCATATACTTAGATTCATGCACTCTCCTGTGACCATAAACCCCTAAATCATGTACACATGTATAGTTCCTTTAGATCAATTGATTTTGGGCCCTTTCCTAGTAATCTAATTACATGGATCATTTTACAATTCACATTTGAGGGAATTCTAATTCCCCCACACCACCTAATGATGCACTCTTATTCTTGGTTCGTACTTGACTGTAGATGGTTTATTCATATGGACCTCACTTTACACACACACACACCTTGGGGAATAATTATTCCTCCCTTCCCACTGATTTTTTTCCACATATCTACAATAAAAAATATAAAAACATTAGCTTAGATATTGATTAGATGTATTATTCCTTGCTTATACTACATTAGGTTGCACCTTTGTTTGTCATGTTATTACGGTTCATAATAAGCTTTATCATTTTTCATACACACATGCACATTCACATGGTATCTTGAGGTGAATGCATGTCACTTACATGTTGTTACACGATGTATGAGTTTTAGACTTATCTATTACTGGTACCATTGTGGCTCTTGGGGAAATCTACCTTATCTCACTTACTATCAGGTGTTATCATTGTAATATTTCACATTTTCATTCTTATATCCATATATTACATTTTTACATACTATTCATATTTCCTAACATGCTAATGGTTGCTTCATGTGTAGATTTTTCCTTATAGGACTACTTCCAATCATGGTTATCTAATTTTCTTGAACCTTGTTTATCATTTTTTGCAAGTTATGCCCTATGTGTGCTTGATTTCCTTGTTTGTACAAGCCTTGATGGCTTTGATTATCTTGTGACATCATGAGAGGTGTCCCATGTACATAACTAACTACTCGTTGATTCCTTATTTTCCATTTTTATATATTCCTTTACTAGTTGTTACTTCAATGTGCATTTCTTGTTTTTCACTAACACTTGTATGATAACATTTTCCCATTATTTTCTTGTGTCGTGGTACTTACCATGAGTAATCCATATTCCCTTTGCAATATTTCTATATTTGATGTGCACATAAATTTTAGATTTATTTTGTTTGGGCTATGTTCACATTTTTTCATCTCATGCACTCCAAACGAGTGGGGGAAAACATTAGGTGAACCTTTTCACCCTCCCAATAATTACAAAAGGTAGCTATAGAAACATAGACACTAGGAACATAAATTAGTTATAGAATAGGGCTAGAAATAGACTTGGCCAAAAAAATCAGCATGGAAAATAACAACTATAACATACAGGAACGTCTGGGCACTAATGTCCAGTAGGGGCACTCCTATCCCGGGGAAAAATTAGTTACAAATCATTTTCAGAATTTATATGGTTATAGTCTTCTCTAAATTCAATAGTCACATGGGTAGTTTTAGATTACAATTAGTCACTAACATGAACTAAATCATAAATTAAATAAGGGAATGACACCTAGGGCATTTCTTGGAAAATGATATTCCTAGAGACTTTATGTCACCTAAGGAAACTTACAAATTAGTTTTGTGATGATCTGTAGTGGAACTTATCCATAGGGAAGTGTTAATGATTGGAGGAAAAAGTAGATCGCTTCCCAATTTATTTTCCCTTAGAGGTGACAATAATTTTAGTGTCAAGATGCTCAAATCCCTAGTTTGGTGATAGGATTCCCAAATGCTTTGTGTTATTCTAACCAAATCATTAGCATCTGGTCTACAAGTAGGAAAAATTTATATTCTATTCTCTTTCAAAACTCCATGTGTATCCTAACACTTAGGTTTAACTTTTGCAATATGCATTTCCTTTTTACATATTTTCCAAGTTATAGTTCAATTGCATTTACTTAGAGTATTGAATATAATTTTTTTCTTTGTAGGTTGTATCATATTTCAATGAAGATAAGTCACACAAGAAACCATGAATAAAATCTCAAGCATGCTTTATAAAAGATGACACTCGAAAGAATTACATGTACACATCATTATTAGTCCACGCATTAAAATTCACCCATATGATCGTCATCCTTCGCTCTCCTTAAAATCTCACAGTACACATTTTTGTATTGTTCTATTTGGCACACTATTGTGTACAATCTTCATTTGAATCTCCAAGGTTCACTTTTATGTTCTACTTTATCCTATCAAATCCTTATTCACTAACACAATGTGGGCTAAAATTTAGTCACTATATCCCGCACTTAGTATGAACATCTAGCCTCTAAATAATTCATTTATATACATGATTCCTAAGTAAGAGAACTAGTCATTAACAAACCTCTTTACTTTACTTTGATGTTTCTTTTATCCATTTCATCTTTACTACTTGTTTCTTTTGCTTGAAAATATATAGTATTGCATTTTAGTTAACATCCTACTCAACTCCTATTTTACTGTCTGGATTTTTAAGCACCCTGTACAGGACTGTCCATTAATGACAAGAGCACTCTGGCGCTATTATCCCCTCTCGATACCTATATACTCTTTAACTTTTTTTCGTTCTTTCAAATGAAACTTCTTTCTTGTCTTCTTTTATCACTTTTGCTCAACCTTTCACTTGTTTATGATAAACTTAATCAAATGAATCACACACACACACATACATGTCTTAATAAAACTTATTAAATGGGAAAGAATTCAAGAGGAACATTCTATTACAATGAGCTAAAATTTTCTATCTACTTCACCAAGGACTACATCATTTTAGCACTACGTACTTCACTGTATATGAGGTTTTATTCTAAATTCCATACCACACATTTGCATTTGGGACAAAGTAGTTATAGCCCAGTATTCTCTATACAACTGACACTAGGGAATCCTTGCTCAAGGGGCACTATTTCAATCACACACACTAGAACTACATTGAGTTTGAAATGTAGTGCAATACTCAGTGATAATCAGATTGGGGTGACCACCGAAGTCAATCCGAATCAAGTGTATGCATATTTTTATTCATTTAATGTGTGCTTGAGTATTGTGCATGTAGCTAGGGTTTATTTTACATTTACAAGTGTGACATAGTGAATATGATGCGACCTACACTTAAGAAGGATCAATAGTGAGTGACATAGAAAGAATGAGGTATTGAGCCACTCTATAGACACAAACACCCAGGTGGCCCTTTCCCAGTTTTGTATATCCTTTCACTTTTATCATCACTTTCTAGAATCAGACACAAAGATAATACAGTCCAACATCTACCTTTCCATCTTGTTCATCAATCCAAAATTGATCTAGACCTACAGATATAATTTGAGTCATGATCTAAATAATATATATCATTTTTTCTTTCTTTTCCTTTTCTTTATCTTTCTTATTTACTATTTTATCTATCTAGTCAGTAGTGTCCTTATCCTAGATTTAAAATTTATTAAATCAATTGTCAAAACCTATAGTGTCAAAGATTAAACAGCCAAATCTAAGTGTCTACACTCATACTCAACAAGGAAAAATGAAATAAAAAACTATAGGCTACTTAAGTACATGTCTTCAGTCATGAAACTAGTAAGCATGAATTTTAGTTCATTCTATCCTTTAAATTTTATATTTTGCTTCTTCAATGTATATAAAGTGTTAACATAGTTACATTAACAAAATCTTACAATGAACTTGTTCTAATGTATTTTGAGTAACTTCATGCTCATTTTAACCACTTTTCCTCACCGCTTTCATTTATATGTCATAGTTAATGCCATGCATTGTGCAATAAAAACGTCATCATATCTATAACAAAGAATTGCAAAAAGGTATACATTAGAACTCTCTTTTTTTAATAAAATTTGAAACATGTTCAACAACAAATATAATGAGTGTTTAACATTTTCGCTTGCAAAATAATAAGATCATTGATTTATTCAGTACTTGTAGAAGCAAAGAGTGTAGTGAAAATATCATAGAGCTATATATGAATGTGAAATTTGGATTCTAATATTTTCTAGGATGAATTTTTATTGTCAAGATGATTTGTATGTATGAGAATATTTAACCAAAGTAGGAATACTTTTTCTTTTTATTCCTTATTGAGTATCAAAAGTATTCAAATGCTATTGATTGCATGCACACTTGTAAATAAAATGTAATTCATGTCAATTTCATATCTTCTATTAAATTATACACTATACTAGGATCATTTATCCACATAGTTATCTACAAAATATTGGTTTTGTGAAAAAATTGTGAATTCTCAACATTTTAGGAAAAAATCAAAACATACTGTAGATATTCTACAATTACAAAAGTCAAATTTCAAATTGTGGATTAAAATGTTTTTGTGGATAAATCACATTTTCTCACCATGGTTTGAAAAAATAAATTGAAATATAATATTGAATAATGGACACAAGCCAAATATAATGTATCATAGTTTCAATTTTGCACACCATATCTAAGGTTTAAACAACAATTGTCGAAACTATACACAGGTGATTCTTATTACCAATATAGGTATTTACCTTAGCTCATGTTCACCTAGGTACTCTATTTACCTTTATTGTATTTATCCTCACCCACTTATGTGTGTGGATATTTCTTTTATCTTATTTAGATATTAGGAGATATTATCTAGTTGTTAGGTATAGTTCTTTCCTTGATCTATGGTATTGACTAGATCCTTGATGTCTAGTTCTCTCCTAAATCTATGGTCTGTACTAGTTCTTTGATGACTAGTTATTTTCTTGATTTATGGCTTGATCTACGACCTTGACTGGTTCTTAGATTGTTATTCCTTTCCTATTTAAGAAAGGCCCGTTCTCAATGTATTGCATTGAGTTCCATAATAATATATGATATTGTTTCTCATTTGTTTGCAAATGTTTTATGTAAAGTTATTCTGGTGAATTTCTTTCATCTTATAGATCGTGGTGTTTGATTAGCATCTATGTTCTTGGCTTGGTACGATATGGTTATCGTTCCTTTCATATATATAATATATCTGTGGTGAGCCATTCAAAACACTTTTATCTAGTTGTTGATATTGGGCACTTTATGATGAACATTTTGGGAATGAAAAATTTAATCATATATGAATCATGAAAAATTACACCACTACAATTTTAAAAATTTTGTTATAAATAAAATTATTTGTGAATAATTTATACAAAAGCATTAAAACATATTACAAACACAACCCTTAGTCTATAATTATATCTACAAAACAAGAAAAAGTGATAAAATTGTAGAATATTAAGAAGTTAACGTATATATTGATAATAAGAATAAAATATATAATGATATATGTAATCCTCTTTAAACAATATTATTATGAGAAATCTACATGATCCTACACTTTTTAACATTTATATGAAATTAAAAATAAAATAGAGAGATAAAATAGAGATTTATTCAAGTATCGGCTTCACATTTCTGAGAAAAAGTTACACAATTGAATTATTTAGAGCTACATTAAAGAAAGGGTAATAATACCAAGAAAATTGGATGAGCTTAAAAATATGCATATTTATTTTACTTGTAAAAATATTATAGTACATTTTATGTTTATGCATTAAATTTATATTACTTTATAATAATATCAATAAAAGGGTCAATTAATATTGACTTTAGGTAAAAAAATTATTAATATCAAGTTATAATAATAAACAAAAATAATGTTTTTTTTTTAAATTTTGGTGCCCCCTTAGTGTTGATGCCCTAGGTAGTTTCCTAGTCTACCTAGGGCTTAATTCCCCCTTATGTGTCCATATATATTTATGCAACAGAACAATCAATTGCAACACTAAATGGTTGTGACATTACTCTCTCATTTTTTTCTCACAACTCTTTCCACAAGAAATGATATTTCTTGGTGTGGCACTTGTTAGCATGCCTATCTACACACATGCACACTTGTGTCTAACTCATCATTCCAAACCTATGCACCTTTTGAGTATTTTGGTTAAAATTAATCCTCTTTGATGTTGGTGCAATTTTTTGTAATACAAATAGGAATCTACTATCTACTACCTCTATTTTTTGTCTTTATCTACTTCCTCGTCACTGTTAGTTTCAATGAGTACTTGGTCATCTATATTATCAGATCCATTCATATAAGAACATGTAGAAGGTCAGGAAAGGATTCACAGAATAATGATTCCATCTACATCATACTCCTCCTCCTCATCCTCTTGAGTTATTGGCCCAACATGTATTTTTTCATGTTCATGATATGCTTCATTATTGTGATCACCCTCTTACTTGATCCAATGTCCCTGGTCTTCCTCGACAATTTCTAAGGTTGAATCTTCTCTTTGAATAATATCTTGTTTATATATTACCTTTTGTTATTATTCTTAATACTACTTCCTTCTCAATGTGTGTTCCTATGAGGAATCCATTTGTATTCAAGTCTTTACCCTCTCCTCCCTTCCTATACGCACTACTCCCACACACGGGAAACTTATCTGTTCATGGGAAAGTTCTCACTTCTTAGATCTACCATGATCTTCTTAAGTTCCAATCTTAATTGCCTCAAGTAGGATCCACGTCGCTTACAGAAGTATTTGAGCTATTCTTCATAAGTGCAAGAGAAATTTGACACTTAATATTCAAGGACGTAACTATGAAGTTTACCCTTCCAGCAATATTCTGCACTATGCATCTAGATTGCGTCATGTTTTGAAAATTTCTCGGTCTTAAGTAAAATTCCTTCCCAAATTCAAATTATTTTTGAATAAATACGTTGTCAACCAAATATAGAGGTTCTAAGGAAGTTCACTGAAAAAGTTTAAAATATCTCGTCATACAAGTTTTTCTCCAGCTAAGTCTTTGGAGAGAAATTGGGAGAGAAAATCTAATGAATAACTTGATTTTGCATGAAAGTTCCTTCTAGTTTATCTTTTCAGAGCACAATATTCTCTTGTATGAGTCAGAACATTGTTTTCATGTCTCTACATTGTGAATTAATAGTGATGGGACCCAAAAACATAATCAAAATGTTACATTTCTAGTTTAACCATTCATATATATGGAACAATTATCACCTTAGTGCACACCAATATCTTTATCTCCCAAAGACATCCTATCACACTAAGGCATGAAGCCATAGCGTGATCATCCAAGATACCTGAAATTTCATGCTCCCATCTCATTTAGCATTTTGATGGTGAGATATTTAAACATGGTAAAACATCTAAGAACAACTATAACAAGAAAAAGATAAACATGCATACATAATCATACAAAAAATGACTCCATGATATATCACTTTTTATTAGAAATAATCTCCATATAATGGACCTCTTTCTAATTATTATTCATTCCTTATTATAACAATATATCTCTCACACACACATACATCTATCATCTCTCCCTTACTACAATGATCCCAAGGGATATTGTACTAATATGTACTTTCCCTTCACCATTTTTAATGAGAACGTAATTAGCAGTGAATTCAAAAAATAACTCAAAAATATTGTATAAGACTATGTTTATACCACTTGTCTTCATCTCTCATTCCTTTTTCTCCATGAAAACTCTGCCTACTTTGGATACCTTCTTCTCTACTTTACACACTTTCTTCACCTATATTTAAAACCTCTATATATCCACTTTCTTCTCCATTTTTGTCACCTAATTTCCCTTTCTATGCATGTGATTTACTTCAATGCTTTTTCCATTTTTATACCTTCTATATCTATCTCACTGACCTTATTACATATGAAGTTTCTCTTTGTCCTTTATTTCTTCCACCAAATCCACTCACCTATGTTTAGATTCTTGCACTATTCTTGCACGCCTCCACTTCTGATTCATGTGTACCACTCTTCACCTAGATTCTCATGCACCTTAAAGAAGATGATTAACTAAAGAAAAAATAAGTTCCTAATGTGGAAATTAACCAATCATAGAATACAAGAAAATAGGGCCCTAACAGTATTATGAACATAGATGGACATTGGCTCTTTAGGAATGTTATAGGTATTATTCTCAATCTTATTCATGGGTACAAAAATTATGGATTCCTTCGAATGTGTTTCCATCTGATTTGTAATTCTGTTTAATGTACAATGTTATTCATATGCCATTTTCTTTCCAATTAGAACAAGATAGTGCATCTCAAAAGTATTCATATCAATGATTTGAAAGTCTCCCTTCAAACTTAACTCCTCTACCTAAATTCTCATATCTTATAGTCATCCAATTGTATCCACTCTCCCTTAATATGTGAGAATTGGAGTGACATTGTTGTAAGTTAGGTTGGAGCACCCATAACTTCCAACTTAGATCTTGGCATCATATTGGCAATTCTCTCAAAATCAAATACTTCATACCTTATCTCATGGCATCCTAAAATAATGTTCAACTTAGTTTCTACATCCCAAGATTTATTTTTTTGACATAGTGGATAAGTTTCTTAGAATTAATATCTCCAATAGTTACACTTTCCACTAGATTATTTAATAGATTATATATATTTTGTGATATATCATCATTGTGTAGTACATTTAATATTCTCAATAGATCCTACAATGAATAAACCACTCCTTATTGCTTCAAAATCCCCATAATTTGGCCATATATGTGTACTTCAACTTCCCCAATGCTCTACCCATTAACATCTCTATTATAAATTGAATTCAATTATCCTTTAGTTTCATTCAATAATTCTTAATCTTTTCTTGGGTCAAGATAATTATCATTGTATGCGCATTATAATTGGGGCTCACTCCGAATCTCCACATGGTCAAATCTTGTTGTTTCCTATGTGATCTAGTAATATCTTGGAGACTAATACTTTATTTGGGAATTGCATTAGTCATTTTAGCATTGTACCATTATTTTTATTTCCTCTTTTTCTCTAATGTGAGGCAATATTCTATGTTATGTTGCACCTAAACCATACAATATGCACAAAATAATTCCCACTCTATATTTGAAGTATGATTATATGTAATTTGATTCAGTTTTCTTTGAAGGTTCCATATTATTCATCATCTCTAAGTTTGGGGTTTTAACCTCATCTTTTGGTAAATTCCATGATAAAAATCTTATTGTGAACCATACATTCTTTGTGAGGAATTCCATCCTTTCTTTTGGATTTTATATTCTCCACTAAGATATTTTTGTGGAGGTGTGATCCACATAGGTGATTATTGAG
Organism: Taxus chinensis; assembly: GCA_019776745.2. Lineage (NCBI taxonomy): Eukaryota > Viridiplantae > Streptophyta > Pinopsida > Cupressales > Taxaceae > Taxus > Taxus chinensis. The sequence goes on from CM034146.1 coordinate 22,871,159, forward strand.
GTATAAGAGTTTCCCAACCCACAGGAAAGCCCCAACTTGGACTAGTTTTTGGAGATTATGGGGTCCACTGTGTATTTTATTGAGGTGGAGGAGTCCACTACACACTCATTCAAGAAGATTTGGACATATCTATTTCCAAGAAAACTAGTTGTATTTTTGTAGGTAATTGCATTTGAATAATGAATGCATTCCTTATAACTTCCTTTTTCAAGTCCATTAATTCTTAGTAGTATTTAGCCTCGTGTATGGTTGATCTAAAAAAACTACATAGTACATTCTAGGGCTGATGAATGTAATGTTATCTCAAATCACACTCTCAGATGATTAGTAATTGCACCATTAATTTCAATTTACTTACTAGATTCATGCATTACTTCTTTGGAATCTGAAGAATCGCTTGTAGATTTCATAGACTTTGGGAAACTATGCTATATTTTGGACTCAAAAAACTATTATTGTTTTACTTCCAACTCTTTTCTCTATTCTTGTAAAAATAATTCATGAGAAATAGATTCTTACTCAATTAAAAATACATTGTGTGATGTCTTTCATATACATCTCTTTAGAACTTGTAGGTAAAATGTTTTGCACTGTGTATCACTAACTCAACTTCCTCCACATCAAAATTCTAATTTTCTCCCAGTCAGGTGTACAATCCCAAGTAATCAATTATTTATCCATCTCAAAGGACATATATCCTAGAAGATGTGTACTATAATATTATATTGAAATCTACAGACCTTTAGTAATTTCCTCACTATAGATTACTTCTTTTATGTGTGTTCAATATTATGGTTTACATGATAGCTTCTCTAGGTTCAGCTCCAAATACTTTACAAACCTAATCATAAGTATCTCTAATCCCTTACCTTATTGTTATTTTCCCCTTTCCTCAATTTCTTAAATCTTCTTTCTAGTTTGACAATCATGGTCCATGCCTTGTTGTTCACCCTTTGCTATTACAAAAACAGGAGGAGACCTATGTAATTTTATTAACCTTAGAAAATTATGATTAGAAAACAATGGAGAGAGATGATATGTATAGATACATTGCATAGCTTCTATCTAGTTCACATAAAAATGGATCAAATCAACCTAAACTAAGCAATATGCAGAAATAGAATATTTCCCATAACTGCTACTAGAAGCTACTTCCCAAAATCATTTAGGAACAAATAAGATAGAATCATCCCATAAACATTGGGATGTAAAACTATCACTTAGTTAACTAACACCTAATGACAACTAGCATCTAATAACTTACGTTAAAGTAATAAAAATAAATTAATTTAACTTATTACATTATTAAAATGACTCTAATGATGAAAAAACTAGAATCTATATCCTAACATCCTCTCATTCACATTTATTTTATCCTTCACGTCTTGTCTTTGGTTTATTTGTGAGGATCCTTTCCTCCTCCTTTGATAATTTTTCCTACTCTACTCCTACTTGCGGTTTCACTTTCCCCATATAACACTCAAATCCCCCATCTATCATGCTATCTAGCATCTCCTTATAGTCTTTATATCCTTCTCATTTCTTATTTCTAATATTTCTCAAACCCGTCAGAAGTATGCATTGATTTTTTCCATTTCCCCTTCATCCCACTTCTTCTAAGACTACATCCATTTTCACCTACTTGAATACTCCTTATTGTGTGGAATCATCACCATGATATTTTCCATAGCTATAATTTTTACTAAAAAGATGGATCTTTCTAAAAACAAATCCTCATAATCCAAAACAATGTTTTGGTAGAATCAAATGAATTAAATTTTTTGACAAAAATTGTAGTTACATACCCATGTCAATAGTGGTTTTCACCTAATGCTCTATAATTCAGGTCCACAAAGTTTTAAGTTTGTGTTTTTTATCTATATTTTCAATTGTTCATTTGTATTCTTCTCTATTTTCATACCTAAAATAGTAATATTCCAGTTGCGATAACCATGCAACTAATTACTCTAGAAGTTCACACCAAAATCTATTTTGAATTCTTCCATATATATTCCAACCTAATTCTTTTGACAATAATTCATATCATAGTCTCTTCATATTAAATAAAATATTTCATCTTCTCTTGTATCCATCATTTCACATCCCACTATTTTGGTGGCCATATGAACATTTTTCAGGTCTTAAAAATGAACCCATTGTTGGAAAAGGTCCATAGATAATAACATCAAGACATGCAACATGTTTTATTCTATGATTAATTCATGTTATTCTACATAAAAAAATGTGTAAAAGTTTAGTCACTAAATTACGCACTTACTATCTACATATAGCCTCTAAATACTTAATTTATATGTATGATTCCTAAGTAAGATAATTATTCCTTGACAACACTTGCTTTTCTTCAATATTACTTTTATCCTTCTTATATTTGCTACTTGTATTTTCCATATTTACACATTACAGTTTAACACACTAGACAACATCATATTCAACTCAGATCCCATTTTTTAATCTTTCTGGAAACTTTTACAAGACCGCCCATTAGGGAAAAAAGCATCCGAACACTACTATCCCCTTTTAATTCTTCTTTCTACTTTCTCTTTTTTGCTTATTTTTTATAAGTTACTGCCTAGGCTCAGCCTTTCACTTGTTAATGACATAAATTAAGTGAAGGAATCACACACATGTGCGCGCGCGTGCGCGCGCATCTTATTTAACCTCATTAGGGGGTCAAGAATATTAAGAGGCACATACTATTACAAGGAGATAATATTTTATATGTACTACACTAAGAACTGTAATTTGGGACTGCAAATTTCACTACATAAGAGGGCTTATTTTGAATTCCATACCACATGTTGAAAGAACAATTGATTAAATGGGTATGGATAAGTCCTTTAAAAACTTTATACAATTTATATTTACTTGTTTAAACCATATACCATTCAACCATACATTAATGTGTGTTTAACATTCATTCAAATGAGCATAACCATGAAAGAGACACAAGAACATAATATGTAAGTGGGAAACCCTCAAGGGGAAGAAAAACCACCTCAAATTTTGACTATATTACTCAAATAAAAATTATTTAGTGAAGCACCATCTTCATAAGAAGCATCGACCCCTAGTTTTGTAGAGTGTCAACCCTACAAGGAGTAACAACCCCTAATTTAGTGAAGCACCAAATCCACAAGGAGGATAAAACCCCCTAATATGATCAAGCACCCAATCAATCACCTTTAGATGAAGTTACTTGGTGTATTATTTATGAAAACTGATGGAGATCACAACTTCATATCACAGACATTCAACCCCTCTTTCACATAGCTCGCTCTATCTCACACTTTCATGACCTTATTTTACTTCAATTTTTTGCATACATGCTCTCTAACCCTATTCATAAATTTTCACACCTCCTCTTCTCTAATTTCATTCCTTTGAACCTTTTACACACTCTCAAGTAGATCACACTTTTCCCTCTTAATTCACTAGATAAAATTTAAACCCAAAACAATTACTTTATACCCTTATAAAATCAAAAACATAAGACAAGTCCATCCTATACAAGGATCAAGACCAATAAAAAAAAAATAACAATACATTCATAACAGCACTTAATATGAACCCATGTAGGTCATCCATGCTCCAAGACATCTAACAAGATCAAAATTGCTCAAAACCCCAACACCTGGTTCACCAAAGACCTCCAAACTCATCACAATGATTAGTTAATCCTCAAAAGGCCTCATAAATTTAAAATATTTTATAAAACAATAATCCATTCTCACACATTAACTTGGACCAATCAAATTCTTCAATAATATTTCAAGAAGGATCATTTCCTTCACAAAACAATTGCTTCTAGGAACCATACTTCACCAAACATGCTCTATATCACACCATAACACCTCAACTATACCATTTAAACACTCATTGTATATCCAATGAGTTGTAGAAAAAATATATGTTTGGTATACCTCATGAAACATCCATCAATGTAAACCATGCATACTTTCATATTCACCAAATTGAATTGATTAGAGATCTATTTTGGAAACACTGGTGGTTTACAACCATTTTTCACTTTCAAGACTTATAAATTCCTTCAATATGGGAAAACTTCATCCCTCTTCACTCTCCAATAGATATCAAGCATCAAAAAATCCAAAACAAGTGTCTTCTACCTCCATCTTCTTGTCAGAGAAATCCTTTCCTAAAAATAAGTAACCTTTGTCTTCAAAAACTAAGGTTGTTCACCTATCAAAACTTATCATCAAGAGACAAACAATATACCATTGGAAATATCTCTGAAGATAATTTACATAACATCTTACATTTCTTTCCAACACCATGTGGAAGGGCTTATACAAGTCCAATCTTTGTAACCACTCAAAAATGTCGTTTTAGGTCCTAAAGACTAGTATTCATAAATAGGAAACACTTCTCCCAATAAGAACTCAACCATGACCTGAAAATTTATATGGAAATATAATAAAAATCCTAGGAAAAAATCAATGTCAATTTATCCCTTACATTCTTTGGAGAACATTTCCACAAACTGAACATCTTCACAAACTTACCTGTTTGAGTGGGGTCCAAAAACTATCGCATGCTATACCATAAATTTATATAAATCTAATTGAGTCCTATAGAATCTCCAATCATCATACTAATAATAAAAATCAATTCTAGGAACCTTCCAAGAAGATATCTCTTACCACTTTTGAGCTAGGGTTTCAAACTCATTTAAATTTGTTTACCTTCTTAACATGTGTTCATAAAAATTTGATTATGAAATGACCTAATTATTTGTTTTAAAATTATCTTATCTCAATAGAAAAAACATTCTTGAAATCCAAAAGTTCCCATGTAAATCACACAATCCACAATGAGCATCAAAAGTTGTAATTCGAGCTCAAAAATGCCTTCTTCTCAACCCTGTTTCACCAAAAACATCATAACTTATAAATTTCTCTTGATAATTACTTGAATTTTTTCTCAAACCTATAAGAAACCCTTTTCAAAAATATCTAATTATTAGGTAATCTCAAATAGGTCTGCATATTCATATCACATCTTATTTGCATCACTAGCCCTTAGGTTTTTGTATGGTTTAAGTTAGCTCCTAGTAGAATAATGACATACCTCATCATGAAATCACTCCAAAATGCCCTAACATATTTTATACAACATTTATAACGCCTTTCAATCTCATGCTTCATTTGGCTTCTAGGCACCTAGACTAAGTCTATATGAGCACCTAAAACTAGGTCTTCAACTTTTACCTACACTCTGAAACTCATTTAAGTGTCTCTATGCTCTCCATCTATTATATACATGCCTATATCATAATCCTCAAGTCACCATGCAACTCTACTTGTCATGCTCCATCACCTAAATTAGAAAGGTCACCTAATTAGGCTTGCTATAATAGGATGATCTCACTGAATCCAATCTTGCCATTATGAATCAACCTGAATATTCATGACATAATCATGAAAAGCATATCCTATCACTTATCCAACATAAGTTTTTTCATTAATGGTATTTTAAATTTGTTGTCCCCTCAAAAATTTCCTTCTTTTTCCCAAGTTTGGACTTAGAATTTTTTGAGTTGTCACCCTTTGAAAATGGTCTAGCCTGAGTTTTTTGAAACTTGGCACTTCCCAAGGGATCAAGGATTCTTAGAAACACCTTCATCAGATAGATAATTCTTTCCCCTTTCCAGAAAGTTAAGGAAGTCCTCCTGACTCCTTGTAGTTTTTGAGTTATGGCTCAACGGAGTTTGGAGGGGAAATTTTCCCTAGGTAGGCACGTAGCCAATTAGAGAGTGCCACATGTCAAGGCGGAGTGGAGGTGTGGGGAGGAATTTGGCACTTCGCCCATTTGGCTAAAAGGCACAAAATTTACAAAGCATCCTGTAGGCCCACAGAGGGGAAGGGAGAACATTGGTGGAGGTGCAGAGGAAATTTTGCCACTTAGCCTTTTTGGGTTTAAAAAAACTCAAAGTCAAAAATTGGCCCGAAAGCCTGCAAAAGGGAACTTGGTGGAGTGGCGGGGGGCATGGAGGTAAGTTGGGAAATTTTCCCAATGTGAAATTTAAAAGGAAATAAAAGGTCTTTAGCTACAGATCAACCAGTAGGTGCCACATGTCATCGGAGAGGCGGACCCATGGAGTTTTTGGGAAATTTTTCCAAAAGGGAAAAATTTGAAGTTTGACCCCACCAACCCTAATTTTAACTCTATATTTTACCTTTTTTTCCCTAAATCTTTAGAGGGCCATATATTTCGAACCAGAGCTCAGTCTTTTGTATTTTTGATATCAATGGAAAGCTGTTGAAATTATCTACATGATGGACACTCCAATTTTACATTTTGATGGAGTTTTGTGGGAGAAAATCAAGAAAATGTCTCTAGCATGAAAAAAAAAAAGGTTCCTCCTGACTTATCTCCAATGTTCTCCTGCCACGTGGATGGCCCAATTTCAAAGAAATTAGGGCAAAGGATCGAATGGTTCATATGCAAACTAGAAAATTCAAATATGAAATGCATTTTTGTGCACAGAAGCTCATTTTTGGCTCATTGGAAGCAATTTATTTGCTACAGAGGAATCTAGAAGATGGGAAATGATCAAATTTGTTTAGAACAGCCCAATATCCAAACGCATAGACCAAATATTACATCTTATATTCAAACTTGCAAATCGGGTGTAACATTTGCTCGCAGGATCTGGTTTTTGACATGACATGGGTGTTTTTCTTTGCAAGGATGGAACTTGAAGAGGCATGGATAATTTGCAGGTTTGTAACCATTTGAATTTGGGGAATATAATGACCCTGCAATGTCATTCGCAGGGATGGCAATCAAATTTGAAAAACTAGAAGCACATTTTTGTGATTAGATGGACAAAAATGACAGTCAGTCTTCTTTTATTCTCCTCCTCTGCATTTTTATTCGATTCCCACTTGTGTACAAGTTTTAACTTTGAGATCAATAAAAAGGAAGGAATTTTATGTCCCCTCGATGGAAAAAATTGATTGGTGATTTGTGACCAGTGTGTTTTATTCTATCTTGTGCTCAGAAATTGCAAATCTATCTTTCTTCTATTAGTTAATGCATGTTATGAAATTTCTGATCAATGCATATAGGCATCTGATATTCTACCTATATTATTGACCTTCTTTCCTTCTTTCCCACTCCCTTTCCCATACTTAGATTAATTTCTACCCTAGCGAGAAATTGCAGGCTTTTCCATAGGGTCAGTGGAGTGCCCCTATGGACCTCTGGTTGAAAAACCACCATTAAAATCCTTTGGTTTTACATGCTAAAAAATGGGAGCTGCACCATTCAAATGTAGAGGGACTTAGATTCCCATAGCATTGGCCTGAAATCCATAAATTTGTCCACATGACAAATTTTCTAGACAATAGTTTTTGGTGCCCACCGTGGGGCAGAGTTTGTAGCATCTGCAGCCTAAAATGACCACAAGGATTTTAAAGTATTTGTTTAAGTTTTTAGGTCTAAAGTTCCTTGTTATCCACATGAATACGAGTATGACTATTCTTGAAAATCCTCCTAGAGACCTTCTTCATTCTTTCATATCAAAGAAGATATCATTTCAGACCTGAAGGAGGCTATTTGGCATAGTAGGTAGAGTGTAAAAAATTAATATGTTGCTACAAAGATTTTGGACTAAAAAGAAGAGCCTGCTTTTGAGTTGGAAGAACAAAGACAAATTCCAGCACCTCTAGAGAAGACAATAAACTTTCAAGCTGGCTGATAGAAGGTATACTCGCTAGCTGAGGCAAGGAGGAGTGATTGACCCTACTTTTGAGGAGTTGGAGATAGAAGAAGTAGAGGTTATAGCTCGGTTTGATAGAGAGGAAGTGATTAGATCTCAACTTGAAGAAATTGCAAGACTCTAAGCTGTAATAGAGAAAAGATAAGCGACCCTAGCTGTTGAAGAAGCTAGAAACAGAAACAAAATGGCTGATAATGAATGTGAAGCACATACACCTAATGTACCATGGGGAAGAAATACTGGTCCACTTTCTCTCCCACGAATACTCCACGATTTTCCAAGAGGTTCGAGAAAGAATTTTCCCAAATTAAAAGGAGATGGCTCCTAACTCTCTGAAGAACATGTAGCAGCCTTCATCACTGCTTGTGGTGTGTTAGGTGTTGAAGATGAAGATGTGTCAGTTAGACTTATTGTGGAGTCACTCCAAGAGAAAGATGTTGAATGGTTTTACATATTTTCTACAAGATCTATTACTGGTTGGGAAGATATTAGAAAATCATTTGAAAATAGATTTAGGAGCACTGAAGATGGTCAAGAGATGCTAGTGTAATTAGTCCAAATAAAGAAAGAAAGCTCTAAATCCATGAGGGACTTTGTAGAAATATTTCACAGACTGACAAGAAGAGTCCCTGAAGATGTGCTACCTCCTGAGAACCACCTGAGAAGATTCTTCACCAGTTCCTTGCCATCAGAAGTTAGTTTCTTCCTTAGAAGAGGCCAACCAAACACACTGAGGGAAGCTCAAAAATTTTCCATTGAAACTGATGATGACTTAATCCTCTCTGGAAAGGTGAAAGGCCCAAATGGGAAGCAAAAGGGCTAGAGTTTGGCTTTAGTAACTATAGATCCTATGTTCTAAAAAATGGAAAATGATCTGGTTGCCTTGAAGAAACAACTGTCCCAAATGATGATGAGAAATGCTCCAAGGAGGCCAAACTTCCCTGATAGACAAAGAATTGCACCACCTCCTCATCAACTTGCCCTTAAATAACCTCCTATCAATGTTATCTGTGACACCAGAGTATTAGGAGAGGATGCTAAAATTGATGAACTTGAAGGATAAATAGCAGAGGATTACGAAGGCTACCTCAAAATTGAAGAAGTTGATATGAACAATGGCTTGTTTGAGTTTTTGGATGATGGGGAGGAAGAAGAGGAAGCCCCAAGCTTCTCATGTATATATATGGAACAATTATCACCTTAGTGCACACCAATATCTTTATCTCCCAAAGACATCCTATCACACTAAGGCATGAAGCCATAGCATGATCATCCAAGATACCTGAAATTTCATGCTCCCATCTCATTTAGCATTTTGATGGTGAGATATTTAAACATGGTAAAACATCTAAGAACAACTATAACAAGAAAAAGATAAACATGCATACATAATCATACAAAAAATGACTCCATGATATATCACTTTATATTAGAAATAATCTCCATATAATGGACCTCTTTCTACTTATTATTCATTCCTTATTATAACAATACATGCAAGTAAGACACAAAGTGCAGCTCTCAGAGATCTCCCTTACTTGCAATGATCACAAGGGATACTCAGTACTGATATGTACTTTCCCTTCACCATTTTGTAATCGAAGCAACAGTTATATAGCCTTCAAGTTCAAAAAATAACTCAGAAAGGTGTGCTCCTGACACCATGTCTACAACACCTACCTAAAACATGTTGGCATTCCTAATTGCTTCCATGAAAACTCTGCCTACTTTGGATACCCTTCTACTTGTCTACTTCTACATGAATGGTTCTTGAGCTCATATTTAATTACATCTATATGACTCTAGAGCTTTCTGATAACATTAATGCCACTCAAAGTTTCCAATGCTCTATGGCCTGACACTAACCAAAGTTAACAGATGCTTGTTACTCATTTGGATACCTTCTATAGCAAGTACTCACTAGTAGGACCTTATAAAAGATGCACAAGTGGATTCTCTTCTAAATACCTTGATAATAAAGTACTTCCTAACCAAATCTTAGTGGCAGACTATGTCTAAAATATTTTGGCACTATTCTTGGCATACTCCTCATCACTTCTAATTACCAAGAAAAAAATAACCACTCTTGAGATGGTGTTTAGACTAAGTGTACAATAAAGTAGATCACTGTCAAGTTTTCTAATGACGACAATAAGATTTTAGCCTTCTGTGGAGCAAAGAGACCAACTTCATATAATACTCTTCTTTGAGGGCCCTAACAGTGTTAATCCACATAGAAGAAGCTATGGGTGAAGATGCATTAGATGAAATGTGAAAGAGTGGATGATTCTGAAGGCATAATCATGATTGAAAGGTAATTATGGATTCCTTCCAAAGTGTCTAGTCCATCTGATTTGGAGGATTCCTGTTTGACAAGCATGACAAATGTTATTCATGAAAAAGAAAAGCTATCTTCTCACTGTACCATTCTGATTTTGAAAAGGAAAAAATTAGGACATCTAAATATCCAAGGATGGTTAAAATTAGGAAAAATGCTTCTCACCTGAAGAGAAAAGGAAGTTCGATTGCTTTGCTTAAAATTTACTCTAATGTGCTGGCCTACTCTTATGACGAGCTCAAATCTTTTCAACCAGAAGGAAATGCATCATTCCATTCCTCTGAAGCAGGATGCTAAGCCCTTCAGGTAGAAGCAAAGATCCATATAATCCAAATATTTCTAATGTTATCAACAAAGAAGTGAACAAGATGTCTGAATGCCAAAATCATTTTCTCCATTCACCATTCAACATGGGTTGCCAAACATTGTACCAGTCAGAAAGAAAAATGGGGAGATCAGAATATGTGTAGATTTCAAAAATTTGAATCAAGCATCTCTCAAGGAAAATTACCCTCTTCCGATCATGGATCATATCCTACAAGCTAGTTACTAGATCTGAGATACTATCTTTTCTTGATGGCTTCTCAGGGTATAATCAAATTAAAGTGGCCAAAGAAGATTGTAACAAGACGGCCTTCACAAATCCTTTGGGCACTTTTTCTTACAGCAGGATGCCTTTTGGCCTGATCAATGCGGGAGCCACCTTCCAAAGAACCATGGACCTAGTTTTCAAATATCTCAAGCATTGCATTATCATTTACCTTGATTACTTAACCATGTTTTCAAAGAAGAGAAGAGAGCATATCTTTCACTTGGAGTAGATTCTTGCAAGATGTAGAAAACATGGCGTTTCTCTAAATCCCAAGAAGTGTATCTTTGGAGTCATAGAAGGCAAGTTGTTGGGACACATTGTGAATAAGCATGGAGCACATATTGAACCATGAGAGGGTAAGTGCTATTCAAGCACTATCTCTTCCCACTAGCAAGAAAGGAGTACACTCATTCTTTGATGAAGGTAAATTTTCTTTGACTGCTTTATCCTTGAATTTTCTGAACTAACAAATCATATCACCTCTATGATGAAGCCTCAAAAAAATTTCAAAAGGAGTAGTCAAGGAAAATCAATGTTTAAAGAAATTAAGAAGGAAATTGCCAAAGATCTAACACTGGTATCTCCATATTTCAGCAAGGAATTCATCATGTACTGTTATGCCTCACAGCATACTCTTTCTATTGTCCCAGTTCAAAAGAATGATGAATAATTGGAAGCACCTATTGATTTCATGAGATTCCATTTGAAGAATCGTGAACTAAATTACAGTCAATTGGAGAAGCATGCATACACAGTGGTCAAGGCCATGAATAATTTCATATTTTACATACTCAACTCTCACACCATGGTGATGGTCCCTCGAAGCACAATCAAGTCCATTTTGACACAACAAGATCCCAAAGCCAAAATAGGAAATTGGATTGCAAGGATCCAAGAGTATGACCTGGAGATTAAGCCCTCTAATCTAGTTAGAGGAAATGGCTTATGCAAGTTGATTACTGAAGATGAATCTCTCAAAGTTCAGACTTGGAGAAAGATATGACACTTGCCCAACCTACTTAGAAGATTTCCCACAAGTTCTCTTTATGAACACTATAGAAGAATGGTATGCAAACATCCCTTTCTTTCTTACCTATGGGGACTTCCGTCCTCATCTAGATTACAAGCAGCAAAGAACTCTCAGGCTGAAAGCAGCCAAATATGTGATTTGGAATCATGCACTCTACAAGAAAGGGATAGATGGTGGTTTTCTCAAGTTTTTATGAGAAGGAACAACAAGAAAAAATCCTCAAATCCGATCATGATCAAGCTTGTGGTGGAAACTTTTCATCCATGGTGACTGCCCAAAAAAATTCTCAGAGGTAGATATTATTGGCCTTCTCTTTTTGCATGATACTTAGAGCTGGGTTTCTAAATGCAAAGCATGCCAACCATTTAATAGAAAACCACAGTTAGTTTCATTGCCTCTTAGGCCTGTGATTATTGAAGAGCCATTTCAACGATGGGGGATTGGACTTCATTGGCATTTTGAATCCCCATTCAAGTGCTAGGCATACTTATGTGCTCACTGCCACATGGACTACTTCACCAAATGGGTGGAATCCATTCTAGCCAAACATGCTAGCTCTGAAGTGGTCTGTAATTTCATCAAAAAAGAATATCATTGTTCTATTTTGGAGTTCCTCAGAAGATTGTGGTGGACAACGCTCACTTATTTTTCTTCGAAGAGAAATGACAGAATTTTGTTATGGTTTTGGCATCTATCTTAGCACATTCTTCTGAATACTATCCTCAAGCGGAGTGCTCAAGTTAAGTCAAGTAACAAAAATATTATAACCATTATCTGCATAAGCTATGTTTATGAGAATCAGAAGAATTGGCATAAAAAATTATATGATGCATTGTGGGATGATAGGATCACTCCTAAGAAGGCAATAGGCATGTCACCTTTTCAGCTGCTATATCGAAGTTGAAGCTGAAGATTCCTATTACAATTGAAATGCCATATCTCAAGCTACTTCAAATAGTGGAAGATAGACCAATACAAAGATTCAATTGACAAGAGGATCATTTTTCTTTAGAAGCTAGAACAGAGAAGATCCTAGGTAGTGGAAAAAATCAAAGAAAATCAGCTAAAAGTGAAGAAGATCTTTGATAGAAGAGCCTAAAGCAAAGGAGTTCAGAGCTGGAGATTTGGTCCTACTTTGGGATAAGAGGAGAGAGCCAAAGGGAAATCATGGTAAGTTTGATTCTTTGTGGTTGGGTCCATTTCAAATTCAGGAAGCTTGTGGTGAGAATGCCTTTCTCTTATCATACTTGGATGGAACTCCATTGGGATTGCCTAGAAGTGGGAAATATTTGAAGCTATACCATCAGTGAAAGCGAGTTTTCCCTCACCCTGTACCATAGTTTTTGATGTTTCCCCCTTTTCGGTTGTGTGTGTTTTGGTTGGTGTGTTTCCTTCCTTTTTTCTTTCCTCAGAATTGTACATGACTCTCCAAGGCCCAATGGATAAGGCACTGGTCAATGTTATAGGTTTTAAAACTTGAGATTCTAGATCCTCATTCCATGTCATGTACCTAAGCTAGAGCCACTTTTGTCCCCTCAAAAGTTTCCTTCTTTTTCCCAAGTCTGGAATTAGAAATTTTTGAGTTGTCACCCTTTGAATATGGTCCAGTATAAGTTTTTTGAAATCTGGCACTTCCCAAGGGATCAAATATTCTTAGAAACACCTTCATCAAATAGATAATTCTTTCCCCTTTCCAAAAAGGTAAGGAAGTCCTCCTAAATCGTTGTAGTTTTTGAGTTATGGCTTGACGGTGTTTGGGGGGGAAATTTTCCCTAGGCAAGCCCTTAGCCAATTAGAGAGTGCCATGTGTCAAGGCAGAGTGGAGGCATGGGGAGGAATTCAACACTTCACCCTTTTGGCTAAAAGGCACAAAAGTTACAAAGTGGCCTGTAGGCCCGCGGAGGGGAGGGGAGAACATTGGCAGAGGCACAGAGGAAAGTTTGCCACTTAGCCTTTTTGGGTTAAAAAAAAACTCAAAGTCAAAAATCGGCCCAAAAGCCCATGGAAGGGAAGTTGGTGGAGCAGCGGGGCGTGGAGGTAAGTTGGGAATTTTTTCCAATGAAAAATTTAAAAGGAAATAAAAGGTCTTCAGCCGCGAATCAACTAGCAGGTGCCATGTGTCATTAGAGTGGCAGACCCGTGGAGTTTTTTGGGAAATTTTTCCAAAAGGGAAAAATTTGAAGTTTGACCCCACCAACCCTAATTTTGACTCTGCATTTTGCCTTTTTTTCTCTAAATCTTTAGAGGGCCATATCTTTCGAACCACAGCTTGGTTTTTCACATTTTTGATATCAATGGAAAGTTGTTGAAATTCTCTACACGATGGACACTTCAATTTTACATTTTGATGGAGTTTTGTGGGAGAAAATTGAGAAAACGTATCTGGCATGCTAAAAAAAAAGATTCCTTCCGAATTCTCTCTAATTTTCCCCTGCCACGTGGATGGCCCAATTTCAAAGCAATTAGGGCAAAGGATCAAACGGTTCATACGCAAACTAGAAAATTTAAATATGAAACACATTTTTGCATACAAAAGCTCATTTTTGGCTCGCCAGAAGTGTTTTCTTTGCTGCAGAGGAATCTGGAAGAGGGGAAATGATCAAATTTGTTTGTAATAGCCCAAGATCCAAACACATGGAGCAAATCTAACATCTTATATTCAAACTGGGAAATCAGGTGTAATGTTTGCTTGCAGAATCTAGATTTTGACACGACATGGGATTTTTTATTCACAAGGATAGAATCCCAAGAGGCATGGATAATTTGTAGGTCTGTAACTATTTTAATTTTAGGACTATAATGACCCTTCAATGTCATTCGTGGGGCTAGAAATCGAATTTGAAAAACTGCAAGCACATTTTTGCGAACATATGGACAAAAATGACAGTCAATCTTCTTCTATTCTCCTCCTCTACATTTTTCTTTGATTCCCACTTGTGTACAAGTTTCAACTCTGAGATCAATAAAAAGGGAAGGAATTTTATGTCCCCTTGATGGAAAAATCAATTGGTGCTTTGTGATTAGCGTGTTTTATTTTGTCTTGTGTTAAAAAGTTGCATATTTGTCTTTCTTCTATTAATAAATGCATGTAATGAAATTTCCAGTTGGTTGTGTGGGCATCTGACACTCTACCCACAACATTGAACTCCCCCTCCTTCATTCTCACTTTATCCCCTTTCTCAGATCGGTTTCTGCTATAACAAGGGGTTGCTATTATTACCATAGGGACATTGGAGTTTTCCTGTGGATCTATGGTTGAAAAACCACCATAAATCCACTTAGGTTTTACATGCTAAAACAATGGGAGATGCACCATTAAAATTTAGAGGGAATTAGATTCCCATAGCGTTGGCCTGAAATCCATAAATTTGTCCACAAGACAAATTTTCTAGCCAACAAAATCAATGACAACACCTAAACTCAACATGCCAACAATCTCGCCCTTTGTCATTGATCGAAAACCACCTAGTTTTTCACCCCTTTTTAAATTAATTACAAAGAATACTTGTAGATTAATTTTATTCATCTTTATCAACTTCATAGTATCATCTATTTATTGTAAACATCAACTAAATTCATCAATCAAGCACAAAAACATGGCATTTCTTCCTTATACTTTGTTTTCCCTTTTTTTCACCATGGGAACACTATAACATACCTAGGTAAGGCTATGAAAATCACTCGTACATGCGAACAATCATTAATATTATATAATAACATCATGCTTACTTATTTCTTCATTTATCTCAACTAATCTTTCTCACAACTAGCTTGCTTCTTCCATATCTTGATTACTTCTAACCTTTAGGGATGAGATCCCTAACCAAGTTCTTCAATGCAATTTTTACCATATTTAGGAATCTATGGAAGCATATAAACAACATGAATATACTCCTTATATCTACCCATATGTCTATACCATCCTCTTATAACTTTAGATTGCAAAAATTAGCTCACATACCTTGCATATTTGTCACGGAGATGACTCAACCATATTGCCTTTGGTTTGAATCAACACTTCAATCTTCTTTACCTTATTTGCATGCAATTTCACCCTTCTTGGTCATAATTCTTGCTCCATAATATATTATACCTGCAATTGACATTCATTCAGTCATAACAAACTTCTTGAACACCTTCCATACTTAACTCAAGGCAGATACAAGCTCCCCGTGCTCCAAGAGGATCTGTCAGACGTGTAGCATCATATTCTTTCTCTTCACAGACATTTAAAATATAAATAGGTGATCTTAACCTTACTATGATGCATTAGTAAAAAATTTATGGCCATGTACCCTTTTTAGATTCGTCTTCATGGATAATGATCATTTATACTTCTTCTCAACATAAACCATCACACTTGAGAAACCCTAATCCTTCAATTCAGGGACACTTACTCATCCTCAAATCAATGTAGAACTTCTAAGAATGTAAAAGGACATACCTCACTTGATGATCTGACCTTGGATTGGTTCAAAACATCATCATTAGGTCTTAAATTTTTACTTTTTGCGTGCAATACCTTACAAATCATGTTGTTCTATCATTTATTTGTTGGTGACACCCCTTCTGACCTTTAGCTCATCATAGTCTTGAAAAATCCATATCAACTCAGATCACCCCTTGAATCTCACAATCATGATTATATTTAGTCCTTTATTATGTAACCTTCATGATGAATCATACCACATGGCTTGTATACCACTGCAGTATTTTCTTCACTCTCTATAGTCTTCCTTAAACAATACCATAGACCTTAACTATCATGCACATGCCTAACACATTTTATATTAACTATGAAGCTTACCTTTTTCATAAAGTCTATATGCACTCTTAAATTTCCATAATAAGTCTTTAAGGACTCACAACCCTTCAAAGACATTGTCGGCATGAATTTCACACATGTATCATACTATTTTAACACACATTAACCACTTGCAGAGTTCTATTTGAATGCAATGTCCATACTAGGTGCAAGAATTCCATCACACAGATCTCATAGGAATTCTATACCTCACATATTTTTAAATATTGAGGGTACACAAGATCCATCTCAACCTTATGTATCACTTTAAAGACAACATGACCATCTTTATCTTCTTGTACAATACCTCCATGACCTTAAAATTTGTTGTTTTTTCAAAAAGTGAATTTAGAGGAAGACATACCTTTGACTATGATAGTTTTGCACTATCTTCTTGAGCTTATATCATTATATACCATCTTATTACCACATCCCTGACCAAGGAAACACTGCATGCTTCCAAGTGACCATACATAGGTAGATAAGCTTGATTGGTAATTGAGAGCCTTGACCATAACCCACACATGCCTGACAGATCTCCACACTTTTTTATGTAGATTAAATGATTCAAAGGTGTACTTGAAAATTTCTCAAACTTTCCTCAAAGATTAACAACTCATCATGGATCATATTAGTTAACTCATATACCTAGGGAGCATCAAACAACATCACTCTAATGGTATGATCAAGTCATCATATTGATGAATGACTTCTTCACAAGTTTTATCTCCTAGCCAATTCTTAGCATATAAACCAACTGGAAATCATGATGAAGACCTTCAAGCACATGAAGAGAATATTTTTAATTCATAAAAACCACTTCACTCTTTGAAATGCATTATTTCACCTTATACCTAATTAACTATTCTCTGATCTCAAAAAACCCTGTCATACATTGTAGAACCCCTTTATGACCTTATAATGTACTAATACCATTTTCTTCATGTAAGTGCACTCTTAAACCATTTCAAGCTTAGATGAAGACTCAAAGGATCACCTTGTATGCTCAACTAACATAAGAACACACCTAAAATGCATTTCCTTACTCTGTCATGGATGGTATAGAAAATATGAATGAATTATTCTTCATGGATCATGTTCTCTTGTACTAATATTAGCATCAAAATCACTCATGTCCTATTTAAGAACATTCAAGATCATGGAGATTAAATCTTTAACTTATGTATCCACAACTACAGTACATTTCTTTAAAGTATGATTCAACACAAACTATAAACTCAGATCATATAACACACAACACATATCTTCATGACTTAAGTTACACTTACAGGTTCAAACTAGTTGTCTTGACCTATCACAGACCTAAGATTGGCTTCTAATGAATAAATTAGACATGTATACATACCACCAACTTAATAACTAATGTACCAGTCAATAACTCAACCTAAAAACTTCAAGAAATGACAAGATTTCCTAGATACATTAAGAAACAACATGACAAATGAGGTAAAATGGACCTTTTTTATGACTTTATACTCAAACTAAAAAACTTGACATACATAGACTACTCAAGTGTAGATCATAATCATGCCCTGAAAGATCAACTCAAAACCTATTAGACTTCAAAAATGGAAACAAATACTTATATACATGACTATATAGATTCAAGAACCTTTTGACACACATTTCATTGTTTGAACAACCAAATAAGGTTACCAGAAACACCTTGACAACATGAAGACACTTCCTACATAGCATACCTCAAATTATTCATCTCATATTGTTCTCAATGCTTCATGTGACTATGTTAAACTTGTTATGCTAGTTGTAAAAAAATAACACCTAGTAGCTTCAAAGAAAAAAAAAGCTAAGAATAAACATTATATAAAATCTTCAAGAAATGACTACACTAGTCAATGAAAATGAAACTATCATCTAACTGCTACAACCATTCCTAATTTTAATGCATGATTGCTTAAAGGAAAAATTGAGCTTACATGAGGTAAAGCAATCAATTTTAGTTGTTATCTCTAATGTGAGGAAAGGATCTCACTATCCATGGCTACAAGGCCAATGCATATCTTATTCCTTTACTACTCAAATGAGAGAATGGAAGCACAAGATGAGGAATTTTATTCCAAACAATGGATTTTGCTCTATCAAAAGTCCTATAATTTTCACTATTCGAAGTGTGGTGTGTGAGGAGAATATTAGGTTTATTATATAGCTTTCCAATTTGGAGAAGCATGAATCCTAGTACATGTGGGATAAATGATAAAGTGTAATTAGAAGAATTAAGCTTGATTAGGAAGAATTAAGTATGATTAGCAACTCATGGGATTTGGGGTGATTTAATTAATCAAATAGGATTAATTAATATGATAGGACAAGCTTAGAAATCCTATAAGAGTGATCTAGAGGAAAATAGGAAGATTTTGAATGGCTAGAAGGGGGATTTTAACTAATAAGAAGGTTTATTAGTTAAATACAAGGTTAAAATGACTTAATTAACTAAAGAATAACTAATTAGGCAATCCAAAGAGGATTTGGTAGAATGTTGAATCTTTAAAAGAGGGATTTAACTAATACAAAAGGTTTATTAGTCAAATACAAGGATAAAAAGGCTTAATTAACTAATAAATAGTTAATTAATTGAATAAATAAGGATTAGGACTAACGAAATTTCATTAATGGGCATCCGAAATGGGGTAAAAATTAGTTACTTAACAAAGTGTCGTTAATTGATTGAAATAGAGTCGAACATTATCTAATTAGCTACTAACTATGATGTGAATGATAGAAAAGAGGGTAGTTAGTAAAATTTTAGTAATAAAACTGTGTATGTAGATTTTAGGTGTCTAAATTTTCCCCTCTTTCGAGTGGTGTAAGTAACGTCACTTCAAAGATAATAGACACGTAAAAACAAGTAAAATTTGAAGGAATGGATAATAAATTGAATATAATGAAGGATTCCCCCTCAAGCATCGATGGGGTGATGAAAGAGGTGGATTGACGATCAAAAAGAAGGAAATAGGAAGAATCGACACCCGCCAAGTAGGCGAGTGTGAAGTGTGAGTAAACGGGGAAGAATAACGGGAACTTCAATAGATAGATGAAATAATGGATTGGTGGGTGGATATTTACAATCCCTCTTGCCCCAGGTGATATCAAAAGAAAAAATAGTGAGAGAAGAAAAAAGAGATGAAGACAAATAGTGAAAAAGCAAACTCACAGTTTGAAATAACATCCTTATTTGCTAGCTTAAGAACAACATTGTTTCAAAATTTTACTTTGATTCATGTCATCGACCCTTTATTACATATATACAAGCATACAAAAAAAAATGTAATATAACATGAAAATCCATAATACTTACATTTTTTCATTCTGAAAACACTAACCTAATGAAATAGACATAAAGTAATGCAATACCAGAAAGTAAACAAGTAGACCAACAAGGCAATAAGCTTAAACAAATGTACTAAAAAAAACATTCAATAGAGTTGCACCAATGTTTTTGTTATCGAGATTCAATTCCCACATGTTTAGGTTAATGACCATGGTTAAAAATGGCACCCCAAGCAATGATACATGCAAGGTGAATAAATGGAAGATGTAGAAATCCCGTGAAAAAACAATTGTGTGCTATGAAACTGCCCCAAGTAACTCATTTGTGGAAGGGAAGACATGCATAGTAAGCAAACCAACTTTTGTTAATGGACATGGATCAAAATGTTTCGCAAGTCATGTGTGAGAACAAGAGAGGACCAAAGAAGGATTTTTTGTAAGACAAATTTTGATGTTTGAGGACGTTATGTCTAGTAAATGTTTTACATGTGTGAACCATTAAAATCCTTAGCCCTTAGTCATATGGTATGGTCATATGAGGGCTTAAAACTTGTGATTCCTACTAGTAGGTGCTTAACTTCAGCCACCTTTAATTTTATTTGTGTGGTGAAGGCAACAACAATTTATTTTGTTTTAGTGGCAACTAAAATAAATAATAGAGCAAAATATTAAAAATCTTGTAACTTTTGATCGGTAACTCGGTTTTGAGTGTCGTTTTTTGTAAAAGTGCTTGATTTTTCATGAT
Source organism: Taxus chinensis (assembly GCA_019776745.2). Classification (NCBI taxonomy): domain Eukaryota; kingdom Viridiplantae; phylum Streptophyta; class Pinopsida; order Cupressales; family Taxaceae; genus Taxus; species Taxus chinensis. The sequence goes on from CM034146.1 coordinate 22,891,742, forward strand.
CATTCCACTGGAAATATTTATTCTAATACTTGCACTATAATTATAAGGAGGAGTGTTGTAATCAATTATGGACGTAATTTCGGCTGAGTCCGACGTCCTACACTTTTGGGAATTACAGTTTTTACCTATCATGGATTCTAAGAATGATATGATTTTCTCTAAATTATGTGGACTTCAATAGGATACTGTAAAATTTTTGGAAGAAAATAGATCACTCAAGAAGTGAAATTATCTTCTACAATCACTCATTCACGATAATGATATAATAATCCACTCCCTGCAACAACACCTTGCTAGCCTACAGCATCACCATGATATTGTGGACAGCCATATCCATGCTCCTAGTCCACTTACAGCTATTGCTCCTGAACCCACTGACATTGATCTTTCATTATTTAAGTATGTTCCTGCTCTTGATGCTTCTAAACCTGTGAAGCTTGTTACTGCATGCCCTTCCACATCTATGCCTATTACAATACCACATGTTGTGTATCCTATTTCTGCTCAGCTGTATGGATTTTTTGAGAAACATACCATTGAATTTAGATCTCACATGCTCCGTTCTATGGGTCTCACTGGTGAAATCATTGGCAGACATTCACATGGTATTATTTCCTCTATTCCACATGTTAAGTGGAATTCTCATCATGACATTGGTTTTCGAGAAGATACTTCATTGGGATCACAAATTGACAGAGATCCTTTTTTTGTTCATTCGACTCTTTTTGAGTATCATGAGCAACACATGAGTTCTGCACCTTCACTCAGGATTGAGAAACCTGAGATTTTAGCTGTCAGACATGATCAACCTAACACACATTCTGATGTTCTTTTGCATGCACCCATTGTGCATTTTGCACCAAGTCATATGCAGGCATCTTCTTCATCCATCCGTGTTGATTTGGGATGGATATCTAATCACTCATGGTGGCGACATAGGCATTCATTGAGAGGACTCTACAGGCATGGCTCCTCCATCATTCGGGCTCTTACTCCACTTTCTATACCTTATGCATTGTGATGCTTCTTTTTTGAGCATTTTTCTTTAGCAGATGTAGTTTATCTCTCTTGTTTGTTGAGAGATTTTGTATATGTATTTTTGACACTTTTGACATGTTGACAGTCTCTCTTATGGGGGAGATATTCTGGTGAAGTCTAGTGTTATTTTGTCAGTGTTCGAGTAGTTGATTTTGGGTAACTCATACAGATTTGTAGCGTCACTCCACCCATTTAGCAGTATGGGAGGGTGTGGTGTTGATCTTGCTTCTTTGGGTTTCATGTCCTTGCCTTGTTACCTTGGCTTTTCTTGGATCGTGACACTCTAGAGTTTTTTTTCCTTACCTTGTTGCTTTGGTTATTGTTCTTGGATCGTGGCACACCTATTTACAACAGTTAATCGAATTATGTTTGGTGTTTTTTTTTCACTTTCGACATCACTCTGTTGACAGTCTCCTTATATGGAGCTATTCTGGTGGAGCCCAATGTCAGTTGTTTTTGAGTTTTGTGATTGAGCAGTGGATTTAGACCACAGTACACACCAAAGTTCTTCAACATTGTATGATTTTTTTGATCTGAGCTTCTTTGGATGCCTTGGAGCGGATCTTTACTCTCTTTACTTTGTTGTTACTGGTTTTGGGTACCTTTCAGTGTCCCTTTTTTCCCATTTATTGTACATGAGTACCTCATTAGGCCTAGTTGCCAGGACTCATACTATGGAAATGCACTTCTATTTTGGCCCTAGCTTCACTTGAGGGGGGGTGTTAGAGTAGGTATTTACCTTAGCTCATGTTCACCTAGGTACTTTATTTACCTTTATTATATTTATCCTTACCCACTTATGTGTGTGGATATTTCTTTTATCTTATTTAGATATAAGGAGATATTATCTAGTTGTTAGGTATAGTTATTTCCTTGATCTATGGTATTGACTAGATCCTTGATGTCTAATTCTCTCCTAAATCTATGGTCTTGACTAGTTCTTTGATGACTAGTTATTTCCTTGATTTATGGCTTGATCTATGACCTTGAATGGTTCTTAGATTGTTATTCCTTTCCTATTTAAGAAAGGCCCATTCTCAATGTATTGCATTGAGTTCCATAATAATATATGATATTGTTGCTCATTTGTTTGCAAAGATTTTATGTAAAGTTATTCTAGTGAATTACTTTCATCTTATTTATCATGGTGTTTGATTAGCATCTGTGTTCTTGGCTTGGTACAATCTAGTTATCGTTCCTTTTGGAATGAAGTAGAAGAACAAAGAATGTTATGAAAGGATATGGAAAATGTAGTTAGATGATTGGTGATGAAAAAGTGATTGGCTAAAAGTACAAATCATGAGAGAAAATAAAGACTAAAGTAAGATTTTGAACTAGGTATAAACAAAAATCAGTAACATACTAATCTTTTTTTCTCTTCAAGATATAGTGTGTGCATGTGAAAATTAATTACTTCTTGAAGGGAATATTTAAAGAGACAATAAGTGAATACATAATAGCCAATGCGTATGAATGTTTTATTTTGGTAGGTGTTTTGTGAATGGAGGGTAGAAGGCGAGCCATACATTGATCCACTGCCATCCATACATCCATAGACCCAATGGAGATGTATTTGATTCTAGTCTCAACATTTATATACTTTCAGCTAGGAATCCATAGCCCCGATAGAGATACTGGAAATAATCCATTAGAGAATATATTTTTTCTTTCAATTTTTGATTGATTTTTTTTCCTTCTAAAAACATATTTCATCTCCCTCGATTGTGTCGATAAGGGTTAAGAACCACTGATGTCTTGATGGAAGGATGCAGAAGTGATTCTGATGACGACCTTGGCTAATGTCAAAAAATACATCCAAAAGTTCTTCACAATAAGTTTATTAGATGTAGATAGTGATAAGATCTCTAAAAGATCAGTCGCTCTTTAATTTACGAAGATGATGAAATACCAATGTCAAATAGATACAGTATGGATAAGTTTCACACAACGAGCACAAATAGACTAACCAAAATATCACCGAAGATATGAAAATGGTGGGTGAGTTGAAGAGGAATGGAAAGAAAGGGAAGAAATAACATCCATGTATATGCAATACCTGATTACAATGTTTGATTTTTGTACCTTTTATTTTTTTTGTAATTTTTTAATGTTTTCTCATTTTATTTTTTTTGTATTTTGGAACAATAATGTCACTCTGTTTGATAGGATCTAACAACGATGTTTATGATTTCTATAATGAGGAAGACTAGGAGTGTTTTCTTTTCATGAGTAAGATTATCTACAATCTCAATGATCATGGTGAGATCATACTTGATAAGTGACTATGACTTATCTTTCAATAAGGATTTTGTATGTGGAAACGTGAGTTCCCTATCCATAGATTTTTTCACTTTGCACCATACTTTATGTCTACGTTGGGGTGAATTCTTTAATCATGTTCAATTTTTAGATTTGAGGTTATTTAACTTGTTTAGATATTTAGAGCTCTTAGAATTCTGGATTTTAGCTTGATAAAGAATTTTTTTTATGTTTCATACCAACTAATGCATGATTTGTTTGATCCTAAGAAGTGGGAGAGGAAAGTGGATGTTTATGAATGATGGTTTATTTACCACATTTTTTAATAGAAGGATGATATGATGGATGAAGAGGATATTGTCAAGGAATTGAAGAGGATGGGATACCATGAGGTGTGTCACAAATAGAAGATGAAGGGCTATTAGAATGTGGCCCAAGGATGGAAGAGAATGAGCTACCAAGAGGTGATCCATAGATAGAATATGAAGGGATACTAAGATGTGGCCCAAGTATAGAATAAAATGGGATACTAGGAGGTTTCCTAAGAATATAAGATGAGGGGATACTAGGATGTGGCCCAATAATAGAGAATAACAGGATACCTAAAGGTGACCCAAAAATAGAATATTAAGGGCTACTAGGAGGTGGCCCGCATATAGAAGAAGATGATGGGCTACCAGGAGGTAACCCAAGGTGAGATTTTGATTGAGGAATTGTGATATGTAAGGAATGATTGGGTGATGAGAAGATAAGTCAAGGATCAATGACAAACCCACACATTTCTCCATGTGATGGGGAACGTGAATATGGAAGAATAAGAGGAGGATCAAATTCAATGATCTTGGGATATTTTTTTTCTTTCTTATTAAATAACTCAACCTCTTCCCCACAATACGTGAATGCATCAAGGTCTAAGGAGAATCCTTTCTCATGATTCTATAGAGTAATGGCATTGTGTAGCTCTATGAATTCTCCAGTGGATTCTTCATTCTGAAAGAATTCAATTGATATGGGTTGTTGTTGCTTGATGATAGTAGGTTGATTGGAAGAAAGACATCCAAAAAGTGTGGAAGATTTAGAATATGTTTGATGAGGTGAAGTTTTAACCTCATTTCTCCCATAAAGGTATTTAATACTGTTTTAAAAATATATCTTAGCACTCCTTTTCTTTTGAATTGTTCGACATGGACGAAAACATCAATCTTTAGAAAAATGATAAGGATATGGTAAGATATAGTTGAAAGGGCTCAAAGGCCAAAGAGGGATTGGATTTTGGTTGATAGAAGAAGATGAATCAAGAGATGAAGTTGATATTTATTTATATTTCTTGCGATTAGAAGAATATATGGATTTGTAATAGGTTGGTATTGGTTTTCCTAGAAGACAACATTCACATAGTGTAGGAAGAAAAAATGGATTGTGTATAAAATTAGTAGATTACAACGTAGGGGTCGAATTGGATGATTGATTAGAAGAATGTTTCCTTAAATGGGGGAAGAGGTAATTGAGGTGACTGATGAAGTGTTTCCAGTAAAGAAATGGAGTACCAAAAATCAGGAGCCAAATTAGAGGAATGATAGGAAGAATTTTTGGTGACACAAATCCTTAGAGGAGGAAAATGTTTTTTAGGAGACTAGTTATTCCTTATAATAAAGTCGATCAAATTAGACTTAGGATGCTGAGGGGAATAAAAATAGTAGCACGGATCAAATTAATCAGGAGATTGATGGGAATGAGAAGAATAACATGAATTAGAAGCATCAGAATCATACCACTGACTATGAGGTGAAGGTGGGGAAAGGGGTAACTGATTATTTTTTCTAGCTCAAATAACCAATCAAGGCTTAGTCACAATATAAGTATTTTGATGTGAATGACTAAACCTAGTTTCCTTATTTTTCGTAATTGTGAGGAACCATGCGATAGCCAGTCATTTTTGGCATTGTCGGGAAGAAATGCCTAGAACTAGATTATATGACTGTATAATTGTATGATTGAAATCAAGCCGTATGATGGATAAAAATTTCACAATGAACTCCAAAAAATCAAGGCACAATAAATCCTAAATAATCAAGGAAAAATAATATAGGAACAAAATAATAAAATAATACTGCAAGGATACAAAATTGTACGATGACTATTACCAAAGATAAAAAAGAAAGTTCCAGACTATAATCCATTCAAAATCATAGCTACTCTCTACGTCTCAAATGTAGTTCAGTTAAAAATGACAACACAATGTCAAAACTTAAATCAAGTTTTTAGGATAAACAAGACTTAAGTATCAAAATAATGTTGAATTGATTCCTAAATAATGTATACTTAGACTTGTTAAAACATAAAAAAAAATCCAAGTCTTGGAAAATGGAAGTTATAGATGTGGGTAGTGTAACAAGACAACTTGGATACGTTCATCAAGCCTTTAGGAAAAGAAAGGTATTAGTATTAAAATAGTATTGACATGATGAAAACAGCATAATGCCGGAACTTTTCAAAATTCAAGGAAATTTTTGGATAGAAACAAGCTCTAAGTATAACAAGAAGTTGATAGCACACCAACAACATAGGAATACAATCTAGAGACTAGATAAAGTTTCCCAAAGAAAACAAGACGTAATTATCAATAGTGTATTGTGATGATGTGAGAAGTGTAACAACTCAAGAGGAAATCAGTGATGAGACACCTTAGCTATAATGAGATGTATTGATATGGGTATCAAGACAAGAGGTTTACCAAAATATGAATACATACCAACACACTATCAATGATTACTATTACATTTGCAATAAGGAAGGATGTAAGTGGGTAAAAAATGGTGGATATGATTTTGGAAAACACTTCAAAGTATGTCTTCTTTTTGTCCTAAAATGGAAATGAGAAAAAAAAGGAGATAGACCAAGTGGTGATGAAAATAAATTGGCGTAACTTTGGAAAAGTTTCACCTTGTCTTGTGACAAGATTGAAACTAGGACAAAGTAAATATTTGTAAGTTTCATGATTGATTTCACACTGCTTAAAATTTAATGGACTCTCCCCTTATTCGAATAAGGCTTCAAATCTAAGAAATTCCTTGCTTTGTGAGACCTCTTTTAAACAAAATGGATAAAGTCAAGTCGGCCCCAATGCCAAATGGTTTCCTAGGATTTTATTCATAAACTTGTCAATTCTTACCTAAGAGAGGTATGCATTTATAGAATTTATTCTAGACAATAGACCATTACCCCACAATGAAATTAATTATAGAGGTCTCATACATATAACTTGAAGCTTTTCTCACAAGGGTTTTCAACTAGTCAAGTGGGTAAGGGGGCACTTCCCATTTCATCCATTGGTTCTCTCAAGGTGTGGACTACTTTGGGGTTCCTGTGGTAATACTCACAATGATTTTTAGGGCTTATGCCAAGATATTTCAAATAGTTAAAATTGGACGAGCCATAACTCTTTATCTGAACTTGCAAATACAATGTTTTGAATACAGTGGTGTGTTTTTTGTCTTGTATTAAGAATGTGGTTTAGTACACCATTAGAAACCTACAACACATGTGTATTAGTATATTTTTAGATCCTTTTTATTTTACAAACATATATAGTCCCACACTTCAAAGGTTAGTAGTTCTCTAAAATAGCTACAATATTATAAAAGAGAAATAAATGTTGTTTTCGGTTCTCAAGGTCATCTAAGAACGTAAGAAAAGAGCATACACAACAAGTAACCCAACTAGATAATATGAAATTTATCTTTAAGTCAAATAACCATCAAATGATTTATACAAAGTTCATCCAAATTAATCCAAATGTTTTGAAAATGAAAGCTAGAGTTGCTTTTGATTATCAAGATCACACAATGGTGCAAGAGAAGAGCATACACAAACTTTAGCTTAACCCATATTAATGAACAATATTTAAATCAGAGAGTCATAGAAATTCTTGGTGAAAAGTTAATTCCCTTAAGTACAAAATGAATAATGAAATTTCCCCCTTAACCTAAATATTAGAAACAAAAGGTATAAAATTGTTTTTTATTCTCAAGATCACACAATGGTGTAAGAGAAGAGCATACACAAGCTCTATCCAAATTCATACAAAGCATGGAAAAACAATACTCATTAAATACATATAAATGTTAGAAAAATTGATTGAAATTAAAAACCTGCAAGAACATAAGTTATAAACCCTACAAAATAACAAAAAATGTCAAAAAAAATTTTTTGAAACCCTTGAAACCCTATCTAAAATTTTAAAACAACACGCTAGTGCAATCCTAAGCATGGTAGCACAAGCATCTTAACACTAGCGCAAAAATATTTACAAAAATACAGGTTTGAGATATTAAACATAGAGCAGTGAAAAATAGTGGAACACAAGCGCATGCATAGAGATGATAGTGCAATCCTGACTATAGTAGTGCAAGCCTAACATAGAGGAACAAAATTCTAGTTTAACAAATATGGAGGAAGAATGAAAAAAATGCAAGCCTAACGATGTTAGCGTAATCTTGGTAATGGTAGCACATGCCTTTTGACAATAGCATAGAGGGTTTTACACTAGAGCAAGACACCTATAAAATGTCAAAAATATGTTATTTTGACATTAATAATGTCAAAAAATCTCAAAAATTTGCCAATTTTCTTCAAATTTGACAACACCTCACCTTCTTTACTCCTGTAAAGAGCAAAAAAACCAAACAAACTCAACTAACCTACTTAAGAAACTCTAGTTAAATCTGTAAATGTTAAAATCATGGTTAGTAGACAATTTTTTTAAATTAATCTACAAATCTTGAAATTAAATCTAAGATATCATGGAGTATGTCCCATCGGCATGCAAATGTGGCTATGCTAAACTTGCTAAGATAATAGTAAGAAACTAACACCTAGTAGCTTCAAAGCAAGACAAATCTAAGCATAAACATTTGATAAAATTTTACAGAAATCACTACACTATTGCATGAAAATGAAACTATATTCTAAATGCTACAACCATTCCTAATTTTAATGCGTGATTACTTAAAGGAAAACTTGAGCGTACATGAAGTAAAGAAATAAAAAAATTTGTTATCTCTAATATGAGAAAAGGATCTCACTATCCATGGCTATCAGGCCAATGTCTAGCTTATTCCTTTACTACTCAAATGAGACAATCGATGGACAAGATGAGGAATCTTATTCCAAACAATGGAAATTTCTCTATCAAAATGCCTATAGTGCTCACTATTCAAAGTGTGCTATGGTAGGAGAATACTAGGTTTATTATATAGCTTTCCAATTTGGAGAAGCATGAATCCTATTACATTTGGGATAAATGATAAAGTGTAATTAAAATAATTAAGATTGATTAGGAAGAATTAATTATGATTAGTAACTCATGGGTGTTGGGGGTGCTTTAATTAATCAAAAAGGATTAATTAATAAGCTAGGATAAGCTTATAAAGCCTTTAGGAGTGATCTAAAGGAAAATATGAAGATTTTGAATGATTAGAAGGGGGATTTTAACTACTAATAAGGTTTATTAGTTAAATACAAGGTTAAAATGACTTAATTAACTAAAGAATAACTAATTAAGCGATCAGAAGTGGATTTGAGAGGATTTGGTAGAATGTAGAATGTTTGAAAGAGGGATTTAACTAATAAGAAGGTTTATTAGTAAAATACAAGGTTAAATAGGCCTAATTAACTAATCAATAGTTAATTAATCGATTAAATAAGGATTATGACTAACAAAATGTTGTTAATGGGCATTCGGAATGGAGTAAAAATTGGTTACTTAACAAAATGTCGTTAATTGATTGAAATAGAGTGGAACATTAGCTAATTAGAGAGAAATCACTAATTACGATGAGAATGATAGAAAAGAGGGTAATTAGTACAATTTTAGTAATAAAACTACGTATGCGGATTTTAGGTGTCTACACGTAATATGGATGGTCATGTCTCTAAAAATCCTAGTAGAGACTTAGAACTTCATGAAAAATATAGAAGAGTGAGCTAAGGAGGTCTTAAGAACTTTTAGATACTTGCATCTCACATTTTCCATCTTGTTTTTTATTAGTACTATGAGATACACCTTGTCTTGCATCTCTATCATCTCTTGGTTGACCATTATTATTCCTCCTAGGTTCCCATATCCTTCCTTGACTGTGTAGATGGTGGTGTAAATTAACTCATAGAAATTAGTATGTTGTTCACTAATCTACATTAATTTAATTATCAAACCAAGGGACATAGAATTTTGATAGTGTTGGTGTTATATGCATAGTTACAGGTATTTTATGAGGTAAATAAGATAAATTATTGCCACTACAATTATGGAAATAACAATAGTTGGAAACAACTAAATTCACACTGAAAGTAAATGCTATGGATTAGGTAAAGCATGTAAACTCATAATGCAGATAAAGAAACAAATTGCTGCTGATATAATCATGTAATAAATGAAATCAACAAAATATAGATGGGGATAGAAAACCATAAGTGGGCCCTTCATTGGGTGTTAATCCCTTCTAAGGATCATGACTACAACTACTTAATAAAACTCATAATTTTACTATACTAGCATGAATATTACAACTGGAAATATAGAAACCTTTGTATCTTGCATATCTACTACTCTATAATCTTTGTCTAGATCTACATGCATTAATTGATTACCTCTTCAACATTAATATTTTCCTTTTTATACATCTCATTATAGTATAAGTGTGAGAAAATAGAGTTCTACTAGGAGTTAGAATAAATCAAGTAAAATATCTCAAACACATAATCTTATTCCAAACAATGGAAATTTCTCTATCAAAATGCCTATAATGTTTACCATTCAAAGTGTGATGTGTGAGAAGAATACTAGGTTTATTATATATCTTTCCAATTTGGAGAAGCATGAATCATATTACATGTGGGATAAATGATAAAGTGTAATTTAAAAAATTAATATTGATTAGGAAGAATTAAGTATGATTAGGAACTCATGGGATTTGGGGGTGCTTTAATTAATCAAATAGGATTAATTAATAGGCTAGGATAAGCTTAAAAATCCTTTAAGAGTGATCTAGAGGAAAATAGGAAGATTTTGAATGGTTGGAAGGGGGGATTTTAACTAGTAATAAGGTTTATCAATTAAATACAAGGTTAAAATGACTTAATTAAATAAAAGAATAACTAATTAAGCAATCAAAAGTGGATTTGAGAGGATTTGGTAGAATGTAGAACGTTTGAAAGAGGGTTTTAACTAATAAGAATATTTATTAGTCAAATGCAAGGCTAAATAGGCTTACTTAACTAATGAATAGTTAATTAATCGATTAAACAAGGATTAAGACTAACAAAATGTCATTAATGGGCATCCAAAATGGGGTAAAAATTGGTTACTTAATGAAATGTCGTTAATTGATTGAAATAGAGTGTAACATTAGCTAATTAGTGAGAAATCACTAATTATGATGAGAATGATATAAAAGAGGATAATTAGTAAAATTTTAGTAATAAAACTACATATGTGGATTTTAGGTGTCAACACTTCATATGGATGAGCATGTCTCTAAGAATCCTAGTAGAGACATAGCATTTTGTGAAAAATATAGAAGAGTGACCTAAAGAGGTCCTAAGAACTTTTATATACTTACACCTCACCTTTTCCATCTTGTTTCTAATCAATACTATGAGATACTCCTTGTCTTGTATCTATATCATCTCTTAATCGACCATTATTATTCCTCCTAGGTTCCCATATCCTACCTTGACTGTGTAGATGGTCGTGTAAATTACCTCGCACTAATTAGTATGTTGTTCACTAATCTATAGTCATTTAATTATCAAACCAAGGGACGTAGAATTTTAATAGTGTTAATGTTATATGCACATCTACATGTATTTTAAGAGGTAAAGAAGATAAATTATTGTCACTACAATTATGGAAATAACAATTCTTGGAAACAACTAAATTCAAACTTAAAGTAAGTGTTATGGATAAGGTAAAGCATGTAAACTCAGAATGTAGATAAAGAAATGAAATGCTGCTGATATAATCATGTAATAAATCAAATAAAAAAAATAGAGAGGGGGTATAAAACCACAAGAGAGTCCTTCATTGGGTGTTAATCCCTCCTAAGGCTCGTGACTACAATTATTGAATAGAACTCATAATTTTATCATATTGGCATGAAGATTACAACTCAAAATATAGCAACCTTTGTATCCTGCATATCTACTGCTATCCAATCTCTATCTATATCTACATGCATTAATTGATTAGCTCTTTAACATTAATCCTTTCCTTTTTATACATCTCATTACAACAGAAGCATGAGAAAGCAAAGTTCTACTAGGAGTTAGAATAAATCAAGTAAATATATCAAACACATAATTGGGAGATCTGATGCATGCAATAGAAATAATCAGTAGGTGTCTATATTTAAATCACGTAAGTTCAAGAACTGATTAGTTTGATCAACCATTTCCCAAATCATGAATTTAATCAGTTAGTTCCTTATTAACTTACAAAGCATAATCAGATGTTGGAGTTGAGTCATCTCTTAGTTCTCATGTTTTAATTGTCACTTATTCTTCCATCGACATGTGAAAAATCAAGTGTTATGTCCATGTTCCACAAGATTCTAAAGATTCATGGATTCTTTGATGTGTGTGAATTCCTATAGTTGTGGATGGTTTGTTACAGACAAGTCCTTTGGTTGCATACAAGTTGTTGTGGATGATCCCTTGGCTATAGATGATTCTTTTTGGCTAGAGATTGGTTACTGCATATGGATCCTTTGGCTATATGTGAGTTGCTACATAAACTGGTTTCTTGCAAAAAAATTAGGAATTATAAAAATCATCATTCAAACACTTATTGCAATCAAGAGAATAAATTCCTACTCACAATGCCATGAAATAAATTTAACTAGTAATAACTATATTAATTAATATTCATGCAATAATTTTAGGTTATAACAAAATATCTGAGAAGTATAACAAGGGAATACAAGTTCAAGGCTAAGAATTCTCAAAACTTTACAGAAGATGATTTATTTAGAAAGGGATTTAAACAACTCATCACACCCTCAGACTTAACTTCTTGAATGTCCTCATTCAGGTTGCTTAGGTGCTTCGAGTTTTTTTAAGCTCTTAAGGTTTCTTAGGTTCCTTCTGAATGGTGTTACATAAGCATATGAAATAAACTGAAGTATCCATCCCTTCAAACTCTTTGAAGAAGTATCCTCCATCCATCTTGTACTCGTTCATGAATTTTTCCTACACTACTTCATCCAAGGGCTGATTACTAAACCAATGTGGTATATGAAAATGGAAAATTGGTGGGTGATAACCAATTGGAAACCAATTTTTGGCAAATGTAGTAGAAACATTAATATATGTATTCACTCTTTGTAAATTTGGAGTGATATTGTGATAAGAGTGCATTTCTTTCCTTTACATTTCAGGGGACATTTCTTTTTAGTGCATATTGTAGACATATACTATATCTCGTGCATTGTACTTAATCTTGTCCCTTAATTCTTCATGAGCTTCTTTCTGGATCTGATATACTCTATTTCTAATTTCCCTTTTCTCCATATACTTTCCATATTATTTAATAATTGCCTTAGTCTTTGGGGCTTCAGTTATGATCATTAATGGTTGTAATTTTTCCAAGTGCGTGTATTCTTCCATTCGTTTCTCCCTATCTAATTAATTATTAAAATAAGGTAAACATTCTCTAACTGGAACATCACCAATGTAGAGTACTCAGATCCAATCCCTATCATACTCTAGGGCATAATTGTACATGTATAATTTACACAGCAGGAGTTGAATTTCACGAGGCATTTTTAGATATATTCTAAATAAGTTCCTAGATGAACCAATGTCATATGTAATTTCAAAGTCGACAGAGGTAAGTTTCAGCTAAACATATTTTCTTTGATGAAAATAGAATAAATATTGGAAGGAGGCATGTGTCTGATTATTTCATGAGAAATTTTAAATATCTCTTCCTACTTTTTCTTTAACCTACCAATTTCTTAATCTTTAGCCTTAAGTTCCTTTTCTTTTTCATCCATTTCTTCCTTTTCTATTTCCCATTTGCCTTATAACCTATTAACATATGTTTCAAACTGATAGACCTAGTAATCTAGCAACGTGGTTTATGGTCCCATGTTCCTGCAAACTGGTTCGACATGCTCCCTTATAAATTCTCTGATGACAATTTGTGGTTGCAATGGGGTAACATCTACTTGTAGGTTTGCATGTGGTGAAGATGGTGGTGTTAAACCCAAAGTTTACTCCATTACACCATCTAAACTGCAGAAATATGTTCTTGCATTTTCTCAACTTCTAGTGCTCAATGAATTCCTTAACAACATGAGGCATCTCTACACCAATTCCTTGTTCATACACTTGTAATTATTGAATTTTTGGTTAGTAACCTCTAGCATCTTCTCCTCATGACCTTTGGCTACACAAACTAACCTCTTAGTTTTCTTATCAAATTTTTCTCCTTCATGTTCTCCATGACTTATATCAACATGAACTGCATCTACATGTTCTTCCATGTGTTCCTCAGGTCATTCATGTGCAACTTTTCCACCACCTTCTATTGGTGTGTAGGATCCTATGTGTCCTCCACTCACATATGGAGGGTCATCTCAAATGGGTTAGGTTTAGAGTTTTCTTATGTGTCATGCACTAGGGTTACTCAGCACCCTATATGTACCCTTTTATTCTTGATTTATGAGTATGCCAAGACACTCCATTGTATTGTATTTATGTGCAAGATTTTTTTTTTGATCAAGTTCTTCCATTGTTGATTGATTCTTTTGATTACACTGGAGCGATCACAATTCTGTTTGAGTGAAACTACTCTGTGGTGCATCGTTTATGATTCGATTCTCACAAAATCTTTCATGGTATCAAAGCTTAATCATGATGGTATCATTGACATTCAGTACATTCAGACAGCTGATCAGATTCCATATTTATTTACCAATCCCTTCACTAAGGTTAAGTTTCTTCACTTGTGGCCGCTTCTTGGGTTGAGGTCTTATGTAGCTGCTCATCTTCTTCAGGCTATATAGGTCTTCTCTTTTTCTTCCTCTAGGAAGATGTTGTTTGTATATGGGCACATAATCAGGACTTTAATTATCGGACCCCATCGACACATCTTTCTTAGTTTTCTAAAAGTGTCTTCTTGTTATGTCTGACTCATCATAACTGCTACTCCAACTTCAATGAAGGGGGGTGTTGGTGTGTATTATCCTATGTCCTCCACTCACATATGGAGGGTCATTTCACATGGGTTAGGTTTAGGGATTTCTTGTGTGTCATGCCTTAGGGTTACTCAACACCCTATATGTACCCTTTTATTCCTTATTTATGAGCATGCAAAGATACTCTGTTGTCTTTCCTCTATGTGCAAGCTTTATTTCTGTTGAGCAATTTCTTCCATTGTTGATCGATTCTTGTAATTACGCTGGAGCTATCATAATTCTGTTTGAGTGTAACTACTTTCATGGTGCATCATTTCTGATTCGATTCTCGTCAACTCTTTCACCTTCTTCTTCCTTATTCTCTTACATACCCTCCATAGGCTCCCTAGGACCTTGTTGCTCTGGAATTACAACATCAACACTTCCCCATTCTATGTCCATTAGTGTGGCCTCAATATTCTCATCCGTAACTTCCATATCACTATTAAGTGATATGGTTTTGAGATTTTTTTTCTTGGTTCTTTTCCTTTCAGTTTTTAGTCTATTAGAGTGCCTATGTGGTATAGGAGTGGATTTAGAATATGTAGGAGTGGAATTGGAATATTTATTCCTACCCCTTGAGGTTGATGATTAAGGATTATAAAATTCAAGTAGGGTTTCAACAATGAAGATCCTTTCAGGGGATACAAGAATAAGGTTCTCTTCAGCAAGTGGTGCATTTTCAAAGGAAGGGTGTTCTGGATGTGTTTTCTCATGCTAGGAGCCTGATGGGACATTCTCTATGATATACATAGAGGTGCTCTTAACACTTTTCCTCTTATTTTTCTTATTTCTTAAAAAAAAAATTATATCCTTGGATCTTTAAAAATCCTTCCATTTCATCTCAGGGAGATCCCTTTGTAGGGTATGCTTTATTACCATAATTATGATACAGTGGTGTGATAGTGCATACTGTCATTTTTGTGCCTCCCTACTCATTTTATTTAGTGTCTCATTTAAGAAATTAGGCACATTCAATTATATATTATTCTTCAAGTGATTGAGCAATTTGAAGTGAAATGTATTTAGCCTAGAGTATCTTCCTTCACATGTAAAGTACTTAATAATATAATTTTCAACTTTAGACCAAAAGGGTTTAAGAGAAGTCCTATGTGTACCTTGTCGATCATTGAAAAATATACCATCTTCACTAGAAAATTCCCTTTTGGCTGCTTTCATATTTGTTTTTTTAGGGAGTTGTTCACCTTACGCAGAAAGTCTATTTACCTTGGCCAAAATATCATCACTAATTATTATTGTTAACCCCTTTACCTTAGATTCTAAATATTTGATTGTATTTGTAAATTCTTTAACCATCGACTCATTAAAACCTTGGAATCAATTTATGTAGCCTAGCTACTCACTATTTCAAAAATACTGTAAAATTTTGGGGTTGTTGAGAAGCTAAGAGTGCTCTATTAGCTCATGGCATATTAAGTCACCCTTAATTTTTAGTATGTAGCTTGCTCTACTCTGGTAATACAATCACATAGATATGAAGAAGTGATGTAAAATTAAATTTTGGGGGATTATTTTTGAGTGTTTTTTTAGTTTCGAGACCGACTCACACCCAACACAACAAAATGGAAATGGAATTAATGGATTTGATTGCATGAAGCATGTGAGGTAAAGTGTTATGATGGAGTGCAATGATGTGTATGGAAACATCATGCCATAAATGATGGTAGTATTTAAAATATATTAAATACATGATAACTTGGTATAAATACAAACCAATAATAATTATACTAATTATACTTTAGTAAAACATAAATTAAGTGCACTTTTCTCGATTTTTGTTTGGAATGATTATTGTGCATACTTTTTGATTTATGCTTTGTTGCATGTAATATTTCTATTATGCTACGAATGTCATATATGATGCTACATGCATGTTCCAAACTGTTATTTTATGATCCTTAATATAACTAGATGGAACCCAGAGAGGGAATACCAATTTATTGGGGTGTCAGTTGATGAAACCTAGAGCGGGAATACCAATTTGTTGGGGTGTCGGCTGCTTTTATTTCTTTACACACATGTAGATATCCCTGATTTTTATTCATGCAATCATGATACCAATAAAACACAAAAAAAAAGTAGAGATTTTTTGTATGATGTTGCAAGTCAAACATCCAGTTATTACATTATCTCGTTGTGTTAGAGACTATGCACTCTTACAACGTATACCTCAAATCCTAAAAAATTAAACTGCTAAGAAATTAAAATGTTAGCTAAGTGTTGTTGATCACCAGAAGGGATAATCATAATAATTTTATTCAGCTTTTGATTATTCAACAAGCTAAATATACCAAGGCCACTAAAATATCTCAATCCTCTAAAGTTTAAAAAGATGAACCAACAGGCTCAACTTATGATCTTAACTCTGATGATCTCATCTTCATCTTATTTTGTCCTCCTCTGAACTGTTGTATGAAGGTTTTCTTGTTAGTGGGATTCTTGTATAATCTCAACCTATGGCCATTGACTAGTATCTTGAACCTCACAGGATCTATGGTGGTGAGTTTTACAGCTCCATTAGGAAATATTTTCTCAATCTCATATGGACCTAACCACCTTCTCCTAAGCTTTCCCATGTGGTCCTTTTAATTTGAGTCAAATAATAAGGCCCATTCACCTTCTTGAAATTAGATTGTCTTGATGAACATGTCATGTCATTTTATCCTTTTCTTTTATGCTACTTATGTATTGTGCATATCATGTCTCCTCATTTCATCCAAATCATTAAGTTAGAGAATCCTATTCCTTAAGCTTCAGACAAATCTATGCCTATTTCAAGTGTAGTCCTTAGTGTCTTGTGCTAAAATTAAATAGGGAGAATAACATTCTTACCATATAAAATTTTGAATGGTGTGAATCCAATTGTTGTCTTCCATGTTATTTTGAATTCCCATACTACCTCTGGAAGCCTATTGTAGACACAAAATTTGGGTCACACTCTTCTTGGTCCCCTTCAATCAATTAACATAATAAATTTAACTAATCATGACCCATTCATCCCATACTAATATTCATCCTCACATTATTAATTATTTTAATTAAGTTAATTTCACCCTCACACCTCCACCTCATTGTTACACCTCACCCTGGACCCATTCCAGGGGAATTTAACTCACAATGACCGAGTCATCACTCTTAACACTGAGTCATAACTCCCATTGCTAAGTTACCACTTAACCTAACTAACTAAGACTTATTCCTAACCCTAATTAGACTTATTCTATGACCTTCCTACCTTTTATCACGTGAAATCCACTTCCCTAGGAAGACTCAATCAAAAACACACCAACAATGTGAAAGATCCACCTATTTTTGGTAAACCTAGACTTTCTCTCCTTAACTGACACCAGTTACCCCTCAACCAACGTCAGTCACCTAAATTTCATTGATTACCTTATATGCACTTTCAAAACTCTTTACACAAGTTGGTCATTCAGTTATTGGAACTTGATTACATTCAAGCGTGAATCTTCAAGCCCTCCTGCATCTAAATGATGAACGCACACAACCACAATGTAAGACAAGCAATCATTTTCCCTTCCAGAGCATTGGAATATTCACGGGAACAATCTAGGAGTATTCCCATGGAAATGAACACAAACTATCTTCACGGATACACTACCATCCTCCTCCACCTCCCAATATTTGCAAGACATCAATTAAGTATTGTGATCCTAATCATTTTTCCTATTCCCTTTATATATATTTATTTTCTTTCAATAGTTTATTTCCTTTGTTTCCTGTACATCACCTTCCTCCCATCAACCCAAAATTCAACCATCTCAATCCCTTACACCATTCTAAACCTCACTCTTAGTATCCCTAAGTCTTCTTAGCCATATTACGACCCAAACCCTTCTACCCTCACTCTCTATGCAATCACAAAGAGCCTAAAAGTTTTGTTTAATAATTTACTACCAAATTGTCCCTACAAACGTCGGTCATCATCAGTCTCCCCTCTCTACCGGCATAAGTCACCAGACCAATATTGCTCACTATTTTTTCTAATAACCTTCACCAAACTGACTCTAACATCACCTAAAATCCACCCTGACCTTACCAGATACCTCTATGACCTTACCTAACACCTCTATGACCTATCCTAACCATAAACATACCTTTCCTGATATTAGATTAGTTTAGAATTCAACACTTTGCTTAATCTAGTTTGTTGATAACATTTTGATTTAAATCAAAGTTTTAGAAATATGATCTTTATTTATCGTATTTACTTTCATTAATTTGATAAAAACATAGGATTGACAACCATTCAAGGAAGCATCATGCTTCTTGAATCTATCCTTACTAGGTAGTCCTTTGACTCTTACTATTTAATATCATTTGGTATTCTTACTTTGTATCTATAGGTAGTCCTTCCTAGAAAAAAAGGAGTTCTCCATGATCAGCTTGGATAAAGTCAGTAATGCACGCATTCAACATTCAACCAACATAATCATAGGTATTCTTCCTTGACTGTTACATTATTTGTTTTATTGCATAACAATTCAGTGAAACATTTTGGCATGCTTGGTGGGACCCATCAGAGGTTATTTTTCATTATTCATTCCTAGGTGAAATATTGTGTGTCTATTTCCCTTTGAAAGAGTTCACATTAAATTTTCTCCTTTGGAACATTGTCTCTCTTGTACTTGTCTCATTGACACTCATATTTTGGACTAAAAAGAACCATTCTTTTTATTTTTGTATTGCATTGGTGAAAGACATACTCTTTCCTATTCTTCATTTCTCTCATTGAATGTCATTGTGGACTTGGGTCTAAACTATTTGCATATCATTTCTGAGTGTTGCATCTATAGCTCATTTAAAAATTATGGGCAACCTGTATGCTAGAATTCATGCCCAGTCAATGGTTGACAATATGAACCATAGTGCAAACTTTCTTCTCTACACCAATCTACTATAAATAAAGTACTCATTTTCTTAAACAACATCCTACCTGGAAGAAGATGTCAATGATCACACAATCAGAGGATTGACAGTTGGCTCCAAAATGGTTTCTCTATCTAGTCATTATCTCATAGAAAGGATCTCCCATGCCAAAAATTACTTCAAACTATCCTTAGTTGTTGGATTTTTGTAGGGAATATTTTATCAAACCAAAAACTCTACTCTATTCACAAGTCATTCTTAAATGGCATAAGACGGAACATAAAATCCAACACATAGGATTTCATGTTTGTTAGTTTTTGCTTGATCTGTGTTTTGATGTGTGAATTTTTTTTCTTCATTATTCACTCCTTTCACAGTCCATAATCATAGTTGGTGTATTCCAACTCTTTTTGAGTGTTTTAGGGTCAATTATTTCCATACTCAGGTTTCTGGGTTTGTCTTTTATTTGATCTAAATCACCAAATTCACTTTTTTCCATCTTTCAAAAATTTCACAGTGACCGGTGTCGGTCCAGTGAGTGTCATCAATTTACTCATCTAACCATCATCGTTTTACTAACTGTTTCAGTTTCTTTCTTTTTTGGTCATTTTAACACATGTAGCATTCATCCTAAAAAATTTCTTTCTGGGGTTTCCTTAGTTACCTCACCATATCTCTGTGTCTTTGAAATCACTATAAAATTCCATATTTGCTTCATTTCATCATTTATTACCACATTTACAAATATTTTGATTTTCCACAATAACCAGTATCAGTCCTTTGACCGTAATTGGTTACCCTCTGCCATCGGAACCGATTACCCAACTATCATTCGTCTCTGTGTTTTAATTTTTCAATTAAAACAGTTACTATTTTTCACCATCTGGAACTATTTTATCCATTCTTTTTGTGATTCTATGTCATCTACAAAGATCATATTACTAGGTCTACTATAACTCACATGGTTTTGATTCTTAGCCAAGCCAACGCCCTCATATTCTATGCTAGACTTCATCTGCTCCCACATATCCCATCACCACCTTCCATTTTATCACCTATGGATCCCAATTATCCTATCATCATTAGTACCATTGATGAGGAGTTCACAAGACTCCTTGATCAAACCCCCACTGCTTTACAATATTATTTAGCTCATTCATCCACTTAGGATTCATCAGGGTAGCTTTTATATAACATGCCTGTGTCTATTCCTCCTACCCTCACACCCACTTCTGCATCGTCTACTACAAGCTCATCCTTATTTTCTTCCACTTTACCACTTGTGGTGTCCCAACTTGACCCTACATCATCGATACATGTTGCACCTATGACATTTGTTGTGCCTTTGATGTCACTTGCTCCTATGATGTCAACCATTCCTTTATCAACTGCCTTGAGTGTAGGTCTATCTGCACCCACCACATCTCATATACCAATTGCATCTCAACCAACTATGGTGTCATAATCCCATACACCCTTCCAAAACATTGTCCTCTCCATCTAGCAGTCACTTCCTCTAATTACTATGAGAGTCATTACATCCACTCCACCTACCTACACTTATCACCAACATCCCCCTATCTCATCTATCACTTATTCAGGATATTTTCCACCTCCATATATTCCTCCCTCACAATTTTCATACTCAACACCACCATTTAATGGTATTTCGCCCACGTCATACCTTCATCATCTACCCCCTTATACTACAGAGGGTGCCAAGTCATCAACACCTATTAACAATCTTATCAAAATGATGATGGAAAAGATGCAGACATTGGAAGCATCGGTCTCCGGCTCACATAATTCTCTAACATATGACAATATTTGTAATTATCCCATTCACCCATCCATTCCAAGTCATCCATACCCTACACATTGGGAAATGTCCAAATTCAATCGGTTTAACAAAAAAGAAGACCTGTAAAAACAGATGCAGTATTTTAAACATGGGTTTTATCTAATTTCTCATGATGATACTTTTCTCTTACAAAAATTCCCAATGTCCTTGATAGGACATGCATTAGATTGGTATAGTGATATACCTAGGCACTCCATTTACTCATTCAATCAAGTAGCTCAAGATTTCCTAGACTGCTTTTCTATCAACATCGTCAAGAAAGTAACCATGACCGATACTTGACATGACAATATGAAGATGAGTCTATCAAAGATTTTGTAGTTTGTTTGTGAAGCCTAATCAACTAGCTTACATTTCAACTTCCTCAAACTAATTTATTAGATTTTTTCACTAGGGATTGTGCTAGGCACATCTGACCAAATCTCCAAGTTCAAACCTTTATCATGTTTGATGAGGCATTCACCATGGCCTAAAAACTTGAAATTTGTGTCATTAAAGAGAAGAAGATATAATTGCATAATAAGAACGATGCATTTAAATCAAATGATACCTTCTCTTCTTCTAAACTGCAAAACAATTACTCTAAAGAGAAAGGATTTGCTGAGGTGGTAGTTTTGAAACCCGTCTCATCTCATCCATCCAACCTTTCAACTATTTAGGCTTTCTAATTCAAGTGAGAGAAACAAAAATACACTCCCATAGGATAAACCTACCCTTAAGTTTTAGAAAAACTTCTATAACCTAGAGAAATCACTCTTCCACTTGTCAAACCACATACTGGTTTTGACTCCTCTCGTCATATGCCTACATGGCACAAAGAAAATGATTTCTATAACTATCATCGTGTTAAAGGTCACAGTGATAGTAATTGTATAAATTTCAAAAACATTATCCAAGAAATGTTAGATAATGGATATCTCATCTTGGATAACCCTAACACATCGGCTAATCAGAACCTTCACATCTTCAAGAAACCATTCCCAAACACACCCCGTCATCTAACCAAACCAGCAAACCTTCAACCAATGATAGTAACATTCGTGAGGTTCATGTTGTTTTTTACAACATACCAACTCTTCCTGCTCAATTTATGCCTACTCCATCTATCAAGGAGATTCATGCATGATCTCCTTCATCCACAGAGGGACTTGTTTCATCTTATTCTTTACCCACATAGGAGTCTCCCTTATCTCCCCACTCACCTCTCAACCTGACGAACAATCCACAGTATTTACTCTCCTACCCACGGGAGATTCATGCTCACCTTCCTCTTCACCAAAAGATGAATCTAACTCATCCTACTTGTCATCTCCCCTACCCATAGGGGATCCATTAGCAACGACCCTTCTTATTGGTGACAATTATCAATTGGATTTCAAGGATCCTATTCATTTTCTCTCGGATCTTTTACCCGCATATTATGAAGCCAACCATTTCCCTGTCTCACAGGCATTATTTACAGGGATCACTACTAAATCAACATCATCCCCCTCTCCAACGGTGTTTTTTTCATGTTTGGCTGACTACTTGGATTATGTTGACAACTCCATTCTTTGGGGATTCCTTTAGATACCTTTCTCAACTCAGATGCAAATGTTGTCTTTTGATACTTCTATGATCTATCCAAAGGTGTTTCAGACAACCAAACCTACCATGCACATTCCAGTTGCAGCGACCTCTTCTTCATCACCCTCACCCAAACTCAAACCTTTATTATCGAATGAATGTTTTCCAATTTCTAAAGCCTTACATACATCTATATCTTCCTTTGCATCTAAACCCATTGCCACATTGAGATTCATGCCAACATCAAGCCTAGTCCATCCCCATATCAAACTAGATTTAGCCTCATCCTCACAAGCTAGTACAAAGACTATTCCCCCACCTAAGAGGAAGACCCAACCTCTTAGGCCACATACATCAGTTTTTCCCACTACCCCTCTATCACCTTCACCCCTTCCATATATCCTAGGACCCCACCCATCAACCTTGGCCAAGCAGCCTCCTATCCAAGGTACACTAAAAACACAACAGCCCACCTCTTCGTCATGATTCTCTGTTACACCAAAATTACCTACATAACTTACACCTTTGTTTTCATATGCATCCTTTCTACCACCTATACCTACACGACTTCCAGTATCCTCATCATTACCTATGATATTTCCTTCTCTTCAATCAATACCTTCCACCTTGCCTCTTCCCACAGCCTTCATCTCACCACCATTATCATCTTGGAAAACTCATCCCCTTTCACTATATTCCTTCCCTTCTACATCAAGCACTCCATCTTCACCTTTACCCAAGAAGGTGAAACCAAAATCCAAAAACCCACTACCCTCCAAAGAGGTAGTTAAACCTACACCACCTTCAACTGATAGCTCATCTGCTACATCTTTACCCAAGAAGGTGTAATCATAACCTAAAACTATACTACCTACCAAACAGGTGGTCAAACTGACTCAACCTCATATTCCACCACCCATATTACCTCTCCCAAAAAAATCACCCACACTTCCATCGAGGCCCACACTTACTTTGCATTGTGATTCATTGGTAGGGTCTTACATCAACATCTTAGCTAACCTTTTGGAAACCTTTGTCATAACATTGCCACCACATAGACCTTACAACCCAATCAAACCTAAACTAGAAGGGTTTGAATATACAAAAATTTACACTTACCATCATGTGCCAGGGAATGATGTGGAAAATTATAAGGCTCTTAAGAGTGTTCTTCTCCAACTATGTCCTCTCGAAGAAAATGTTGACGATGATGATCTTTTAGATGATGACCCTATTTCACCTCCATTTATCACCACACCTCCTTTCCCCTTACCTATTTAAGTAACTTGATCTCCCCCTCCACAACCCTTCTATCCTCCTCCAACATTTGAGATCAATATGGTCTGCATAAGAGAGCTATCCAAACCTCCGCAAAAATGCCAATGTGCTTCATACTTGTCAAAAAACCAGTATATGCCCTCACCATAATTTTACCCATCCTGTCATCTGACACTTCAATCATGATCTCACCAATGCACCACTTCAACCACACCTATAAATCATCGTTGTATATAAAGGGATTTGTATTTGAGTTTCTATGAGGACAAAGGAAAGTAGAATACTGTCATCCCATGCACCACTCGTAAACATAATATCCCATCTGCACCTGCACCAAAATTTACTATCCATGAACCGACATACCCTATCTCCCAATGAAGGTTTCCGGAGTCGTACACTGCATTAAAGGATTGCATAAACCTATCCTCTCAAAACCTCGTTGTACCAACTTCACCAAACCTCCACCTATCACCAAGTCTATGGATCCATAATCCAGTTCCTCCTAATCTATTGAGGTTTTTCATGAACAACATTTCTCCTGTGACGTCTAACTTATCACTCCTCAAGATGGTGAGGCTCCCTCTTCTCTTCCACTTCCTATATCCTAACATGATCGATGCACCGACTACACCTTCTATTAAGTTGCTACGTCTCAATGTCATCTGACGACGAGTATATTCTCACCTCTCCAATCAGGTGATGGAAGATCCTACCCTTTTCAATTCCGTATCCAGTTGTTACCTATACATGTTCGACACATTATGATCCATGGTGGTAAATAGAATCGACCATCGAAATTAATCCCATGTGTATAACTTAGGATGCATCCCGCACCAATTACATGAATAGATAGGCCAAGTCTATGTAGATGTTTATTAAACTATGAATATTTTACTTCTTTCCTTTGGGACCATTATTCTCAACGATTTTTCTTGGTCCTACTTTATATGCCTGAATTATTTGACCCATAACATTGTGAGTCCACAATATCATCACTGTTTCCTGAAGCCAAACCCCTAGAAATAGAAGCATGCAGAAAATACATCCTCAACATTGCCCTAGTCTTGTCAAATAAGAACTTCAATGACACTTCTATACCAGTTTCCAGCTTATCCTACACCATTCAAGATTATCCTCACATGTTGTATCTAAAACATTGATGTCCTGTCACAAAAAATGACAGGGGATCTCCGCATTTGCTACATATTTCTGTGACCTTAACCTAGCACGACCCCCAAAGATGACTGTTACCTCTACCTAGTCCATTAACCAACTAGTCTGATTCTCATTGTCGGTCCATGAGATGTTATCACTCATGGATGATTTCTTAGGTTATAACCAACCCATCTACTTGCTCTGTAAGATCAAGACAAAACCACCTTCATCCCAACTATCCAATAGGGGATCCATTACCGCTATTGTGTCATGCCAACTACTGATCCCTAAAAATGTGTGGTGCTACATATCACTCTAGGGGAGTATGACCTTATATATTGCATTGGCACATTCCTGCATCCACAAGATTATGAATATTACGTTGACCAAAATCCCTTCTATGATCACCATCTAAACATCGGGCTAGACACCTTACAGTCCTTAAGGTCACTTTCACACCGTCTCATCAAATGGGGGACTTGATGCTTCGACCTACTCAACCCAAGAAGTGTTTCTTCACCTATTCCTTTCCAAACTCAAGCTTCTTGGTTTTATCTTTTCTTTGCATGCCATAAAAGTTGATCCCACAAAAATCAAGGATATTCTAGAAATTCCTCCACCTACTAACCTTCATCAACTTTGTAGTTTGCAAGGCAATTTGGAATCTATTCATCATTTTATTTCACAAGCTTTCCATACTGGTGCCATCCCATGCTCTTCACTCATCCTCAAAAAGGATGTCTCCTTCAAATGGGATGATGGAATTACACAAAGCCTTTGATACCTTAGATAACAATGACCTCCTCCAACTCACCTATGCTCATTCCCCCTAAGGATGACTGTCCACCAGAAAATTAACACGTGACCTTCTTCGCACCTTGACCTCCTGAGGTCTATGGATCGAGACAGCCATTCGCTTCTAGATTGGAAGTGGATGTGGATGTGGTAGTGACGAACAAGCTATTTCCCTGGGAAATTTTATGTCTTCTACATGCAATATCAGGATCTGCAAGTGTAAGACAAGGAATTCTCCTCCCTAACTTGAAGTGGTGTCATGGATCGATTAGATATGATACACCTTATCTTGGAGACTGTCAATCAATGTCAACACGGATGAAACTATGCAATCACCTATCTGGTGGAAGTGGTGAAGATTCTTATAATCACTAGTCATTACCTTCTAACCAATGTCAATATCCATGTTGATTGGCAAGCAACCATTGAAATCAATGTGGGACACTGAGGATCAGAACCACACATACTTGTAGTAGGACAATCTTTGGCTCTTGTATGGTCATATGCGTATTCAAACCCTATTTCCATTTGGAGCAGTCCAATAATCATAGGCTTGATTAACAACGATATGTCGGTGTGTTTAATTGTTCTATGGTATTGACTCAGCAAACAGTATGGTCTAGAATATGCGTAAGTATTCCGTTAAATGCAAACTGGTGAAGCAGAATCTACAGAAAATGCACCCTCGCATTGCCCGTTGGGTTGTGGGACAAGGGGATCGCTCACTGTAATTATTTTCCTGTTGCAGATCGTTGATGGTACCCATGTAGATTGAGTCCCCAACGGATTGTTGTAACATCAAGCTAACTACTCAAAAGAAATCTAATCTATGATACCTCTTTGGCGTTTTCACAATATATCTGTGAACAAAGCATAACTAGAAAGGATAACTAATACTGATGCAAAATAAATGTTTTGAATTCTTTTCTGTTGCTTAAGCAAAGCATCTAATGATAATCATAATGAGATACAAACTAAATACAAAGTGATTAGCAATAGGACCTTTATTTCTCATATTTACTTGTCCTGGATTTGATGAATTTAAATCTAAGGATTGATAGCTAATCTAATGCAATCAAAACCCTTCTCGGACCCTATCCTTATTAGGTGAAGTCCTCTGAATCTTAACCTATTTAAGAGCCATTAGTTCGTCATAACTTCCCCAGTAATGTCAAAGAGTGATTCTTTCGTACACAAATCTGAGTTCTCCATGATTAGCTTAGATTACCTAACTAACGTGCAAATAAACAATTTTGCTACTCTACATCTCATATGTAATTGAAAACTCAATGACCTTTGAAATTGATCTAATTTAATGGACAACAAAGAAGACAAACACACAACTGGCATGCCTGGATGGGCATTCTAGCATTTGGCATGGATTTCCAGTTGTATCTGTAACTTGGCTTTCCCCTCAGATGGATTTTCTTTACTTTCTATTGACCAGCTAGTTCATATGATTCCAAGGACATTGGGAATGCAAGAACAACAACATGAAGATGGAATCTTGAGCTAATGGCATCTCGAAGGCATTCTGGTTGCAATGCATGTACCCCAGAGAGATCAACACAAGACTACCTTCATGAGCTCCATGGGGGACCTTATGCTAATTCCTAGTCATTCCCTTATGGCATCAATGCAATACACTAGATACTACAAAACTTCTCAGACCATTTGACTGATACATTTCAAGAATGGAATATGCATAAGATATTGGAAGATTATGTTGAGGTGATCTTCATGCACAGGGCAAGATCCAGAAGCAGTTGGGCAACTAATTAAATCTAATTAAAAATAGAAGAGGGATAGGAGAACCAAGCAATCAAAACTATTTTAGACAAATTGGCTCACAGATGCATTCTAAGAAGTGAAGTCTAAGTG
Source organism: Taxus chinensis (assembly GCA_019776745.2). Taxonomy (NCBI): domain Eukaryota; kingdom Viridiplantae; phylum Streptophyta; class Pinopsida; order Cupressales; family Taxaceae; genus Taxus; species Taxus chinensis. The sequence goes on from CM034146.1 coordinate 22,919,723, forward strand.
ATTGCGTCACATATGTAAAAACGCATGAAGAGTTCTGTTGTTTCTTTGCATGGCATGGCCGCCACCTTGTGTAGGGTGGCGGTCTTGGCACTAAAGGCTATTCTCAAAATTGCCTCCACCCATTAACCTTCATCAAATTTGTAAATTTTGAGCCCTGAGTGGAAAGATATGCCCAATCTAAGGTTTGTATTAGGTCCGTACAAAGGGTAGGAAAACACCGCTGAAAAATCCATTTTGGATCTCCTATGAACACCTAGCTTCAACTAGACTTGAATGCCATCAAATTGGGGACGGGCCCACAGTTTATCTTAATACCTTTTTTCCGTGAGAATCACAACTATGCAAAAAATCCTATTCCCACTGCTACTTGGACATGACCAACCATTTTACCTTTAGGGATTTCTGCTCCTAATCATTCCTTTGTGCCATGCTTGCTCATCGTGATGAGCAAATACAGGGAGAAAGTGGTTTATTATATAAGTTGTCCCGCTTTTATGACTAGGAAATGCTAGATATATTCATGGCAAAAAACACTTCTTAGCCTTAGTTTTTGTCGCCACTAAACTTTACCCCATTACCTACTCAACCAAAAAAACCTTTTGTTGTCACATATATTGACCCCTTACATTACATGTATGCCAAACCTTACCAACATCAATGTGTTGCATGTTGGCTCATGATTATTGTAAACCTAGATCTTGAATTCACCCATGAATCAGTTTCATTTGATCAAAGGACAACCATCTGCTTGACCAACTTAGCAATTTTGACGCACCTCTATCCAGAAATCAATCCTCTAACTTCGCTTTCCTCCTATGATGAATCCATGGCTACCCTCTCTTTGGAGGGGACAAAATTTACTAAATAACCTTATTCTTCTATGGTTCCAAATGTTCAACATGAGGGTGGTGTCTGGAGTTATCCTACAATGCCCTCTTGACGGTGAGCCTATGCCATTGTCTTTCAAACTACAGGTAATTTTGAATTGTAATAACAATATCATTTTTCCGAATATGAAACACTCAGTCTTAAGTCTTCAAGATCTACCATAGCCTTACAACGTTAAACCGATTAATATCTTTGGTCATTCCCAATTGGTTGTAAACCAAGTTAATGGTATATACTAGTGTCGCTAATGAGGGATACTTCAAAGTATAAGCGTATCGTGTTGACATACTTTTTGACTACCTTTGACCGTTATGAACTCCAAACCACCCTACGTTCCACTAATAAATTTGCGGATACCATGAATCCTGTCTTGCTTCTCAAATCCCTGCTTCGCCCTCTGAATAAAAAATATTTAGTCAAATCAGTAGTCAAAGATTACCAATCACCCTCTTATCTATTTTGAGACATCAACTTTGTAACAACCATTGACAAACTAACCTAATCATGACCTTTATGTATAAGCAGTTTATTACAACTACCTTTCCCATTTACCCATTCTTCCTGCATATTCTTACTCTCAAATGGACAACGAGGTTTTCTCAAAAGTTTCTCTCACTATGTCATCATGGGTGGTCTTCTTTATAAAATGCGTCTTTGACTGGTATCCTCTTACGATGCCTTACAAGTCATGAAATTGTCATACACCAGCAAGGAAGTTAGAGTATGACGGAATTTTTGGGGGTCATTTTAGTGGTTTACCACAAATCGCTACGTAGCATTTTAATTTTCCTGGGATATTATTGCAAGCCAACCCTAAAGCATGATTGATTGTAACTATTTCAAGTGATTGTGTCAAATGTCAACAACATGTATAATCTTCATCACATCCCTAGTCATGCCTTATAGGTCACATAGACCTTTGGCCTTTCTCTCAATGGGGTTTAGATTTTGTCAGAGAGATTAATCCTTAGTCTTCCCAACATCACCAATGGATTAGCTTCTGAAACTCCCGAGATATTACACTAAATGGAAAAATGGAAGCCATACCTCTCATTTCTACAAAAGACTAAGAAAATTTGTGAATTCATCAATCGTCACATCATTTTTCGCTTTGGTGTCCCCTCACAAAGATCATCAATAATAATGGAAAACAATTCAGCAAAAATGAAACCCTACGGAAAATCTGAGATTCCTTCGACATTCAACTCAATTTTTCTTCACCTTACCATAACCTCAAACAAATGACCAAGTGAAATCACGGTGCAAACAAAACCTTAAACAAAATTCTTATGAAAGTGGTTGAAGATGTATAGGATTGGCACATGCACATTCCTTTTGCCTTACGGGCTTATCTCACTAGCATTCATTACTTCAACTAATTAGCCACATGCCTTTCTCTAAAGTCTACGGTAAAGTGGTTGTCCTACCTCTTGAAGTCCAAATTCTATCTCTTCTTTATCTCACTCAAATAGATGCTCAACAATGATTCAGTTTTCTACCAGGACCCATTTAGGCACAACTTGAGTTATTAGATGAATGTCATCTCAATGCTCTTAATAACCTCCAAATCTATTTCAAAAATGTATCAAACGTGCCTATGATGAATGTTCCAGTATAATTAGTAACCTTTTAGGATAATGGCGATGCTCGATCCTGAAGCCGCCAAAATGTATACATGTAACAAAAGTAGGAGAAAAGTAAAAAGGTGAAAATTTTCTCCTAATTGGTTTGGACCTTATATCAAAGTTACTCATACCTATTGGATCAGGTGCTTATCATTTGAATTTACTCGGAAGGTAAACCCTGAACATGAGCTCCTCAATGCCTTGCATCTTCGACCATTGTTGAATAAATTCCTATATTTTTGTCTATTAAAACAATTGTCCCTTGAGCACCATTAAACCTATTTTAAGGATCAATGAATAAACATGTGAAATCATGTGATTACCCTTACCTTTCAGCCTTAATCTTCATGTATGAGTACCACGATGTCTCTACTCATGGCATGATTCTCATAGTATACTTTTCATCCTTTTAAAGATGGAATCCCAAGGTCGCTCAGTCACTTAAAAACTTTCTTTCATAGCTAAGGCCCTATGTATGCTATGGTTTTGTCTTTCATAAAAGAAGTCCTAGAAATTCTGTATAGTGAGTGTGTGACATGTCCATGACCTAAAAGTCCATGTTAAAAACACACAATTCAAAGGTGTAATATACGTGAATTTACAAAGTCATATTTGAGTTACACTTCTAGCAAAAATGAATGACTCCCTCAAAAAGGACATCTAATCGTTTATCTTTTGCTATAAACAGATTTCTCAAAGGACGTTATAGCTAGCTATATTGTACATTCTATCACTCAAAGAAGACTATTCCTGCAAAAATAAAATTATTCTGAATCATGCTTCAGCTTCACGCAAGACCTCAAGGAGATATTCTATGTTATCCCACATAGAATTCCCACATCGATCAGTCTATAAAAATAAAAAGTTAAAAATTAAAGGGATAACTTTTTATGTCATGGACTTCCTATTTTGATCTTGAGTTTCTTGCCAAAAAGGTGATGGTGTCTCATAACGAAGTTACGCTAAACCAACCTCTTGTTCACCTCACTGCACCTTTCCTCTTCTAATCTTCTACCTCTCTTAACGGACTGTGCCATGCAAATGTGACATTTACATGATTATGTGACTTTCTTCACCCTTAGAACAATTCAATTATGCAAACCCTTTAGGGTTTTAGGTTCATACGACTCATCTTTGAAGTATGATAGACTCATCACAAGTTCTTATCAATTAGGTAGCTTTTGCAAAGGTCCCCTCTTACCATTCACCCTTTTTCTTACTTATTTGATTCTCATACACATGGGACCAGATCCTTTCAACACCTACATTTTAGGAATTCCTCTTTCACCAAAATCACCCATGCCTTATGACCTAGAAAATCACCCATGCATATTCAACCTCATATTCATACCATGCCATGGCCTAGACTAAAACTGGGCCTATTCAACCTCAATTCAACCATGCCTATCGAAAATGACTCAACCATCCGTAAAGACTTATTAATCAACCATGACTAAATTACCTGACACTCAACCATACCTAAATGACCTAAACTGCAAAAAGGGGCTAGTGACCTAGAGTTAATGATGCCTAAAAGTAAGGTCAACCCAGTTCTCTTTACCTCATCAAATTCTTCAAAATATACTTATGGGAGATCTTGCATCAGCTTGAGGCCTCATAATAAATAAAGGAGCTATTATATTTTGCACATGCAAGGGCATGTGGCCCTTACAGGTTAGCTACAAGCCACTCTTTCCCCTAACCAAGTTTCCCCCATGTGCACATTCAAAGGTGGTCTACCGACAGTGGAGTTTGATAATTTTTCACAAGTATTGGATATTAAAGGCATTATTTGGGCATACATACCTAGTAATTTTTGCATGACATCACAAGAGGACAGATCAGATATAAAGATAATTTACACATTACAAGTGATGAACACATAGGTGTAACATAAATGCACAAGTAGAAACAAGCATCATGCATCTTGCATTGGAGGAGACTTGCACAATCAAACACATAGACCATTGTTACCACGACTTCCTAATTCACTCTAGACTCCACCATGGCTATACATGCACTCCATCATGACTACGTGTACCTGGATTTCCTAACTAATGAGCTATTATTGCCATCATGTGTAAACAACATGTCTATTCTATTATCCCTCAATTACCTAACACTCCATCATAGATAAAGGACCTAAAATTAGCATGCATGGGCGAGTTCACACTAGTTTCGGCCTATTACATATTAACAAGTATAAATTGGGTGAATTATTTTTTCTATATATTGTGTGCATTAGTCAACTAGCACAAATGAGTGAGTCTATGTTTGGATACATAGAGTGCTGACAGAATTTTTTTTTCAGTATTAGTCCCTATGAATGAGAATTCTCATGTATATTGCCTTTCCAATTATTTGGTATGTAGTGCTGGTATATATTTTATTAGCTCAAAATGAATGGAACAATATCACATATGCTTTAATTATCAGTACATTGCTACAAATTTGGTACCATTCTATATAGTCTTAGTGTATATGTTAGTCCTGTTGCCATGTATCAGATATGGTGATCTCTATTCTCTCATAACCACACAAGTGTCCCCTTTCCTCTAGGATCAAGGTGAAAACCCATGTGGGTACCATAACTATGCAGTCCTGCAATCTTGTTCTCAATTACTAGCTCCCTGTTGGGCATCGATACTCAGTCAAATGAGGGCACATCAATCCTTATTGTATCTACCCAATTATCAATTGATACTAGTTAGAGTCATATTCAAGTTACCCTTAAAAATTCAAAAATCCCAAACAATCTAGTTTAGGATGCCATCAATAAGGAACCTGATCCTTGATATCGAAGACTCTACTTCAACAATAGGTATACCCACATACTGGTGCAGGTGTTTCCATCATATCAACAGAAGTGGGGGACCATAAAGTCAAGATTAGAACACTGTGATGTTATCCTATGCAACTACCTAGGGTACTGTCGACACTAAAATTTTCCTCCAAAATTTCCATTTCATTAATATATGTATTAGGAATAGGATGTTGTTAAGTGTAATTAGTAGTAGCGTCCGATAGAAGATAACGGCGCCATCAGTACGGTGCCGCCAATAATGTGGAGTACGGTAACAGTCAAAGTACAATAGGAATGTTGTAAAAAGTAAATATTTGTCGTAAGTGGTCCGGTAATGTTAAAATGTCAAAGTTTGGGTAATTAGAGAAGTAGGGTCTACATGATTAGGAATTAGAAATATTATATTGGTAATAAGGACAAGGAGTGAGGTCATAAATATTTTGTGTATTTTATTTGTAAAAATTCTAAAAATGTGGAACCCATGTAAAATGATAAGGTTTATCTTATCTTAACAGATAAGCTTACATGTACAGATAAGAGTTAAGGTATGGAATATGATTCGTCAGAGTGGATTTCTTATCCTATCTTAGAGATAGGATGGATAAGCCTGGAAGTTCTATAAATAGAGAGGCCACCCCCCTCATTTAGCATAGAAAGAAGTAGTGAGAAATATTGTAGGAAGTGTGCGAAGGAAGCCATCAGTTAAAGGTGTGTTGAAGAAGCCATCGAGAGGTGTAATTGTAAAGTTTCTCCCATAGTCTTGTTGAAGAATCTCATGGGTGAGATTGTAACAGTTTCATGTTAATATTATAATTTATTTTGATATTTCAGATTTTTCGTCATTCTGTCTTATCATAGTCAATGGTATTCTTGTGTTACGGTTGTTGTTTTGTTTCCAGATTACGTCCACCAAACTAAAGGCTGTGCATTAGTAAATAATCATAGCACGAGGAGTTCCCGGTGAAGAATTATCATAGTGCCGGATTGATGATGACATTTTGGTTCTGTTGCCGGGACCATTCCTCGTTGGTGGATTTTCTGGAGAGATATTCCCACTAAGTCAAAAATCAATTGGAGGGTAACCTTGTTTTTACTGTGCATAGTAGTTACCATGGTAAAGTCATTTTTACCGTGAATAGTAGTTACCATGTTAAAGTCATTTTTGCCATGAATAGTAGTTACCCTGGTAAAGTCCTTTTTGCTGGGAATAGTAATTACCGCAGTAAAGTCACTTTTTACCGTGAATAGTATTTACCGCAGTAACTTCACTTTTTACTGTGAATAGTGTTTACCACAGTAAAGTCAGTTTTTACCGTAGTAAGTCAAGTTTTACCATAGTTTACCGTGGTCATTTCTATTTTACTGTAGAAAGGTGTAAAGTCACTTTCTAGTATAGTGATTCCAATTATTTGTGCACATAAGTCTTGTTAATTGTACTTGTGGGTTGGTATTTCACGGTGGTTACTTTTGAAAATGGGAAAGATTCCTGTTTTTTCAGCTCAATCTAATGAAGATGCTTCTTCTTTCATTCAAGAGTTTAAACGATCTTGTATTTGTAATGGCCTTATAAGAAGGGAACAATGGACTGAATTTTTTCCTACCTTTTTGGATGGTTCAGCACTTAGGTGGTTTGAAACACTAGGTGATAATGTGAAAAAATTCATGGGATTTATTAACTGAAAGTTTTCTTGAAGAATTTGGTGAACAACAGAAATATGCAGATCTCATGATCGAGATCACAAAGCTATCCCAAGGAGAGAAGGAGAAGATAAGGGATTATCATGCTCGTGTTCTAGAGCTAAGGAGGAAGCTCGATGCCCAGATCCGGAAGGAAGGACTAGCGGATGGGTTGATGAATGGCGTGGATAATCTCCTCTGTAAGCACTTCATTCTTGGGATGAAGCCAGAGATCAGACAACGAGTGAAGTATGACCGCCCAGCTACCATTGAACAAGCAAAGGAGATTGCAAGAAGGCAAGAAGAAAGCATGGAAGAGGAGCCCAAAGAAATTGTTGCTAAAGTAGAGCCTACACCAGCACCTTTGGTCCTGAATCCACAACCACTCCCGGTGAGCACAAATATTTCTCCTAATACATCTACTGAGTATGAAGATCTGCTCAAAAAGATGGGTCAGTTAACTATTAATCTTCTTCAAGGAAAGGAATTTAGTTCTCAGGGAGGAGATAGAGGTCCAAAGAGAAATATTTCTGAAGTTGTTTGTTATGGTTGTTATAAAAAGGGTCATTATAAGTATAATTGTCCAGATAGAGCTTCTACATCTGGTAAGGGAGATAATGATAAAGGAAAAGCACCTGTGAATTCTTTTGATGTAGTAGATAAGAGCAGAAATAATGAAGTAGATGTGTTTGTAACAAAAAGAAAGAAAGAAAAAGATAATCAAGATGGAAATGATCCTAAGAAGATGAAAGAAGAAACTAGTAAGAAACATAGGAGAAGAAAGTTGGGTGTGCAGGATTTTCTGATTTCACAGGGGCAAGGACCATACTCCATCTTGGAAGATCTGTCCAAAAGGCCTGCAAATATTACATATGGTCAACTCTTGGCTATGTCTTCTGAGAAGAGGCGGGAGTTGCGAGGTGGACTCAATGCTCGAAGAAGGAAGGAGGTTGAGGTCCCTGTTTTGGAGGCAGAGGCAGATCCCTATGCTCCACAAGCTGAGGTATTATGTAATGGTATTTCAATTCATGATGTCTTAGTTGATGGAGGTGCTGCAGTTAATGTAATGACTGAGTCTATAATGAATATGTTGGGTTTAAAAATTGATCGCCCTTCAACACTTATGTTAAGGTCATTAAATAAGGGAAAAACTAAACCAGAAGGTGTAATTTCAAATGTGGCAATATCTGTTATGGGTGTGTATGTGTGGTAGACTTTCAGGTGATGAAAAATGGTACTGTTGCGTACCCAATGCTGCTGGGAAGACCATGGCTAAGGAGAGTTCATGCAAGAAACTACTGGAATGAAGGTTTCATGACACTTGGACGTGGTAGAGAGAGGGTGAAGATAAACGTGATCCCTCGACATCATAAAGTAGAACCTGTGGATTCAAGTGATGAAACTGATGATTGGACATCCTCTGATTACTCTAGTACCAGTGAAGTGGACACTGAAGATGAAGAAAGCGAGGTGGATGTTTCAGTCATGGATATCCTGCCAGTCACACCAACTCATGACCCCATAAAATTATCTGAAGAAGAAGTTGATGATCGTCTCCAACAAATAAAGATTGGTGATGCTGTGATGGAGAGTGAGAAGGAATCCTACCTCCAGCTCTTTCGAAGGTACATACACCTATTCACTTTTGATTACAAGGAACTCCGTCAAGTAAGTTGGGTAGAACATTGTATTGAGCTGGTAGATGATGCTAAGCCTATAAAGCAAATGCCATATAGAATGAATCCTAATTTTTCCAAGACTGTAAAAGAAGAAATAGATAAGTTGCTTGATGCAGGATTCATATTTGCTGTGGAGAATTCAGAATGGGTTTCTCCCATTGTGATCTCAATAAAAAAGAATGGGAAGCTACGCATTTGTGTTGATTACAGGAAGCTCAATAAGGCAACAAAGAAGGATCATTACCCTCTTCCATTTTCAGATCAGATCTTGGACGAAGTAGCTGGCCAGGAGTGCTATAGTTTTGCTGATGGATATAGCGGCTACAACCAAGTTCGTATAGCAGAGAAAGATCAGCTGAAGACCACGTTCACCACTCCTTGGGGAACGTTTGCTTATAGAGTTATGCCTTTTGGGTTGTGTAATGCTCCAGCAACATTCCAGCGTTTGATGAATAGGGTGTTCGAACCCTACATTGGGACCTTCATCAGAGTATTTCTGGATGATTTTTGCATCTATGGGAGCAAGTTGGACCACCTGCACCAGATGGAGACAGCATTTCAAAGGTTAGATGAAGCACAAGCCTCACTAAACCCTACAAAGTGTGTCTTTGGATGTTCTAAAGGCGTTTTGTTAGGGCATGTTGTATCCAGAGATGGTATTGGTACTGATCCTGATAAAGTTTCAAAAATCAAAGATTTACCATTTCCTATGAATAGAAGTAAGTTGAGATCATTTTTAGGCCATGTGGGTTACTATAGAAGGTTCATCAAGAATTTCTCAAAGATTACACAGCCACTAACCCAGTTCTTGAAGAAGGATGTTGCTTATGAACCAGGAAACAAGGCGCATGAAGCTTTTGGACAACTGAAGGAAGCCCTGGTGTCTTCACCTGTTTTGAAGAATCCAGATTGGAGCAAGCCATTCATTGTGTACACTGATGCCTCAGATGCAGCACTAGGTAGTACTTTGAGCCAAAAGGATGAAAATGGGAATGAACATCCAATTTACTTTGGGAGCAGACAAATGAGCAGTGCTGAGGTAAACTATACTGTAACTGAAAAAGAGGCTCTGGCTATCATTTTTGCTGTAAAGAAGTTTAGAAATTACTTGCTAGGGCAGAAATTTATAGTTGTAACGGATCATCAGGCTCTGAAATATATTGTCAATAAGCCTAACCCATCAGGGAGGATAGCAAGATGGATAATTTTGCTACAAGAATTTGAATTTGATATTATAGATAGGCCAGGAAAGAAGCATGTCAATGCAGATGCACTCTCTCGAGCCTATGATGGTTTAGGATCATCTTGTGATGATGATGATTTTCCCGATGCAGCATTGTTCTCCCTTGACACAATCCCTAGTGAATACATAGATATTTGGAATTATCTGAATGAATTCAAGTTTCCTGATGGTGCCAATGCAAAGACTAAGAGAAAGATTACTCAAGCCAGTCGTCCATATTCTATTCTGCATGGAGCATTATTTCGAATAGGACCTGATGGACAGTACAAGAGGGCAGTTGGACGTGATCAAGGAAAGGAGCTTCTAGAAGAATTCCACAATGGTACATGTGGAGGGCACTTCTCTGGACAACTTACAGCAAGAAGGATCTTGGATGCAGGTTATCACTGGCCCACTCTTTTTAAAGATTGTTATAATTATTGTAAGACATGTGATATTTGTCAAACACATGGTAACCGTAAGACTTCATCAGCTCCATTATGTCCTATTCTTCCCCTTGGTCCCTTTGAAAAATGGGGAATAGACATTGTAGGTCCACTTCCAACTACATCACGTCAAAATAAGTATATTGTAGTTGCCACAGATTATTTAACCAAGTGGGTTGAAGCTAGGCCATTGAAAACAGCTTCCATGGATGAAGTGGCAAGGTTCATATATGAACGCATTGTCACCAGATTTGGTTGTCCATTAGAAATTGTAACAGATCAAGGAAGCCACTTCATTAATGAGGTGGTAGAAGCCCTAGTCAATAAGTTTTCTATCAAGCACAGGAAGGCAACAACATACAAGCCAAGCACAAATGGACAGGTGGAACGAACAAATTTTGTGCTGTGTCAAATTCTAGCAAAAGATGCAGCCTTGCAGGTACATAAATGGGATAAAAGGATTCATGCAGCATTGTGGGCATATAGGGCAACATCAAAGTCAGCAACAGGATACTCCCCATTTCAGTTGGCCTATGGCATTGATCCAGTTCTTCCTATTGAGTTTGATATTCCCACTGTGAGAGTTATGAAAAATGAAAGGATGGATGAAAGTGATTCAGTAAAAGAAAGGTTGGTACATCTTCATTTGCTAGAGGAAATGAGGGAAATAGCAAAGGATACAAGCCATAAGAAGAAAATGAAGCAGAAGGAGTACTTTGATCAAAAGATCCGGTGGTCTCCATTTCAAGTAAATGACTTGGTTCTAGTATATGATTCCAGATACAAAAAAAGAAGACAGAGAAAATTTCTTCCAAAATGGATGGGGCCCTACAAAATAGCAGCTGTGCATGAAAATGGTACGTACCGACTGGAGGAATTGGATGGCACTCCCATTACGAAATGGGTCAACCACGACAAGTTGAAGATTTTCCAAGCACCAGAATAGTCTACTCCGAGGACGGAGTAGAAGCTAGGAAGGGGGAAGATGTCGACACTAAAATTTTCCTCCAAAATTTCCATTTCATTAATATATGTATTAGGAATAGGATGTTGTTAAGTGTAATTAGTAGTAGCGTCCGATAGAAGATAACGGCGCCGTCAGTACGGTGCCGCCAATAATGTGGAGTACGGTAACAGTCAAAGTACAATAGGAATGTTGTAAAAAGTAAATATTTGTCGTAAGTGGTCCGGTAATGTTAAAATGTCAAAGTTTGGGTAATTAGAGAAGTAGGGTCTACATGATTAGGAATTAGAAATATTATATTGGTAATAAGGACAAGGAGTGAGGTCATAAATATTTTGTGTATTTTATTTGTAAAAATTCTAAAAATGTGGAACCCATGTAAAATGATAAGGTTTATCTTATCTTAACAGATAAGCTTACATGTACAGATAAGAGTTAAGGTATGGAATATGATTCGTCAGAGTGGATTTCTTATCCTATCTTAGAGATAGGATGGATAAGCCTGGAAGTTCTATAAATAGAGAGGCCACCCCCCTCATTTAGCATAGAAAGAAGTAGTGAGAAATATTGTAGGAAGTGTGCGAAGGAAGCCATCAGTTAAAGGTGTGTTGAAGAAGCCATCGAGAGGTGTAATTGTAAAGTTTCTCCCATAGTCTTGTTGAAGAATCTCATGGGTGAGATTGTAACAGTTTCATGTTAATATTATAATTTATTTTGATATTTCAGATTTTTCATCATTCTATCTTATCATAGTCAATGGTATTCTTGTGTTATGTTGTTGTTTTGTTTCCAGATTACGTCCACCAAACTAAAGGCTGTGCATTAGTAAATAATCATAGCACGAGGAGTTCCCGGTGAAGAATTATCATAGTGCCGGATTGCTGATGACAGGTCGACAAGGCCACAACCTATTTCTATGTTGTGGCCAACTAGCCCTATAAACCTATCAGTTGTGCCTATATGGTGGCTACTTTACCTCCATCCCCATCTTAGCCCTATGTGGGATCCTATGCCTGTGCTACTTGGGCATGTAGGGCTATCACATGTGCTTATAAGCTAGTCACTTGTGCCTCTGATCCTACCATTTGTCACTACAAACCTATAATCTAAGACTATAGGGTGGCAACTTGACCTTATAATGTATTTGTACGTACCCAAAATTGTAAGGTATTGTATTGCCAGAACAACGTGACAAGTGCCCTAATGATGATACAAGTCTCCTCGCAAGGTGTTTGGGATCCAGAAAAGCCCTCGGAGTATGCGTTAACATCCTGCATGCCCTGCTTAGCCCCCACATCCTTTTTCTTTCCCTTTTTTCCTCTTTTCTTGGCCTTTTTCCCTTCAGTTACGAAACCGCTGCCCTACCTAGGTGGCGGTCTCGTGACCGCCACCCTGATCAGGGCGGCGGTCCTGTAACTGCCGCCCTGCTCAGAGCAGTGGTCCTGCATGCATTTTCCAGAAAGTGATTTGACGCGACTCACGTAAAATATCAACGTTTCACCAGCTTTCCTTGCCGACTTGGGCTCGCATTTATGTTTTTGGTCCCCTAGGATAGTGTTTGGCCATTGTTTATGGTTTTTAGAGTTCAGTTTGGTTTTGATCTTTGGGATGAATGAAAGCTATAAATAAATGGTTTGTGCACAAACAAATGGTCTGATCTTTTGCTCTCATCCTCTCATTTTCCATAGTTCAGTTTATCGTTTTGCTTAGAGGCCATAGTTTCAGTTCATTTGCAGGCTTAGTTAGTATTGTGCAGTTGTTGGTAAGCCACATATCCACCTTGTGCAAGTGTTGTCTGTCTGTCACTTTCAAGCTCTCATTTTCATAGCATTGTGCATGCAGCTGTTGGTAAGCCACATATCCAGCTTGTGCAAGCAGTGTTGTTGTTTTATCCATTCCATTGGAGTAGAATAGCTTAGGAAGCCATTAAAGTTGCAGGTTTTGCTCTTCAAACAGGATAGTTTCAGGTTCTGGTCACTTTATGTTGCATGACTCGCAATAAAATCCCGCTAGGAATTGCATAAGCCAAGCTCTGTACTCTTGCGCTATCCCTCTCCTACTCACATTTTTCAGTCTGCATTCTGAGCTGTCCTTGTCCCAATATCTATTTCTGTCGATGCTAGCATTACACGCTTTTCTGGATCCACGTGAACATGAAAGAACGAGGAGATCACACTGAGGGGACAAGATCACACACACCATCGGATTCGCCACTGTTCTGCGGAATCCAGGTTCTAGCTTTCAAAGTTCTAGTTAGAATCATATCAAATAGAATAGTTAATTGCTTTATTTCGGTAAAATTTCTATTCTCGATATTGCCAGGGAAGCTGTGAGGATTGATAGTTTCTGAGAAACTATGATTCACTCCTCACTTCTGAGGTAGGATCGAGAATCTTGCAAGTAGATTAGGAAAGTTATTGCATTATTTAGAATAAATCTACAAATCGCACAGACAAATAACTACACTCGGTTATCTTGTTTGTTTTAAATTGTTATTTAGTTGTTATTTCTAGATACGTTTAAATAGCTGCTTTTCCTTAAACTCTTAAAAGGTTTCTCAGAAAAATAGAGGTTATATATGTTTTAGATTTATTCCACGTAGTTAGAATTTGCTTTGTTACAGTTAGATTTACATTTTATTTTGTATGACAATCACGGGACCTCGGGAGCCCAGGGAATACATATTTGAGCCAATCGTGCCTCAACCAAACCTCATCACAGCAATAGTTGACATAGACCAAAACCTCAGAATACAAGTATTCCAAACAACAACAGATTTACAACTGATTAGTTCTCAGTTGAGAGGGTTAAACATAGAAGACGACCAAGCACACACGTTTTGGTCAAATCAACTGAATTACAGATTACCCTAGACAAACATTCACATGACTGTAGAAGGGTTCGAAAGAGAACAAACCTTTGGTTGTGATCCTTTGGTCCCATAGCCAGGTGCAGGAGACACTCTCACAGATATAGATACTAGTCTAAGGATCCAGGTTGCACGAACGCCTGTGAGATATTCTGAGAAAATCACGCAGTTGTTGGTCCTAAACATAGAAGCTGAGAAAGCATATGATTATTGGATACTAGGAATCAGGACTTGATTTCGTATATGACCATAACAGGACCGCAACAACCAAGAGTCTACGGTTGTGACCCACAAGTCCCACAGCCTAACGAATCCATAAGTCAATCAGATATAAACACTGGCTTACGCACACTAGTTTTCCAATCCACTCCACTTCCACCCATCATCATCGAACAATTGTCCTTACTAGATATAGCAGCTAACGAAGCTAGAGAATTCTAGACTAAGCCAGAGAATCGTCCGTAGAGTCAATTGTTTCCACCATCCACCATATGACCTTATCTGGAGACATACACGAAACTATCCCAGGTCATTTCCCACGTATTCCACAACCCATAGATCGAATCACGCCAGAGCTCGATATTGATTGGAGCCTTCGAGCAGTCATCCTTGCCGATCGATCTATCACACCAGTCCAAGTTAGAAGGGCTTTCTTTGCCTTAGATTCACAAATTCCATTAGTGCGTGTCGAAGACATTAGACTGCCTAACTAGTTTGTCTGCATCCCACACATATTCCATCCCCACCGGCTGTCTCGGCATGACCTCGGGAGGTCGGGTACGTGGAAGAGTTACCTGTAGATTCCCACGCTCACTTGTCACTTTTCCAGCATACAAAATTGGTGAACCCAACGTGAAACAAACAAAATTAGTGAAGCTGACGTAAACTTCCTACTTTCTCATTCAGAGTCATAATATCACGTGTCCTTTCACAAATCACCTTTGCTCCTTCCCATTATTCTGCGGGTATTCATATACCCCCCGAATATGTCGGGATTCGATGCATATGGCAGACCCCTCTTGGGTCTTGAGGCATACTACACCCAACAGAATAGGTAATCATCACCCTCGCTCTCAGTATGGGGCGACAACTATTCAACTAATCAGTTGTCAACACAAACCCCAAGAATCAGATATAATTCGTCTTTCCAAATGGGGGAGTTAGATCAACCCCCTCGAACGCAACAAACAGAGCCTTCAGGTTCGAACAATATGACGTTTACCGGAGAATCTGGTTCGTCTCCTCAGATGCTACTTAGACCACAAATTAGTAGGCAATCTGACCCATACCTGGTCTTAGATGATGAACAGTCAATACGTTATCCTAGGAGTGAACAACATTCTTGGGGCATGTACCCACCTATAGGAGGTTTACAAATACAACCCGAGATCTCTTTCCAAGAAAATACCTCTATGCCACTGCATATAGGAAATACTCTCGGAGAAACTTGGCAAGATAACGATCAGTTTATAGCAGGATATCACATGCCTATACAACACCAGGGTATACAACAAACGCCGCTCAGGAAAAGCACTGTGACTTCACCAAATGAAGTCATTTCAACGTTAGTAGAAAAAGTGAGAGGGTTAGAACTTGCTCAAGCAAGTCAAAATCCTCAGTTCATGCAAGCAGGAAGTTCCAATCCTCCATATCACTCTGGCCAAGTAGATCTCCTCACAGGAGTAGGCACGTTAGGCATGCCTCCTCAGTATCCACAACAAATGCCAGCAAGGCCCATCATCTCTAACAGCTTTCCTCTCTGTCTAGTATCAAACAGCCCATTACTAGACAATATCCCGTCATACTTAAACATGTACTCCAAATCACCACAAGGAGATATGTTCTCCTCTCCCGGCATGTTTGCTCCAACATAGGGACTTCCCTATGCCCCTACCAACACATACGCTATGCCATATCAACAACCCATCCCACCACCACTCCCTCAACAACCACCATCAATGGTCGAAAACTATGCGATAGGGACTTATTCAGAATATCTGAAGGAACCCTTAGACTTCACCATACGAAGCGTCATGCTTCCAAGACCTCTTCCCAATTTACCCAAGTACAAAGGTGAGGGAGATCCAAACGCACATATCAAAGCTTACGCTACAGCCATACGTGAATTACTCCCTTGGGATGGGGTTGTTGCTAAAATATTCCCCAAAACCTTGGAAGGCATTGCTCTCGACTGGTATTATAGAATACCTGAAGCCTCCATCCATTCATTTAAACAGCTTGTATCAGAATTCATTAAGGCGTTCGACATGAACAAACTGTTGAGAACAGGAATCAGGGAATTCTTGCACATCAAACAAGAACACAATGAATCTGTCGCCCATTTCATCCAGAGGTGGCGTACAGTTCTTTATTCTTCAGCAAGTGCTCCAAACATGGATCAGATGGAACTATGTAATTTATTCCTTCATTCTCTTAGCAAAGAGGTGAAGGAAGAAGTCCAGAAGTTCCCATTAAGAACTTACGATGAAGTACTTGAGAGCGCTCTTCGAATAGACCAAGCAGCGATAGATAGTGGTCGTAAGACATATGGAGCAAACAGGAGGTTAATGACCTCCAGCCAGAACACTACAACTACCATGAATGTCAACCAAGGACCCAAAATCCTTAATAAAAATTAGGGTGTAACAACGGATGGAGTAACCGACCAGCCCAAGAGGGTAAATGTTGTCAATACTCCATCACAAACAAACAATCAATGAAACAACAACTTTACCCCGACAATCAATACAGTGGATTTTAACCATCCACAACAACAACAACGGCAAAATCCTATACAAGGGCCAAGCCAAAACTCATTTGGTTATCAAAACCAAAGCCAGAAACAACAAATGCAAAATTTTAATCCTAATAGGCAACAGTTTGATCAGAATTTTAGGCCACAATATACACCAAATCAACAAAACAGGAATTACAACCCCAATTCTTATTGTGGTTTCCACAAAATTTGGGGTCATGATACTAGAATGTGTTGTGACTATAATAAATTCATGCAATGTTTACCAGAAGAACAAACACAGTTCTTCACAGATTTTTTTTTGGCAGATCCCGTGTCATCACCACCAAATACGCTCGCAAGGGAAGTTTCCCCTCAGAATGCTCCTCTCAAGATCTTTAACGATCCACTCCCAAATCATGATAGCAATAGGCTGAATCCAACTGGAACAAACAAAAGTGCAATGACAGGAAATAATGATCATGAAGCCTCAACTTCACTAAATCCATCAGTTGCACCACAGTTAGGAAGTCAACTGAGACCCAAGATAGTCAGTTTGGTAGAATTAGACGCTGAACTACCTATCGAAGCTATAACAAGAACACGAGAATATTCCTCTCAACCGAGCCCAAGTCATTTGCCAGAAACAGATAAGAGTCAACAAATAGTAGAAAAACCCGTGGGTGCCTATGATTTAATTAGTGACCTAACAAAGACCTTCTCGCACATTTCATTTTTGGATTTACTAAAGAACTCTCCTCCTCACAGAGCTGCTCTTTTAGAAGCATTAGGTCTAGGTCATCTAATTAACATCACTCCACCTCCTGAAACACAAGTAAATCACGTAGATTTTGATATCCACCCTCTGGGGCAGCCGGACAAGGATGTCGAATTCATATTCGAAATAAGTAAAATGCCTACAGATGCTGAGATCGCACGCCGAGGTGATCCAACCTTACACTTACAAGTATGGGTTTATAATAACTATGTAAAACAGGCAATGGTTGACGATGGGGCCATAGTTAACATAGTCCCTTTCTCTTTCCTCCAAAAACTAGGATATGGGGAAACAAACTGTTCCACCACTCGAAATGCATTGAGAGGCTATGATAGCCTTAAAGCCACTTCGATAGGAACTATAATACTCCCGGTCACCTTAGGACCCAAAACAATCCTGACTGATTTTTATATTATAGATCGGGAAACTAATTATAATATGATACTCGGCCGACCATGGATACACTGAATGAAGGCAATCCCTTCTACTTTATTCCAAGAAGTAAGATTATTGCATCTAGGAAAGGTATTTTTAGCCAAAGGTGATCCAAAACCTTTCGATTTGCACCTAGCTGATTTAAAGAAAAGACCAGGTGTGCACTCAGAATTTGAACTTCCAACAAACCAACTTAATAAACCCACTGACCCAAAACCAGAGGAGAAGTTGGTACCTACGACAGATCTTGAAACTATTAGCATAACCAAAACAACCCCAACCACCAAAGATAAAGCTAAAGAAACGGTATGATTAGGGACTACTGCAAAAATCATTGAGTTAATAGAACAAGATTTACCAATGTTCTTACCATTTGATTCAGTAAGCATAGGATATTCCCTAGGTGTTGGTTACCTTCTAGCAGAGGACCTCTGTATGGTAGAAGTAGAGTGCGCAAACGCAATAGATGCCCCAACATCTATACTCCCGACTAAGTATTGGA
This sequence comes from Taxus chinensis, assembly GCA_019776745.2. Classification (NCBI taxonomy): domain Eukaryota; kingdom Viridiplantae; phylum Streptophyta; class Pinopsida; order Cupressales; family Taxaceae; genus Taxus; species Taxus chinensis. The sequence continues at coordinate 22,938,345 of CM034146.1, forward strand.
CTCTCCATTTCGATGGAGCTAAATGCCGTTATGGAGTGGGGGCAGGTATAATTCTTACTTCGCCTGAGGAGAAAGTCCTCCCATTCACCTTTAAGTTAAACTTTGAATGCAAAAACAACAGCACTGAGTACGAAGCCCTCCTCCTTGGCCTCACCTTAGCCAAAAGAATTGGTGTTGACAACATTAGAGTCTTAGGAGACTCGCAATTAGTGACAAACCAGGTTTCCGAAGTATACGAAAACAAAGCCAAACACTTGCAGCTTTACAAAGAAGCCGTATTAGATTTAAGCAAGGCGTTTAACTTCATATCCATTGAAGCAATCCCGTGAGAGAAAAATCTTCTCGCCGATTCAATAGCAACTTCAGCATCACGTTTTACTCCAAGCAATGAGTTAGAAGATACCCAGTTCACGGTGTCCATTCGTGATGAACCATTGATAAAAATAATGACAAATCCTCTTTCAAGTAGAAGTGAATCTATCGTCCTAGACCGTATTGATAGTGATGCGGCTACTTTGGATTATTTAAATGCCTATGCAGCACTACATCTCTCCTATCATATGCTAGATTTATCCCTAATACCACACTCGTCTTCCCACTTCGGAAATCCCATGATGGATCTCCCCTCACAAATAGAACCTAGCATATATGCAGTAGAAAATGGGGATGATTTGGATTTACCTCCAGCACCACCTGAGTTCGAAGAGGGTAACGCCTCTTTGATCGAAGAAATAATCGATGTCAACATCGGGACAGAAGATGAACCGAGAATATTGAAACTAGGTTCTTCGTTAACCCCAGAAGAAGTAGAAATACATACTCAAATCCTCAAAGAACATCAGAAGGAATTTGCATTTAATTATAAGGAGATGACAGGAGTCGCACCCCACATTGCGGTGCACAACCTCATCACTAAATCAGATGCAAAGCCAATTAAACAAAAATCAAGACCCATGAAGCCCAAAGTAGCTCTCATGGTAAAGGAGGAGGTAATAAAACTCCTTCAGGTAGGATTCATCAAGCCAGTCAACTACTCCCAATGGGTATCTAACATCGTTCCCATTCTCAAGAAGAATGGAAAGATACGCATTTGCATAGATTTTCGAGACATCAACAAAGCATGTCCTAAGGAAGACTTCCCGTTGCCATCTATTGATGTTATTGTTGATGCAACAGTTGGGTTTGAGCTTTTGTCTCTCATGGATGGATTCTCAGGATACAATCAAATCAGAATATCTGAGCAAGATCAAGCTAAAACCATGTTTATAACTCCTTGGGGAACCTATTGCTACGTTGTTATGCCATTCGGTCTCAAGAATGCCGGTGCTACGTACCAGCAAGCTATGACATATATATTTCATGATCTAATCCATAAAATTATGGAATCTTATGTTGATGACTTATTGGCTAAAGCCAAGAAGCGTTGTGACCATCCGAAAGTACTCCACGTCATTCTTTCGCACCTAATAGAATACAGAGTCACGCTAAACCCAGAGAAATGTGTCTTTGGTGTAACGGGAGGGAAGCTCCTAGGTTATATCATATCGTCACGAGGGATAGATGTCGACCCAACCAAAATCCGGGCTGTCCTCGAAATGGTTCCACCTTCAGATGAATCTGGAATCAGATCATTTCTCAGGAAAGCTGGGTGCAATCCGAAGATTCATCCCAGACTTAAGCTTCGCCGTTCATCCAATCAACAATTTTCTCAAGAAAGACTATAGCATTGATTGGACCAAAGACTGTAATGAAGCCTTTGATGCAGTTAAGCACTTCCTTTTATCACCACCTACGCTAATGCCACCTAAGCTAGATCACCCGTTAATTCTATATTCACGAGCTACCAATGTCTCGTTGGCCTGTATGTTGGCCCAAGAAGACGATAACAAGAGAGAACGCGTGATTTATTTCATCAGTTAAACGCTGCTCGACTATGAAACACGCTATACACAGGCAGAACGAGAATGCCTTGCCATAGTCTTTGCTACTAAACGCCTAAGACATTATATGCTGAATCAAGAAACGAGGGTCATGGTAAAAACAGACCATTTACAGACTTTCCTCACACAAGGGTCATTGTCTAAAAAGGCTGGACGTTTTATAACCTTAATGGGAGAATTCAAATTAACATTTGTAAATCAGAAATCAGTTAAGGGACAAATCATCGCTGATTGGTTAGCTGACAAACCCATTAGACGGAGGTGATTTAGTAGATTTAGACTTTCCAGATGAGTGCGTATACTACATCGAAGCCCGACCCTCTATCTCTGAGTGTCTTTGGTACACTAATATCATTAATTATATCATGGACCATACGTACCCAGAAGGAGTTACACCACAACAAAGAAGGCGGTTACGCATAATCGTAGCTAAATACGTCATTATAGAGCAGGTGCTCTATCGGAAAGCATTCGATGGAATGCTCCTAAGATGTGTCGACACAGAAGAATCCAAGAAGATTCTCCATGAATCTCACAGCGGAATATGTGGAGGCCACTTCGGTGGCCATGCCACTGCTCAAAAAATACACCGAATGGGCTATTTCTGGCCCACTCTAGAACACGACGCGATAGAGTTTGTACGCAGGTGTCATAAGTGCCAAGAATTCTCCCATGAGATCCACATGCCAGCACAAGCTCTACAACCAATCGCTACTCCATGGCCCTTTTCTACATGGGGTCTAGACTTAATAGGGAAATTATCTCCCTCATCCACAGACGGCCATAATTTTATAATCACGGCCACTGAATATTTTACCAAATGGGTGGAGGCCATGCCTCTTACTACTGTACCTGGTTCTGTGATCGCCAAGTTCATTTTGAACCAAATCATTTACAGGTACGGTATCCCGCAAATCATTATCTCTGATAATGGAACTTCTTTTAAGAATGAAGAGGTTCGCGAACTATGCAATAAATTTAAGATAAGCCATCATACGGCTTCCTTGTATTATCCCCAAGCCAACAGACAGGCTGAAGTGACAAACAAGACACTGAAAGCCATTCTCCTTAAAACGGTGAAAGAAAACAAACGAGATTGGCATTTGAAGTTATATCCGGCCTTGTGGGCCCACCGAACCTCAATAAGAACACCAATGGGAGCAACTCCTTTCTCGCTGGTATTTGGGGCAGAAGCAGTTCTCCCACTTGAGGTCGAAATACCCAGTCTCCACATTTCACTACAAGGGATTCTGGATGAAGACGCTTACAGAGAAGCACGTCTTTCCCAACTAGAAATCCTAGATGAAACTAGGTTAGATGCTGAACAGCGACATAGAGCTTATGCTGACCGAATGTGCTGGCAGTATAACAAGAAGGTCTATGAACGCGACATATATGAAGGTGATCTAGTTCTAAGGCTAGACAGCCGGATCGACAAGAAGACCAGCGAAGGAAGGAAATTCCGGCCCAAATGGTTGGGCCCATACCAAGTCATGAAGGACTACGGAAATGGTGCTTACCTCTTATGTACGCTAGAAGGTGAGGAATTTGGTGAAATAGTCAATTCCCTGCACCTCAAGCGATTCTATGCATAAGCAACTAGCACTACTTGTATAATTATCTACATTGCATCTTCATATAGATTAAGATCATTTTGTCCACTTGTTTCTTACATAAATTGTGATCAAGGAATCTATTCTCAAAGCAATTCACTACAAACTCATGATGTTTTTGGCATAAAACTCTTTAATCATACCTCTCCATCTTCATATATCATCAAATCATCTCGGAATCTTTTATCAAATAAAATCAAACATGACAAAGTCTTAACGGTAACCATACCAAGATCTGCAAGTTTATTCTCGCTTTGATTTCTTCTTAGGATAGGTGTCTTGCCTATGGTCTGTTCTAGAAGCTTCATGGTGTCACATCTATCCCATATATATATCTCTTTGGAAATAAGCACATACTGACATTTTACTCAAGAAAACAAGTCAACAAGTGATTAAACAGAAAATTTTAATTTTACACATTTCCTTGCCCCACCAACCTTCGGTGATGAGCTTGCGTCTCTTACTAGTGACGTAGGGTTGGGAAAGGATGGAAATGCCCTTACTCACCTATACCTTGCCCACGGTGATAAACCCATGCTTCTTACTAGTAGCATGGGGCAAAGTACAGGGGGTCCTCTTGACAAAGCAAAGTTACAAACGATCATAAACAAACAATTCAAACTCTGAAACTTTGAGTCAAAAATGAATGAATCAGATGTTCAAAATTCCAAGAGAGTTAAAATCCTAAAAACCCAGATCTTGTCTACTATGTGGCCATCTACGGATCTAAGTCTAGATAAACTGCAAAGCAAGTGCATTCTAAACTATGAAGTCATTCGGGTAGAGTAAGCTTGTAGCTTCCAATTTGGTTCCACCAAAGCTTTTTCTGTCTTTCATCACTATCGTTTCACCACATTTCATAACTTGCGCCCTTCTTGACTCTCAGTGATGAGCCCTCGCATCTTACTAGTTGCGTGGAGTTAGGAATGGGGCAAATTAATCTGTTCATCGTACTGGTTATATTCATCACTCTGCAAAACAAACATGAGGTATCCAAATTGCTTATCAGAAGCTAAGATTCAAAATCACAATATATCTACAGTATCATGTATCAGCATCATGAAACACAAAAAGAAAGAAAACATTTGCATCATCTGTTCTCCATTGCATACATTCTAAAAAGCATATAAACATACATCGTAGTATACACAAGGAAACTGGAAATAGAAAGGAAAACATGAGTGCCAAGCTTTTAATCCAAAACGAATGCATATATATAAATAATCAATGTTTATATACAATGCCATCATGCTCTAAGCATGGTCAAAACGCTCAAAGATCCCATGATATACAAAGAATATATAATACAAAATACACGAGAGCCAAATGGCTTCTCAATCCCTGTGCGACCCCTCCGAAGGTGCACGCCCACGCCTAGGACTCTAGCTACGCCGGCACTCTGAATGTACAGAGGGCTCAGGGTCCGAGGGGCAGCTCGTAGTCTCACCATGAGAATGGCTCCTCATAAGGTGCTCAGCCGTCCTGTAGCCTGCTAACTTTGTGCAGAGGGTCGACACCATCCTAGCCACGTGCCAAATAGGAGCGAAGACATCGGTATGTCTACCGGCTGCTGAGGGCTCCCCGGCATCTACGGATAGCTCCGCGTGGGTCCTATCCATGGGGATCATCAGGGAATCGGTACATACCCTGCGGATCAAATCCCGCCACTCGTCAACAGTCTCTGCAAACAAAGGAGAAAAATGAATTAGAAACCAAGCAAGAGGCTAAAAGATACAACAATAGCAACTAAGGAGAGCCTACATATAAACATTAAAAGGGAGAAAGGGTAACTTACTCGGATCACCAGGCCTCCAAGATGGGTCGCTGGGACCAGCACCCACCACGGATGCCGCTGCCGACTGAGGGGCTGCTCCTGTGGTAGGAGAAACGTGTCACCCTGCAATGGACTCATCCTCTCCACCATGGCCCTGGGAGAGTGGCTCCTCTGAAACTAGAGTCACCCTCTCTGTGCTCTGCTCAGCCCTCTCTACCTGCATAATGTCCTGAGTGTCATGCCACTCAGGATCACTGTCATCAGTCTCCTCCTCTGACCCTCCCTCTGTGAGCTCCTCAGAGTCAGAGTCAATATCTATGGGGTCATCACTGCTATGAGCAGGACCCGCGGCTATCTGAAGCAAAGGTGCCCGAGGCGCACTGGCTCTCCCTCTAGCACGAACTATCCTCCTGGCTACAATAGGAATGCCAGGAGTAATCACTGTCCAACCTCGGCCTCTAGGCCCCCCTCTGGCCTCGCGAACTGATCTGTAAACTGGTGCCACTGGGGGAAGCATACCCGCGTATGGAAGACCAAACTGCTGAGGAACCCGGCCGAAAGGATGTACCTCCACTCGTCCCACTCGATCGATAAGCTGCCCTGTGGTGGAGCAGGAGATCAGGGTAAGAGTCTCCTCACCCCATATGCCAGCCATAAGCCGGTACGGTGTCGCCTCCATGTCTGCAGTAGTAAGGGAGGCAACTGGCTGATGAGGTGCTCTAAGCACTGACATGTCCATCCATCTGGCTGCCCTCACAGCCCTAGGATCTGCCACCTCCACACCCCTGCCATAAGGGATAAAATGCTCATACACCCAACTCATGACTAGAGTTGGGTGGCTCAATGACTGTCCCTGTAAATAGACCACCCTATATAGATCATGGTAGGTGGTCCCAAGAATATCTGCACCCCAAGTGTATATCCGGCCATGCCCCTCTATATGTGCAATGATGGGGGCCCAGCAATATAACAACGTGTCCCCTCCCTTGTCCCCAATCAATCTCGAGGCAAGGATCCCCATGATGGCCTGTCGAAATACGGGGATAGGAAAAGAAGGAATGGATCAAACTCTCACCCCCTTCTTCGACCCCGTGGAGATGGCTGCATCTCCCATATAAGCTACCCACTATGCAATATGTGCCCGGGAGCCTGCTGTCTCTAATGTAAGTCACCTCCTAATGATCGGGACCCCCAGAATGCGGTAGACATCCTCTAATGTGATGGTCCACTCACCACGGACCCCTGGCAGTCGGAAGGTGTTCCGATCTGCATCCCAGTAAGAGAATAAGTCACAAAGGATGTGACTAGATGGTGCAACGTGGGGCACGCGCGATATGCAGTAATATGCCAGCTCTCTGTAGTGTGTCCTCCTCATCCTGTGAGAGGGCATCCAGTACCCCTGAGAGCCAATCACACTCTCTCTCTCTGCTCCATCTAATGTACTCCTCTCTTGCCTGCATACACCCAAAAACACACAAAACAGAGCAAGTTAATATCTGAACAATACCGAGAGAGTCATAAAAACGCGTAGAAATGCAAAAAATACAAGTGTAATCTCAAATATAAGTTCCTTTTGCATTCTGTGCAAAACCGCCGCCCTGAGCAGGGAGGCGGTTTTGTAACCGCCGCCTTAAAGGCGGCGGTCGTGTAACCGCCAACCTAACAGGGCGGCGGTCGTGTAACCGCCGCCCTGGCCAGGGTGGCGGTCGTGGTCCGAAAACCCACGCGGGTTTTTAATCTAAAAACACCTAAAAAGTCCCAAAAATGACCATTTAACCTAAAAACGGAGCCTACCCAGTAGGCGCCCCCCCTAGATGGACCTTTTAACACAAGCATTTTCAAAAATAACCCCCCCCATTACAAAGTATTCAGCATTTCAAATTAAAGGGGGGAAAAACACAAAATTGAAGAAAACCAACCTGTGATCTAGCGGGGCGGTGTTCCGCACGTGGAGGCATGATCACGATCTCGCTACGGACGTTTTGACTCTACTCACGCAAGAAACCGTCACCGTGGGCCCCAGAGCTCAAAAACAATCAAATCAACTCACGCAAATGAATAGGAAAATGGGCCCACTTTCATATATATAGCACTCTGTTTCATTTTAAAATAATTTTTCACAGGTTTGGAGCGCTAATGGTGGTAAGTTCCTATCCCCGCACGAATGGTACATTCTCATTCCCTGTTATTCTTAGCGTTTATTTTTCAAACTATTGTATCTATCTGCACTTGAGTTCTCTTTTCATTTTGCAGGTAGTGGGAATTTTGGATGGCGTCATTTCAACACACGGACGTGTAAGGTATAACTTCTAACTTCCCATTTCGGGACTGCCATACTTAGACCCACCATTTTATGCCTCTTCATGGCTAAAACGCTTCTCCGAGGGAGCAATATGTATGTACCCAAAATTGTAAGGTACTGTACTGCCAGAACAACGTGACAAGTGCCCCAATGATGATACAGGTCTCCTCGCAAGGTGTTCGGGATCCGGAAAATCCCTCGGAGTATGTGTTAACATCCCGCATGCCCCGCTTAGCCCCCATGTCCTTTGTCTTCCCCTTTTTTCCTCTTTTCTTGGCCTTTTTCCCCTTCAGTTACGAAACCGCCGCCCTGCCTGGGTGGCAGTCTCATGACCGCCGCCCTGATCAGGGCGGCGGTCCTGTAACTACCGCCCTGCTCAGAGCGGCGGTCCTGCACGTGTTTTCCAGAAAGCGCTTTGACGTGACTCATGTAAAATATCAATGTTTCACCAGCTTTCCTTGCCGACTTGGGCATGCATTTATGTTTTTGGTCCCCTAGAATAGTGTTTGGCCATTGTTTATGGTTTTTAGAGTTCAGTTTGGTTTTGATCTTTGGGTGAATGAAAGCTATAAATAAATGGTTTGTGCACAAACAAATGGTCTGATCTTTTTCTCTCATCCTCTCATTTTCCATAGTTCAGTTTATCATTTTGCTTAGAGGCCATTTGCAGGCTTGGTTAGTATTGTGCAGCTGTTGGTAAGCCACATATCCATCTTGTGCAAGTGTTGTCTGCTAGGTCTGCCCCTCATTCACTTTCAAGCTCTCATTTCATAGTTCAGTCTTTTGTTTTGTTTAGAGCCATAGTTTTAATTCCCTTGCATGCTTAGTTAGCATTGTCCAGCTGTTGGTAAGCCACATATCCAGCTTGTGTAAACAGTGTTCGTTGTTTTATCCATTCCATTGAAGTAGAATAGCTTAGGAAGCCATTAAAGTTACAGGTTTTGCTCTTCAAACAGGATAGTTTCAGGTTCTGGTCACTTTATGTTGCATGACTCGCAGTAAAATCCCGCTAGGAATTGCATAAGCCAAGCTCTGTACTCTTGCGCTATCCCTCTCCTACTCACATTTTTCAGTCTGCATTCTGAGCTGTCCTTGTCCCAATATCTATTTCTGTCGATGCTAGCATTACATGCTTTTCTGGATCCACGTGAACATGAAAGAATGAGGAGATCACACTGAGGGGACAAGATCACACACACCATCGGATTCGCCACTGTTTTGCGGAATCCAGGTTCTAGCTTTCAAAGTTCTAGTTAGAATCATATCAAATAGAATAGTTAATTGCTTTATTTCGATAAAATTTCTATTCTCGATATTGCCAGGGAAGCTGTGAGGATTGATAGTTTCTGAGAAACTATGATTCACTCCTCACTTCTGAGGTAGGATCGAGAATCTTGCAAGTAGATTAGGAAAGTTATTGCATTATTTAGAATAAATCTACAAATCACACAGACAAATAACTACACTCGGTTATCTTGTTTGTTTTAAATTGTTTCATTAGTTGTTATTTCTAGATATGTTTAAATAGCTATTTTCCTTAAACTCTTAAAAGGTTTCTCAAAAAAATAGAGGTTATATATGTTTTAGATTTATTCCACGTAGTTAGAATTTGCTTTGTTACAGTTAGATTTACATTTTATTTTGTATGACAATCATGGGACCTCAGGAGCCCAGGGAATACATATTTGAGCCAATCGTGCCTCAACCAAACCTCGTCACAGCAATAGTTGACATAGACCAAAACCTCAGAATACAAGTATTCCAAACAACAACAGATTTACAACTGATCAGTTCTTAGTTGAGAGGGTTAAACATAGAAGACGACCAAGCACACACGTTTTGGTCAAATCAACCGAATTACAGATTACCCTATACAAACATTCACATGACTGTAGAAGGGTTCGAAAGAGAACAAACCTTTGGTTGTGATCCTTTGGTCCCACAGCCAGGTGCAGGAGACACTCTCACAGATATAGATACTAGTCTAAGGATCCAGGTTGCACGAACGCCTGTGAGATATTCTAAGAAAATCACGCAGTTGTTGGTCCTAAACATAGAAGCTGAGAAAGCATATGATTATTGGATACTAGGAATTAGGACTTGATTTCGTATATGACCATAACAGGACCGTAACAACCAAGAGTCTACGGTTGTGACCCACAAGTCCCACAGCCTAACGAATCCATAATTCAATCAGATATAAACACTGGCTTACGCACACTAGATTTCCAATCCACTCCACTTCCACCCATCATCATCGAACAATTGTCCTTACTAGATATAGCGGCTAACAAAGCTAGAGAATTCTGGACTAAGCCAGAGAATCGTCCGTAGAGTCAATTGTTTCCACCATCCACCATATGACCTTATCTGGAGACATACACGAAACTATCCCAGGTCATTTCCCACGTATTCCACAACCCATAGATCGAATCACGCCAGAGCTCGATATTGATTGGAGCCTTCGAGCAGTCATCCTTTCCGATCGATCTATCACACCAGTCCAAGTTAGAAGAGATTTCTTTGCCTTAGATTCACAAATTCCATTAGTGCGTGTCGAAGACATTAGACTTCCTAACTAGTTTGTCTACATCCCACACATATTCCATCCCCACCGGCTGTCTCGGCACGACCTCGGGAGGTCAGGTTTGTGGAAGAGTTACCTGTAGATTCCCACGCTCGCTTGTCACTTTTCCGGTGTACTGTATCCCTCTGCACTATGACAGTAGCTAAATCAGGTTTCCCTAGCCTTAGCAATGCCGCCCATAGCTATGCCACACATTAGTGCTTGTATCCATCAGTGACACCTGCATCATCAATCCATCTATCTTGTACCTACTTCTCTTGCCCTAGAAACACTCGGACATGGTGGAGACATGGGTCTCTCCACTTCATCTCTATAGTATTGTGGGAAAGGTGGGGGCACATCTTGCAGTATTCCAAACTGTCGTCTGAACCTATCCACGAGAATCATCTTATGCTCCCCGACATGCCACCCCTGTATCCATTACAATAGTTTAAGCTCATCTAACTCCTCATACATGCCTCTGTATAATGGATAGTCAACATATGGTCTCCACATGATATCAACTACCGAAAGGCTCTCCAATCATTGTCTATAGTATGACATATCATATGTGTCCCTCACCGCCCTTGGTTGTCCACCAACTTGTACCCATCACCTAAAACCAACTCTAAACACGCCACCCCCAAACCAATCCTATCATGGTAAACCAACTAAATGCACATAAACAATGTGCTGATATGCCCAATATTCTAGTAAATAGGTACAACATATACCAAATCTCCTCAATATCCCATAGGCCCATAGCTCCCTATACAGCTAAACTAGGAAGGATAGTGCCCAAGAAAAGCGTATCTTCTCGTCTATCATATCTTGTAGCACACTCATCAGTGCTTACAGAAATCTCCCACCCTCAGAATCTGGAAGATAAAATCATCCCACAACTACCATCTTCAGTACTGATAGCCTAGTCTCCTGCGGATAGGCTATATACATATCTCCATAAGCGAGACTGCCACTTTGGTACCTCAGCCCACTCATTTCCTCACCAAATACCTCCACTATCAAATACACTAATGCCTCTAATGAAATGGAAGATATTGGCTCCCCAAAAATACGAAGTTGCAAGATCTTATAAACATCCTCCAAGGTGATGGTCATCTCGCCCGTCGGTAAGTGAAAGGTATTGGTCATGGAGTCCCATATATCAATGAGAGTGACCATCAAGCTATGATCCCGTTAATTCCAACATTGGTCATGTGTTCCCACTCCTCCACGGTCATGCTAGGTCACATCTATACCGGTAGGGGTGATACTTTGTCCCTCATCCTCATTTGATCTCTTGCATGTATCATCCAACATGACCTTGTTAAAACTTGACCACCTCAAATCACTTATTACCCACCACACAATACCCAACCACATCAGTCATGCCTACTCCCTTTACCTAATTCACCTACAAACCTATTGTCCCCTATCATCATTACCCACTATTTTAGTTCAACTCACATACTTACCTATCCCACATTGCCAAAATAACAATTTACCCGTTTCTCTCTACATAAATCTTCACCTACACCTTCCTCACCTATTTTACTTTCCTACTTAGCCCTTCATTCACTTATTTACTCTTAATCACGATAGACATAAGTTTCCATGACCGTCATCAGTCCTTTTTGACCAACATCAGTCACCTAGACCTTGATCAATGCTGGCCAAAGCCCATTGACATCTACCAACCCATTACCGACATCGGTCTCTATTTGGGCCAAAAATCAAAACCTCTATCCTCATTATCAACAACTTCACTAAAAAAACCTAAATACCTACTCCTACCCATCCAAACCTATCTTAGATTCATTACCAACCCTATTTAAGCTACATTGGACCTTCCCCCTCCCTCATTTTATTCATTTTTAACCACGAATTCACAAATTAACATTATACCCAAATTTTACACAAAACAATTTCAACAAACTTTCTTTCAATTAAATTAAGGATTTAGATTGACTCCTACCTCATCTTGGCTCCATCTCCGTAGTGGAATGTCTGGCCACTACGCCAATGGTCCACCTTCTCCCTCTCCCTCCTCTGCCATGCCCAAAATCAACTCCTCACCTCACAACCAATTGAATCAATCAACTCAATCTCGTGGACCCACCAATCGAATGCCAATCACCCACTATGTGGTTTTCCAAATCATCTCCACACCTCGTACTGTCGCTTTCCACTCTTACACTTTTGCTTTGTCGTTCTCTAAAAATGGAAATGTTGAAATGATTCCATAAAATGTGGATTTTTCCTTTTTTAACCCCAAATCAACATGACTGACGTCGGTCATGTCGTGCCCTTGAAAACCAACATCAGTTACACTATAACCGGCATCGCTCACCCGACATCACCATTTGACCCACCCCATGCCCATTCTGCCTAAAACCATTATTTATCTAACAACGTTTGACCTTACCAACACCTATTACACCTTACTCACAAGCCTCCATTACCTGTACATTTCCTTAACTACATTTAGAAACATGTTATTTACCCATACCTTAGCCTTACCTATGCCCTGACCTACATACCCTGACCTGAATTGCCTTTTGTGACATTTGAATTTGTGTACTCCCTATACCTTGAAATTTTGTTACACATGTTATTTATCCTAATGACCTTACCTTTCCTAATGACGTGATGTTTATCTTGACCATACCTTTGGTGCCATGGAACAAAACCTATTACCCATTCCTACATTGAACCTCATTGTGCTTCATGACCATATCCTATACTTTAGATACCTGAATCACTTCAACCTTGTTTGGATAAACCTATCACCCTTTTGACAATGTAGTGGTTGCAAGCTCTTTTGTCTTGTACTGTATCACAATCTATACATGTGCGTGTGTTTTATTGCCATTACCCATTAGCCAATATCACTGTAACCTTTAAATTTTACCTTGAAAACGTTAAAAGTTGATTCAAAATTTCTTCTAAAAGCTTTCACCTGGAAGTGTTTTAGAGATTTGTTGAAGTTCTCCGAAACTCTGAAGTCCAAAAATTTGGAATTCAAAGCATTTCCTTTTCAGGGAACAAAATGCCAAAATCAAAATTTTAATCCCAAAGTTCCGAACTCTGAAATCCCAAAATTTTGAAATTACGGGGTTTCAGACTTTCAGGATTCAGAAGTCTCCTTTGACAAATTTTACTTTTTTGACTTGGAGTTCCAAAGTCTGAAACTATGAAGTTCCAAAATTTTAGAACTTCATACTGTCGGGTTTTGGAATTCTACAATGCCCTTTCGAGAAATCTCTTTTCGGAGTTCTGAATTCCAAAAGTCCAAAGTTCCAAAATTTCGGAACTTTGGACTTTTGGGTTTCAGAGTTTCCCTTCTTTGTTTTGATATTTTCACCTCTAGACTTCTGAAGTCTGAAATTTTGGAACTTCAAAATTTCAGGTTTTAGAGTCCTCTATCATCTTTTCATAAACTTCTTCTCTCAAGTCTGGAAGTCTGAAACTCCGAAGTTCCAAAATTTTAGAACTTTTGACTTTCTGGGTTTCGGACGTTAGGGTTCTATGGGCATTTAATTTTCACCAACTCCCCAACTGTCAGCTTTTGGCATTAATTTTGAATTTTTCTATATAAACTGATATTTTTATCGGTCATTTTCACCTAACTTTTCACTCTGACATCCTGATTTTTTTACCTGAATCTTTGTACTTTCGAGGTGTCATTTTCAAGGTAACTTTGTTTGGGTTATTTCTTCTTGGTTTATGATTATTTTGGGTTTTTCTTCCTTTTTTATTTTATTTGGCTCTTCCTTTATCTTATTTGGAACTGGAACCCTCATCATCCACCATGTTTTCCTTTAAAATGTTGTGTGATCTTCACAACCACAAAATTCAATATCTACAGGCATCTAATCCAAATTGCATGTTAATTTCTTCCAGATCTCTACAAGGGTTAGATTCTCATTCCTTTCTTGGTGGTAAAATCATAGTTCACATATTGTTCTTTCATAGGTTTGATTTTCAGACTTTTGGAGGTTTGTTGTTTCGGGTTTTGGAGGTCTATCGTTTTGGAGATTCCTTTTTCAGACTTTCAGAAGTTAGATTTTCAGAGTTTTAGAGGTCTATCTTTTTTGGGGTTTTCAGAGGTTTGCACTTCAGAGTTTAAATCCTTTCAGAATTCATCATTTTGGGGTTTTTATAGTATTTGTTACAAATTTCTAAAAGCTCTTTTCGGATTCCAAAATCAGAACTTGATGTCAACCTCTTCCTCAAAAGGAAAAAAATATATGAAATATACATTGTTAGGAGTTGCTCCTCATTTGTGTCTTTCTTCAAACTTAGGAAATATTGGAGATACAAATCTTGGGAAAATAGACTTTCCAGACTTCTGCGAAAGGTTAAGAGCTCCTAACAAGAAGTCGTAGATGCAGACTATATATGACAGTGGACTTGCTCTTGCTTCCATTTTTCCTACATCCATGCATTGTCCCAAATTTGTCTTGGCCATAATAGCCCATTTTGATGAAGATTCCAGAAGGGTGAGGAATGAGGATGGCAAGGTTGTAATTTGATTTGACTCTGATTTCTTTGAATATTTTTCAAACTCCCAGATGTTGAGGATTATGCCACAATTTCACCCGAAGCTGCAATTGAACATTGGGACAAGGAAACCGAATTATGTATGAGGGTCATGATGAAGAGCTACTTGGCCAAGAGTGTCACCAAGTTACCTAAGACAATGTTTCAGTCAAATTTTATTTAGGAAGTGAACGATATGATCATGTTGTTGAGTAGAGTTTCAGGTCTTGCTTCTGTAAAAGAGTTTCAGGAATGGATGTTCCTATACATTGCCACTATCAAGAAGAAAAAAGAATTCATATGATGGGGAGAGCATATCAGTAGCTCTATTTGTTTTCAATTAAGTAAAGTCTTGTCTTCCAAGAAATTTTACATGACCTCTTTCTTGGTCTATGTTGTAGCTGCCATGGGGGAATTTAATGGGTTAAATACCAAAGGTGTTAGAAGTGCATCTCAAATTTTTTATTTTTATCCTCAAATCACAATGGATGAGGGAAGTAAACATTTTCGCAGAGTCAATGATGCCTTCTTCGTTGTTCTTCTTTATCATTTTGACAAGGATTTGTATAATCGAAGGATTTCTGATGAGGATTTCAAGGAAGTATGAGAGTGGGGAGCCATTTATCTTCAGTTTCCTACATTTACATACATCAGAATTCCCAGTTTCATGGGTGCTCCCAAAAAAATTCCAAGATGCCCTACTGACAAATGGTTTTTGCTAGAGTTAGTTTGGTAATTGTTGGATTATCAAAAAATCAGGAACAAACAACGTAAGGTAGAATTTTAGTTTCCCATTTCAATAAGTCGATATACTTGTGCCAGCATTTATAAATTAAAGAATGTGGATGCAGAAATGTCTGAAGTGACTTTACGAACCTTTCATCCCCGAACCAGTTTTGATTACTGGGGTAAGTTCAGTGAAATGGGTTTATCCAGTTCTCATGTGCCTCAGCTAGAGGATATTTGGATTCACTTTCAGGATGAGTTCATTATCTAGAAATGGGATTATGAAAGGTTGACTTTAGATGAGGTTAGATAGTTTAGAATTACAGAGGTTCCAAAAGAGACTGAGGATGGGGAAAAAGTATTGGATTCAGTGTACAAAGATAACATTGTTTCCAATCAACCATTTCCATGGATTGATTGGTATGTAGAGGGATTTTTCAATACTAAGGAAATGGTGGGGCCCATTTTTCAAAGAACGCATAATTAGTTGGCTACCTTGGGAATTTCACCCAAAGGGTTGGATCAATCTATAAGATCAGAATCCCAACTAACCATGAGTCTTCCTAGACTCACAAAAGGGAAAAGGTCTACCCAAAGGGCCAGTATAATCCCTAAGAAGATTTCATTTGTTGTTGGAATTTCCTCTCTTTCCAAGGATCCTATTTCCAAAGTTGTTTCCCCTATAATACCAGTATCAGAATTTGTCGAGGTTATTGATTCTCCAGTTGTATCACAAAATCTATCACCCCCTCCTTCTATGCCATTATCACTTCCTTCATCACTACCTTCTACTTCTACACTCATTTCTTCTTTTCCATCCCCATCCATGGCCCAAGTATTTTCATCCCTTCCTATCCTCTCAGTAGGGGAAATGATTGGGTCTCCAATTTCCACTTCACTCCCTCTGTCACTTTCATTTCCTTTCATTTCAACTTCTAGCCTCATTGTATCCACTCCTATAGATGTTCTCACATCTACCCCATCCATTATTACCACCTCCATTTCATTTCCAACTAATGTTACCAGTGTTATTGCGTTGTCTAATGCTCCAGGTGTTAAATCAGTTGTGCAAATTTTATCGACATCTACTATACCAGAATGGTTGTATCGCCAAACTCTAAAATAGAAGAATAAGGTGCCTCTGGTAGATGTAATAGATCTGAGTGTGTTGGAACCTACTCCAAGGAGACAGGCCAAATGGCCAAAGATCATCTCTAGTCTATCTATAAATCAATCATGAGAGATGGTCATGGAAATTACTACTCCCATAGAGGGAAAGCCTAAAGAAACTATCACAATAGCGAATTATAAAATTTCCATATTTTCACTAGGTAAGACATCACACGAAGGTTCCAAACAAGATGTATAAGAGAATCTTGGGAATTTTTTGGAGAAATATGATAAGGATAAAGCTTCTAAGGATGAACTAAAATCAAAGGTTGACAACTCACTACTTTATTGAGAAAAGTAACACAACCCACTCCAACCACTGATCCTTCAACTACTACTACTCTGATAATTTCTTCCACTCTGGATGATATTTCATATCATGAGATTGAGAAGATAGGTCAGAAGGGAAGATCAGTGAATGGATGGATGGAACACATGCTTCAAGAAGCTAATCCTTTGATCATAGAAGCTGTTGAAATATATAATGATTTGCAAACCAAAAGAGCCTCTATTCATAGGATGGATGAAGTCTTCTCTGAAGATAATAATAATTTGAATTTGAATTTGACCACATGGGGTGAGATTAGAGAGGAGGATTCAGATCTACTTCTTCAAGAAGAAGTAATTGATGATATTTCCAAGTTGTTTGAATTTCATAAGGCTATGGAATTTAGGTCCCAGGTGTTACAAGATTTGATCAAAAAATTGGATGACAAACATGTGGAAATAATAGATGCTCTAAATGATATCTCAGAAGAGTTTGATAATATCAATTGAAAATTATTCAATGAGAATATTGATGCCCTTCCAGTGGATCAAATTAAGTCCAATTTCAAGGATTTGGTGAAGAAAGATGATGAGGTAACTAAGAATTTCAAGTAATGACTCAATTGACTAGGTTGGTTTCATGTCAGAATTTACATGAGTGACTAAAGAAAGTGGTGAGTAAACTCAAAAGGATTTTTGTTAAAGTGGCAAGAGAGATTGAAACAACGGATGTGGTGAGTCATTACGCATGTGGACCAGAGGAAGAGGAAGTACAAGGAATCATCAAACGTTTCATCGATTACAAGCATCAGATGACTATGTGTGAGAAAGTGCAGGGGAAAACTGAAGAAGAAAAGGATGTTACATGACCAAGCTAAACTAGGCGGCCATGGAAGGACTGTTCCAATTTCTGGATCAATTCTAGTTGCAGGGTTGACTGGGTCAAACCTTTGCAACTACTTTGCTATTTTTATGGGAGCCTGTTCCCTGGAACTTAATTACATTCTATTTTTAGTAATTTTTTAGTTAAGGTCTAGTTGTAATGGCTCAACCTAAAGAACTTATAAATAGTTAAGTGCATGAGGTTTTTAAGATATAGATAGAGATCATTGGAGAAGTTACTCTTCAAGCTTGGAAGAGTACTTTGAATGCTTTGGAACCTTTCAACTATATTCAGAACAATATTTTTCCATGAAATATCTAATTCATTGTGTTAATGGTTGATCCATGTATGCTTTGTGAATGTGTAATTCCTTAGTGTAAGTGATTAACTCACCTTTATTTCAGAGTATCTTGTTTTAATTTGTGGGAGAATGATGTGGTTATTTTGAATATCAGTTGTGAAAATCTTATATTCCTTCTGTTATAAAGTTACATTATCATTAGCTACCATTAAGAGAAAGGGATGTATGACATGTGCATATCATATATTGTCATGATTTGTTGATTGTGTATTCAAATAAATTTGATCTATCTATTAGGTATGTTTGGGGTCTTACAAAGGAATATATGATATTTTTCTATGGTCATTATTTTCCCTGTATAAATATCATAAGTTAAATTATATTGTGATGGTTACTTTATCCTTTCTAAGTTAACCCTTTCCAGTGTAAAGATCAGAAAATTATCTAGTTATACTCTCTTGGTGTATCACCGTATTTTCCTTATTTTTGTTATTTCTAACCTTGAACCCCATGAATTGAGTAGATTAGAGTAATTTTAAATTTTTCTTAGCCTTGCACTTCGATCTTAAATTGAGTGCCCCAAGTTCCAAAGGAAGTCGGACTTCTCTGGAGGTTCATCCCAAGGCAACAAGGTCCCACACCTTGGGAATGTTCCAACATTGCATAGGATCTTTCAGAAATTTAATGGGTGCGTGATCTGTGTGACAACAATTTTTTGCGCGCCCAGTGGGACTAAAGAGAGTTGGTACTTCTCTTCATATTTACATAACTCAAAGTACCTGGTTACTCCATATCTTTGGATTTTGTATCTCAGTGTGTTAATATATATGAAGAATTTAGACAAGAGATTCAATGCGATGAGAGGGGAATTATCAACATATTGAATTATCTTTGTCTTCTCCAAGAAGATGAAGACGCGTTTCAGAATTACTATTCACATTGTCTCCCCGCAAGCATCATTCTACTCCCCCTGATGGAAGATTCCATCCACTCAGGAATAATAATCCTATTAAAATAATGGCAAGGAACCAAGTTCTCCCCCTTTCAATATAAGCATTCCTCTTGTGTTAGCTCATCATGATTCTATACTTGTTACATCACTCAAAATTTTTCCCTTCTATATAGGGGAAACTCACATTACTCCAATGGAACATATTCTCGATGTAGCCAGCATTTGTATAGTAAATAATATCATGGAGGACAACGTTGCGGTTAGACTTCTTGTTACTTCTTTCAAAGGAAAAGTGCTTCAATGGTTTCGAGGTTTGAGATTTGGAACTATTACCACTTGGGATGAGTTAGGGGAAAATTTTTGCAAGCAGTTCAAAGACAAGAGTGATCACTTATAACTCTTGGAACAACTAACTACTATAAAGCAAGCTCCCCAAGAATACATGAGTGATTTCAATTTTTGGTTCTAAAAGACATGGAATAGCATTCCAAAACTCATAAAACCTTCTCCAAACAATGCATTCCTATAATATTTGTGGGGTTTGAATAGTGATATATCTGTAATGATCCAGTCTATGGGAGGGACTATATTACCAGATGCCTACGAGGTTACCATAAGCATTGAGAATTCCTTAATCTAGGCTAGGAAGATAGCCCCATGAAAACCAATGTTGTTATCCCCTGATATTACAAATACTCAGCCCACCATTTCCCCCATTCTAGCATCTTCCAAATAGCTAGCTCATTCTACCCCTGCCTCCTCAAATAACCTATTTGAAGTCAAGTTGTTGCTATAAACCTTTGGGAATGAGCTTGTTATACTCAAAAGGAAATAAATTCAATATAATCACCCATATCAACCAAAAAAATAGTAGTACCAAGCTAACCATACCCCCTTTCAAGTAAATAACCAACCTCAAAACCAAGTTGCAGGTCAAACTACAAATTTTAGACCTCTAAATTTCAGGAATCCCCTCGCTACTAGTTCTTCTAAATCTATTGTACCTATCCAAAATAATCTAGTTCAAGATTATGAATGGTGTTATCCTTGTTCTCATCCTCACAATAAATTTTTTTTCCTAATGGATTTCTTATCCAATCCCTTATGTCTCAAAGAATATCCACCCCTTTGGAACCAATAGAGAAATCACCTACACAGGAAATAGCAGATCAGCCACAGCACCTGAAGAAACCACTTTGCTGAATTGGAAAGCAGAAGGTTTTTATGGGGTGAATACATATGCTTCGTCTGTAGTAGAGAATAATCATTATAAGAAGAGTGTGATGGAAATATAATCTTCCAAAGCTAACTAGGCTTCTACTTCATAACATTGGTCACAAACAATAGTTGATAAGAACGTAGGAAATAGATAGCTAGAAACAACCGCTAGTTAAGCGGTAAGGAAAGATGGTTCCTTAGGCATCACGATACCCAATAAAAAATTTCCAAAAGAGGAATCTGATGCCCAAAGAAGTGTCAGAAAAGTAGGAGAAATTCCATTCAGTATTGTAGAACAAATGAAGAAGACCAACCTGAGTGTTACTATGTGGGATGCCCTATTTATTCCTTCTCAAAGAAATTTATTGCGAGAGGCCTTGAACAATTTTGGTAAAAATGACAGATCATCAGGTCATGGAGAAACAATTGCAATAAGCTTTTACCAACCAAAAGGGAAAAGTATTCCTAAGGCCAACAAACATCCTCCATTCTATATCTCTTTGATCATTAGTGATCATTTGGTGCATAATTACATGCTTGATTCTGGTGTCGATAGTTTTGGCATGCCCAAACAAATTAAATACATGTTGGGAATACAATATACTCCAATCTCTAGGGGAATTTTTTAGTTATATGGTACTATAGTTCAGACCATTGGAATCATCAAAGGACTCTAGCTTACCATTCATGCATGCCCCAATTTGTCATTCACATAAGACATATCATTTATCGATATTCCTCCTCTCTTCACCATCTTCCTATCACAAGATTTCAATGCCAAGATGGGTTGCTACCTGTCATGGATTAGTTACATAGGATCATCAGAACTTGGTATGGGTTGAAGGTGACTATAAGGGCACTACCAATTTTCCATAACCATGTGGAGCCATACAATTCTAGTCCCATAAATGGGAATTATGTCATTGGTGACCCTAAAGAAGAAGATGTCGATCATGAACCAACTACTCTTGTAGAGGAGGTTCTTGATACAGTGCTAGATGAGGTAAGTGTAGATCATTAATACGATCCCTACACTGATTTCTTAGCAGAGGAAGAAGTTGGTTTGCTACTTTTGGAAGAGACGGGATTGGGAACATATTACATTCACGAAGAAGGAACAACCATACCACAACTTGTCAAAACAAAAAGCAATCTTGAAGGATTGTGGAAATTATTCTTCGATGGCTCAAGGATTAAGAATGGATCTAGTGTCAGTGTTATGCTAATTTCTCCAGAAGGAAATAAATACTTCTCATCTTTTCGATTATAATTTTGTTGCACTAAAAATGTTGCGGAATACAAGGCCCTAATGGAGGGAATTCATCTTGCTCAAAAGAGGGGTATTAAATCTTTGGTTGTTTTTTGGGACATTGATTTAGTTTTTCATCAAGTGATGGAACGTAGTGCATATAATTTAAGATCATACAAAAATCGAGTCTGGGATTTGATCGAAGATTTTGAAGCTTTTGGGATCCATCATGTTCTTAGAAAAAAACCAAGATCCTGATAGGCTTGCTACAATTGGTACACAATACGACATACTGATTAATATCACAAAGGAAGGATAACAATTGGTCAAAATAGTGGTTCGACCTGTAGTCCCTGATAATGTAAGTAGCTGGCAAGTGTTTGATAGTGACCAAAAAAATTTCATGTTTCTACAAACAGAGGCGGAGTTTTCCGCGAAAGGTCAAGCTAAGTTACAGGAAGCATACATCAATCAAATAATTCAATTGAAAATAAATAAGATACCAAAAGTATTAGTTACTTTGGAATATATCTTCAATTCAAATGATCAAGCTAGGAAATGGAACTCAAACATGGTGGTCAAAGAAGATGATTTTGAGGAGGTTGAAGTGGCCAGTGAGAAATTTTTGAAGATTGGTAAAGTATGTACTTCTAAAGAAAAGGAAGCTTTTATCAAACTATGTCAAGAGTATCATGAAATTTTCACATGGATCTATAAGGACATGTGTGGCTTTGATCTAGGGCTAACACAACATACTATTGAACTGGACCCTCATGCCAAGCCAGTTCACTAGAAACAGAGGCCGATTAATCCCAAAATTGAGCCACTAATGAGAAAGGAAGTAACCAAACTCATAGAGGTATGTATAATTTTTCCTATTAAGCATTCATCTTGGGTGGCCAATCTGGTTCCTGTACGGAAGAAAAACAGAGAAATTAAAGTGTGCATGGATTTCAAATATCTAAACTGTGCATCATTGAAATATCATTATCCTCATCTTTTAATGGAGAAAATTCTTCAAACAGTAGCAAGAGCTTAGAGGTTTTATTTTCTTGATGGTTATTTAGGTTATAGTGTAATCAAATTCTAGTTCAAGAATTTGACCAATTTAAAATTTCCTTCACCACCAAGTGGGGCACATATGCTTATAAAAAAATTCCATTCATCTTGTCCAAATTTGGGGCTACTTTTCAAAGAGCCATGGATATGGCATTTAAAGGAATAATCAACAATATCATTTTGGTTTACTTGGATGATATAATTGTGTATTATAAGCATGCAGGTGATCATATCACACATCTAAGAAATGTTTTCTGGAGGTGTAGGGAATTTGGGGTTTCCCTTAATCCTAAAAAGTGTATTTTCACAGTGCATGAGGGAAAGATATAGGGGCATGTTGTTTCATCAGAAGGATTATGAATCGATCCAGCTAGGATTTTCTCAATTTTGTCTCTCTCCCTCCCAAGTCACAAAAGGGACTCCAAAGCTTTCTAGGAACCATAAATTTCATGTGGAGATTCATTCCTCAATTCACAGAATTGGCTAAACCACTGATAGTTATGCTAAAGAAAAATATGCCTTTCTCATGGATAAAGGAAGGAAGGGAGAGTTTTGAAGCCATCAAAATGGCCATTTCTCAAGCTCCAATGCTGGTGAACCCCAGGTTTGATAAAAATTTTATTCTTTATGCTTTTGCATGTTAAGAGAGCATTTCATGTATCCTCACCTAGAAAAATGATGATTTGATGGAGTAACCCATTACTTTTTTTAGTCAATCCCTCAAATATTATGAGCTCAAATATTCATTTATTGAAAAATAAGTCTTTGCAATTATTTGAGCTTTGAAGAAATTAAAGCACATGTTGTCTAACAAAAAAATTCACCTGATGGTGTCTCATCTTGGCGTAAGGACTTTTTGTTGAACAAAGAGATGAATGAGAAAACATGCTGAATGGATCATGAAGGTGATGGAGTATGACGTACACATAAAAGTTACTAAACTTTCATAGGTAAAGGTTTGTGTTAACAGCTTGTTGTAGACATGGAATTCAAAGGTGATGAAGATGTTATGCTCTTGAATACTGATGAAGGTGATGATCAAATTGATTGGTTATCCAAGATGAAGAATTTCCTTTTCTCAGGAGTATATCCTATGAACATGGATAAAATTCAAAGATGAGCCTTCCATCTTTAGTCTATTCCATATGTTTTGGTGGATAATGTTCTCTTTCAAAAGGATTTGAACGGTGTTCTCCTTTGCTGTGTGAGATCCGGAACAGGTAAGTAAGATACTAGAAGAGTTTCACAATGGTGTATCTGGAGGACATTTATCATGTGAACAACTGCTACCAAAATCATGCGATCTGGTTATTATTGGATAGATTTGTTCAAAGATTCCCATCTTTGGGTGAGGAAATGTAAGGAATGTGCCCTTTTTACTGGAAAGTAGAAGTTGGCATCTCTTCCACTACATCCAATTCAAGTGGATCAACCTTTCATTCAATGGGGGTTGGATTTCATCGGGATGATTAATCCTCCATCCAGTGATGTACATAAATGGGTTCTTACTACAACAGACTACTTTACTCGATGGACAGAGGCAATAGCATTGAAAGAAAGCAATGAAAAGGAAGTCCTTGATTTCTTAGAAGGTATAATGACAAGGTATGGTGTTCCATTTACAGTTATTTTAGATAATGCAATGGATTTTCTTGGCCTAAATTTGAGTTAATGGGTTGTTAGGAATCGGGTCTATCTCAAAAATTCATCCAATTACTATCTGCAAGGAAATAGATTCGGTGAGTATAGTAACCAGAATCTCATAAGGATTATAAAATGCACAATGGAGACTAACATGAGGACTTGGCATACACAACTTAAGACTTCCTTATGGGAAGATTGAATCACACCCAAGAGGGCCATCGACAATTCTCCTTTCATGCTTGTATATGGAAGGAAAGAAAAACTTCCGCTCTCCTTAGAGTTACCTTCTTTGGAGTTAGCACATCAGCTAGACATTATGGAAAATGATTCCTTGACCATAAGGTTTGCTGAACTCATGGAATTGGAAGAATTACAAAACATGGCTATGAAGAATTTGGAACAACATCAGGCTCAGGTTAAAAATTCTTTTGATAAGAAAATGTCCAACAAACATTTTCAAGATGAAGATTTAATTCTCAAATGGGATGAATATAGAGCTAAACTAGGCAAACATGCCAACTTTGATACTCTTTGGAGTGGGCCATACATCGTCATGATTTACAAAGAGGGGAATTCATTTCGTCTATCTAGACTCAATGGAGAAGAACCACCCATTCATGTGAATGGGATACATATTAAATCTTGCTTTTGAGATCATTCCACCCCCCTGTATAGTGTTCATTTTATCTTTTCCTCCCAAGTGCTTCGCACATTGTGTGTTTTTTTTTTCTATTTCTTTTCTTTTTTTGTGCTCTGAATGTACTTCTCTTGAAGGACTCTTTTACTGAATGGTTTTGTATAAGGCTACTGACATAAAATCTTAGCAAGAAAGCATTCCCTGGATGTCACCAAAAATGTTAACCTTTAAATTTTACTTTAAAAATGTTAAAAGTTGATTCAGAATTTCTTTTGAAATCTTTCACCTGAAATTATTTTAGAAATTTGTTGAAATTCTCCAAAACTCCAAATTTTTGGACTTTGGATTTTGGAGGGTTTCCTTTTTAGTGAACAAACTACCAAAATCAAAATTTTAATTCCAAAGTTCCAAACTCCAAAAGCCTGAAATTCTAAAATTTTAGGGTTTCGGACTTTCGGGATTCGGAAGTCTCCTTTGGCAATTTTTACTTTTTTGACTTGGAGTTCCATAATTTTGGAACTTCAGACTTTCAGGCTTCAGAAGTCTACAGTTCCCTTTCAAGAAATCTCTTTCTGTAGTTCCGAAGTCTGAAACTCTGAAGTTCTAAAATTTTGAAACTTCAAAATTTTAGGTTTCGGAGTCTCCCTTCTTTGTTTTAATATTTTCTCCTTCATACTTCTAAAGTATGAAACTCCGAAGTTCCAAAATTTTAGAACTTCAGACTTTTAGGTTTCGGAGTCCTTCATCATTTTTTCATAAACATCTTCTCTCAAGTTCCAAAGTATGAAACTCCAAAGTTTCAAAATTTTAGAACTTCAAACTTTTAGGGTTTCAGACTTCAGGGTTCTATGGGAATTTAATTCTCACCAACCCCCCACGTGCTGTTTTTCGACATTAATTTTGGATTTTTTCTAAATAAACTCACATTTTTATCTATCATTTTCACCTGAATTTTTCTCTAACACTTTGATTTTTACCAAATTCTTTATACTTTCGAGGTGTCATTTTCAAGATAATTTTGTTAGGTTATTTCTTCTTGGTTTATGATTATTTTGGATTTTATTCCTTGCTTATTTTCTTTTGTTCTTTTTTCATGTTTGGAACTAGAACCCTCATCATCCACCATGTTTTCCTTAAAAAATGTTTCCTGATATTCACAACCATAAAATTCAATATGTGCAGGCATCTAATCCAAATTGCATGTTAATTTCTTCCAGATCTCTACAAGGGTTGTATTCTCATTCCTTTCTCGGTGGCGAATTCACAGTTCACATATTGTTCTTTCAGAGGTTTGATTTTTTGACTTTCAGAGGTTTCTTTTTTCAAGTTTCAGAGGTCTTCCTTTTCAGAGATTTGATTTTTGGGGTTTCAGATGTTCCTTTCTCAGAATTTTGGAAGTTTTTGTTTCAGAAGTTCCTTCTTTCAGGATTTTGGAACTTCCACTTTCAGACTTTCTATAGGGCCCCTAGAATATTGACTAAGTATGAAGGCACATGGGTGTGCGAGACCCCAATTATAGAAGGGCGCACAAGGAAAAATTACACAGGAGGAAGAGTTAAGGAGGCATATGGTTTGCGCGGCATGCGAAAGGAGGTTCGGGACTTAACCGATTTAAGAAAAAAAGGTAGAACACGTGAAAAGCGTGATCGGTTACACGCGGATAAGATGCCAGCTTGGCAACAGGTGGCCCAGGAAAGAGCATGCCAGTAAGGGAATCTTCTAGAAGACCATCATGAGATGGAGTGGAGAGCTCAGGCCTGATGAAACATGCTCACTGAAGGACCACATTTGACACTTGGTGATGGATTTGAGGGCATGGCAAGGTTATTTGGCAATCTGGGAAGGTGATAAATACAAGTGCATGAAGTGGGAAAATGGAGACATAGACAAGGAGACTGAGATAACATACAGATGGGGATATAGAGATAGAGGAAGAGATATACATAGAGAAAGAGATAACATGGGTGAGGCTCTGCAGGGTTACTGCAAGAGGAAATTTGATGCAGAAAGGAATGTACTAAGCTTAGCATTGTAATTTCTTTTTCTCTTTTGCATAGTTATACAAGCCTAGTGATGTGCATGACTGCGGTCTACCCTCTATGGCTCTTGTAATGAAATGATGAATACAATGAGGTTACCTATTGTAATTAGATATGAATATCAGTGGGTTTTATGTATATTTCGTTCATAGAAGTTCTCTTTCCTTTCGTGCTATGAATGAATGGTTGTATCTTTCTATTATAATATATGTTATGGAGTCTTTTAAAACACTCGGTCTGAAGAAACTACAGGGATCTGGAGGCCGTTATGATCCCTATGATTCTTGTATGTCTAAACTTCTTTCCTGAATACTCTTATACTACTCATAGATGAATGATTCCCACTAAAACTCACATAAAAGAGAAACTCAACACCCGCGCATGCCTCAAGTGAGTGCTCAAATTCTACTGGTTGATAGGCCGACACGCATGGGATTCCTTCCTTTTATAGTGGGAGTAAAATTGACTACATCTTGGTTTCGTTGCTAGGACCTCTTTTCGAAATTGTAGTGGGATATAACATGCATCATGATCTGTGTAAAGAGTAATGATGGATCAGTTAACATTGGAAAATGTTGACTCATGGTTCAAGAGCATGGAGGATGAATTTTCCCAGAGATTCAGCACTAGACCTGAGTTTGATACACGTAGATGGGTAGAGTAGAATCTCTACCATGATCTATATGAGACTTTTTTCTATTGCTTCCCAGTAGAGTTATTTGGGTGGCTTTCATCCTATGCATCTAGATCAAGTTGGCATTATGGATCACATATATGGACCAAATAAGACTACCAGAGGTTGCAGGATGCATATCTCACATGGACCCATGCTATAGATCATTGGTGGGGAGAATTACTAGCTAGCTACACTCTGGAATATGCCATTTCCACGTATTCTTGCCCAGTGATTGTTGATTTTGAGTTTCTACAAGAACCTAGAGGAACATTTATACATGTTATTCCTCTATCCATGAAGATATTAATGGTTACTATGAGTTTAGAGGTGTTCCCAATGGCCAGCTAAACCATTTTGAGTACTGGGTAAGGAAGATCAGGTGGAGGAAGATGGCATATGAGATGACAGAAAGGGAGATGGAAGAAAGACGGGTCAAGTATGACCAAGTGCATGAAAGGGAGATTACTAGATAATGTGAGGCTGCTAGTGTGATGGATTTATGGATACAAACATTGTGGGAAGGAATTGAGGTTCATGCGGAGGACGTGGAACCTAAGCAGTTTGTGCTACCCCATCTTGGAAAGCACGTAAGGGAGACCCCTTCGGCTTCTGGTGAGAGCTCATTACATGGAGAAAGGAGATTCGTTGGCACATATCTGAACCAACCTAGTGACTGAGCCCTGGCCCTTGGTTTTCCAAAACCAAGAAGAAGTATTGATCTAGTTGAAACTAGTGAAGAGATAGATTCATGCCTAGGAGATAAAATTTTGCATTCCTTTCTTCTATGGCTACACATATTCTAGTATTCAGAGGAGTTTTTGGATAAGGGAAAAGTTTACAAGCTTTTGTTCTCACATCAAGGAGTGGCATGGGACAAAGTAGCGGTAGTGGGGCACTATCATAGAACGTCAGCGCATGGTTCATTGGGACCGTGGGGGCGCTTGACACAGCTCCTACAGGCCCTATTGGACCCAGTGGTTCTGGTGGATATGGTGGCTCTTGAGGTATAGGACCCAGTGGACCTGGTGGATCAGGTAGTGGAGGAAACACCAGAGGGAACTGAGGCTCTGGTTCAAGACAAGGACCCCAAACACCACCTCAATTTTTCTTTGAAATGTCTCTGCATTTACCAGATTACAGGGGCATTGAGGATTCTGCAGAACATGATCACATGTGTGAACTACTATGGAGCGTGAAAGGTATCACAACCCTAGAAAAAAAGGCTAGTCAATTTTTAATTACGTTGTAAGGGAACGCACATAGCTGGTATAGAAAGTATAACCCTCATCAAATGGTAGTGGATTACACTTCCTTAAAGAATGCATTCCTGGGAGAGTTCCATATTCCTGAGTTTGAGCAAAAACTAATTAGCACTTTGAAGGAGATATAACAAGGAATGGCAGAGAATGTGTGGGAGTATTATGTGTGCTTTAAAACTCTCTTGTCTAAGTTGTCATATGATATACATACTTCTCAGCATGCACAGTGGTTTGTTGGAGAATTGATCACCCCTTTTAGAAGGGAATTGTCTCATAAAATTTTTACAGATACGCACAAAGAATTAGAGGCTACCTTGTGCGCCGAAGCTATTGGTAGTCTTGATACTAGCATTAGCCCATTCTTGGAGGCTCAGATTGTTGTTATGGCTAAGTAGTTAGAAAAGTTATCTTTGAACTCGGTCCATGAGACTTGCAGTGGTTTGTGGTGCACAAATTGTGAGATAGAGGGGCACGTTAAGGATAATTTCCCTCGGAGGATGGTACACACTGTACATTATATTGTGAAATCTATCATGGGCACCATGATGCCAGTAGATGTCCCTTGCTACAGCGTGTGATCAGGAAGAATGTATCCTATTATTACAAGATTTACACCTCCACAACCCATGATACTAAAGACTATAGGCTCATTGATAAGATACATGATGCCATTGACAATGGGGTGCACCAAACCAACATTGTCAATGGTTCTAAAAATTATGATTGCCATTATAAGGAGCACACATATGGAGGCATATGTGGAAGAGGTTTTTAAGGAGGACTCTGTGGACGAGGTAACCATGGAGGAAGGAGTGATTTCCCATGAGGGACATATTTTAACTATGGAGCTATAGAACATTACAAGCATGAGTGCCCAGACTTGTTGTAGTGCTCGTGGTGTGGAAAGAAGCATAAGTATGAGGAGTGCCTGGAGTTATATGAGCATATGAATCAACAGCACCAGAAGGATAAAGGTGCTGCGATGGTCAGCATCAAGAAGGCATACATACAATGGATGCCTCGAGTAACACAGGATGAAGGTTTGGAGCATGTCTTGGTAACAACAAAGGTAGAAGCCACACGCGTAAGGGAGATACCAAGATAGAAGATCCTAGTTTCAAGAGAAGAGCTCATTCATGGAAAGTACCTATTAGTGCCAAATTACAGCACCCCTGGACGCTGATCAGATTTCTAGGTTGATCACTCTTGCATCCAGTGTAATTGCACAACATGGAAACCTCTCTCCAAGTGTGGGACTTGGAAACTGAGAGAGGAATCTCCAGATTAGAGGCTGGTTCCTCAAGCTCCTCTGATTTAGATCTATATTTTGCAAAACTACAGAGGTTTAGATCCTAATCCTATTCTAACTTGCAAGGAGACAAGGGGTAGAAGTGCAAAAATTGAAACTAATTGAAGATGGTGATGCACCAAAAGGAGTGGTGAAACATATTAGTCATGCAAATAGACACAGACCAAGGTTCACAACATAAAAACATACACAGACTGATAATGTATAATTTAGCATCTGAAATCAAGCAAATAACACAAACAGAGGATTGAAACCCATTCACAGAGCTTGCATTATCAATTTAATATCAAAATACGCATTACACCATCAGAGAGGTAAAGAAAACTGTTACAATCCTTGGAGAGGTCTGGTACTTCATCAACCCCTTGAAGAAGGTGAAAGAAGAAGTCTGATATGCCTAAAAATGTTCCTCTTCTTGAAATGAGCCCAAAACTGGCTTTTAAAATGCAAGGGTCGAACCCAGGGAAGAGGAGACGTACAAAGGCATGGGAACCCATTCTTTCTTGACTGCAGGTGTATTAAAATGGCATGGAGGACCTTACAAACCCATACCCTGTCATTTTGACCGGATAACAGGAGAATGAGACCCATTCTGCATTAACTCTGGTCGCTGGAATGTCATTTCCGACCATGAATACGCGTCAGATCTGTTTCTCGATTTTTTCCCTCCAGACTGCTCCAAAACGTAAGATTGACCCTAAAATCTTGTAGATAATTTCACCAGCTTTCCGTTGATATAAAGAACGTGTAAATCCGAGCTCTGGATCAAAAGTTATGGCGATCTGAAGATCTAGGGCACAAAACAGGCGAAAGCGTGTTTTGAAATCCTTTCCCGCGCTCTGCCACCTGGACGACACGTGGGACGTGCTGATTGGACGAGAAATTCTCTCTCCTCCATCTTTCATGGGTTTTCATTTTGAAATTCACTTGTGGGGCCCTTAACTGGAAACGTGGCGTTATTTCATTGGTTCGGGCTGACCTTTTAAAACTTGCCCGTTGACCTTTTTGACCCTTTTTCCCTGAGACACGTGGCGGCTTCTGATTGGTTCTCGGCCCCGCCAGCTTTTCCGCGTACTTCGCCTCCATTTGTCCCAGATGTCCCATTTGATTTTGGGCCCTTTGTGCTCATTTTGGCCGGTTCGGGCATTTCGCGTCCATTTGTCCCAGATGTCCCATTTGATTTTGGACCCTCTGGACTCATTTCGGCCGATTCGGCCAGTTCGGGCATTTTTGGCCCTTTTGTCCCACTTTGCTTCGGACTGACTTGACTCTTTTCGGCCGGTTCGCGCCTTTTCGGCCCGCTTGTCCCGAACTGCTGACAGTTAGTTGATTTTCTCTCGGTCGAACCGGCATTTTGCGCCCGCCGCGCACTTTCGTCCCATTTGTCCCATTTTCTTTTGGACTACCTGTGCTCATTTCGGCCGAACCGGCCGGTTCGGGCCTTTTTGTCCCAAATGTCCCAAATGCTACCTTGAGCAGGACTTAGCCGATTTTCACACTCTTTCCTGGATCAACCTATTTGCCTTTCTGTAACTTTTTTGCATTTTCTCAGAGCTTGCTCCCTGTTTCTTCAGCCAGGGGAGTTAGAAAAATACCTGAAAGGACCCTAGAAACCTGATTTTGCTTTGAATCAATCAATTTGCTTGGGATTTGAATCTTCTGATCCATGTTATCAAAATTTACCCTAGGGGGTGAATTTTGGATAACAATTTGGCGACTCAGCGGGATCATCTGCCTGCTAGATGGAAAGACCAGTTGCCTGAAGCAATCCATTGGGCATGGAGTCATCAAATATTCTATTAGAATCCAAACTGACTCAAAGTGTGCAAGGGGGAAGATGGAAAGTGACCTGATGAAAGCAAAGACATGCTAAACATCTCCATGACAGCAAGTTGTGCCAAGGCACTTAGGGAAAACAAAACTAACCTACAGCAAAACAATGTGCACAAGCACTTGGAGGAAAGAAAATCTAATCTAATATCTATAGGTGTAGTGAACCTCCCTCTAGAAGCAACGCTTGAGATAGATTCCATTTACTGGAATCTGTAGTTCTTCACCATCCAATGAGGCCAATTGGAAAGCATTGTTGCTCTTGCACTTTGTGACCATGTATGGGCCACTCCAAATGGCATCAAATTTTGAATGCCTTCCTGGTTTTGCTCTGTCCACATCCCATTTCAGCACTAGATCTCCTACTTGGAAAGATCTGTCTTTGGCCTTCCTATCAAATGTCTTTTTGATCAAAGCTTGATCCTTTTCCATTGCTTGGGATGCCTGATCTCTGATCTCTTGCAGCTCCATCAACTCTGCATACCTCACCTCCATGGGCTCAAACTCTAGCAACTCCAGCTGTTTCATGAGTTCCAACGTTGGCAACTCAAGTGACATGGGCAAGATTGCCTCTCTTCCGTAGACAAGCCTAAATGGAGAGTTACCCGTGGATCTTTTGGGAGTTATCCTATCAGCCCATAAGGCTGATCTCAGTTTGGTATGCCAAGCCTTCTGATTCTCATCAAGAGTCCTCCTAATGATCCTCAGCAAGTTTTTGTTTGTAGACTCGGCCTGGCCATTACCTTGAGGGTAATAATTTGATGAAGTGCTCAGGTAAATCCCGTTCTTGACAGCCCACTCAGTTACTTTAGATCCGATGAATGCCAATGCATTATCAGAGACTATTGTAGCAGGTACACCAAATCTGGTAGTTATCCCTTCGTAAAAGTCCAAGATGCTAGACTCATTCCCCTCTTTGAGTGCCACTGCTTCTGTCCATCTGGTGAAGTAGTCTGTGGCTGTCAGAATCCATTTGTGCCCTTGGCTCGAATTGGGATTGATGACTCCAATGAAGTCCAAACCCCACTGCATGAATGGCTGATCTACTGTAATTGGATGTAATGGAAGGGCGGCGAGTCTCTCTTTTCCTGTGAAGAATGCACAATTCTTACACCTCTTGATCCATGCATAGCAATCACTAAAGATTTTAGGCCAATAATAACCAGCCTTCATGATTTTCAGAGCTGTCACTCTTGGTGCAAAATGGCCACCAGCTGGTCCATCATGAAACTCTTTCAACACCCTTTGAATCTGACCTGTGTTAATGCATCTCAGCAGCACTCCATTCACGTCCTTCTTGAACAAAACTCCATCAATGATGGTATATGGAACAGCCTGCAACCTAAAGTATCTTCTTTTTTCTTTGCTCATTTTTAGAGGGAACATGCCCGTCTGTAGGAAATGTATCATATTCTGAGTCCAACAGGGAGTGGACACATCATCATTTTCCTGTTTTTTATCATCTTGTAATAGCAGGACAACGTCTTCTTCATCTTCTGGGTTGTCTGGTTGTTTGGAAGCGAGCTGCTCACACAAACCTTTGCCTCTTACCATCTTGGTGATCTTGATCTCAATGTCATACTCCATGACACGGGTGATCCAACCTGCCCTTTTCTCATTCAAATCCTTGTTGAGGAGGAAATCCTTAACCCCAGCATGTGAGACTAGCAACTGTATCTTGTTATTTGAGACTAAATGCTTGAATTTCTTCAAGCTTCTGATTACTGCAAGCACATGCTTTTCAATAAAAGAGTACCTCATTTCGCAGTCACCTAGGCTCTGGCTGAAGAAGGCAATCGGCTGCTCATCATTATCTTTGTTCTGCTGTACCAGAATAGCAGAAATAGTGTCATCACCTCCAAATGCATAGAGGATGAAATCCTTGGAAAAGTCTGGGTTGATGAGAGTGGGTGCCTGGGAGATGGCTTCTTTGATTGCTTCAAAACTCTCCTTGCCTTCTACCGTCCATTTGAAAGCCATGCTTTTTCTTAACATTTTAGTGATGGGCTTGACAAGGGCTGCAAAATTTGGGACAAACCTCCGAACAAAGTTTATCCTTTCCAAGAAACTCTGAAGGGCCTTCTTGTGGCTTGGCAATGGTAGAGCTCTTATGGCTTCGACCCTCTCTGGATCAATTGCTAGTCCCTCCTTGGAGACAATATGGCCAAGGAGCTTCCCTTCATGTGCAAGAAAGATGCACTTCTTAGGATTCAAAGACACACCGAACTTTCTACACCTCTAAAACACTTTCCTGAGGTGAAAGAGATGGTCTGCAGCATTCTTTGAGAAGAGAGTAATATCATCTAAGTATATCAGCACTATCTTGTTGATCAAGCCTTTGAATGCCATATCCATAGCTCGCTGGAATGTTGCTCTGGCGTTCGACAGTCCAAATGGCATCTTCTTGTAAGCATATGTGCCCCATTTGGTTGTGAAGGCTGTCTTGAACTAGTCTTCCCCCTTTACCATAATCTGATTGAAGCCTGAGTAACCATCAAGTAGTGAAAACCTTTCTGAACCAGCTACGACCTGCAATATTTGCTCCATGGAAGGGAGTGGATAGTGGTCCTTGAGAGAGGCTCTATTCAAATCTCTGAATTCAACACATAGCCTGATCTCTCCACTCTTCTTTCTGACTGGAACTAAGTTGGCAACCCAAGTAGAATGCTTGATTGGGAATATAATTGCTGACTCACTCAGCTTGTCCAATTCTTTCCTCATGAGAGGCTCCATGTGTGGATTGACTGGTCTCTGTTTCTGCCTGATAGGCTTAGTATTTGGGTCCAATTCAATGGTATGCTGAGCTAATTTGGGATTGAACCCTTTCAAATCTTCATAACTCCAAGCAAACACGTCAGGGAATTCTTGACATAGCTGTATGAACTCATACCTTTCCTGTTTAGTTGTCATCTTTCCAATTTGCAATGGCTTGTTCTCTTCTACCAAGATGGATACCGAATCTTCTCTTTTGACCTGAATTTTTTCTTTTTCTTTTCTAAACTGATCATTGGGGTTAAAAATGGACTCCAAGGTGATAAGTCCCTTAGGTAGCTTGTCAGTTCTCAGCTGTATCACCTGGTCACCATATTGTTGTTCCAACTTCTCTTGATTCTTAGCTGAGAACTCAACTTCTTCTTGCAAGAAGTGGATGATTTGTTGATCATTCTCAAATACTTGCCAACTGACATCGTTATCCGGCACTGAAGGCCTCACAATCACATGGATGTTTGGCTATACCTTGTCTTGTTGAATGTTTTCTATAATGTCAAAGGCTGCCCCTACTGCTGCAAGCCTGTCAGCAGCCTGATTCTCTTTCCTAGGGATGGATTTGATGCCAAAGCCCTCAAAATCTTCCATGAGGTCCCACACCCTGTTCTTGTAGCATCTAAGTAGATCATTTTTGGCAGCATGTTGTCCCTTGACCTGATTTACAATCAGCTCACTGTCCCCAAAAACTTGCAAGTTCTTTATCTTTCTCTTGATTGCCCAATGCATCCCTTGCACCAAGGCTTCATATTCAACAGTGTTATTGGAGCATGCAAATTGAAATCTAAAAGTTGAATAATGCTTTATTCCTTGAGGTGAAATAAGCATGGCTCCACCTCCTGCACCTTGTCTACTCCTTGATCCATCGAAAAACAGCTGCCATACTTCATTGTCATCCTTGTGGTTTGGCTTGGTGATGCTAGGAATAGGTTGACTTTCTTCGTGTATGCAATAGACCCCTAGCTCAGATTCTTCTACTTCTTGATAAGGATCAAAAGCATGTACCTTGTTTTCCCATTCATCAAGAGTCAAATCTGGAATACTTCCAACCTTAGTATCGGCTTCATCAGTGCCAGGGTGATCTTCTTGATCAAATGCTGAGCAATTGGCATTAATCTGACTTGGAGTATAGGGCTCAATGTGGAAGTCTGCAATAGGTTCTAACCTAATTGTGGCCTTAGTCCCATATCTCATTCTGAATAGCATGTGAGACCAATCAGCGGACAAATATCCCCCAATCTTGGCTGTGAAATCTCTTGACAAGCAAAGGGCAAAGAGTGGTGGAAGGTCTATGACTGATATATCTTGTAAGACAACCACATTTGGACATGCATGTAAGGTAAGACTCAAATTTCTAATCACTCCAACTGTTGCTATTGCTGTCCCATCTAGCTGCACTACTCCCTTAGATGTTATTTCATACTGGAGCCCTAACTGATCAGCTATCCGTTTAGGCATAACTGAGCTACTTGCCCCGGAATCTATCATGTAATTATGCACTAGCTGATTTCCAATGATTAATGAAACATAAAAAGGGGGAGGCTTCAGCATTCTACCTTGTTGTGCTCCATGATTTCCTT
Source organism: Taxus chinensis (assembly GCA_019776745.2). NCBI lineage: Eukaryota > Viridiplantae > Streptophyta > Pinopsida > Cupressales > Taxaceae > Taxus > Taxus chinensis. Next base: position 22,974,647 of record CM034146.1, read on the forward strand.
GAGGGTGGGCAGAATTTGTGAGTACCTTCTCCTGCATTTGGATCTGCTGATTCGAAGTTGGCCAATCCTTCATGGCAGCTTGCAGCAAATGTTTTTGGCCTGGGATGGATAGGGATTCCCACATAGATATATTGACGTTTGTCTTCTTCATCTGATCAATGATACTGAATGGTGACGAAGGATCTCTCTGCTGTCCCTTGGTCTGCACATTTGCTCCTTGTATGTGTGCAGCAACAGCTGGCATTTGAGTTGGCCTAGGGGCTGTTCTTGACTTCCCTTGTGCATTTGAAACTGGGTTTTGCTTTCCAATCATTTGTGGAGCTGTGTAATGTTGAGGATTGGCTGGGGCTAATGACTGTTGTTCACCCAAATTTCTCCTTTTTGACCTTGTGTTGGCTACAACACCTTGAGAAACTGCCTGATTCATGCCACAAAAATCCTCTGCTTGCCAATTTACCAATGTGGTGTCATTTGGGGCAGGTTGCTGCTGGAATGTTTCTTGTTGTTGGCCATTTTCCTGATTACTCTCACCCTCCACACCAGCACTTGTTACCATTAAAGCTTGGGTCAAAGCACCATTGAAGCACATGGATTGATTATGAGGCTCATTACATGGAAAACACCAATCATACTCTTGGGCAGTGTTGTTTTGTGCTGGTACTAATGCCTTAGAGGCAGATATGGCATTTGGATTATAGGGCTGGAATGGTTTATTGGCAGGAGGCCTTGTTTGATTCATATTTGCAGCTAGATTAGGTGGCCTTTGAGGCTGATATGGCTGCCTATTAGGTTGAGCTTGAGGCTGATACGAAGGTCTAAAACCTTGAGCTTGCTGTCTCTTGAGTGTGACCAGCTCATTACCTAAATTTTGCAGTTGCTTCATGACTTCTTGAAGCTCATTTGGGGCACTTGGAGATGAAGTGGAAGCTTCATTTGAACTCTGATTCCTAGGAGTGGGAATAGGAGCTAAGACAGGTGCTTGACTAGTACTTGGGCTCTCTAAACTTGGATATAATGGCATTAGAGGCCTAGGAGCTAGCTTGCCAGCTTGAATCAGACAATTTTCAGCTCTAATGGCAATACTATAAGCAGCAGGGATAGTTGTGCCTCCCATAGATTGAATCAACATAGAAATATCAGAATTTAAAGCTTTAAGGTAATATAGAAAATCACCTTCTGCTGTTGGCCTGACTGCCACTGGAATTCTATCCCAAGACCTTTGAAATCTGAAGTTGAAGTCAGTTAGCTGCTCATTGGAAGCTCTCTTGATAGTTGTTAGCTACTCCAAAAGAGACAAGTTGTCTCCCTTCTCTCCAAATTGATTATGAAGTGCAATACACAGTTGATTCTAGTTTGTGATAGAGCCAGCTTCAAGGCTCCTAAACCATTGCAATGCTTTTCCCTTGAATGAAGACGCCAGCAATTTGACAGCTACTTGCATCTCATTAATCTCATGGATTGCACAAATGTTAGCAATGTCCTTGACATGATCATCAGGAGTGGTCTGATTTTCCCCAGTAAAGTATGGAATGTTCTTTGATGCTGCTACTAGGATTGGGTTTTGTGCATTGAGAGCAAGTGGGCTGCTTCCTGTGAAGTTGACATAGGGGTTTACTAGTTGCGCCATTCTGATTGGTCTTAAAACCCTTGTATACTGAAAGAAAGGCCGCTCAGGTGGAGGAGTTGAAAGAAAAACTGTTTGGTGGAGATGGAGACCTTCGAATCCTTCTTCCTCTTTGCCTTCTTCTTGGAGATAATTACAGGTATTCAAACAGTACTTCTTCTTCTCCAACCCTTGACCTTGTGATTCTTCTCATAAGCTTTTAGGCCTGTACTTCTGAAACCAATTGATTCTTCCCCTCAGAGTCGCCAGATATGCAAATAATAGCTCTTTTCAAGCAAGAAAATTGCAGCAGATGCACATCAACTTTGCTGCAATAAAATTTGAGACCTCTGGTCCCACCGGGCGTGTCAAAACTATTAGTGCCAAATTACAGCACCCCTGGATGCTGATCAGATTTCTAGGTTGATCACTCTTGCATCCAGTGTAATTGCACAACATGGAAACCTCTCTCCAAGTGTGGGACTTGGAAACTGAGAGAGGAATCTCCAGATTAGAGGCTGGTTCCTCAAGCTCCTCTGATTTAGATCTATATTTTGCAAAACTACAGAGGTTTAGATCCTAATCCTATTCTAAATTGCAAGGAGACAGGGGGTAGAAGTGCAAAAATTGAAACTAACTGAAGATGGTGATGCACCAAAAGGAGTGGTGAAACATATTAGTCATGCAAATAGACACAGACCAAGGTTCACAACATAAAAACATACACAGACTGATAATGTATAATTTAGCATCTGAAATCAAGCAAATAACACAAACAGAGGATTGAAACCCATTCACAGAGCTTGCATTATCAATTTAATATCAAAATACGCATTACACCCTCAGAGAGGTAAAGAAAACTGTTACAATCCTTGGAGAGGTCTGGTACTTCATCAACCCCTTGAAGAAGGTGAAAGAAGAAGTTTGCTATGCCCAAAAATTTTCCTCTTCTTGAAATGAGCCCAAAACTGGCTTTTAAAATGCAAGGGTCGAACCCAGGGAAGAGGAGACGTACAAAGGCATGGGAGCCCATTCTTTCTTGACTGTAGGTGTATTAAAATGGCATGGAGGACCTTACAAACCCATACCCTGTCATTTTGACCGGATAACAGGAGAATGCGACCCATTCTGCATTAACTCTGGTCGCTGGAATGTCATTTCCGGCCATGAATACGCGTCAGAGCCGTTTCTCAATTTTTTCCCTCTAGACTGCTCCAAAATGCAAGATTGACCCCAGAATCGTGTAGAGAATTTCACCAGCTTTCCGTTGATATAAAGAACGTGCAAATCCGAGCTCTGGATCAAAAGTTATGGCGATCTGAAGATCTAGGGCACAAAACAGGCGAAAGCGTGTTTTGAAATCCTTTCCCACGCTCTGCCACCTGGATGACACGTGGGACATGCTGATTGGACGAGAAATTATCTCTCCTCCGTCTTTCGCGGGTTTTCATTTTGAAATTCACTTGTGGGGTCCTTAACTGGACACGTGGCGCTATTTCATTGGTTCGGGCTGACCTTTTAAAACTTGCCCGTTGACCTTTTTGACCCTTTTTCCCTGAGACATGTGGCAGCTTCTGATTGGTTCTCGGCCCCGCCAGCTTTTCCGCGTACTTCGCCTCCATTTGTCCCAGATGTCCCATTTGATTTTGGGCCCTTTGTGCTCATTTCAGTCGGTTCGGGCGTTTCGCGTCCATTTGTCCCAGATGTCCCATTTGATTTTGGACCCTCTGGACTCATTTCGGCCGATTCAGCCAGTTCGGGCATTTTTGGCCCTTTTGTCCCACTTTGCTTCGGACTGACTTGACTCTTTTCGGCTGGTTCGGCCGGTTCACGCCTTTTCGGCCTGCTTGTCCCAAACTACTGACAGTTAGTCGATTTTCTCTCGGTCGAACCGGCATTTCGCGCCTGCCGCGCACTTTCGTCCCATTTGTTCCATTTTCTTTTGGACTGCCTGTGCTCATTTCAGCCGAACCGGCCGGTTCGGGCCTTTTTGTCCCAAATGTCCCAAATGCTACCTTGAGCAGGACTTAGCCGATTTTCACACTCTTTCCTGGATCAACCTATTTTCCTTTCTGCAACTTTTTTGCATTTTCTCAGAGCTTTCTCCCTGTTTCTTCAGCCAGGGGAGTTAGAAAAATACCTGAAAGGACCCTAGAAACCTGATTTTGCTCTGAATTAATCAATTTGCTTGGGATTTGAATCTTCTGATGCATGTTATCAAAATTTACCCTAGGGGGGTGAATTTTGGATAACAGTACCCAAACCCCGCGCATCAGAAGAAGATATATCAGGAAACCATGGATGTTATTCAAAGCTTGAAAGGGGACATCCAGTGTCTAAAGGACCAAATCCAAAAAGGAGGAACAAGGAAGGAGAGTCGAGGTGTAAAAGGATGACCTGGATGAGGTCAAAGAGGTGTGTAAAATGCTAAGGAAGGAGAACATCATTCCTTTGCTAGGATATTGGTTGAGAGAGAAGGTACCATGCACCGGAGAATAGGATGAGTGGTAGGTCTTACACGTGAACCTTCCCCCTCACAACCTCAACTATGACAAGGAGATTACATTGAATGCAGTTGTAGATGGATGACTCCTCAGCAATATACGCATTAACACTGGTGCAGAAGTTAATGTTTTGACTTTGGATGTATGGAATTAGATGGGGAGACCTACATTATAGCCATCTTCAAATGTGCTATATATGGAAAACAAGACTAAGGAAATGCCCATTGATGTCTTGAAGGATGCGACTATTACTATTCAGGGAGCCAAGTTTACCGGGGACTTCGAAGTCTTGGCGCTCACCGAGGTGGACAATTTTCCAGCACTACTTGGGCACCCTTAGTGTTACAAGAACAATGTGGACCTCTAGTTCAACAAAGGGTACATTAGTTTTGGAACAAAGAGGAGCGGGTCATTATACCCCTAGTTGATGGGAGGTTTTGGACAAGATTTATGTGTGCTCAATCAGAGACCCTGAGATGGTACACCCTATTAATGGGGTTATCCAGTTTGAAGATGCTTAGTCAGTGAATGATACCACCAATCTACCATGTGACAATTGGGTACATGGGACATATGAATTAATGGGATGACAGTTGAGAGGATCGGTAACCAAGGTAATAAAGGTGCACACGGTTCTATGCCTTGGAAGGAAAGAACTACCCAAGTACTCAGGAGGAGCCTTCCTTGAGATCTTTCTACAAGAGATAGAAGCTTAGTGGAAGAACGAGAAGGAATGGAGGGAGATGTTGAGTTATGTCTTGCTTGGCACATCAGCTCATTGGTGGGCCACGCATCAGGAGATCCTTTTAGAGTGCCGCGAGGTAAGAATTGATCTCTCTGTCAGATTTTCTAGAAGTAATATACCCACCATCATCAAGGAGCCCGCCTCTTTCCATATCCAAGAGTGTGAACGAGTCTGGAGAGAAGGCTCGGAGTCCTTGCCACCATCCCTCTAGGTGCACAAGTTGTATTCTACATTGCAAGGTTATGTGCACGCATGGTACATTCATTCAAAGACACGCTACCAAACAAGGAATTGGCAAGAGCTCATGACTGATCTTATTCAAGCCTTTGAGTATCGGAGTACCAAACCATTAGTTGAAGGCCTTGCAAGGTATCAAGTGCCTTACCATGGGGGATAGTGTTAGAATGGAAGATAGGCTATTGGAACTACTAGGTGAACTAGGATTGGAGGCGCGCTTCGAAGAGATTGAAGAAACATAAGAGTTACAGCTTGAGCGCGCATGTTTAGAGAAGGAGAAGGGAAAGTTAGTATATGTGATTGATGGAAAGGAATCAGAAAGTTTAGATGTTAGCCATTTTGTGGGGATGTGTGAAGTAGTGGATAGTGTAGATGTTTGTGTGCATGCTTACCATGAGCCGTTAAAGAAAAATAAGTTTAACATCGATTCAGGAGAAGAACCTAACAAAGCTATTATTGGGAACTATTGGATGGAGAAGGAAGTATCAAAGATCATTGATCTGTTGCTTGAATTTGAGGATTTATTCTTGTACAGGTACCATGAGCTAAAATGCATCCACCATTCCTTGGGGGAGATGAGGATAAAACTTAAGGAAGGTGCATGCCCGGTTATAAAAATGCCCTACCGGATGAATCCCAACTTACGTTTGAAGGTTAAGGAGGAGATAAAAAAGATGATAGCTTCTGGGATCATTGAGGCAATAGAAGAATCAGAATGGATAAGTCCAATGGTAATTAGCATTAAGAAGGATGGGCATATTACAATTTGTGTGGATTATAGGGAATTAAATGTAGTTTGTGTCATTGATCCATTTCTGACCCCCTCCACTAAATTTTTTTTGGAAGGAGTCGCTGGGTGTGAAATCTATTCCTTTACGGATGGATTTTTAGGATACCACCAAGTCTAGATTACAAAGGAGGACCAGGAGAAGAAAGAAATTTCCACCGAGTGGGGAAGTTTTGTATATACAGTCATGCCCTTTGGGTTGAAGAATGTGTATGTTATCTTTTCGCGTATAGTGGTGCAAGCATTCTAGGACTTCATTCATAAGTTTCTCCAAGTTTACTTGAATGATTAGATAATATATGGTCTAGTTAAGGACAATTGTGACAACTTGAGATTAATGTTTGAAAGGTGTAGGTAGTTAAGGATATCCCTCAACATTAAGAAGTGTGTTTGCTACACCCTTTGGGACTTTATTCGGGCATATCATATGTAAGGAGGGCTTGCTGGTAGATCCCACTAAAATTTTAGTTAATATGGGGTTAAGGGAGCCTACTAACCAAAGCGCAGTGAACGGATTCCTTAGGCATATGGGATATTATAGAAAATTCATTAAGGGGTATGCCAATATTGCCGTGCCTTTAGAGGAGCCAATTAGACACAAAAGTACCTTCCATTGGGGAAAGGCGTAGCAGATGGTGTTTAACACCTTAAAAGATAGGCTTATTACCACACCTATTTTATGATTTCCCTCTTGGGACAAGCCCTTCCATGTCCATGTAGATGCCTCAGGAACCGCCATTGGAACAGTACTTTCACAACCAGGTGAGGGGATTTTTGATCATTCTCTCTATTTCGCGATCAAGAAATTAACACCAGCAGAGTAGAATTATACCACAACCGAGCACGAGGAATTTTCAATGATCTATGCACTTTTCAAATTTAGACAATATATGTTGGAAACACCCTTTATATTCTACACCGACCACATGGCCTTAAATTATTTAGTGAACAATCCCATTCTAAAAGGGTGCATATGTCGATGGGTGTTGTTGTTTCAAGAGTTCGAGTTCACCATTATAGTAAAGCCTGGAAAAAGCAATTGTGGACCTGATCATCTATCAAGAATTGATTCAAGAGAGGACACGCAAAGTATTGAGGAAGCAATGTCAAACATGCAACTTTTTAGATTATGGTGTGTGCCCTCGGATTTGGAAGAGATTGTTGTATTTTTAAAAGAAGGTGTGGTGCCGGAATGGAATGAAGGCATTGGAAAATAAGCAGTTGGCCATATGCGTCACACCCTACGTGTTGATTAGTGGGGACTTATACAAATTAGGACATGATGAAGTTTTGCATGGATGTATGTTAGAGCATGAGTGCCTGGCCATCATGGAGGAAGCACATGGAGGAAGTGCGGGTGGGCATTACACAGGTGATGCCACTGCGCACATGATTTTAATGGTATGTTTATGGTGGGAAACCTTGTACAGGGATTGTAGGGATTATTGTAAAGCATATGACCACTGTCAACACATTGGAAAACCAGGAAGGAGAGATGAAATGCCTTTACGTCCTATTCCTAGTGCAGAGCCTTTTGAAAATTGGGCAATAGACTTTGTAGGAATGGGTCACGTTATGTCAACACTTTCAAATATTATCTCACAAGGTGGGCAGACGTAGCCCCGACTAAATATTGCATGGCAGCAATAGTGGAAAGGTTCCTATGGGAGAACATTATCATAAGGTATGGATGCCCTTTGAGTTTGACCAGTGATAGGGGTACACATTTTCTAAATGAGACCGTGAGGATCCTACTATCTAAGTTTATGGTGGCTCATCATAAGACTGCACCCTATCACCCACAAAGAAAATGGAACCAAGGAAGCATTCAACAAAATACTTAGTCATACCTTGACAAAAATATATGATGTTGGAAGATAGGATTGGGATGAAAAGGTATCAACAGTTTTATGGGCTTACAGGACTATGTAGAAAAGACTAAATAAAGCCACACCTTTTTAATTAGTGTTTGGTGTGAAAAAAAATTTTCTGGTTGAATTTATGTTACCTTCTCTATGAATAACATGCACAGGAGGATTAGCCAATGAACAAGCACTAGAAGAAAGAATTGATGAACTAATGAAACTAGATGAGAGATGATCACTTACCCGTTGGATCCAAACAGTGGAAAAGGCAAAGAAAAAGGCTTGGCATGATCGCCATATTAGGAACAAGAAGTTTGAGGTTGGGAAAATGGTGTTACTATATGATTCTAAATTTCTGCGCCATCTTGGAAAGTTGAAAGTCCATTGGTTAGGTCCCTACACAATCTCGTACATCCTTGATTCAGGCGTGTGCCAGTTACAAGCACTGGATGGAATGAAGTTACCTGGACACTTTAATGGAAGTAGGCTAAAGCCCTACTATAAATAAGTCTTCTTGGTGTTTGTAAATAAGGTAGTTTTTCCAGTTAGTTTAGAATTTTCCCTTATGCATTTTCCTTTCCTTGTGTTTCCCTTTCACGTTGTTGTTTTGTTTTACGCCTTGGGCACCAGTAACCTTATTGCTATTTTTGGAGGATTTATGATTTTGTAGAGGACCACACATCGTTTAAGTGTGGGGTGGAGAAAAGTGAAGAAGCACATGATTAAAAGTACCAAGGAAGTTGTGTTGAAGAGCCTTGTTGAGTAGCCCAGTTAAAAGAGAGATGAAGAGAAAAGATAGAATGGTTGGTGCCAGGGTAAAGCTACTTATAGATCCCATGTACAAAGGAAAAAGAAGCACATTTAAAGCAAAATGAGGTAGGTGAAAACAAGAATCAGGACAAAAGAAGTGCCTTCGGTGTAGGTTGAGCACATGTAAGTCTCCTGTCAGGTTGGTTTGGTTGTGTGCCAGAAGGTTGGAGGATTTTTCGTGCAAGAAGGGTGCTTGAGTGAAGGCACTGAAGATAGATTTTGCTTTAAAAATCCACATTAAATGAACAAAGAATGGGGTAGGTAAAGTAGCATTTAATGACCAGAAAAAGGAAAAACTATAAATAGAGGGTTGGGGCACTCTCATTTTACTTTACGAAAATGAAGAGTTGGAGATATAAGTGAAAGATATAAGCTAGGATTTTTCAGATTCGATCAAGTGAAATATCTGTGCATTTTAAAAATGTGAAGATCCATTTTGAGATTGTGAACTAGAAGGAATTACACTGGCATGGAGAGAAGTGAAAAGACATTGTCTTGTGAAGAATTTATCAAAGATAGGGTTCAACAAACTAGGGCACGGGTTTAGAAGAATTGTATCATGGATATGAGATCTAAGCTTGGGAGAAGGAAAGTAGAGTAATAAGGAGAGGATTGGAGTGACACAATTACCTTGACCATGGCACCGAAGAAAGGAAAGGGCAAAGCAAAGGCTAAATAACCAGAACCCAAGGTAGATATAAATGAAGAATGGTATGCAGAAATGCAATACCCTGATAGAATGATGATGTGGAAGGAATGGGAGTACCATTTGAGAAGCATACCAGTCAGTGACTATAATCACCACACCAAAACTATAGAGAAAGAAATGACATTAGAATTGGTACGCCCAACCAACAAGTGAACACCTGAAGGGTTACCTATCTATAATGATGACGTGAAGGTCAAGCTAGCGAAGGCAGAGTTGCTGCAACTTTATGAGTTGCTTTATTTTGGGAATCTAGATCACTTGTACTAGTGGTTGATGTCTCAGGTACATGAGGACTACTTCCACTTTGTTGGGTGCAAGATGCGCGTAACTCCCTAGTTGATTACATAGTTTATATAGGCCTCATATGTGAGGGATATAGCCGAGAAGATGACCTTGGTGACAAGGAGGCCATTCAGCAGACCATCACAGAGTATTCCTGCAAGAAATGGTTGTGGTATTATGACATCTCAGACATTAAGGACCTAGTTATGAAGATGGCTGCACACCTAGTAATGAAGTTGAATGGCCAAGAAAGATGGATGCAAACAAGCCATGGCTACATGTCTACTGGAAGATTGCAGAGGGGACTATTTATAACTTGTCCGCGTACATTGCTAAGGAAATTGTAAAGTGCGCGAAGGAAGGGGATAGGATCCTCTTTGGCAATGTCCTACTCACCATAGTGTTTACAAAAATTGGAGTACCGGATGCACTAGATAATTTTGTGTGGGAGTACCCATCCGAAGACCCTTCACCCGCAAAGAGGTTTGAAAATTATGCATGTGATACAATGACGGATCCCCACAAAGAGTGGCTTGAAAAATGGTATATGTGCTTGAGAAATGCATTCAGGTGGAGTGGAGGATCCCTGAACAACTCCCAGCAGCCACACAAGGAGAAGTTAAGTTCACGGTGTACCAGCACTACTGCTTGGGTAGGTTCAAACTTATTGACGAATCATGGAGCCCTTGGTGCAAGCTCCCTTTTGCATTCACTACCCAATACTTCCAAGTGGGAGTGAATAGATTTAAAGAATCGAAGAAGCTAAGGCTGGAGCTAGGAAGGTTGGACCAGGAGCATAGGGATATGAGGAAGAAACTTAACTATCCCAGAGGTAAGTGTGCATACTTGGAGAACTACATGTTACACAAGATCCATATGACTAGGCCAATAAAATTTCCTATCACTGGAGGATCTATGACGCATGTATACATGTGCATAAGGACAAAGTTTGAGAATGGAACGTACTTGGTGGATGAGATCTCAATACTTGAAGACCCCTTGGGAAAGAAGAAGCCATCGTCTAAGAAGAGGGGAAGAGGAGAGGAAAGAGTACCAATTTTTTTAACTACTTAGATGGTGAGCATGCCTTCTACGAGCACCAAGCCAAGAACTTATGTTCGAAGAAAGAAGTCTCCAGTAAAGGAGAAGATGCTAGAAGTAGAGATGCCCGAATAACCCACCACCATGGAGGAGTCATAAGAAGAAGAAGAGAAGGCAGAATCTCCCAACCAGAAGACACCTCTCAGGAAGAAGCGGAAGGTAGATGAAGAAGTTTACTCGGAGCTGACAAAAATCTTGGAGAGATACCTGGGAGAAGGAGAGGATGAGAGTGAAGGAGGTGGCGATGAGGAGGAAGAGCTAGAAAAAGACAAGGAACCTTTGCAACCTCATGTATTTAGTGTTTATGACTCGGAGGAAGAAAGTGGGGATGAAAAGCAAGAGTTCGTATTCGCGCGATGAAAAGGAACACAAGGTGATGAAGGAACTGAAGATACAAAGGAAAATGAGAGGGATGCCGAGGGGCAAAGAGTCACATATTTTACAAAGGAGCAGATAACTAAAGTGGCAGAGTGAGAAGCAAAGAAGATGCTCGAGGCCCTTGTAGACCAGGAGTTAGAGTGTAGCACAGACATAGTGCTAAAGGAAGGGAAGGAGGAGAGTGTTGAAAAAGGACATGACAACCTAGGAGGCCCCACTCTGACAGTTAGCTTCCCCAAAGGCGCGTGCTCAGGTAGAATACCTATGGATGTAGAATAGAGGTAGATAATGGGCTATGTGGATGATTCAAGGAAGGTGCTATGTGCATGATTGCAAAGCATGATACCCACCAAAAGACTTATAGCCATGGGATCATTTGAGAAGGAGGGCACGTACCCCAGGACCTAGAAGATGCTTTCTTGGGCATTTGAGTCCCACGTTGACAAGCCAAACTTTGAAGTCTGCCAAAAGGTGCTTATCACGCTACCAGAGTTTAAGGGAGACAACCCCTTAGTGAATTCCCAAGAGCTCTCGGATGAGCAAGTCTGCAATGCTCTAAACAAGGTCACAGTGGAAATAGAGCTGAGGCTATTCATGCGGAATGACAACATAAGGGATTTACAAGGAAATCTGGCCAAGAAGGAGGAAGAGTTGGCTAAGGTGGCCAGAAGCTTAAAACAAGAGGCATTAATCAGCTCGTAGCTAAAGCGAGAGCTCAAAGAGGAGAAGGTAAAGGTGTAGGAGGTCTACAAGAAATTAGACTCAATAAAAATCACCATCATTTTGAAACACCCAGATCGAATGCCTATTCCCCAGAGGTACGAATCGATGTTGGAATTCCTAGAAGACTTAATACACATCCTCACCATGGAAAGGTGACCCTTGGCATTAGAATTTGTGGAGGAAGTGGTCGCGTACCTGAAGGAGGAGGACCGGTTAAAAGTGATAGCACTTATTGCCGCGCACAGTAAAGTACTCACGGAGATCAAGGTCATTGCCTAGTCTGCAGAAGCTGCATAAAACACATGCACGGATCGAGATAAGGTGGAAATATATTTAGTTGCCATGATTGAAGTAGATCTAAAGGATTTCCAGGAGGGAACAGTGCAGAAAGGGACAAGGTTTTGGCCAAAGTAGAAAATAAATCAGAGGCGATTGAGGCTTTAAGAAACTCAACTAAGGCCCATCTAAAGGAACTGTACCCCCATATTACAAAGAGAATGGACAAGCTCCCAGATCTAGGTAAGGAAATGGAACAAATTGTGGACACCTTGGGTGCCCAGGGAGCTGGTCTAAGCTTTGATGAAGTAAGCACCTTGGTGGGTGACCTATGCCAGAAGGCGAAGAGCGAGGTCAAAGTATGGAACAAGCTGGAGGTAGATATGTGATGAGACTTTCCCAGCCTTGTGAATTAATGTCTCCCCCCTTTCTTCATTCTTTCCCCTATTCTTTCATTCCTTATTCATTTTTGTAATATTTGTCTACATCTTGGTTCCATTGAACCAAATTGCACCTTGGTCAAGTAGAATGTTTTTGAGGGAAAAGAACAGGTGTAGTGTGGGGTGATGTTGGGCCTCGGGAATATTGACTAAGTACGAAGGCATGTGGGTGTGCGGGACCCCAGTTATAGAATGGCGCGCAAGGCAAAAGCATGCAGGAGGAAGAGTTAAGGAGGCATATGGTTTGCACGACATGTGAAAGGAGGTTTAGGACTTAAGCAATTTAAGAAACAAAGGTAGAACACGTGAAAAGTGTGATTAGTTACGCATAGATAAGATGCCATCTTGGCAACAGGTGGCCCAGGAAAGAGCATGCCAGCAAAGGAATCTTCTAGAAGACCATCATGAGATGAAGTGGAGATCTCAAACCTGAGGAAACATGCTCGCTGAAGGACCACATTTGACACTTGGTGACAGATCTGAGGGTACAGCAAGGTGAGTTGGCATCATGAGAAGGTGATAAATACAAGTTCCTATGGTGGGAAAATAGAGACAGAGACAAGGAGACCGAGATAGTATACAGATGGGGATATAGAGATAGAGGAAGAGATATACACAGAGAAAGAGATAACATGGGTGAGGCTCTGCAGGGTTACTGTGAGTGGAACTTTGATGCAGAAAGGAATGTACTAAGCTTAGCATTGTAATTTCTTTTTCTCTTTTGCATAGTTATACAAGCCTAGTGATGTGCATGACTGTGGTCTGCCCTCTATGGCTCTTGTAATGAAACGATGAATACAATGAGGTTACCTATTACAATTAGATATGAATATCAATGGGTTTTATGTATATTTTTTTCATAGAAGTTCTCTTTCCTTTCATGCTAGGAATGAATGGTTGTATCTTTCTTTATATTATAAGATATGTTATGGAGTCTTTTCAAACACTCGGTCTGAAGAAACTATAGGGATCTAGAGGTCGTTCTGAGCCCTATGATTCTTGTATGTCTAAACTTCTTTCCTGAATACTCTTATACTACTCATAGATGACTGCTTCAAACTAAAACTCACATAAAAAGAGAGACTCAGAACCTGCACGTGCCTTGGGTGAGCACTCATCTTCTGCTGGGTGATAGGCCGGTGTGCATGGGATTCCTTCCTTTTATAGTGGGAGTAAAATTTACTACACTTTCAAAACATAGATTTTTGGAGTTTTTGAGGTATACCTTTTTGGGTTTTCAAAGGTTTACACTTTGGAGTTTAAATCCTTTTGAACTTTCAAAGCTTAGATTTTTGGAGTTTCAGAGGTTTTTCTTTTTGGTTTTTTGGAGGTTTGTGCTTCAAAGTTTAAATCCTTTCAGACTTTAAGACTTTGTCGTTTTGGGGTTTTTTATAGTATTTATTAAAAAATTATAAAATCTCTGTTCAGATTCTAAAATTTGAACTTTATGTTAACCTCTTCCTTAAAAGGAAAAGAAAAGATGAAATATACATTTTTAGGATTCACTCCTCATTCATGTCTTGTTTCGGACTTAGGAAATATTGGAAATACTGATCTTGGGCATATATATTTTCTAGACTTCTTGACAAGTTTGAGAGCTACTGATAAGAATTATTAGATGCAGGCTATTATATGACAATGGACTTTCTCTTGCTACCATTTTTCCTGCATCCATGCATTTTCCCAAATTCATCTTGGCTGCAACAACCTATTTTGATGAAGATTTTAGAACGGTGAGGAATGACGACGGAAAGGACATAATTCGATTGGACTCTGATTTTTTCGAATATTTTTTCAAAATCCCAGACGTTGGGGATTATGCCACAATTTCACTCGAATCTACACTTAAACATTGGGACAGGGAAACTAAATTGTGTGTAAGGGTCATACTAAAGATCTACTTGGCCAAGAGTGTCACCAAATTGCCTAAAATAATGTTTCAGTCAGATTTTATCCAGGAAGTGAACGATCTCATCATGTTGTTGAGTATATTTTTAGGTCTTGCTTCTGCAAAAGAGTTTCAGGAATGGATGTTCCTGTACATTATCACTATCAAGAAGAACAAAGAATTCATATGATGGGGAGAGCATATCAGAAACTCTATCTATTTTCAATTAAGTAAGGTCTTGTCTTCCGAGAAATTTTACATGACCTCTTTCTTGGTCTATGTTACAGCAATCATGGGAGAATTCAATGGTTTAAATACCAAAGGTGTTAGAAGTTCATCTCAGATTTTTTATTTTTATCCTGAAATCAAGATGGATGAGGGAAGCAAACATTTTTCACAGATTCATTTATGCCTTCTTCGTTTTTCTTCTTTATCATTTTCATAAGGATTTGTATAATTGAAGTATTTCATATTAGGATTTTAAGGAATTATGAGAGTGGGGGGCCATTTATCTCCAGTTTCGTACATTTACATACATTAGAATTCTTGGTTTCGTGGGTGCTCCCAGTAAATTGGTAAGATGCCCTACTGAAAAATGGGTTTTGCTAGAGTTGGTTTGGAAATTGTTGGATTATCACAAAATCCAAAACAAATGACATAATGAAGGATTTCAGTTTCCTATTTCAATCGGCCGATATACTTGTGCCAGCATTTATAAAGTGAAGAATGTGGATGTAGAAATATCTGAAGTGACTTTGCGAACCTTTCACCCCTAAACTAATTTTGATTACTGGGGAAAATTCATTGAAATGGGTTTATCCAATTCACACGTGCCTCAGCTAGAGGATATTTGGATTCACTATCGAGATGATTTCATTTACCGGAAATGAAATTACGAAAGGTTGACTTTAGACGAGGTTATAAAGTTTGATATTGCAAAGGTTCTAAAAGAGATAGAGGATGGGGAAGAAGTAATTGATTCAGTATACAAATATAACAATGTTTTTAATTAACCATTATCATGGATCAATTGGAATATAGATGAAAATTACAATACGAAGGAAAGGGCGGAGCCCATTTTTCAAAGAACACATAATTGGCTCGCTACCTTGGGAATTTTACCAAAGGGTTGGATCAATCTATAAGAATAGAAGCCCAACCAACAATGAGTCTTCCTACACCCACAAAAGAAAAAAGTCCTACCCAAAGGGAAAGTATAATCCCTAAGAAGATTTCATTTGTTGTTATAAGTTCCTCTCTTTCCAAGGCTCCTGCTTCTAATTTTTTTTCCTCTATAATGCCAGTATCAGAATTTTTCAAGGTTATTGACTATCCAGTTGTATCACAAAATCTATCACCCCCTCTTTCTTTGTTATTATCACTTCCTTCATCACTACCTTCTACTTCTACACTAATTTATTCTTTTCCATCCCCATTCATGGCCCAAGTGTTTTCATCCCTTCCTATTCTCTCAGTAGGTGAAATTATTGGCTCCCCAGTTTCCACTTCACTCCCTCTATAGCTGGAACCTCTATAGCTGGAATTACCTTCCATTTCAATTTCTAACCTCGTTGTATCCACTCCTATGGCTATTCTCACATCCACTCAATATATCATTATGACCTCCACTTCATTTCCAACCAATGTTTCCATTTCTATTGTATTTTCTAGTGCTCCATGTGTTGAATCAGTCATGTCATCTCCATCGATATTTGTTATACCAGAGTATCACCCAACTCCAAAACAGAAGAAGAAGGTTCCTCTGGCAGATGTAATAGATTTGAGTGTGTTGAAACTGTTAAGTTGTGGAGCCTATTTTCATGTGAGAAAGTGTTGAAGACTATATAGTAAGAGTACTATATACTTTCCATAGTTGTCTCACTGGGGTTCAGGGCTAGGTCGGGCCCTGAGTGGGGGTCCGGGGGTGGTAGCCTCTGGTAGCAGGGGTTCAGGAGCGCAACCCTCGAGAAAATTTTTTTGGCCTTAATATGTGCCTGATATACTGGGAAACGTGATTTTCTCATATGGGCGTGATTTTGATCCATATGTTTATGGGATGGTTTTGGCCCATGGTTTTGTAAAACTGCTTAAGTAGTTGTCTATTTATAGGGTTTTGTGCATATGGTCGGTAATATAAAAACATTGCAGATGTGTTTCAAATTCAGGTGTAAATTCCGTAAAGTTTTTTGAGCATATCTCCAAACAGATATGGATATTGTATTGAGAGAGTGGTGGCTTGTAATAAAATTTGAGCAAGTGATTCTTGGTGGACGTAGCCCAAATTGGGTGAATCATGTTATATTTTGTCTCTTTGTGTTGTGTTATTTTATTTGAGATCTGTAATATTTTCTGCATATTAATTTCTATTGTTTTGATTCTATGAGGGATTATTTCACATATTTTATCCCTTATATCATAATAGGAACCTACTCCAAGGAGACAGGACAAATGGCCAAAGATTTTCTCTAGTCTATCTGTAAATGAATCAGGAGAGAGGGTCATGGAAATTGCTACTCCCATAGAGGGAAATCCTAAAGAAACTATCACAAGAGGGGACTATCAAATTTCCATATTTTCACTAGGTAAGGCAACACCCGCAGGTGCCAAAAAATATGTGCAAATAACTCTCAGAAATTTTCTGGAGAAATATGATAAGGATAAATCTTCTAATGATGAACTGAAAGCAAAGATTGAACAACTCACTGCTTTTTTTAGAAAAGTAACACAACCCACTCCAACCATTGATCCTTCAACTACAACTTCTCTGACAATTTCTTCTGCTCTAGATGATATTTCATATCATGAGATCAAGAAGATAGGTCAAAAGGGAAGATCAATTAATGGATGGACGGAATGCATGCTTTAACAAGATAATCCTTTGATCATAGAAGCTGTTAAATTGTATAATGATTTTCAAGCCGAAAGAGACTCTATTTGTAGGATGGATGAGGCTTACTTCGAAGATAAAAATAATTGAATCTAAATCTGACCACATGGGGTGAGATTAGGGAAGAAGATCTAGATCTACTTTTTCAAGAAGAAGTAATTGATGATGTTTCCAATTTGTTTGAATTTCATAAGGCTATGGAATTTAGATCCCAAGTACTACAATATTTGATCAAGAAATTGGACAAAAAGTGTGTGGAAATAATGGATGCTCTAAATGATATCTTATAATATTTTGATAATATCAATTAGAAATTCTTCAATGAGAATATCGATGCTCTTCTAGTAGATAAAATTAAGTCAAATTTCAAGGATTTCATGAAGAAATACGATGAGGTAACTAAGAATTTCAATACTGACTCAATTGACAAGTTGGTTTCATGTCATAATTTTACAAGTCGACTAAAGAAAGTGGTGAGTAAACTCAAAAGGATTCTAGCTAAAGTGGAAAGAGAGATTGAAATATCGGATGTGGTGAGTCATTACGCATGTGGACCAAAGAAAGAGGAAGTACAAGGAATCATCAAACGTTTCATTGATTACAAGCATCAGATGAATATGTGGGAGAAAGTGTAGGGGAAAAATGAAGAAGAAAAGGATGTTTCATGACCAAGCTAAGCTAGGTGGCCATGGAAGAACTGTTCCAATCTCTGGATCAGTTCTAGTTGTAGGGTTGATTGGGTCAACCCTTTACAACTACTTTTCTATTTTTATGGGAGCGTGTTCCCTAGAACTTAATTACATTCTATTTTTAGTAATTTTTAGTTAAGGTCCAATTGTAATGGCTCAACCTAAAAAACTTATAAATAGCTAAGTGTATGAGATTTTTAAGATATAGATAGAGATTATTAGAGAAGTTATTCTTCAATCTTGGAAGAGTAATTTGAATTCTTTTGAACCTTTCAAATATATTTAGAACAATATTTTTCCATGAAATATCTGATTCATTGTGTTAATGGTTGATCTATATATGCTTTGTGAATGTTAAAATTCCTTAGTGTAAGTAATTAACTCACCTTTATTTCAGAGTATCTTTTTTTAATTTGTTGGATAATGATGTGGTTATCTTGAATATCAATTCTTAAAATCTTATATTTCCTTCTATTATAAAGTTACATTATCATTAACTTCCATTAAGAGAAAGGGATGTATGACATGTGCATATCATCTATTGTCATGATTTGTTGATTGTGTATTCGAACAAATTTGTTCAATCTATTAGGTATGTTTGGGGTCTTACGAAGGATTATATGATATTTTGTTTGTGGTCAATATTTTCCCTATATAAATATCATAACTTAAATTAGATTGTGATGGTTACTTTATCCTTTCTAAGTTAACCATTTCTGGTGTAAAGATTAGAAAATTATCTAGTTATACTCTCTTGGTGTATCACCGTATTTTCCTTATTTTGTTATTTCTAACCCTGAACCCCATGAATTGAGTAGATTAGAGTCATTTTTAAGTGTTCTTAGCCTTGCACTTTGATCTTAAATTAGGTGCCCCAATTTCCAAAGGAATTTAGCCTTCTTCGGAGGTTCATCCCAAGGCAACAAGGTCCCACACCTTGGGGATGTTCCAACGTTGTATGGGATCTTTTAACAATTTAAGGTGTGCAAAATCCACGTGACAACAGTGACCATTACCCATTACCCAAAATAACCATATGCTTACAAACTGACCCTCACTTTCATCAATCACCTATTTATCAAACCACTCCCCGCCTAGTTTTCCTACCTCATCGGTTCGTGGTTTAAGGGGGATCAGCTTCAACCCTACTTGGGGAAACCTAATCTCCATTTATACCTAGGACATTGATTCCCTATTTTTTCAACATCACTTACCAATACAAGCTACATGAAAAAAAGGGGCAAATGTAGACACCAAATTTGGGTCAAACTCCCCTTGGTTCCCTTTAATCAATTAATGCAATATGTTTAACTAATCATGACCCCTTCATCCCATATCAATATTCATTACCGCATTATTAACTAATTTAATTATTTTAATTAAGTTAATTTCACCTTCACACCTACACCTCATCATTACACCTCACCCTAGACCCATTCCAGGGGACTTTAACTCACAATGACTGAGTCATCACTCTCAACAATGAATCATCACTCCTAGTGTTGAGTCACCACTTAACATAACTAACTAAGACTTCTTCATAAACCTGATTGGACTTCTTTTATGACCTTCCTGCCTTCTCTCATGTGAAATCCACTTCCCTGGGTAGTCTCAATTAAAATCACACCAAAAATACTAAATATCTTCCTATTTTTGGGAAACCTATACTTTCTCTCCTTAACTGATGTCGGTTACCCCTCAACTGACGTCGATCACCTAACTACCATCGGTTACCTTATATACACTTTCAAAACTCTTTACATGGTTTGTTCATTTAGTTATTTGAGTTTGATTGCATTCAAGTGTGATTCTTCAAGCCCTCATGCATCTAAAAGATGAACAAACACAACGACAGTGCAAGACAAGCAGTCATTTTCCCTTCCATAGCATTGGAATATTCACGGGAACACTCTAGGATTATTTTTTTGACATTGAACACAAAATCTCTTTAGGGATCAACTACCATCCTCCTCCACCTCCCAAGATCTGCAACACATCAAGTTTGTATTGTGATCTTAATCATTTTTCTTATTCCCTTTATAGATATTTGTTTTCTTTCAGTAGATTATTTCCTCTGTTGCCTGTACATCACCTTCCTCCTATCAACCCACTATTCAACCATTCTAGGCCTTTTCACTATTCTAAACTTCCCTCTTAGTATCCATGAGTCTTCCCAGCCATATTACAATCCAAACCATACTACCATCACTCTCTTTGCAATCACAAGAGCCTAAAAAATTATATTTAATAATTTACTACCAATTTTCCCCTACCGACACCGGTCACCTTAACCATCGTCGGTCTCCCCTCTCTACTGGATTAGTCACCAGACTAATATTGGTCATTGTTTTTTGTTAAACTTCACTAAAATGCCTCTAACATGACCTAAAATCCACCCAGACCTTACCAGATACCTTAATGACCTTACCTAACACCTCTATGACCTGTCCTCACTAAAAACATACCTTACCTGATGCTAGATTAGTTTATATTTCAATACTTTTCTTAATCTATTTTGTTGATAATTTTTAGAGATACCTAAATCAAAGTCTTAGCAATAGGACCTTTATTTCTCATATTTACTTTCATTAATTTGATAAAATAGAGGATTGAAAACCATTTGAGGAAGCATCACGCTTCCCAGATCTATCCTTGCTAGGTAGTCCTATGACTCTTGTTATTTAATATCATTTGGTGGTCTTGCATTGTATCTATAGGTAGTCCTAGATAGACAAAAATGAGTTCTCCACGATCAGATTGAATAAATTCAGTAACACGCACATTCAATCTTCGATCAACATAATCACATGTATTCCTCCTTGACTTTTACCTTATATATTTTATCGCACAAATTTTTTTTGGTGAAACACCTATCTAAATAATCTCTCCTATGGAGCACAATATTTTTATTTAAGATAACTTATTTTTCTCTATTTGTTACCTCAACTTTCCCATTCGATTGGGGGTGGTAAGGTTTATACTTTGTGTGTTTGATTTCTTAATCCTTAGCTCGATTAGAAATAACTTAAGTAGTAAAGTGTGGACCTTGATGTGTAACAATATCTCTTAGTACTCCATACCTGGTAAAGATATGGTCATATAAGAATTTGGAAAATTTCTCACTCTTCTAACTTGGAAACTCTTTCACTTTTGTCCACTTAGTGAGGTACGTTTTGCACAACAAGATGTATTCTTTCTTCTAGGATTTAGGATCTATATGACTAATGAAGTCTAAACCCCATTTATTAAATGGATGCAAGACCAATTGAGGCTACAATGGAATCTCATTTGATTTGGTACGCTTACCCATTCTTTGACATCTATCACACCTTCTGGTGTAAAGTGTTGCATCCTTATACAATTTTGGCCAATGATAACCAAAATTTAATACTTTCTACATTGTTCTTTTAGTAGTAAAGTTTCCTCCACAAGTCTCACTGTGGTAGGCTCTAAGAACATCATATATTTCCTCATCATCAATGCATATTTTCATGACATTATCATTCCCTGTGTAAAATAGAAATTCGGCTATCCAAGAAAAATGCACACTCTTTTCAACTATGTATTTCTTTCCAGAATATAAGTAATGTGGTGGTTTCTTACCTAATACCAAATAGCTGGCTATATCAGCATACCAAGGTGTTTTGGTAGAAATATCAAACAAATACTCATCTGGAAAGATTCATCCACTACTTTATTTTCATCATTGGTGCCCATTCTTGAAAGGAAATTTGATACCACATTTTCCTTGTCATGCTTATCCACAATAGTGACATAAAACTCTTGTAAGAGTAACAACCATCTAATTATTCTACTACTCACAACTTGTTTATTGATCAAATATTTAATTTTTGCATGATCAGTATGAATGAATACTAGATAACCTATGATGTAGTGCCTGAATTTGTTGATGGCATAAACAACTACTAAAAACTTGTTCTCTATTACTGTGTAGTTGAGTTCAGCATGCTACAAGTTCTTAGTAACATAATAAATTGTGTAGCTGAGAACTCCATCCTTATGTCCTAAAATGGCTCCAATTGCATGGTCTAAAGAATTAGTATGAATGTGGAATGGAATAATCCATTCAGATCCTCTCAATACAAGGGTTGTTGTTAATAATTTCTTCAAGGATTGAAATATAGTCTCACATTTTTCAGTCCATTCAAATGTAGTGTCCTTTCCTAATAATGGAAATAATGGAGTTTCCACCTTGCTGAAATATAGTATTAATCTCCTATAATAGCCATCATGTCCTAGGAAATTCCTTACATCCTTTTTCTTATTTGGTTTTGGAAGATTTATTATTATAGATACCTTTATTGGATCAACTTTAATTCCATTGGAAGAAAGGTAGTGTCCAAGAGCTATACCTTTAGACATCATTATGTATCATTTTTCATTACTCAAAAAAAAGTTGTGCTCCTTATATCTCTTCAAGAATTTGTCTAGATTCTTCATGGATTCTTCAAAGGTATTTCCATGTACTATGAAATCATCCATGTAGACCTCCATGCAATCATTTTTCAAATATAATAAAATTCTTAAAACTACCCTTTGGAATGTAGCACGTGCATTGCATAAGCCAAAATGAAAAACTGAATAAGCTCAAGTTCCCCATGGACATGTGAAGGTAGTTTTTTCCTGATCCTATGGTGCATTTTGAATCTAGTTATAGCCACTATATCCATCAAGAAAAGATAAATATTTCTTACCAGCTGGAGTGTCAAGCATTTGATCAATTAAAGGAAGAGGAAAATGACATTTCTTTATTGTTGCATTTGGCTCTCTATAATCCACACATATCCTCCATTTTCCATTCTTCTTTGGCACAATGACAATAGGTGACACCCATTGACTATTTTTAATTAGATATATGATTCTAGAATCCAATATTTTTTTCTCTTTTTATAATCTCCATCACTATTGGGTTCATTCTTCTTTTTGGCTACCTGATTGGCTTAGAACCTTCTTCGGTATAAATCTTAAGTGTTAAGAGCTTAGCATGAACTCCACACAATCTCCATAATCCCAAAAAAAAATTGTTCTATGATTTGTAATAAGAGTTATCAGCAAATTCTCTTGTTGCATATTGAGCATCTTGTTCACGTTAAATGGCTTTCCTGAGGTTATCTCCACTTTATTGGATAAATCAGACATTGAGTACATGTTGTTGTTCACAGTATTCAATATGCATTCATGGGGAAGGAGTTCATGAAAAATGAAATTCTTACCTAGAATATTCATGTTGCTTTGTTTTGGTAGAACTTAATCAAAGGGACAACTTAAACACCTTAGTATATTATCCACTTCTTTGTTTCTTCCATAATTGTTTTGAAATACATTGGAGAGAATGAAATCTTCCTCTTATGCGTCAATTTTACATGGATTTTCCTACATCATGATTTTTTGTAGAGAATTTTGATCAGATTTTGGTTCTTCAACCCAAATTTTCTGATCTTCATCATTCAACGGTTGTGTAGGACAATAGAGCATCATATTTTTATTTCCACTTCTATTAGAAATAATCATGTTTCCAAACTTGTAACCTATGAATGTGTCAGTAGTGGCCAACCATGGTATTTCAAGGATTATAGGATATCCTCCTAAGCTTACTTTTGTTTGAAGAACAATAAAGTCAATAGGGTACTCCCAAGAGTCTACCACTACCACTATGTCCTCCAAGACTCCTTCAGGTCTCACTATTGATCTATCTACAAGTTGCAAGACTATAGTTTTTGGCCTTATTCCTTACCATTTCGAATCATCCATGATTTTCTTGGTCATGATTTTTATGGCTTCTCCCAAGTCAATCACAGTGTTCTTTATTATTGTGTCATTAATTGAAAAATTTACCAGTGGACTTCCTGGGTCTATGTATATAGGTAGAACTGAATTTCCAAACATAATATCAGATAGTTGTCTAATAACTTACACAGTAGATGAATCCTTCTTCTTTCTTCCTAGTTTTTTATGCATATATCCTTAGCCAACTTGTTATAAATGGGCATGTATTTGATGGATTGAATCAATAGAATTTTTTACACAAATATCCCTCAGCTGGATGAAAAAATAAGAATCAAATTTTGATTTGAGGTCAATCTTATTTTCTTGTTTTTAGGAAAATGTGAATCATTAGCTTGCAATTTACCCTTGTTGGAATTATGATCAGGTTGTTATGGATCAGCTTCCTGTGTCTTCTGGATTTGTTGTGGATCAATCTTCAGTGTGTTTTTAATTTGTTATGGATCATTTTCTAGCATTTGTGGTTAATCCACAATCTCTGTAATAGTGGGTATACTTGGTGGAGGAATTTTTCTTTCTGAGTGTAGTTAGATATTGTCAACATCAACTAAATAGGTAGGGTATTGAACTAGTTCAGTGGCATAGACTGGCTGAGTAGCTTTATTGCTAGGGTTAGGCATTGGTTGAGCCGGTAGTCGAGTGGCCTTTGGTTGAGAGTTTGCTTGGGGATTTTTCATCAAAGCTTGTTACTGATGGTAAGGAGGTTGATTTTGGGATTGTCAATAATCAGGAGGTGGGTTAATCTGATACTTCCCTCCTCTCCAAGGTTATTGTCATTATTTAGGTGGTTATAATTTTTTTTGGCCTTAAAACTAAGGTTTCCACTATTTTTGAAATTGGTTAGGATATAGATCCCAACCTTGAGGATTATCCCAAGGTGGGGATTACATATATGGGTTATTATACCAATTTTGAAATGAAAATGTAGGGTCTTGTGACATACCTCATTGAATTTGTGGACATAGATTCCTTTGAGCAACATAGAACAATTGTCCATCATTTTTTATCATCATTAATTTAGGTGAAGTATTATTTTCTTCTGCAATGATGGTTAATCCTATGCATTTGGAATCAAATTTATTTCTTCTAGATGCATGGAAGAACTATGTGAGTGTTTCCTCTACATATTCCTTTTTTTCTTAGCATGCAAAGCATCTAATCGATTATTCATGTAATTGAAAATATCTTGCTTCATTTTCTTGAACATATTGGTAATCTCTTATTTGGATATGTCCCCAATTGTTTTGGTAGTTGATCCACCTCTTGATCTTAAATTTCTTATCCTTTTCATAGTATCTCTTGAGTAATTCCTACATAATTCATAGATTTCTTCAAATGTAGATTTTGAAATGTCTCCTGCTCTAATTAGATCCACAACATCCATGTCCTCCTCATGGAGTCCCCTTAAAAAGAGTAATTTGAGAGATTAAGGAGGTAGTCTTGTATGACTTGTCTTCTGAATGTAGAACGGAAATATTTCTAGATAGTCTTCCAATAGTTCATCCTCCTTCTATATCATTTTTTTAAATTTTATCACCTCCTCTGCTACTTATCCTACACTAGTATTCATACTTATTGAGGAAATTCTCCTTCATCTATGCCCAAGTGGTTACATTATTTCTTCCTGAACCCATGAACCATCTCAAGGCTGCATCCTCGAGTATAACATGAAATAGATTTAATTTGTGTGCATCTATGGTATAATCATATCTCCTTCATAAAACATTAAACTCAAACATAATAGTGTTTTGGACTTTAGTTATGGATCCATGAAAGTTAGGAAAGGATGAGGGAGAGATATTATTCATAGCAGCAACTTCATCATTTTCGGTAATGGGAAAATCAAAATTAGTTTCCCCATTTTGAACATTTTGGTCTACTTCTACCATATTTGGCTATGCATGAGTGGAGTTATAGATTTCACTTGGAGGTTGTTATTCTAATATCAAACCTTGTATAGAGGAAGATATACTTTCTTCAGAATATGATATGGAAACATATGCTACTTGTGGATTGGGTAAAAATCTACCATGGGCATCTCTTGGATGGTGCATGCATCAACTACTCAACTCACTCAAAATATATTAGTGGGGGGGTATGGAGGTGAATTTCCTAAATCCTAAACTTCTTCTAAGAAATGAAAAACTTCTAAAAACTTTATAATTTGCTAGTATCCCCAGAAACGACGCCAAAAATGGTGGTGCAAATTAACTTATAGTAATTAGTATGTTTTTTTATAGAAAAACCCATTTTACCGGAGCTATGAACTAGAGTACAAAAACCAAGAAGGCAAGCATTATTAACCCAACACAACAACTAAACAAAACCAGACAAAAATGAAATAAATTCCAATTAACGATTCATCTTGATCGAGGGATAGTAGTCAAGCAGATTTACAAAGTGACCCTTTTTATCTCTTTTCTTCCTAACCTCTTACCACTGACCTGGATCAGATGTCATCACCAGAATGATATTATTAAACCCCAAAGGGAAATCAAAACTACCAGAATATTCCTCCTGGTCTGAATCTATTTTTTCATAATTATCAAATATATAGCCTCTCTATCATCCACTCTAGTTGAGTAACCCCATTTCCCATCCATGTCAGATCACTCTAAATTTTTCTCTAAGAGAGTTTGATTATGTACCCCTAGATATACCTTATGGATAGTTGCAATTTCCTAAGCCGGGGATGGTTTTTCCCAACTGCCTCGAGATGATGAATTATTTCTCCTTTTGGAGTTTTTTTGATGGCCTTGTGGGCAAGACGCCTACAAATGGCCCAGGTTTTTGCAAATATGACACCGCAAAGCAATATTCTTTGTTTCCCACTTTGTGTCATGTTGTCATTGATGTCCTATTGCAATGTTGTAGTGCATATTTGTAATGGAAATGGTGTGTCTAGGGATTCATAGAGTTTTGAGTTCATGTTAGTCCTTACTGAGTCAAATTGTTGCCTTTTAGGTGCATGTGAGTATATGTGGTAAAAATTGAAGAAGTAAACATTCAGAGCATATGTATATTAGGTGGATGAACTCATTTCAATTCTCTGAAGGTTAAGAAATATATTTTGAATAAAAATGTCACTTCTACCAAAAAATGCCCTCAAGAACCCAAACTATAATTACATGTAAATGGGATGGTCTATAAAAATTTAGGGACAATTTTGACAAACCAACCATGGGAGAAAGTGTAAGTATGTGTCCTTGAGCTCCATGTAAAAGTTTAGCTCCTCAGAAGGTCATTTGAGCAAGTTATTCAATAATTGGTTCCCTAAGAAGCTCATCTTAAGCTGCATAGCTTCTTAGAACTCAAGAAAAAATATGAGGGCTTACTCAGATAAATAATATAAAAATTTCTTGGATTAAATTGGCCTAGAATTCGTGTGTAAAAATTAGTTTTTCAAATGGATCTGTGGTTAAAAAATTCTCATCGTTTTAGTAAGGCAAATTTTTTCTCTCCAAGACATATTCTTGAATCAATAGAAGAAAAAATTTACAAATGACCTCAAATCACATATTTGGTAACTTCTAAATTGTATGTTGTTTACAAGGCTCATAAGGTGTTCGAACAAGTTAAATGTCTTGAAGGTGTATGCCATTTTTAGTTTCTAGGTTTGAAATTAATGGTTTCTTCATGTACAAGCAAGTGTGGTCTTCATGTAAGGTCCTGTAGATTACATTATTTGTGTAATCAATGCAAAAGGACATGTAATTTGACTCATAGGTATTTTTACATGATATGAATTGTTTTTCTGAGGTTTAAAAGGCCCTCTTCCTTGAAATGCAGTACATTATCATCTATTTAGCCTTCTTTTCATTAGAAAATCAAGGATTTGGAGATACTTCCAGGTGCTACAGGTTAAATCATGGTTTGGAAAGGATGTCAAGGGTGTAAGAAGACCTCCATAAGGTTGATTTCTTCATTTCCACCCTAAATTGGTCAATGAACAAGGTAAAATGTGAATGTTACTATTTTGATAGTTTTAAGGCATTGTAGACTATAAATTGAGCTTGTTAGGAGTAGATGGAGCCCCTTCAAAGGTGAAATTTGGTTTGAAGTGGTGGAAGTTGGTCTAAAAAATACCAAGGAGCTAAATTTTTTTTTTTGATTCATTTTAAAGTGAGTTAGAATTTTTTTCATGGTCTCAAGTTTCAAAGGAGCACAAACCCTAATCTAGGGTTTTCGCATTCCTTTTTTCTCAAAACTCAAAAATTCTTCCTTCAAAATTCAAGAAATTTAGTGAAAAATTTTGTGGAGTAGTCACGAGTCTACTGCAAAAGGTTTGAAAACATTTCATTGAGTATGAATGTAGTATTCCTTGACAGAAATTTAATGGTCATGCAAAGTCCTGTTCTTGACTGTAAAATGGGTTTTGCAACATTTTTCAAAGACAAATCTTGCTAATAAGACATGCCTCTTTCTAAATCATTATTCAAAATGATTTCATGACTGAAGAAGACTATTCTATTGGTTGAACAAGGATGTTTCATACAGTTGCAAGTTCTTGTGCTTTCACAGTGGTGCATGATCTCTTTATCCTAACTGTGCTTTCTCTATGGAGATTGAACATGGTGAAACTTCTCAACTTGAAATCGTGTGATTCCAAAGACAATATAAAAGGAACAAACTCAGTTTAAATCATTCTTTGAATGCATTCATAGGATTGTACAATATGAAAAATTAGCAAAAATTGTTAAGGGTTTTCACATTGTATGAATGTGTGGATTGTTCAAGATCCTTTTTTTGAGTTTGTGAAACCATTGTAGAAGGAATTAATACTTTCCCAGAGTCAAAGGTATGCAATATATTCCTATCTCAAAGAATAAATTCAAGAGTCTCTTATTTGTCCTATTTTCAATCAAAATGAAGCTTTTAAGTTTTGATCATACGAGAAACATGGAAGGTCATGAGTCATCAGATGAAGTTCAAATTTTAAGGAGAACTTGAGAAGTTTTGAGAAAGAGACAAAAAGGTAATTATCAGCTTGAATATTTAGGAGACAATCCTTTTCAATAAAACGTATGTAATCAAGACATAGAAGTTGAAAAGATGGGAGAAATAGTTTGAATTTTGAAATCTTTGAATAGATCACATTTTGTGGTGATATAGATGAATAAAAAAGAAAACACATAAGACACATATGATTGATGAATGTTATGAAAGTAAAGAGATGGAACAATATAAAGGAATGAGTGGTATGATGAAAAAATAGATACAACAGAGATAAACAGTGAAGGAATAGACATTAAATCTATGAAAATGTGTTAGTGATGAAATATGACTCTGATAGAAGCATGAGTAAAGATATATGACTATATAAAGGCTTAAATAAGAGTGAAATAGTTGAGATACAAAGGTGTGATATTTTTTACTAATGGTATGAACAAACATATGCACTCTTGATAGTGTAAAAGGTACAAAAACCAAATAATAATGTAGAGTATGAACAAATGAATGAATTGTGCTAGTAAAGTGATTATGATTTTTTGATAGAGCAACAAGGGAGCGATATGATCAATTTAATGTTGTAATTATTGTCTGAATAGGTTCTTAGACTGAAGAATTAGGTATTTCTTGTAAAAATCCAACTCTGTAGGTGTTTAGCATTCATCAAGCAGGTGTTTGTCTGAACTCTTGAATTTTGTGCTTCAGTGATTAAGCGGGTGCTTAATCAGTTGTAAATCAGTGCATTGGACTTGGTGTTCTAAATAAAAAGGATGGTTTCAAGTGGTTTTTCTCCCTTATTTAATTTCCCCTAGTAAATATTTTTTAATGTTTATTTTCATTTTGCTTGAAGCTTATTTTGTGTTCATAGTCTAATGGTTGAATATGGTTAAGTGAATTTGAAAGTTTTAAAATACCTTAATCATGCTAAGCATTGATTCACCCCCCCCCCCTTAGTGCTTGTGATATCTACCAATTGGTATCAAAGCAAGGCTTTTGGTGGAAGATTATCAACTTCAAGGTGATCCTCTCTTCACAAGTATGGCTAACAATTAGGCACCAGGTGGACTATCAATGTCAAGGTCACTTCTCTTTAGATGAACAAATTATGCACTTTAGAGGATAATAATGAAAACTTATCTCATGTCCCTTGGTTTTGACATATGGGAAAGTGTGAATAGTGCCTACACTCCTCTAACCACTCCAATTACCTCTACAATAGATAAGACATAATATGAAAAAACTTCAAAAGCCATGAATGCCATTTTATGTAGGTTGAATGAAACTAAATTTTTGAATGTAATTCACTATAATAAAACCAAGGATATTTGTAAAAAACTTCAAAGTATCTATGAGGGTGATAATAAAGTCAAGCTAGCTAAATTACAAACCTACAAAGCTCAATTTGAGAGTTTGCAGATGAAAGAGGATGACAGTATTTCAGCATACATGCAAAGAGCTAATGAACTAATCAATATGATTATAGGTGTAGGTGATAAGAAATACTAAACCATTATAACCTTCAAATATGATGCAAAGGTTTAAGTCATTGATGAAGAAAAAGACATGAAAAAATTGAAATTGGATGAGCTTCAAAGATTTTTATCAGCGTATGAAATGAGGACAATTGGAGATAAATCTTCCAAGAAAAAAGTATCCTTCAAACTAAAGAAAGAGATTCAAGACAAGAATTAAAAATAGGAATCATATTTGAATAATGAAGAACATGTTGAGAAGATTGAGGAAATGTTTGTAATAAGACGAGGAAGAGGCTCAGGAAAGTAAAAATGTAAACACCCTTTTAAGTTCTTTAATTGTGGTCAAGTAGGACACTTTGTTGCTAAATGTCCAAAAAAAAAAAAATTGAGTTTTAATATGGGGAATAAGGTCATAAACATGGCAAGAAAAATATGAACTATAAGAAGAAGGGAAACAAGAAGAAGGTTTTCAATAAAAAGAGAAATTTCTATTCAAAAGAAAAATCAAGTGACTCAAGTAGCTCATAAAGTGAGAGTGATCGAACTAAATGTGAAACCTTATTCATGGCCCTTTAAATTTCCAATGAATGCAGCACTAAAGGAAATAATATGGTCAATTATGAAGATTATGATGAAGAAGAGACAAAATTAAATCTAGAGGCTAAACTTGTAAGTGGTCTTAAAGCACTCCAAATATGTAGAATAAGGAACTAGAAGCTAAGATCCACCCTAAATTATTATGAAGAACAAATGCACATTATTGAAAATAAACAAATTCAAAAGGAAGAAGAATAAATGCATGAACTCAAGGAGCTTGAATCTTAGCTAGAAAATATTTCTCAATCCTACAAGGAAAAGGAAGAAGAATTTCAAATTCTAAAATCTGATTTGGAACTCCACAAGGCTGAATTGGAACAAGAAAATAGCAAACTCAAGATGTATGAGAAGCTATAAATGAGCTCAAATGTTCTAGCCAAAATTATAATCACTCAAATGGATGGAAGTGACGAATCAGGAATTGGTTTCAGGGAAGAGAATAAGGAAGATGAACCAGCCTAGAAGAAAGAAGATAAGAATACACCAAGAATCTCTCACACCATGAACAAGGAGGCCACCAAATCTATAAAAATAAGGAAAATCTCTCCTATAATCACCTATTGTATGAGGTACTCTCATTCCTTCTATGGTTATTGTTTTTCATGTAACCAGTTTGATCACAAACCTGTAAAATGGAGAAGAAATGCTAGAGAAAATAGGACAAATTATAACTTGTAGCATACAAGAATGAGCCATAATCCTATGTGCTAAAAATTCCAAAAGTGGGGTCACATAGCTAGTATGTGAAACTCATAAAAAACCCAAACAAAGCAAGTGGATATATGTTGTGAAAGATAAATCAAACAAGGAAGAAGAGCTTGGTATGATAACTCAAAATTCCTTCCATGTGAAAGATGAGGGAATGATTTGGTACTTTGATAGTGGCTTCTCTAGTCATATGACAGGTGACAAAAGAAAATTTATTTGTTTGTCAAATAATGCTTTAAGTGTTGTTAGATTTGGTGATAAAAATTCAACAAATATTGTGGGTAAGAGAAATCTTAGTCTTGACAATGGAAAAATAGTCACAAAAAATGTTCTATATGTTGAAGGTCTCAAACACAACTTGCTAAGTGTTAGTAAAATGTGAAAAGAAGGATACAATCTGATTTTTAATGATAAAGGGTGTAAAATTATTGATGGAAAATTAGGAAATAGAGTTGGAAAAGAAAAAAGGACAAAAAACATTATGTATGTGCTCAAAGAGGTAAATAAAGAAAAATGTTTTGCAAGAAAACTTGATGATAGTTGGTTATGGCATGCAACATTAGCACACATTAAATTTGAAAATCTTGTGTAATTGAGTGCTAAACATGGAGTTAGAAACATGCCAAATATTGTAAAACTAGAAAATTCTATGTGCAATGTGTGTCTACATGGAAAACAAACAAGAAGGTTGTTCAAATCAAAAGAGTATTCCACCACTCAACCTTTGGAGTTGATTCATACATATTTGTGTGGGCCTATAATGACTGAAATTATGCAAGGAGATGAGTACTTCATGCTTATAATAGATGATTTTACCAGGATGACATGGGTAGCTTGCTTAAAACACAAATCAAAAGCTTTGGATAGATTCAAATCTTTCAAAATACTTGTGGAAAATGAGAAGACCACCCAAATCAAATGCTTAAGATCAGATAAGCATGGAGATTTTAATATAATGAATTTGATGATTATTGTAAAGAACATGGAATATAAAGACAATTCTCAGTTGTTAAAAAACCTCAAAAAATGGGGTGGTTTAAAGAAAGAACATGACCGTGTAAGAAATTAGTAGGATTATGTTAAATGAATCAAGACTTCCTGATAGCTATTGGAGTGAAGTAGTGTGCACAGATGTTTATATTCTAAATAGAGCTCAATTAAGATTAAATAGTAGAAAAACACCTTATGAACTCTGAAAAGGGAGGATATCCAATTTGATGCAAATAAGATTCTTTTGGAGCAAGTGTTATATTAAAAGAGACAATTTGGGAAAAATTGATTCCAGGTGTGATGAGGACATATTTCTTAAGTATTCATCAATTAATGCAGCTTATAGATGATACAACAAGAAGCTTTAGAAGGTGGTTGAAATTACCAATGTAAAAATAGATGAATCTCAACCTTCAAAAATCAGAAATTAGCCTAATGACATCCATGAAGATGATGCACCTTGCATTCAAAATCAATATGATGGTGATGAAATTGAAAGGAAACATAAAGAAGTAGAAAAAATAGAAGAAGTAGAAGAAAGGCATGACAACAAGACACCTTCAAGGCAAGTTAGGAGAGACCATCCAGCAGATCATATTATATGAAGTAAAGGAGGTGGTTTTCTTACAATAAGAAAGCTAATAAGTCAACAAAATAATGAAGAAACAACCCTCTTATAAATGATAGAGCCTAATAATGCGAGAGAAGAATGCAATGAAAAACATGTGGTAGATTCCATGAATGAAGAGCTTGACCAAATTGAGAAAAATGAAACATGGGAGCTTGTTCCTAGGCCAAAAGAAAATAATGTTATAGGAAATAAATGGGTTTTCAGAAATAAAATGAATGAAAAAGGTGAAATGACAAGAAATAAAGAAAGAATTGTATGTAAGGGCTATGCACAAAGGGAAGGAATTGATTTTGATGAAACATTGCACCAGTGGCAAGGATGGAAGTAATCAGATTGTTCTTAGCATATGAAGCTCACAAGAAAATAAAAAAAAATCAAATGGATGTCAAATATTCTTTTCTTAATGGAAACTTAAATGATCAAGTATATATTGAATAACCTAAAGAATTCTCTTTAAATGGAGACAAGGACTATGTATACAAGTTGAAAAAGGATTTTCATGGACTCAAAAAAGCTCCTAGAGCTTAGTATAGAAGGCTATATACTTATATAATTGAGCAAGGCTTCAGAAAGGGAGTGGCTGATATAAATATCTACATCAAATAAGAATAAGACAAGTTGTTAATTGTCATATTTTATGTGGATGAAATCTTATTTGGAGGGGATCATGAAATGATGACTCATGAATTTTCTTATGTAATGAGTTTGAAATGTCTATGTTGGGTGACCTCTCATTCTTTCTAGGCCTTCAAATAAACCAATTAGACCAAGGAATCTTCATATCTTAAGCTAAATACATCAAGGAAATGCTAAAAATATTCAAAATGGAAGAGTGTAGACCTATAGGCACACCAATGGAGGTGGGATGCAAGTTCAACAAAGAGGACAACTCACCAAAAGTGGGAAAAACATTGTATAGGTATATGATAGGAAGTCTTCTCTACTCCACTGCATCAAGGCCTAACATTATGCAAGTTGTGGTTCTAGAAGGAATATTTCAAGAGAATCCAATAGAAACCATCTCAAGGTAGTCAAAATAATACTCATATATCTCATGGGAACTCTAGAGTATGGCCTTTGGTATCCTTCAAGAAAAGAATTCAACATAAGAGCATACATTGATGACAGGAAGATTACAAGTGGTGGTGCCTTCTTTGTTGGCGGATGTCTAGTATCATGGTTGCAAAAATCAATATTCAATGGCATTATTAACTTTTGAATCTAAGTACATAGTTGTTTCTATGTGTTGCACTCAGGTCCTTTAGATGAGGTAAACTTTGGAAGACTACAAGGTAAGATTTGATGATTCAACTCCCTTGCTTTGTGATAGCACTAGATTCATTAGTGTCTCCAAAAATCTAGTGTTCCACGCAAAGACTAAACACGTTCCAATCAGAAAAAATCAATCTTGTATCTGTGAGCACAAAAGAGGAAATTTCAAATATCATGAAAAAACCATTACCAATGGAAACATTTGAGCATCTCAGAGATGAATTGGGGGTAATTCCTGATCCCACCAGAAGTTAAGAAGAATTGGAAAATTTATAGGGAGCATTTTTATAGAAAAATCAGCTCCTGTAATGTGCTAAAAAGAGCTTCAAGTGAGGGGGAGCTAGTTCACTAGATCATGGTGTTGTTTATGATATTATTCCACACAATTTTGTTACATGTGAGTTTATGGTTAGTTCAAGTATGGTTTCAAATCAGTCTTGTTAGAAATTGTATTGGGTCATACATGGTGGTTCTATGCTCTCAAGTATGCCCAAATCCTAGGGGGAGAAATCTAAGAGGTATGTCTTTTCTCATGCTACTTCTCGTCATATTTCTTTTTCCCCCATATTTGTCATGGATGTTAAAAGGAGATAATATTAGCCTTGGAGAATATGAATATGTTATTGATCAGGTATGTGGTTTGTCACATCATCATAAATTTTCTTTGGTATGTGTGAGTGTTGAAATCAATGACAGAGGGGGAATGTTTTTCCCACCTTGTGTCATGTTTTCATTGATGTCCCAGTGTAATGTTTGAGTGCATATTTTTCATTGAAATGGTGTGTCCAAGGAGTCACAGAGTGTTGAGTCCATGTTAGTCTCTGTTGACTCAAATTGATGCCTTTTAGGTGTATGTGAGTCTCTGTGGTGCAAAGTTAAGAATTAAACACTTGGATCATGTGTATCTTAGGTGTATGAACTCATTCCAAGGCTCAAAAGGTCAAGAAATATGTTTTGAAGAAGAAATTCACTTCTAACCAAACCTACCCTCAAGAACCCAAACTATAATTTCGTTTAAATGGGATGGTATAGAAAAAATCAGGGATAATTTTGACAAACCAACCATGGGAGAAGGTTTAGGAAGTTGTTCTTGAGTTCCATGTAAAATTTCAGCTCCTCAAGAGGTCATTTGAGTAAGTTATTCAAGTTTTTCCAAAAACGGTTCCTTGAGAAGTTCATTTTGAGTTGCCTGGATTTTTAGCACTCAAGAAAAATATAAGGTATTACTCAGATAAATCATATAATAATTTCTTGGATTAAATTATCCTAGAATTCATGTGTAAAAATTAGTTTGTCAAAAGGAGTTGTGGTTAAAAATTTCTCATCATTTTAGTAAGGAAGATTGTTTCTCTCCAAGACATATTCTTGAATCGATAGAAGAAAAAAGTTACAATTGACCTGAAATCACCTATTTGATCACTTCTAAAGTTTATGGTTTTTACAATGCTCGCAAGGTGTTAGAAATATTTAAATTTCATGAAGTTACATGCTATTTTCAGTTTTGGGGTTTGAAATTAATGGTTTCTTCATGAAAGGTCCTCTGGGTTACATACTTTATGTCATCAATGAAAATGGACATGAAATGTCACTCATAGGTCTATCTACATGATATGAAGTGATTTTCAAAGGTTCAAAAGTCCCCTTCCTTGAAATATAGTTCATTATCATCTGTTTAGCCTTCTGTTCACTACAAACTCTAGGGTTTGGAGATACTTCTAAGTGCTACATGTTAAATCATAGTCTAAAAAGGATTTCAAGGGTGTATTCAGACCTTTGGAAGGTTTATTTCTTCATTTCCACCCTAAATTAATCAATGAATAAGGTATAATGTGACTGTTACGATTTTAACAACCTTTATGACACTGTAGATTGTAAACTGATCTTGATGGGAGTAGATGTAGCATTTTCAAAGGTGAAATTTGGTGTGAAGTAGTGGAAGTTGGTCTCATAAAGACCAAGGAGCTCAATTTTTTTAGTTTGATTCATTTTAGAGTGAGTTATAATTTTTTTTGTGGTTTTAGGTTTCACAGGAGCACAAACCCTGATCTAGGGTTTTTCACATTGATTTTTTCTCGAAACTCAAAAATTCTCCCTTCAAAGTTTAAGAAATTCAGTGAAAACTTATGTGGGGTAGTCATAAGTCTTCTGAAAAATGTTTGAAGACATTTCATTGAGTATGAATGTAGTATTCCTTGACATAAATTTAATGGTCATACAAAGTCTTGTTCTTTACTGTAAAATGGTTTTTGCAACATTTTTCAAAGCCAAATCTTGCTAATAAGACATGCCTCTTACTAAATCATGTTTCAAAAGGATTTCATGACTGATGAATACTATTTTATCAGTTGAACAAGGATGTTTCATACATTTGTTATTTTTTGTGCTTTCACAGTGGTACATGCTCTCTTTCTCTTAACTGTGTTTTATTTGTGGAGATAGAATATGATGAAACTCCTTAACTTGAAATCATGTGACTCCTAAGACAATATAAAAGGAAAAAACTCAGTGAAATCATGTTTTGAATGCATTCACAGTATTTCACAATATGAAAAATCAGTGAAATTTGTTAAGTCCTAAGGATTTTTCACGTTGTATGAAGGTACAGATTGTTTAAGCTCCTTTGTTTGATTTTTTGAAACCCTTGAAGAATGAATTGAGACTTTCATAAATTCAAAGGTATGAAATATATTCCCATCTTGAAGAAGAAGGCCAAGAGTCTCTTGTTTTTCCTATTTTCAATCAAAATGAAGCTTTTAAGTTTTGATCATGCAATAAACATGGAAGGTCATTTGTCATCAGATGAAGTTTGAATTTTAAGGAGAACTTGAAAAGTTTTGAGAAAGAAATAAAAAGGTAATGATCAACTTGAATATTTAGGAGACAAGCATTGCTCAAGAAAAATTATGTAATCAATACATAGAAGTTGAAAAGATGGGAGAAATATTTTGAATTTTGAACTCTTTGAATAGATGACATTGCGTGGTGATATATATGAATGAAAAAGAAAACACATAATACACATATGGCTGATGGTTGTTATGAAAGTACAGAGAAAAAAAATATAAGGGAAGGAGTGGTATGATGAAAAGACAGACAGAGTAGAGATAAATAGTGAAGGACCAAATACTAAATCTATGAAAATGTGTTAGTGATGAGGTATGACTATAATAGAAGCATGAGTAAAGATATATGATTGTATAAAGGTTGTAAAATGAGTTAAATAGTTCAAATACACATATGTGATAGTTGTTACTGATGGTATGAACAAACATATGCACTCTTGACAGTGTAAAAGGTGTAAAAACCAGAGAATAAGGTGGAGTAAGAACAAATGAATCAATTGTGTCAGTAATGTGATCATGATTTGTTGATAGAGCAACATGGGAGTTATATGATCAGTTTAAAGTTATAAATATTGTTTGATTAGGTACTTATACCGAAGAATTAGGTGCTTCTTGTACAAATCCATCTAAGTAGGTGCTTAGCATTCATCAAGTAGGTGCTTGTATGAACTCTTGAAGTTGGTTCTTAAGTGATTAATTGGGTGCTTAATCAGTTATAAATAAATGCATTAGAATTGGTGTTATAAATAAAAATGTTGGTTTCAAGTGGGTTTTCTCCCTTATTTGGTTTTCCACTATAAATATTGTGTCATGTTTATTTGCATTTTTCTTGAAGTTAATTTTGTTGTCATAATCTAACTATTGAATCAAGTTAAGTGAATTTGATAGTTTTAAAAAACATTAATTGTGTTAAGCATTGATTCACCCCCCCCCCTCCTAGTGTTTTTTTATATCCAACATTCTCATAATCTAGAGATTGGACATGTTAAAGGTTCCCTAATTTCATAAGGATCTTGTCGGGAAGTTCTTTTCTCAAATCAATCTCTGCACAAAATTTGGCATATGTGCAGAGTCCAACCATTTTCCTAGCAGGCTCCACCTTTAATAATTTACCTAGAACATTACCTGTATCCTCAAGATCATGCCAAAAATGTAGTGAAAGGTTAGGGATCCAAACCCATGCTAAATTTTTTGTAAATAAAAGAGTATTCAGATCAAACTTGGAGAACCACAGTTTGAGATAAAAAACCACATTGTCTCAAAACAACAGACCATCGATTAGGCATTTCTTATATTCATATGCCTTCTATAAATGCACCACAAATAAACCATTTGAACAGAAAGATATATCACAACTTTAATACCAGTTTTCTGAAACCCATAGAGAGAGGGCTAAGGAAGTTGGCCATAGACCATTAAATCTTCCTATAACCGTAAGATGAGACAATTATTGAAGGTGGGTCTAAATCTCATGATATTCCAGGCTTAATGCTAACATCTCATCCACAAGATCTACCACATATATGTGAGGGTTAAGATGGCAAGGATTTTTTTACTACACTGCAGCCTTGAAGGAAGCAAGCTTGGAGGTGGAAGCTTGGGAAGGGACCTCTCCACCACACTACTATCCTTGAACTGACTTGTCCCCTAAAGAAGGCATCGCACCTGAACCACCAATTATATTTGAAGAGGTTTGTTTGTTACTAATGACATAGCTTCAATTTTGAATCGCAAGTTCTTTGGATTTCTAAAGATATAAATCCCACTCTTCCTTACTTAGAGAGTAGAAGGCACAAATGGTCTCTCGTTCAATCCCACCCTGCACACTTATCCCTACCTAAGAACCTCCAGAACCATTTCTAGGGCCATCACCATGGACAATAGTCACTCCCTACCCAACGCGAGAACCTCCGATAAGGTTTCTCTCAAGCACAACTTCCATTGCTTGTAGCATAAATTAGTACATTGTTCACTAATTTATAATCATTTAATTATAAAACCAAGGGATATAAAATTTCAATAGTGCCTATGTTGTATGCACAGTTATACATATTTTAAGAGGTAAAGAAGATAAATTATTATCACTACTGTTAGGAATTAGAGAACAAATATTTGCAAACAATTCCTCAAATCAAAGCAGTAGGAAACTATATATCAGAAGTATACATGCAGAAATAGAACATAAATAAATAATGAACAAAAGAAGACAAGACAAGATTTAACGTGGTTCACCCAATGTGGGTTACGTCCACCAAGAAATTGCTCATATTTTATTATCAACAAGAGTAAAAAAACTCTCACATTCTTCTCTTAGTTATGAACTCACAACAGAATTCCAAAGATGTTAAACCACATCTAAACCACAATTGACACCCAATTTCTTAACCTTGATCACTCTTGATCACCTCTTGATCACTAAGAATCAATACCTCTTGAACACACAAGATATATTCAAGATACCCTAACACCTCTATTTATAGGATTACAATCCTTTAAGAAGTCCAAAATTTGACCCTAGAAGTTTGAAAGTCATGACCTTTCATCTTCCCACGACTGGAAAATAAATTGTCATGACCTTTCATCTTCCCATGGCTGGAAAAGAAATGGTCATGACCTTTCATCTTACCAATTTGAACTCCACACTTCAATACTGATTTGAGAAGACGAAAAATAGGCTCCACACCCCAATAATCTCCCATTTGGATATTATTCCTACTGAGAAAATTTCTCAACCCTTCATTATCAACCATGAAGGCCAATCAAAGTTGAACACAACTTAAAATTATCCCTTATGACCTCCTTGGTCATCATATCCATAGGATTTTGACTGGTATGAATATTTCTAGCTTCAACTTATCTTCTTCCAAATCTTCCCTGATGAAATGATATCTTAGCTTAATGTGCTTCATCCTAGAGTGAAAAGTGGAGTTCTTCTCTAAATGAATACCACTCTGACTATCACTATGTAGTCTTCTAACTTCCTTCTTATAACCCAACTCATCAATCAACTATTATAGCCAAATCATATCGTTTCTTGCCTCTATGGCAGCAACATACTCAACCTCTGTGGTTGACAAAACCACAGCCTTTTATAACCATGAAATCCAACTAACTGTTGTATCACCAACCGTAAATACATAACCTGTCGTGCTCCTCCTGTTGTCCAAATCTCCTACTATGTTTGAATCTACATAACCACACAATGTAGTGTCTGATCCACCGAAACATAATGTTTCTCCCATGGTCCCTCTCAAATACAAAAGGATCCACTTCACTACCTATCAGTGCTCTCTACTTGGATCACTCATAAAACTTCTCACTACTCCCACTGCATGGGCAATGTCAGACTTAGTGCATACTAGAGCATACATCAAGCTACCAACTGCTAATGAGTATGGTACCCTAGACATCTGGATTTTATCCTCCTCATTCTTGGGACTCTTCTCCTTTGATAATTTAAAGTGACTTGCCAAAGGGGTACTAACTAGTTTAGCATCCTACATACTAAACCTCTCTAAGACCTTCTTTATGTACTCCTCTTGAGATAACACCAGCTTCCTCTCTTTCCTATTCCGAGTTATTCTCATGCCAAGGATTTGTTTTTCTACCCCCAGATCCTTCATAGCAAAGGAGTCACCTAGCTGCTTCTTAAGTACCTTTATTTCATGCATGTTCTTCCCTGTAACAAGCATATCATCCACATATAGGAAAAGAATAATATAACTACCATTAAGAAGCTTCTTGATGTACATGTAATGCTCTGAGTGACACCTGGAGTAACCTTGCTCTTGCATAAAATTGTCAAACTTCTTGTACCACTGTCGTGGAGCTTGTTTTGGGGCATACAAGCTCTTCTTCAATTTGCACACTAACCTCTCCTTCCCTATAACCTCATAACCATATGGCTGTTGCATATACAATTCCTCCTCCAACTCACCATGAAGGAATGCAATCTTCACATCCAACTGATCTAAGTGTAGGTCTTCTACTGCTACTAAACCAAGAATAGTTCTAATAGAAGTCATTTTAACAACATGAGAAAAAAAATTCATCGAATTCTATACCTTTCTTCTATGCAAATCCCTTGACCACCAACTGGGCCTTGTATCTTTTCCTTCCTCCATATTCCTCTTTAATTATATACACCCATTTTTTTTGCAATTCTCTCTTGCCCTCGGGTAGCTCCACTAGATCCCAAGTCTGGTTTTCCATAAGAGATATATGATCTTCATCCATTTCCTACTCCCACTTCTTCCTGGCATCCTCCTGCACTACTTCCTCAAAGCACTATGGCTCTCCATTGTTAGTGACCAATAAATAATTCAAAGATGGAGTAAATTATTCAGGTTCCCTTCTTACCCTAGAAGACCTCACCTCAGAATTTTGGGGTTCCTGATGAGTAGGTTACAAAACTTCTTGTACTGAAACATGCTGCACCTGAACTGGCTCCTTGGACACCCTGCTATCCACAATGTCCTCTAACACTATGTATTATTTCTTTGATTCCTCTTTTTATTCCTGCAAATGATCTTTATACATGACTTTTTCATTAAATAAAATATCTCTAGACCAAAATATTTTCTTGTCCTTAAGACTCCAAACACGGAAACCAAATTCATCCTCACCATATCCAACAAAGGTGCATTTCTCAGACTTAGCCTCTAACTTGGTCTTATCATCTTTATCAATGTGAACAAATACCTCACATCCAAATACTCTAAGAAATGAGTAATTAATTTTCTTACCAGAACAAGCCTCCTCAAGTGTACCTCCATCCAAATCCATAGAGGGTCCTCTGTTAATCAGATAAATAGTTGTGCTCACTAATTCCACCCAAAACATGAGTGGTAGCCTTGCATGTAACCTCATGCACCTAGCATGCTCCATGATTTTCATGTTCATTCTCTCTAACACTCCATTTTCCTGTGGAGTATTTGGAACCGTTCTTTGCCTATGGATCCCATTTACTGAATAGTAATCAAGAAATTCATTGTTGTAATACTCCCCTCCATTATCCGACCTGAGACATTTCAACTTGAGACATGTTTCATTCTCAACCAAGGCTTTACATCTTTTGAAGGTTTTAAACACATCATATTTCTTTCTAATGTAATATACCCAAACTTTTCTAGTTACATCATCAATAAAAGTGACATAATAGAGTTTACCTTAGTTGGCCCCCATACATCTCTATGCATTAAATCAAACTTACCCTCCTTCCTGGTAGGTCCAACCTTGAGGAATCTCACCTGATTTTGTTTTCCATAAAGATAGTCCTCGCATAAGTCTAAATCTAACTCCTTTAATCCATGGAACCTTTCCTTTATAATCTACATTCCCTTTTGATTCATATGACTGAGTCTCTAGTGCCACACAGTTGCATCTCCATCTATAGCAACTGAATTACAATAATTAGCACTACTGGTTAAATACAAAGTACCAGTTTTCTTACCTCTTGCAACCACAAGAACGCCCTTGGTAACCTTCTAAGAATCTGTTGTAAAACTAACTGTACATCCATCACTATCCAGCTAATCCACTAATATCAAGTTCCACCTCAAATTAGGCATATGCCTTACATCCTTAAGTATCCATGTGTTCCAATTTTGCATTTTCACCCAAACACAACCTTTCCCTACTATTCTACATGGTTCATCGTCACCAAGATGTACATATCCAAAATCTCCTTGAACAAAATCAGTAAAGTAATTTCTATGTGGGGTGGCATGGAAAGAAGCCCCTGAATCTAACACCCAAGATTCAACAGTATTATCTAAAGGAAGAATTAAGGCATCCTAACAAACATCACCTACTACCAAATTTACCTCTTTAGTTTCCTCCTTGTTCTTCTTATCTCGAAAAGCCCAACAATCTTGCTTAGCATGACCAACCTTCCCACAGTGCCAACATTCTAACTTACTCTCAGAATTTGACCTTCCGTGATCATTCAACTTCCCATGGTAACCTCTCCCTCTATTCTTTTGTCTCCCTCTTCTCTCCACCATAAAAGTGTTTACATAAGTAGAAGAGTCTCCGGTGCTCTTCCTTTGCATTTCCTCGCTTAGGATCACACTTATTACATCCTTAAACTTCAGTTTTGAATTATTAGAGACTGAATTACTTATAGCCTTAACCAAGTTGTCCCAGCTATCTGGAAAGGAGAACAAAATAAACAAATACTTGACCTCATCATCAAAGTCAATTTTTACCAAGTTTAATATACGCGTAATCGTATTAAATTCATTTAAATGAACAAAAATAAAACAATTCTCAGACATCTTCATATTAAATAAATTTTTCATCAAAAATATTTTATTAGAGGCAGAGGATTTTTCATATAACTTCCCTAACGCACTCATGAGACCTTCTGTGGTCTTCTCCTACGATATGTTGAAAGTAACCGAAGATGCAAGGCATAACTGAATTTCCCCGAGTGCCTTTCTATCCAGCAACTCCCAATCCTCATCTGACATGGCTATAGGTTTCTTTGTTTTCCCATCCAAAGGAACATGGAGCTCCTTTTGATATAATTAATCCTCAATTTGTATCTTCCACAAACCAAAGTTCTTCCCATTGAACTTCTCAAACCTTGATTTACCCTCATTCGCCATAGCTTCCACTGAAGCTAAACTTTCCCTCTGATTTATCACTTCAGCAAAAAACCCACCAAAGCTCTAATACCAATTGTTAGGAATTAGAGAACAAATATGTAAAAAACTTTTCTCAAATCATAGCAGTAGGAAACTATATAGCAAAAGTATACATGCAGAAATATAACATAAATAAATAATGCATAAAAGAAAACAAGACAATATTTAA
Source organism: Taxus chinensis (assembly GCA_019776745.2). Taxonomy (NCBI): domain Eukaryota; kingdom Viridiplantae; phylum Streptophyta; class Pinopsida; order Cupressales; family Taxaceae; genus Taxus; species Taxus chinensis. The sequence goes on from CM034146.1 coordinate 23,018,661, forward strand.
CGTGGTTCACCCAATTTGGGCTACATTCACCAAGAACTTGCTTCGATTTTATCATCAACAAGAGTAAAAAAACTCTCATTGTCTTATCTTAGTTATGAACTCACAACAAAATTCCAAAGATGTTAAACCACATCTAAACCACAATTGACACCCAATTTCTTAACCCTTGATCACTAAGACTGAAGACCTCTTGAACACACAAGATATATTCAAGATACCCTAACACCTCTATTTATAGGATTACAATCCTTTAAGAAGTCCAAAAATCTGACCCTAGAAGTTTGAAAGTCATGACCTTTCATCTTCCCATGGCTGGAAAAGAAACGGTCATGACCTTTCATCTTCCCATGGCTGGAAAAGAAATGGTCATGACCTTTCATCTTCCCAATTCAAACTCTACACTTCAATACTGATTTGAGAAAACCAAAAACAGGCTCCACACCCTAGCAACTACAATTCTGGAAATAACAATGCTTAGAAACAACTAAATTCATATTGAAAGTAAATGTTATGGCTAAGGTAAATCATGTAAACTCAGAATGCAAATAAATAAATGAATTGTTTCTTATCTAATCATGTAATAAATCAAATCAAAAAACTATGGAGGGGGTAGAAAACCATAATTAGGCCCTTCTGTTAGAGCTCAAACTTGCGCCCATATCAGATTAGGTTAAACTAAGTCGTTAAGGCAACAATGGGATTGGCTCCAAGTTGTGGGACCTTGCGTACTTGAGACAGACCCCTGGAGAAGTTCAATTCCTCTACTTTATTTTAATGTTACTACTACTCCTAATGCCAAAATGAAATCCTAAGCTAAACATGGAAACGGACCAGGGTAAGAGAGAAGTAAAAATGGAAAACTAATCTAAGGGAGGTGATAGCCCTAGAAAGAAAGGGGATGAACACGATCATCTTTGTTGTTAATGATTATATCTTACATTTCAAATCTTGCATGCATTATTTGCTTTCTACTCTTATTGATCTAGAAATGCAAAAAAAAAATTGTGGCTTGATTATTTCTTTGAAATAAAAATTATTATATGATACATGTGAGTCTTTTACACTTTTTTTCTTTAAGGTTATAGTAATAGAACGAGAGATGCTTAATGAACATACTATTACTCATGCTCCTTTTTCTTCTACCACTCCTTCACTTACTACATCTTCTCTTCCTCCTATTGCACCACCTTTACATTCTCCATCTCCTATTATACACATGCATGATCATTTATCCAATTTCCTAAGCTTCCACCATGTTCCACTCCCCCTCCCAAGTGTGATTCATTATACTTCTCACATTTTGATAGACCTCATTATATTTTGTGCACTTTTGTTAATGAGTGGTTGATTAGGCTACCCTCTAATGAGAATCATCCTCACCATCAGTTATGACACAATCGTAACTAACTATTCTATAATTTATATAGGATTAATGGTCATAGAGATAATGATTGTTATGAACTCCATGATAAGCTTTAGTTTCTTGAGAACAAAGGTTTAATTATTTTCTTATATCATGTTGATAGGTCATATTCTTCTATTTCATGACACTGCACACCAAAATCTATTACTTTGAATACCTCTCATCTTATTAAGGTTATTTTTTCTCCCCCTTCCTCAGTTTTGACTACGCATGAGAAGATTCCCCCACTTATCATACACCTTAGACCTAGTGGGTATCAAAGGAGAACCACTCAGGATTATATGATTCACATCCTATTAGTGTTGCTATGATCACTTTGATCTCATCAATCATTACATATTCACCTAGCACTGCATTATTTGAGCTGTTTGTGCTTAGTTTTCACCTTCTTTCTAGCTAGATGTTATATGTTCTTTTGTATTACATGATTTCATACATATTTTCCAGTTGTATGTAACTATTTATATCACTTCATGAGGTTAATTCTCCCTTTATTCTATTCACCATCATTAGAAATTTTACTACATGGATTATTTAGATTATCATTTTACATGCATGCCTATTATCAATCTATTATACTATCATCACATATATGTTATCATATCCTATATTCTAGACTATCAACACATCTATATTACATTATCACATCAATTTTTACAATTATATCATCATCATGTCAACAACATATGATATCAAATCATATCAGATAATCAAAAACTCATACAACAAAAAATATACATTATCATACGAAAAATGATCTCATCATATATACATATATATCAAAAGTTTCATAATACAAAATCTAAGGAAAATGCAAAATAAAAAATATATCATACATCCTCCTCACTACTATTGGAGGATATTATCTGAGCTCTCAAACTCGAATCCTCACCACTACATCTATATCTTTGTGCTTGAAACCGTTGATCCTCTAATCGGGTCTATAGTGACGTTGGCTCGACCACTACCTCCACATATTGGCCCCAGAGCTCCATGTATCTCTCAAACATGTTTTTATCTAGGCCACCACCTCTAACTACTTCCCTCACCCATGCTAGCTCCATCCTAGTCTTATCTCACTCTTATTACAATACCATACATGTAGATACTTCCACCACCACAGGACCAAACAAATATGCATGCTCCCCGAAAATGTCATCTACTCTCTCCAACATCCCTCCACCTACAAGGACATCTAAGGGCACATTACTAGTCAACTTAAATATCAATGTATCTATAATAAATATCCAATACTCATCACCAGAAAAAAAAATGGCCTATGTTAGTACATCCTCATCATATATACGAAAAAGCATGTATCAATTACACACAATATAATCACTCATACTTACTTTGTGTAATCATTATCTCTACAGAATCCTCCTCAGGGGTAGATGCATGTTGTTATACCACCTCTCCTCTAAAATCACCACATGACAGATCTCATTTCGTATCTACCACCATTTGAAACAATAGCACCCATCGATGCTCTACCCGCCATTGTGTATAAGTTGAGGTATAACCTGCATCATCTACTTGTACAAGAACTATCTCCACATCCACCTCATATACACCTGGTAGGCATAATTGAGCCCATGTATAACTTTTCCTATCCCTTTATCTCCTCTCCACTCATTTATACTTATTCCATACATATCTCTCTAGTATCACATCCTACTCTATGCCAAACTATCATGACACTCACTCATACCGAAAGATCTCGATGACCCCTAGGAACCTATCCTCTAGCTAGATAGTATGCTAGATGCATCATAGCTCCACATGATCCTCAACCCATGCCCCATAGACCCTATATGGCCTGTAAATAATTATAGTGGGCCCCATCCTATCTAAAATTGACCTATAAGTCATGGTGTCAATCCCATGACTCCTCAAACCAACCCATCAGGCTAAAAAAATCTCAGGTCGAACCCAATCTACTCATGCACCACTCAATGGTCTCACTATATCTATGTTCTCTTATGTCCATACATGAAATAATGTAGTAGCACTAATCCCACCTCCATCATTCTCTTGTGTAAATATATGCAAATCTCTATACCAATGAGCCAACATGCAATAGATTCAAGCATATTGAGTCCCATACTGATCAATAGTCCTAAAAATATCATACATCCTATAATATATGACACCCCTCTACCTTAAATGGCTGAACATGACTCCAAAACCACTGCAATGAAAATTTTCAAACGTGAAACACCTAATCTCACAATATCATCCATCATAATAGACAACTCTGCATGTTTCCATAATCTTTGTTACTGTTGTGTATCACCTAGGGGAATCACATGTAATCTCTCTCCTACTATCACCAATCATAGTATCCTATACACATCCTCAAGGGTCACCTTCATCTCTCCAGTTAGAAATCATAAGGTATAAGTGTCTAGACACCATCTCTCATAGGGTGTAGTCATCAGATGCATATTATGGGGCACCTCCCCCAACTTAGGGATGTTTTACATCCCGACATGGTCTAAAATATCCTACTCATCCTCCTATAGGCCTAATTCTAATAATTTATACACATTTCTACATGCACTAAACTCTCACGATTGTATACCCCGCTACATAGGATAGAAAAACACAATACTTCAAAGTTAACACCACAAACCATACCAAAAAAACATATAAAAACATCATACTAATCTCTTGTAGTTCCCTCGACAAAAAATCCCAGCACCCTGGATGGTACCACCCACAACTTGGACACTACCACTAAGAACTGGATGGTACCATCCAAGGGACAAAAACAACTCTGTCGGCACCGTCTTGGACATAAACGCACAAATTTTCAAAACAATGAAAAATAATAAATTACTCAAAAATCACCTATCGTATCCTAATACACGTCACAAAATGTGCTACTACCATCTGATCTACAATATAGTTTAACATTTCCTCTATAACCCTCTTGAATCTAGTCAAGATCACTTCTCCACATGGCATCTTCACGACTCGGAACTCACAATCACAATACTCTAATTTAAAAATGAGGATCCTATTGAATTTTCTACCCTTACTATTTATAGTATAATCTTATTTTCACTCCAACTACTATATTTACTATGCTATCTTTTACAGCAACTAATTCATCATTGATGTTTCTTCCTTATCTTTAGCTTCATTTATTTGTTTCCATCACTGTCAATGGCATTAGAACTGTATTAGAACCACCTAATGCACTTATGATTAATTAGCATACCTAATTATGATTTATAACATTATATTCCCATGATTCACTACTTATTATACTATTCTACATGCCTTTAACTTATCTCCAAACCATTTATCTCTTTTCTTTCAGCTCATGGTTTGACAACTCACCTCTCACCCCTTTGTTGAAAGGGGGAAAATATTTGTGGTCATCATATTACGCCTCTTGGAATCATATAAGTGAAATATCTAATATAAAACACAATCAAACCATATAATGACATGTCATCTCCAAACAATATTCAAATCCTACAAAATTAAGGTTTCAATCTATCTCAGGTGTTAAACTATCTAAAATTTTCACATCTTTTCTTAGATTCTCATAAATTGTTTCCCACAAATGACCTAATATGGGGATATTTCAATCCTCTAAAGAAGTTTCAAATCAATCAAGATAATTCAAATACTATGTCCTAACTAATATAAGTTGTTTCAATTCTATTCCAAAAATCATCAATGTTCCTCCCATATGACCTAACATGGGATCCAATCCAACCAAGAAATTTTCCATTTTACTACGTTTACATCCTTACAATCGTAAAGAGGGGATAATGAGATGTCATTTCCTTTCCCAAACCAATTTACGGGGATTTTTTTCCTATTAGATATGTTTCAATTGGTTCATTTCCATCTGCAGTGGTGGAATTTTTAAGGAAACGTCATGGAAAATGGAAAAGATGACCTCTCTCCCAACAATATTTCTCTATTGAAAGGCTACTCAAATTCATATATTTTAGTGACATGACACACAATTCCATAGATTTTAGTGATAGGATACTTAAATTTGTAGAGTCTAGCAACAAGACGCTCAAATCCTTAGATTTTTTACACTAATTTGAGAATTGATCACTCCCAACTATTCCTTCAATATCTAAGTTTCAAAGTTTATTAGATCTCTGTAACACATTTTCTATCCAAAAGTTCCTCTTGTGATAATACAATCAGCCTGCATGGATTAAAACAATGTTCTATGGTTTTGCACACTCTGGCTACAACTCATTCACCCCGTTTCAGGTATATTATTTTTATATCCTTTACACTATTGAATTTCATCCAAATAGATTAAAGGGGGGATGTAGACACAAAAATACACACTTTTCACTATTACATTATGTCTTTAACATGTTGTTATATGTATAATTTCTAAGTGTGAAGATTAGACATTGATGACACCATTTCTTAGACCTTTTACTTCTTTGACTGATTTTGATTGTGACTTTGCCTCTTGCTGTTTACATTTATATATTTTATTCATGTCACGGGGATCTTGTCTCCATTATTGATATGGTTTTTAATTCTTATCTTGGGGATAGTATTGTCCTGTTAGGACACCACCATTCAGACACTAGTGCCCCTTTTGGGTATTTTTGTTTAATTTATTTTATTTTCTAACTTATCTCTCTCTTCTTCACTTCAGGTCTTTTATTACCTTTATTCCATGATTAGGGTTGGATTTTGGTGTCACTTAGTGTTGAATTTCAAACAAATAAAGACACACACACACACACACAACCTACTAATTATTATTAGGGGCTGAGAAACCTAAGTTATAACTTCAAAAGACACAATTCAAATCACACACAAAAGAACTGTACATGGATTCTGATATGTACTACATCCCTTAGTGACAATCAAATTGGGGTGACTATAGAGATTAGTCCAACTAAAGAATATGTATTATTTATTATGTATAATGTTTGTTTGAGATTTGTTCAGGTAACTAGTGTTTGTTTCATAGGAATATGTGCAACAAAGAAACCCTACAACATATTTTATGTGACAAGAAACAAAAAGAAGAATCCATCGATAGAACCTGAAAAAGTGTAGAAGCATAACATATAATAGGACATTATAACCCAGATCAAACACTAGCTCCTGGTGATTTCATGTCCCCCTTTGGGTGGTTCTATCTGAATAATATCCAGACTACAATTTCTTATATAGCCTACAAATTTTGGATCCATCATGTTCCAGTCAATTTCCAACCCAGAATTAGTCCAGGTCTTCCAATACAATCTAATTCATACTCATATCCTATCTTGCACAGTTATTTGTATTGTGTGTTATATATTTTTTGTTACTACTATACAAGGTTCACTTTAAGAAGCCTCTAGAAAAAAGGTGGAAAATCCCTAGTGAATATTTCTTTGGCTACATTCGTCACAAAGGTGAATTTTCATAGGTTTCTACACAAATTATTCACCTGATAATTTTAATAGAGAAAGTGGGAAATTTGCATGGCAATAAGGTGTTGTTGACAGGCGTCAACAACACCTTGTTATTGCACGAAAACAAGGTGTTTTTGATGGGTGTCAACAATTTTTTTGTTGTCACATGATAGAAAGGTGCTATTGATGGGCATCGACAACATTTTGTTGTTGCGTGATAGTAAAAACTGGTTGATGGGCGTCAACAATCTCTTAATCAAAAAGGTGAAAATTCCCTCTTTTATTATTGAAGCTAAAGAAAAGTTTGTACAAAGCTTTGAGAATAGAGGAAATTCTAAGGAGAAGGGAAAATAGAAGAAGTGTGGCATTTTCTATCTTTTCCAAGTACAGAGAACTCTGGTATTTTTTCAAATCAATCGCCAGCCTCTTGGAATGAAATCAAGAAGCCATTATATTATTCACAAGAAACCGTTACAAATTCACAAATCCTCAACACCTTTTAAAATTCCTCTGTTGTTAAGAAAATGCTCATGGCGGGTTAGAAACTAGATCTTGTAAAGCAACTGTTACATTCAATTTTCTAGTTTAAATATAGACCATTTGATGTTTCCTTGTTGTCCACTCAAAATTTCCCGCTCTGATAAGAGTAAAATTTTCAAAATTTTGAGTTGAAGGGTTTTTCTCTGAAATGCCTAAGTCGTGAAGTTGAAAGAATCTGTGTTTTGGGTCTTTTTGTGTGATTTTCGGGTATATCGGAACTTTTTGTCCCACCTGTCCCAAGTACGAAAGTGCACCCTATTCCGCGATCAGCCGAAATCCCCGAAACTGTCCCATTCTCGGGCCCCGCTCGGAAAATTTTGTCCCAAGTGTCCCCAAAACTTTTGTGCGAGTTGTTCCTATTTCGGCTGAATCATCCTTCCCGCGTACTTCGTACTTTCCTGTCCTAAATGACCTAAAGTTAAAAGTGCGAGCTTTCCCATTTTCAGCCGAAACTCCCGAGTCGCGTACTTCAGAGCTCTTTGTCCCAAAAAAAAAAAAAAAAATGCAAAATGATCCAATTTCGGCCAATTTGCCCGAACCGTGTCCTTCGCGTGTTTTCGCCCCAAATATCCCATTCTCAAAAATGTGCCCTGCTTCATTTTCGGCCGAACCGGTCAAGCCGCATACTTCGGATTTTTTTTGTCCCATCTGTCCCAAGTCCAAATGGGCCCTTTGTTCCAATTTCGGCCGAAACACCCGAATCGCGTACTTTGCACATTTTCGTCCCATTTATTCCAAATGCATTTGTGCGTCTTCTCCCTGTTTCGCCCGAACCGGCCGAGCCGCATGTTTTGCGCATTCGCGTCTCACCTGTCCCAAGCGTACCAAGTGTCATTCACACTTAGCTTTTCCCGCTCATTCCGAATATGACGCTCTTTCAAATTGGTGGTGGTGTATTCAATGCGCATTAAATTCATTCCGCTCCTCGAACGGCTATATAACAAAGCATACCACCTTCGCATTTTTCACATTGCTTCCTTGCTATCGTTTGCTCAAACCCTTGCAATCTAGTTCCCTTTGCAAATTCCTTCCAGAATCTGGGTCGCAGCTCCGAATCTATCAATATGAAGATCAAGTTTCAGGGACAGGAGCAAATTTCTCCACTTGAGTCTGCCGTTAGCAATATCGGAGACAGTGAAGCTCGTCATCTCGACTTCGGTGATTTTTGGTCAAGAATGACAGATGCAAACCCTACGCCGATGGCACAGATGATTAATGATAGCGGTTTAGCTTTCGCCGGAGGTTTCCCTATCTCAGTGCAGTGTGCTGATACTGTACTTTCATGCGGAGCTCACTTCGACCCCGATTCGAGTGAATTGACAAATGTACACGGGGAGCTCATTGCCAAGCTGGACGCTGCCGCCATTGGAGCTGCTCTGAGGATTCCGGAGATGGACAATGCTATAGTCGTCTCTCGGGATCAAGCACAGGCCATGTTCGACCAAGACAGTGATAAATATAAAGCTCGAGTGGCGAGGTCTTGGTTGAAGAACCCTAGGAAAGGAGCTTCTCGTCTGACCAAAACCCTCTTCCGGGCGGATTTCAATGAAGAATTGTCAGATTTTATAATCCTGCTGGCTCGGGTTATGGGTTTGCCCTCAACCAATGAGTTTCATTTCTGGATGTGCCCGCTCATCAGCATGGTGTGCGAGGGAACGCAAAACATCAATTGGGCAGAAATCATAAGCATGAATTTGGCCGAGCAACTATCCAATGTGCAGCAAACAAAGAAGTTCTTCATGACTTCGTATCTGATGTATACCCTAGCAGCGTCACGGAAATGGTTTGGCTTTTCCTACATTGATGCGCACAAAGATGATCCAGTGTACGCCTATTGCCCGCAGTTCACCCTAGAGACCAGCAATCGGAATTTCAGAAGGGTCAATGATGCTTTCACCATGTACGTGGTCAGATTGCTCGAAGGTGACACTGCCAGAAGGTTTTCAGACGAAGCTATGAACCTGATATCACAATATGGAGCCTATTTCATTCAGTTCAGGAAATTCTCTTATATCAGGCTTGCTGGCTATGAGAGCACCCCTCTGCGGCTTCCCATGTTCTGCAACGACAAAATGGCCTTGATTGAGATATGCAGGCAACTGGACAAGTTGCACAGAACTTGCAGAGACAAGAAGATTTCTGGCTTGCACTTTCCCATCTCTCTGGGAAACTACACATGCAAAACGGCTCTGGATGCTCAGAACGTAGAAAGAGCCCTGGTCCCTATCACTGTTCATTTCTTCAAGCCAAGAACCTGTTTTGACTTAAAGAAGTTCATTGAAAAGAACATCAAGATAGTCTATCATCATAGGGCAGATACAGAAGATTACTGGGCCGACTGTGCAGATGATTTTGAAGCCAGAAGAAGGCATTGTGGCAGGTTCTCCCTGCAATTGATCCAAGAACTCAGTCTGTACCAAGTTCCTGAAGGTCTCCAAGATGACAATTCTGAGCTATATTCGTATGAGTACGAAAATGTGATTAAGCACACCCCTCTGGAGGACCTGGATTGGAACAGGAAAGAAAGAGATGATCTGGCTGAGATTATTGCCCCAGTCTTGATCAGAACTAGGGTCTGGTTCAGTAAGAAGATCCGAGAATTCAAGAGGCACTCAGGAGAATCCAGCTCCAAAGATGATTCGACACCCATAAGGGAAGCATCAGTTCCAGAGTCTGGGACACCAGTGAAAACCCCTCCTGCCTCAACAGCTCAGGGACCTGTAGGATCTACTCCTTCTCCATCTACCCAGGTATACAAGAAGAAACTCAAAGAGGTAAAGAAGGAGCCTGCAGAGAATGACCCTCCAAGAAAACAGGCAGAGTTGCCTATAGGGCCAGAGAACATCATCGTTCTCAGTGAAAGTGAAGACAGTGAGATGCCAACTCCTGCAAGTGTTCCTGAAAATCCAGCAGATAAAGATAAAGAAGTCCAGAGCACTGAACTTCCAGGTACTACTGATTCTTCTGCCGCCATTACCTCCAGTGTTCTGCCTACATCTCAGCTTGAGTCAACAGCTGCACAGACCTTGAGTGTCATGAGCTCCCTGTCTCTTGGTCCCCTTGCCTCTCCTGCAGATTCTTCTTCCTCTTTTGCTTGGGTGCAACCTCTGGTTGATAAAAGGAAGAGAAAATCCTCCTCTCAAAGCTTGGGACCAAATTTTGATGCTGTAGCAGCCTTGTTGGGCACCACTCCTTCTTGTGCCAAGAAAGCCAGAACTACTTCCAGGATTGTGTCGGATGCTCGAGGTCAGCAATTCCTGGAGATTGCTAAGCCCACAGTAGACAAATCGGAATCAGAGTTGCTGACATCCGACTTGGAGCTTTCAAGGATCCCTATGGGAGAGTCTACTCCTGAAGGTGAGATTCATAACCTCCAGGAAACAGTCACCAGAGTCATTGGAAGGGTAGAGAAAGGGCAGCAGACGATTGAACAGCTGGAAGAACAAGCCCAAGTTCTCACGAGTTTTATCAAGTCACTTTTGTCTAAGGACAAAGTTTTGGACCCTACTCCCTTGACTGCTCTACCTCCTCCTATAATTCTAAGCCAAGATGAAGTGCAAGAAATTAAAGATATGCACAAGTATTCTGTCTATGGTAGAGCTATCGAAGCCATGGTGGATGACATGCTTGTTTCCGGGCTAAACTTCATCGACGAAGCTTTTAAGCTACATGGAAAGGTAGACAATTTGCAACATAAGCTATCCTCTACCATTGAGGTTATGGATAAGGAGCTTAAACTCTGGGGCAGTTGCATTGTAGACCTTCGCCTCATGGGACAGACAGATGAGAACATCTTACTGGCAAATAAGATTTTCGATGATGCCAAAGATAATCTATCAAAATCTTGGGTCTACAGCGTAGAGTGGAAAATCAGAGTCCTGGAAGAAGCTGTAGGAGAAATGAAGAATAGCTGGCAAAAGGGAGAAGCTTTCAAGACGCTAGCAGCTGCTGCTTTCAAAGATATGCATTGTCATCTTCAGGATGAAAACTCTGGCGTTCCCTTGTCCTTGCAAGAAATCAAAGCTCAGTTCAGAGCTTTTGTCAAAGATAATCTTTTCAAGGAAGACTCCATCTCTAAGGACAAGATAAAGGAAATTTGTTCTCTTCAGTCTGCCATTGAAGAAGCAAACAAAGACTATCATACTCACGTCGAGTTTGATAAAGAGATGGAGAAATGCCTGGGATTTTGGACTCAGTCTGCAACTAACACATCAGTCCCTCGTGGCAGAGATATAGCTGAGTCATTGAAGAAGTTCAGGCAGCGGATTCTGAAGACAGTGGGTCCCTCCCAGTAGCCGGCCACCTGTCTCCTTCTCCTTCCTTTCCTCTTCTTTCCTTTCTTTTCGTATTCTTTGTAATTAGTTAAGGTATTGCAATTGGCGGTACTTAACTATTCTTAGTTAAAAGAAACGGTTACGAAGAGTAACCGACTTGTAAGCTATATAATGGCCTTTCCACGCCATTTTGAAAGGAGGAAGAACTTGGATATTTGCTGAAAGTGTAAATAGATCTTAAAAGAAATCAATACAAAAAGGGCTTTCCGTTCTTTGTCTATCTGATTCTTGTTGTCTCTGTGTTTTCCTTTAATATTGTGAAGATCATTTTGTTCTTAACTCGTTTGGTCTCTCTGATTGCATACTGTCCAGTTTTGCAAATACAGCGATCTTGTACAACCAAGAAGGAACTTTGTGTCCTTGACTAATAAATCCGAAGAAGGTTATTTATGGAACTTTGTGTCTTTAAATTTAATCTCATTCAAATGATCTTGTCTTAAATCCTTTGAAGCTTCGCATACACGAAGAATTATTCTGCTATCTATAATTCTGAATGTTGTTGTTCTGCTCATCTTCTTATTCTTTTTCCTCAGTCCTTGCGTAACTGATGATCCTGGTGGAAAGCACTTTCGTAATATCCAAGTTTAACCATAAAATAATGTTCTGTATATTTGTAAATAAGTTCGTTTCAGAATAAGGGAACCTCTCCCATTAAAGAGGAGGGACTTTTCGTCTCCTGTCTGTTGCTCTCTAAAAAGTCCTATTTGACGACCAACAGTTTTTGGCGACTCCGCTGGGGAAAATCGCATTCCAGTACTATAATTTTTCGATCATCCTTTGATCTGGCGACTCCGCGTTTCACTCGAGGGAGAAGGGCCCTTGGTATCGAAGATTCTCAGTTTCAGCTTTTGGAGCAACAGGGTTTTCCTTTCCCTTCAAATAGAAGAACTCGTTCAACGAGCACTCCACCTGTTCGAGAAAGAAGTCCTACGTGTGGCGTTCCTTCAGAACCTGCTAGTCCTAATCTACAAGCTTTAATCCTTGCTGGTGTTACAGTTCCCCTCCGAACCGTATTTCCAAGAAGAATGGCACAAGTACCATGGGGTCAACGTGTCGGGCCCCTGGCCCTCACTCAGCCTTTGCATGAGTTACCTAGAGGTAACCGAAAGAACTTCCCCAAATTCAAAGGCGACGGCAAAGTGCACCCTGATGAACATATTGCAGCCTTCATAGTTGCGTGTGGAGTCTTGGGGGTTGAACATGAAGACGTCTCAGTAAGACTGTTCGTCGAGACGTTACAGGACAATGCTGCTGACTGGTTCTATCACCTTCCGGCTGGTGCCATCATCGACTGGAATACCATGAGAACTCAGTTCGAAAGCCGTTTCAAGCCGGCAGAAGATGTGCATGCACTGCTTGCCCAGATTTCTCAAATAAAGAAAGATCCATCGGAACCCATGAGAGAATTTGTGGCACGATTCAACAGACTGATCAACAAAATTCCTGTGAATACTCGACCGGTTGATCAAATCCAAAAATGTTTCTTTTTGAATGCCCAAACGCCTAAAGTCAGTTATGCTCTAAGAAGGGCTAATCTTGGAACGTTAATTCTGGATCAAGAACTGGCTGTTAGTGTCGAGGATGACCTAATCATGTCAGGGAAGTTGAAGAGAGATCCTCCCAAATCTAAATCTGCTGCTTCTTCCTCTTCCACCTCTGGACCCAATACTGATCCATTAGTCCAGAAACTTGCAAATGATCTAGTAGCTATAAAGAAACAATTAGCTCAGCATGCACCGTATGCAGATGTTCCGAGAAGAAATTTTCAACCCAGAAACTGTTTGCCAGCTCCCCACACAAGACTGGCACTTGAAGGACCTCCCGTCAAAGTTCCTGTGAATGCAACTTGCGAGGTTGAAGAGCCAGAAGATGATAACGAAGCTTGTGAGGAGTTCCTGGAGGAATTCGATGATGAGGCAGAAGAACCCGAGGGATCTCGAGTCAATTTCTTTACCACTGAAGGCATTGATGATGCAGATGACTATGATGAAGTGGTAGCAGATATGAACAGCGAATCCTTCGCTGTCATGACTCGGGAATAGACACATCAGAGGGAAAAGGTGACGCAACCCCTGAAGAAGTCCAAAGAGCAACCTGCAACTATTCCTGTAATTGCCAGAAGAGGATCTCCTATTCCTACCTCATCTGCACCAAAGGTAAGTACTGCCAATCCTGCCCCCAAAGTTGCTTCTTCTTCTTTTTCTCCTAGGGTTGATAAGCCTAAGATTCCAAATGATGATGGACCATCCACCTCTGGATCCTTTGACATTGTAGATCATCTAAAAAGGACCAAAGTTCAAATTTCAGAGGCTGAATATTACCAAACCCATCCAAAAGCTTTTGCCAAGATGATCCAATTTGTGAATTCCCATTCCAAGACCACCTCCAAAGGCCTTTTGCCCACACCTCCTTCTGCACCACAGCCTAGTCTAGTAGCTGCTGTCACCTCGCCTGGTGACAAAATCAAGCCTTTCTATGTAACACTCCTTATAGCTGGCCACAGGCTCAGTAACTGTGTCATAGATTCCGGAGCCTCAGATAATGTGATGCCCGCTAAAGTAGCTCATGCTTTAGGCTTGACCCTTACTCGTACTTATGGATCTTGCTACTCCATGGAAAGTAAGGAAGTACCTTTGGTGGGAAGGATTAAAGATGCACAAGTGGCTTTTGCTGCTCTACCTGAAAAGAAAGTCTTGGCTACCATACTAGTAGCCGACATTCCTCCTTCCTATGGAATGTTGCTAAGCAGAAACTTCTGTAAAGATGTGGGTGGAGAGATTCAAATGGATTGGTCACACGCTCTCATACCTGTCAATGGACAAATGAAGAAGCTACTACCTGAGAAGCAGTCCGAGTACATTGTGCAGAAGACAGATGATCCCAAGGCACAAATACTCTATGAGGACAGGGGCCATGGTAATTACATGATTTTGTCCCCTGATGAAATCCGACCCTGCAAAATATCACCTAAAGATCCTAATGGTGTCTGGATTTTAGAATTCGATGGCAGTTGTTCCTCAGCTGGCTCTGGAGCTGGTGTTCTGCTAATATCACCTGAAGGCTGCCTGCACCCCTTTTCATTTAAATTGCAGTTCGAGAACACTAACAACATAGCAGAGTATGAGGCTCTCATCCTTGGACTGCAAGTGGCCAAAGAACGAGGTGTTAAAAATCTTTTGGCTCGTGGTGATGCAGAGCTGATTGTGAAGCAAGTCAGAAGCCTATTTCAGGTAAAGAACGGGAGGCTGAAGCATTATCGGAATCAGGTTTGGGATTCAATTGAATTCCTTGATGCCTTCTCCATTGAAGCAATTCCCAGAGAAAAGAACAGCAGAGCTGATTCACTGGCTGTCTCAGGGTCACTGTTGATTCCTCATCCTAAATTCTCTCAGGATAAGTTCACTATTGAGATGGTCCACCGACCTAGTGTCCCTGACAATACTAATAACTGGCAAGTCTTCAACGACGACCAGCATTTGCTTTCCTTCCTGGAGCTCAAGGGCAATTTTGAACAACTGTATTTCGAAGGAAGTGACAACCTGCCTCGTGAGAGCGTGTCTTCTGACCAAGCCGTCACCCAAGGAGAAGAAACTGATCAGGAAGGGTGCATTAAGCTCAAAGGAAATAAGATTCCCAAAGGTTTGGTGAGTTTGGAGGAGTTGTTTGATAAACATGACAGATACGTGAGATCTAAAGCTTCCACTGGACCTCAACAATCAGCTGAGTATGATAAGATTGATATTGGGAGTTCTGATGGCCCGAAGCTGGTAAATATCGGGAAGTGTTGCACATCAGATGAAAGGAGAAGAGCAATTGACCTTCTAAGGAAATATAAAGATGTGCTTGCTTATTCTTATGAAGATCTAAAAGCCTTCAAGCCAAAAGAAATGCAGCACTCTATCCCTCTCAAGCCAGGAATCAAGCCTTTCAAGCAGAAGCAGAGGCAGTACAACCCAAAGATAGCGGACACCATATTTCAGGAGATTCAGAAACTGCTGAAGGCTAAAATCATCTTTCCCATTCACCATTCGACTTGGATTGCAAACATTGTACCTGTTAGGAAGAAGAATGGTGAGATCCGCATCTGTGTTGATTTCAGGAACCTGAATCAGGCCTCTCTGAAAGATAACTACCCTCTGCCTATGATGGATCAGATTTTGCAAGCGGTAACAGGCTCTGAGATGTTATCTATGCTTGATGGTTTTTCTGGATACAATCAGGTAGAGGTTGATACTGTTGATCAACATAAGACAGCCTTCACAACTCCTTGGGGTACCTTCGCCTACAAGAGAATGCCTTTTGGGCTGATTAATGCCGATGCCACTTTCCAGAGAGCTATGGATCTGGCTTTTGGGAGCTTGAAAGGGAAATGTATTGTCATATACCTTGATGACCTGACAGTGTTTTCAAAGACAAGAGCAGATCATTTCGATCACCTGGAAACAGTTCTGCAGAGATGTAGAGAGCATGGAATCTCCCTGAATCCTAAAAAATTTGTCTTCTGTGTTACAGAGGGAAAGCTATTAGGACACATTGTCTCAAAGGATGGCATCAAGATTGATCCTGAACGAGTTCAAGCCATCCAACAGATTCCTCTCCCTACTAGTAAAAAGGGCGTGCATTCCTTTTTCGGTAAGATCAATTTTCTAAGAAGATTCATCCCTGATTTTGCTGAATTAACTTTGAATATTTCTCAGATGATGAAAGGAAAGCAAGCATTTGGTTGGTCTTCTGAAGGAAAGGAATCCTTTGAGGGTATCAAGAAAGCTATTGCTAAAACTCCAGTTTTGGCCTGCCTTGATTTCAGCAAGGATTTCATTATCTACTGCTACGCTACAGATAGTACTCTGGCTGTTGTCTTAACCCAGGAAGATTCTGATAAACATGAGCTACCAATTGCCTTCATGAGCTATATCCTAAAGAACCATGAGCTAAAGTACACCATGATGGAGAAGCATGCCTTTGCAGTAGTCAAAGCTGTCAAGCAGTTCCGTTTCTATATCCTCAACTCTCACTCTACGGTGCTGGTCCCCAGATACGACTGTAAAGTCAATTCTCACGCAACAAGAATTTGGATCCAAGAGGGGAAACTGGGTGGCTAAGGTCTAGGAGTATGACCTTGATATCAAGCCAACCAAGCTGGTTCGGGGAAAAGGTCTTTGCGAGCTCATTGCTGAAGGAGCCCAACATGAGTTATTGGAGAAGAAAGCTGACCTTCCTACTGTTCTGTTCCTGAGTTCAGTTGATGAATGGTATGCTGACATCGCCCATTTTCTCACCTACGGGGAATGCCCCTCTCATTTAACTGCTAAAGAAAAGAGGACTGTTAAATTGAGATCAGCACAATATGTATTGTGGGAAAATGCCTTGTTCAAGCGTGGTTTGGACGGGAGATTTCTGAAGTGTGTAGACAAGGAACAACAGAGAAAGTTGCTCTCAGCTTTTCATGATCAGGCATGTGGAGGGCACTATTCATCAACAGTCACAGCTCATAAGATACTCCGTGGAGGGTATTACTGGCCTTCCTTGTTCAAAGATGCATCCAAGTGGGTGGATAAATGTGAGGCCTGTCAGACCTTTCGTGGGAAGACCTAAATTGGCTTCTTTGCCTCTCAAGCCAGTTGTGATTGAGGAACCATTTCAACAATGGGGTCTGGACTTCATTGGTGCACTCAACCCTGTTTCTAGCGCTGGACACACTCATGTGCTAACTGCGACTGACTACTTCACCAAATGGGTGGAAGCTATTCCAGTCAAGAGCACCACTTCTGAAGTAGTATGCAACTTCATCAAAGAGAACATCTTGGTTAGGTACGGTGTACCTAACAAGATTGTAACAGATAATGCTTCGAACTTCTCCTCAAATGAGATAATGGATTTCTGCTACGGGTATGGCATCTCTCTAGCTCATTCTTCAGATTATTATCCCCAGGGGAATGGACAAGCAAAATCCACCAACAAAAATCTGGTGACTATCATAAGGAAGTTGGTCAATGAGTCTCAGCGAAACTGGCATAAGAAGCTTTATGATGCTCTTTGGGCAGACAGGATCACACCTAAAAGAGCCATTGGAATGTCCCCCTTTCAAGTAGTGTATGGAGTAGAGGCTCAATTGCCAGTGACAGTGGAACTACCAGCCTTGCACCTGATGAAGGCCATTGAAGACACTAGTTTCAGTGATGCTCTGGACAAAAGAATCATGTACCTGCACAAACTGAACGAGGATAGATTGGAGGTTGCTGACAGAATATCTGCTCACCAGCAGAAGGTGAAGATTCTGTTTGATAAGAAAGCTAGGAGCAGAGAGTTCCAAGTTGGTGATACCGTGCTATTGTGGGACAAAAGACATGAACCTCGTGGTAGCCATGGAAAATTTGATTCTCTGTGGCTTGGACCTTTCAAGATAAGACACTTTGCTGGTAAGAACTCTTTCTATCTTGATTACATGGATGGTTCCCCCCTCCCACTTCCTTATAGTGGGCAGTATTTGAAGTTGTTCAAAGTCCTAGGTGACTAGGGAGTTCCTTTGTATATTATGTACAGTGTTTCTGCTTTTCTGCTTTTGGTGTGTTTCCCTTCTGTTGTTGTGTGTGTTGCCCTCTGTATTGGTTTGTTCCTTGACTCCTTTTGCCCAATGGATAAGGCGCTGGTCTGCTACACCAAGTTTGTCTAAGTTCTTGCCTTGTTTCATTCTAGTGAATTTATGTCAAGTCATCCCCAGAAGGAGCCAGCTGTTGTCTACTCAAAATTCCCCTCTCTAACAAGAGTAAAATTTTCAAAATTTTGAGTCTGAAGTGCTTTTCTCTGAGGTACCTAAGTCATAAAATTGAAGAAATCCAAGTATTGGGCCTTTCTCGCATGTGATTTTCGGGCCTGTCGGACACTTTTTGTCCCGACTGTCCCAAGTTCGAAAGTGCAAGTCTATTCCCCGATCGGCCGAAATCCCCGAAATTGTCCTATTTTCGGGCCCGTCGGAAGTTTTTGTCCCAAGTGTCCCGAAACTTTTGTGCAAGTCATTCCAATTTCGGGCCGAACCACCCGAACCGCGTACTTCGCACCTTTTTGTCCCAAATATCCCAAATTCAAAAGTACGAGCTTTCTCTTTTTCGGCCGAATCGTCCTTCCCGCGTACTTCGTACTTTCCTGTCCTAAATGACCTAAAGTTAAAAGTGCGAGCTTTCCCATTTTCGGCCGAAACTCCCGAGTCGCGTACTTCAGAGCTCTTTGTCCCAAATAAAAAAAAATGCAAACTGTTCCAAATTCGGCCGATTTGCCCGAACCGCGTCCTTCGCGTGTTTTCGCCCCGAATATCCCATTCTCAAAAATGCGCCCTGCTTCATTTTCGGCCGAACCGGTCAAACCGCGTACTTCGGAATTTTTTGTCCCATCTGTCCCAAGTCTAAATGGACCCTTTGATCCAATTTCGGCCGAAACACCCGAATCGCGTACTTCGCACATTTTCGTCCCATTTGTTCCAAATGCATTTGTGCGTCTTCTCCCTGTTTCGCCCGAACCGGCCGAGCCGCGTGTTTCGCGCATTCGCGTCTCACCTGTCCCAAGCGTACCAAGTGTCATTCACACTTAGCTTTTCCCGCTCATTCCGAATATGACGCTCTTTCAAATTGGTGGTTGTGTATTCAATGCACATTAAATTCATTCCGCTCCTCAAACGGCTATATAACCAAGCATACCACCTTCGCATTTTTCACATTGCTTCCTTGCTATCGTTTGCTCAAACCCTTGCAATCTAGTTCCCCTGCGCAAATATCCCTTCCCTTCGCAAATTCCTTCCAGAATCTGGGTCGCAGCTCCGAATCTATCAATATGAAGATCAAGTTTCAGGGACAGGAGCAAATTTCTCCACTTGAGTCTGCCGTTAGCAATATCGGAGACAGTGAAGCTCGTCATCTCGACTTCGGCGATTTTTGGTCAAGAATGACAGATGCAAACCCTACGCCGATGGCACAGATGATTAATGATAGCGGTTTAGCTTTCACCGGAGGTTTCCCTATCTCAGTGCAGTGTGCTGATACGGTACTTTCATGCAGAGCTCACTTCGACCCCGATTCGAGCGAATTGACAAATGTACACGGGGAGCTCATTGCCAAGCTGGACGCTGCCGCCATTGGAGCTGCTCTGAGGATTCCGGAGATGGACAATGCTATAGTCATCTCTCGGGATCAAGCACAGGCCATGTTCGACCAAGACAGTGATAAATATAAAGCTCGAGTGGCGAGGTCTTGGTTGAAGAACCCTAGGAAAGGAGCTTCTCGTCTGACCAAAACCCTCTTCTGAGCGGATTTCAATGAAGAATTGTCAGATTTTATAATCGTGCTGGCTCGGGTTATGGGTTTGCCCTCAACCAATGAGTTTCATTTCTGGATGTGCCCGCTCATCAGCATGGTGTGCGAGGGAACGCAAAACATCAATTGGGCAGAAATCATAAGCATGAATTTGGCCGAGCAACTATCCAATGTGCAGCAAACAAAGAAGTTCTTCATGACTTCGTATTTGATGTATACCCTAGCAGCGTCACGGCAATGGTTTGGCTTTTCCTACATTGATGCGCACAAAGATGATCCAGTGTACGCCTATTGCCCGCAGTTCACCCTAGAGACCAGCAATCGGAATTTCAGAAGGGTCAATGATGCTTTCACCATGTACGTGGTCAGATTGCTCGAAGGTGACACTGCCAGAAGGTTTTCAGACGAAGCTATGAACCTGATATCACAATATGGAGCCTATTTCATTCAGTTCAGGAAATTCTCTTATATCAGGCTTGCTGGCTATGAGAGCACCCCTCTGCGGCTTCCCATGTTCTGCAACGACAAAATGGCCTTGATTGAGATATGCAGGCAACTGGACAAGTTGCACAGAACTTGCAGAGACAAGAAGATTTCTAGCTTGCACTTTCCCATCTCTCTGGGAAACTACACATGCAAAACGGCTCTGGATGCTCAGAACGTAGAAAGAGCCCTGGTCCCTATCACTGTTCATTTCTTCAAGCCAAGAACCTGTTTTGACTTGAAGAAGTTCATTGAAAAGAACATCAAGATAGTCTATCATCATAGGGCAGATACAGAAGACTACTGGGCCGACTGTGCAGATGATTTTGAAGCCAGAAGAAGGCATTGTGGCAGGTTCTCCCTGCAATTGATCCAAGAACTTAGTCTGTACCAAGTTCCTGAAGGTCTCCAAGATGACAATTCTGAGCTATATTCGTATGAGTACGAAAATGTGATTAAGCACACCCCTCTGGAGGACCTGGATTGGAACAGGAAAGAAAGAGATGATCTGGCTGAGATTATTGCCCCAGTCTTGATCAGAACTAGGGTCTGGTTCAGTAAGAAGATCCGAGAATTCAAGAGGCACTCAGGAGAATCCAGCTCCAAAGATGATTCGACACCCATAAGGGAGGCATCAGTTCCAGAGTCTGGGACACCAGTGAAAACCCCTCCTGCCTCAACAGCTCAGGGACCTGTAGGATCTACTCCTTCTCCATCTACCCAGGTATACAAGAAGAAACTCAAAGACGTAAAGAAAGAGCCTGCAGAGAATGACCCTCCAAGAAAATAGGCAGAGTTGCCTATAGGGCCAGAGAACATCATCGTTCTCAGTGAAAGTGAAGACAGTGAGATGCCAACTCCTGCAAGTGTTCCTGAAAATCCAGCAGATAAAGATAAAGAGGTCCAGAGCACTGAACGTCCAGGTACTACTGATTCTTCTGCCGCCATTACCTCCAGTGTTCTGCCCACATCTCAGCTTGAGTCAACAGCTGCACAGACCTTGAGTGTCATGAGCTCCCTGTCTCTTGGTCCCCTTGCCTCTCCTGCAGATTCTTCTTCCTCTTTTGCTTGGGTGCAACCTCTGGTTGATAAAAGGAAGAGAAAATCCTCCTCTCAAAGCTTGGGACCAAATTTTGATGCTGTAGCAGCCTTGTTGGGCACCACTCCTTCTCGTGCCAAGAAAGCCAGAACTACTTCCAGGATTGTGTCAGATGCTCGAGGTCAGCAATTCCTGGAGATTGCTAAGCCCACAGTAGACAAATCAGAATCAGAGTTGCTGACATCTGACTTGGAGCTTTCAAGGATCCCTATGGGAGAGTCTACTCCTGAAGGTGAGATTCATAACCTCCAGGAAACAGTCACCAGAGTCATTGGAAGGGTAGAGAAAGGGCAGCAGACGATTGAACAGCTGGAAGAACAAGCCCAAGTTCTCACGAGTTTTATCAAGTCACTTTTGTCTAAGGACAAAGTTTTGGACCCTACTCCCTTGACTGCTCTACCTCCTCCTGTAATTCTAAGCCAAGATGAAGTGCAAAGAAATTAAAGATATGCACAAGTATTCTGTCTATGGCAGAGCTATCGAAGCCATGGTGGATGACATGCTTGTTGCTGGGCTAAACTTCATCAATGAATCTTTTAAGCTACATGGAAAGGTAGACAATTTGCAACAGAAGATATCCTCTACTATTGGGGTTATGGATAAAGAGCTTAAACTCTGGAGCAGTTGCATTGTAGACCTTCACCTCATGAGACAGACAGATGAGAACATCTTACTGGCAAATAAGATTTTCGATGATGCTAAGGACAATCTATCAAAATCCTGGGTCTACAGCGTGGAGTGGAAAATCAAAGTCCTGGAGGAAGCTGTAGGAGAAATGAAGAATAGCTGGCAAAAGGGAGAAGCTTTCAAGACACTAGCAGCTGCTGCTTTCAAAGATATGCATTGTCATCTTCAGGATGAAAACTCTGGCGTTCCCTTGTCCTTGCAAGAAATCAAAGCTCAGTTCAGAGCTTTTGTCAAAGATAATCTTTTCAAGGAAGACTCCATCTCTAAGGACAAGATAAAGGAAATTTGTTCTCTTCAGTCTGCCATTGAAGAAGCAAACAAAGACTATCATACTCACGTCGAGTTTGATAAAGAGATGGAGAAATGCCTGGGATTTTGGACTCAGTCTGCAACTAACACTTGTCAGTCCCTCGTGGCAGAGATATAGCTGAGTCATTGAAGAAGTTCAGGCAGCGGATTCTGAAGACAGTGGGTCCCTCCCAGTAGCCGGCCACCTGTCTCCTTCTCCTTCCTTTAATCTCTTCTTTCCTTTCTTTTCGTATTCTTTGTAATTAGTTAAGGTATTGCAATTGGCGGGTACTTAACTATTCTTAGTTAAAAGAAACGGTTACGAAGAGTAACCGACTTGTAAGCTATATAATGGCCTTTCCATGCCATTTTGAAGGGGAGGAAGGACTTGGATATTTGCTGAAAGTGTAAATAGATCTTAAAAGAAATCAATACAAAAAGGGCTTTCCGTTCTTTGTCTATCTGATTCTTGTTGTCTCTTTGTTTTCCTTTAATATTGTGAAGATCATTTTGTTCTTAACTCGTTTGGTCTCTCTGATTGCATACTGTCCAGTTTTGCAAATACAGCGATCTTGTACAACCAAGAAGGAACTTTGTGTCCTTGACTAATAAATCCGAAGAAGGTTATTTATGGAACTTTGTGTCTTTAAATTTAATCTCATTCAAATGATCTTGTCTTAAATCCTTTGAAGCTTCGCATACACGAAGAATTATTCTGCTATCTATAATTCTGAATGTTGCTGTTCTACTCATCTTCTTATTCTTTTTCCTCAGTCCTTGCGTAACTGATGATCCTGGTGGAAAACACTTTCGTAATATCCAAGTTTAACCATAAAATAATGTTCTGTATATTTGTAAATAAGTTCGTTTCAGAATAAGGGAACCTCTCCCATTAAAGAGGAGGGACTTTTCGTCTCCTGTCTGTTGCTCTCTAAAAAGTCCTATTTGACGACCAACATCCAACCACTCATGAAATCAGCTCCAAATCCAGGGGTGATATGGTTTTTTTTTTTTAATGGATTTTGGTGGGATGAGGGAAGGATAAACTTCGCATTTTGTAGATCCTTGATGATATCTTGGAACAAATTGGAAGACAGCCCAGCTTTGAATTTTCAAAGTTCCAGAAATGTGGCACTTTAACTGGTTGTGCTTCAGACGGATGGTAGCACTATTTCATTTCTAATGAGATTCTAACGCGAAGGCTTTTAGAAAACTCAACAAACTCTATGTTCCATATCTAAGCCTAACCCATGCTCTGATTTTCAGTTTTGTACACCTAGCAGGTTACTGGTTGGATGTATTTGGTCACAACTCTTTTTTAAACATTTTAACCTTTTTTGGAAAAAGACTCAAAAACTCAATTTCCTCTACCAGCTCGCTACTCCGATTGAACTCTTGACATGTGGCATCCTCTAATTGGAAATGGGGTTACAGCCCTTTTCTCAACATTTTAACCTTTTTGCAAAAAGGCTCAAAAACTCAAAGTTCTTCGTTGTTCCGCTCCTCCGCTTTGACTTTTCAACGGCGGGCCCGAGACCTTGGCGGAGCATTCTAGAACTTTTACTTCACTTTTGGGAATTTGGTTAAATTTCCAAAAGTTCCCCAATGGCCCACTTGTTCACTTTGACTTTTCAACAACAGGCTTTACCTTTGAATTTCTTCCCTTTACGGGCTTCAACTTTGAATTCCTGACCCCTCACAAATCCATTGATGATGAATTTTGTCATTAATAACCTCAACGGAGTTTGGAGGCAAATTTACCCTTTTTAACTAAAAAGTGGGCCCACGAAGCTTGTTAGAGTTCACCATTCCTTCCCTAAAGAGGATCTCATGTCACGATTGTGATTGGAGAAGGAAATTTTACGGGAAAAATTCACTTGGTCAGTTCCTGGTGGCAAATATGAAGAGAAACTTCCTGCCACTTCAACTCCTTTTGGGGAAAACGGGTCATGCTTTCTTCCATATGCCAACTGGTTTGCCCCTAATTTGTCAATCTGGCTCCTTGCAAAGGAGCATGGGAGGAAAAAAATGAATTTGACGTTCCGCAAGCCAATAGAAAGTCAACCATTTCGTAATCTAAAACATCTGAGGTTGCAAAGAGGATATTATGTGCCAGACCGAGAAATGGAGGATATCTAAAAATAAGAAATTAAGTTTAAACAGCTCTGTTGGACGTCATTTAGTGCTAAATAACTTAAAGACATGAAGACTCAACTATAGGAGATTTTAGGTCAACCAATTGGATGGGCCATGAAATCAAATTTAGGAATCAGTAACTTTGGATATGAACAGGGCTACTGGAGAATTTTGGGACAACAACTTGTCCCAATTTGTGGAAGATTAGGAAAAATATGGGTGGCTAAAGGCATTGACTTGAAGACTTTTTAGAAGGTGTCACGTTTCAAAAGCAATGGAAAAGATTGACCAATTTTTCTGGGCCTTTTACAGTCATGTCCCAATTCTGAAAAAGAAGGGAAGAAGTATCCTAGGTTTGGGTCCCACCAAGCCAATTTTTGCCCTACATTTCGCCAATGCAAAATCTGCAAACCTCTATCTTTGGCACAAGGAAAAGGGATTTTCCATGAGTTTCCCCTGTAGCTATCACCTGTAGGACAAGCTTAGGTGAAATTATCCACTGTGGGTCAATGAAGATATATTCATTTATTTTATTTTTTAATGGCCTTTCCAGTTATGAGAGGAGAAAAAATTAGGACCAAAATTTCCCTAGAGATTCCGGAAAAAATGTCGTTGAACCATGACCCCCAAGCAAACTTTGATGAAGTATGCCCCCTGTTTCTTCTCCTCACGTTTGAATGTAGAGAAAAATGGATCCAACCTTGAATTCTCTTAGGCCTGAGGGTTATTTTAATGTCAAATATCTTTTCATTTTACAATTAGTGTTCAAATCAAATTCTAAGGTTCCCACGTTGGTCCGTCTCATTTCCTCCAGTTTCTGTTAGAGCTGAAACAGCCATTGACTAATTTGTAAATGTCGAGCTTATTCATTTTTGACCTATCCCTTCTATTTCTTTCCCATGAGACAAAGATGAAAGAGTTTGATGTTGCCTCCCCAATTGTCCATGGTCCCGCCATCTTTTCTCTCTTATCCATGACACGCATCACAATGTGTAAACTTCTGGACATGGTCCCAAAAAACATGTCTTTGTGAGTGATCTTATTGGCCCATCTTTGATCATATAACTTTTGGTGCTCAGTTCCTTCTTATTGCCTCATCTACCAGCTTGCGAACAATTTTTGCAATGATCTTGATGCTTCAGTGGACAGGTTTTTGGCCCATTTGTCATGATCCGAGTAGTGGAGACTTTGGCTGATAGTGAAATCCAAAGCCATAATGCAAAGTGACCCTGTGAGATCCTTCCAAGTGTCCATCCCGGTGCATTTCTCACCTCAACAATTTGTTTCCATGGCAGTTTTGCAAGATGAACAAGTGATTTTCCTCACTCATGATGTATGTCTCGCAGACCGTTTTAGTGTTGGCTTATTTTTTACATATTTTATTTCTCTCCCTAAGTCTTTGGAAGTAATAGTTGTAGTGATTACATCCAAGTATTCCTACACTGGAATAGCTTCTGGCAGGGAAGTTTACCAAGAAAACCAAATCCTTCATCTGCTGAATGATGTTTCATTTGCAAAGGTCCCACACTGCCTGGGAAAAGCTTAAGTTATGGCAATCACAATAAATTTTTGATGCTTTACCTTAGCTGAAACCAAATCCTGATAACTGCAAAGAATGGAGGGCCTATGATTTCCTATCTGCAAGCATGTAAATGGTGACCATTCCTGAGAAATGTCACACCACAAACTTGGTCATGTATATGACCATTTGAGCCAACTTTTCTTGTTGCTCTTTATCTACACACCTGAGGAAACAACCATCCAAACCTCTTTTGTAAAGCACAAGATTCTACATTACAAACTTAGTTGCCTTAGAGCACATCTAAGTGTTCATTTCTTTTCAAGTTTTAGGGTCAAGATGAGGAGGGCATTCTCCATAAGTGAGGTAATAAGAATTATCAGCATAGGGGCACTCATCAGTAGTGGTGACAAAGAGAACCCGTGGACTGTTATCATTATGAACAGGTTGAGAGAAACAACATAGTCAAACTTTCTATCCCATGCGTGATATTTGACCTAGAAACTAATTCATCTTCAGAAATCAACTAGGCACAAACCATTTCCCCTTACCAGAAATTGAGAGGGTCGTAATCTCCAAGTCATATTATTCGAAGGTCTTTGCAATCCAATTTCCTCTTTTAGAACTCAACAGGATCCTACTGATGTAAAAATGGACTTGATTGCACTGTCAGGGACCATCACCACCGTATGGGAATTGAGAATGTAAAACCTTAAACTTTTAAGAGCTTTGACCACTAGACTAGGCATGTTTCTCCAATTGGTTGTATTTTAGATCATTATTTTTCAAAGGGATCCAACTCATGAAAGCAACTAGGTACTTCCACGCCTTTATCATTTTTTCTGAACGAGGACAATGAAAAGAGTGTATGTTCTGATGCATAACAATACATGATGAACTCCTTGTTAAAATCTACGAGATACAAGATTCGGAGCTTTGGCAATTGATTTCTTGATCTCTTCAAATGGTTTTTTTCCTTCATTAGATTCCAGTTTGAAATTTCGTTTGTGGCTTCATCAACAAAGTTATTTGCTTATTTCAATTTCAGCAAACTCGAGGCATAAAACGACGTAGCAAAGTTCAACCTTTCTAAAGAATGAATGAACTCCTTTCTTGCAATATTTGGTATCCGGATATTTATTTGAATGGATCTACATCCTCTCAGGATATAATGTGTGCTCTTATCTTTTTTTCAAAATGTGCCCCATGCAACTTGCCTTCTATGACTCCAAAAATGCACTTCTTTGGATTTAGAGATATGTCATGTTTCCTACACCTTGAAACAAGTACATGTTCTAAATGATAGATATGATCTCCCCTCTTCTTTGAAAAAATTATGAGGTCATCAAGATAAATGACAATGTAATGTTTCAGATCTTTGCTAAGGCCAAATCCATAGTTCTTTGGATTAAATGTAGCTCCAGCATTGATCTAACGGAAAAACATTCTCAATGTAGGTAAAATTTCCCCAAGGTGTTGTAAAGGTTGTCTTGTTGCATGTCCTAGACATTGCCACCTTGATTTGATTCATATCCTCAGAATCCATCAAGATAAAGAAAGAATTTTAGATCTAGTTGACTGCTTGCATAGAATATGGTCCATGATATTTGGAAGAGGATAATTGTCCTTGAGTTGATGCCTAGTTCACCCCATTTTTCCTTGGAAATCTACACTCTATCCTTATTTCCCCATTCTTCTTCCGCACTGGCACAATGTTAGCCACCCACGTTGAATGGTGGATGGGAAAGATAATCCTTGCATTAAGCATCTTTTTTACCTTCTTCCTTGATGGTATCAGATAATCTTTGGGTTGTACGGCCTTTGTTTCTGCCTTGAAGGGCTTAACACCCTGCTTCAAAGGGATTGAGTGATGCATTTCCTTTGGCTGGAAGGATTTGAGTTCATCATAGGAGTAGGCCAAGACATATGAGTACTTTCTTAGCAGTAATGCAACAAACCTTATTCTTTTCTCTTATGGCGAGCAAGAATTTTCCAATATTGAGCCATCCTTGGCTCCTCCAGAAGTACCATTGTTTTCTTTATCAAAATCAGGTGGGCACCGAGAAGATTGGTTTTCTTTATCTTGGATGAACCTGTCATGCTTGTCAAAGAGATCTTCCAAAGAAACTAGGCCTTTAGGGATTTTGTTTCCTTTTAGTTTGATTACTCCCTCTTCATCAATTCCATCAATTCCTTCCTTCTCTTCTGTGGGGACTAATTCATTATGTGGGTTTTCACTTCCTTCAAAGAAAATATTATTGAAGTTATCCCTTTGTTCTAAGAAGGCTAGGATCTGATTTTCATCATTGAAGACATGCCAGTGATTTGCATTGTCTTGTATGCTAGGTCTGAACACCATCTCAATGGTCACTTTATCCTTTCCAAAAGAAGGATGAGGTGTCACTGAGGAAACTGACACTGCTAGATAATCAGCCCTTTAATTATGCTCCCTAGGGATAATTTTAGTGGAGAATGCATCAAAGGATTTAATCCAGTCCCACGCTCTATTTCTATAGTTCCTGATTCTGGGGTTTTTCACCTGATAATGCTGGCAGACCTACTTTACCAAAACCTATACATCACCTTTACATATCAACTTCTTGATTCCCATGTCCTCCATTGTATTCATTCCTACGAGTAATGCTTCATACTCTGTTGTATTATTTGTATTTTCAAATTGTAGCTTGTAGGAAAAAGGATATACCTCACTAGAGGAAGAGTATAATACTACACCAACTCCTGAACCTACTCTGGAATGACTGTCATCAAACTCCATTGTCCAGATTCAGTCTTCTTCTTCCTCCATGATAAGTTGCAAGTCCTCTTCATTTTATGATGTAAGGACGTAATTTCCAAGCCCAAAATATTGAAAAAGGATATCAGCTCTTGGATCGTCATACTTCCTTACTATGAACTTCATTTTTCTGACTAGCATCAGCTTCTTCATTTATCCTTTCACTGGGATAGTTTCAGATGACCAATCCATTTTTATTTCTCCACCTATATCTCTACAAAAACTTCTACTCAATAGCATACCAAAATATGTTGGGATGTCTACCACCAAAATGGTCAGGAGTATCTTCTTGTTAGGGTAATCAGCTAGTGCAACCTGAGCATCCTTAATCCTTCCTACCAATGGAACTTGTTTGGATTCCATTGAGTAGCATGTGCCATTTTTTGGTACCCAAATTTATTCTAATTTTCAGTCTGAGAAGCATCAGAGATATGGCATGAAGCTTGAAGTTAGATAGATCATGATGTGTGTCATTTTGTAGCCACGGATGTGATCTAATTGGCACTCAGATTTGTAGAGAGATGGATAGCACTTTGAAAGGATTTGATCTAACCATCACTTCTTTAGGTTGTGCCTTTCAACCAAGGTAAGAGAACCTACATCCCAAATGGTGAAGGAGATGAAGATATCCCTCAAATTATGAAAATAGTATGAAAAGGTGTTGGGAAAATATGATCAACACTCCAAATTTGACTTTCACAAGTTGTCACTCCCAAATTATGGAGATATTTTCAATGCAAGGCAAGGGTTACTGGAGACTGTTAGGAATATCATAGTGCTCTCATTATTATATATTGTAATATTATTAATATGAGTTATATTATAACTCATTATTAATAATATAGGTTTGTTATATTGTTTCAACAATATATTTTTGTTATACATGTAATGATATTAACGGGTTGTTTTGTTGTGTGACTTCCTGATTTGTAGGAGGTTAGTTTTCTATTTCCATGGCTATTTATTAGCCTCAGTATTATTTGTAATTGATGCTGAATATAATATCAAACCATTATTTCATGTGAAAAGTCTACTGAACCAACATTTGGTATCGGAGCGAAACTGGTTTGTCCTCAGATGGAAAATTGATTTGTTTATTTTTTCCTCATATATGAAAATCTGTGATGAGATTTTTTAATCTCTGTTCTTGCATCAATTTTATTTCTATCATGGCGGCTCATTGATATTGATTTTATTTGATATTTTATGTTATGTCCTAGGTGATGCAATGAATTTGTATACAGAAATCTGAACATAATCTCTGGGTAGCGTTTAAAACATTGGGATGTATGATAAACTACATGCAAGGTATGATCTGGGTTATTTTGAAAAAAGAGGATTATAACATAGTCAAATCTCTCCAAATGTGTTTTGTTGAGATTGTTTGAATCTTGGGTTTGCTATAGAATATATCCACTTATATTGGTTAACATCAAATCAAGAATTCTTTTGTCGAGCTTGGTGGCACTTCAGGTCGTATATGATATGACTTCAGATCTGTCACAAATTTGATTGCATTCCATTTTATTGGTGCACACATTGAATACTCCCAATCCCACGCCATAAATATGTGCATTTTTCATGGTCTTCAGTCAGCCTTCTTTCACGTGTAAATATTGAAATCTGCATCTACACTAGCTTGGAATTTTTTCAGAGCTCATTACGGGATCAACATCATTCTGATCTGAAACATCATTGAACAGTTGATACAAAGATTCTAATTTCAATATTCTCAGCATTGAAATGTGTGGTCAGTATTAGCAGAGGTGTGAATAAAGAAATGGGTATTTTGGTTTGGTGATCATTCTAAAATCTTCTTGGCTATATCAGTAAGTTGGTTATCTGTCAAGTTCTAATATATTTTATTTATTAAAGTCAAGTATCTCTGCCAGTATAAAGAAGTTTATTATTATTTGGTTCAAGTTTCCTGATTTAGTGGAGTTTCAAAATGGAAAAGATAAATTTAATTGAAATATTTGATGGTAAATACTTCCACGAGTGGCAAGTACGAACCCAACTACAGTTGATTGACAAAGACTTATGACATTGTCGATGGAAAATTTAAAAAACCGAATGATGCAGACAAAGCAATGAAATGGGAAAGTAAGGATTGGAAAGCAATAGTAATTATCGGTCTTGGTCTATCCGATGCATATTTGCATCATATTGATCTAACCAAGTCATCTAATAATATTTGGGTGACATTGAACAAGTTATTTGGATCTCAAGCAGGTCGTGCAGCAATGGCGCTGAAGCAAAAACTTTTTGGGCTAAAGCTGGGGGAAAATGACAATATGGTTTAACATATCAGTAAGTTTCGATCCATTTTAAATCAATTAGCAAGAATAAAAGCAAAGGTAGATGGAGAAGATGCTAAAGCCATCTTACTAAATAGTTTGCCAAAAGAATATTCCAGTATTGTTTTTACTCTTAGTAAGATCAATCCCAGTTTGGAAAATTTAATTTCCTCGTTGCTTGATGAGGAAGAAAAAATCAAAAGGTGTGTACCAGAACAAGAAACTGTCATGGTTGCAAATAATAAATCATCATTCCAGAAAGGTAAAAAAAAGTTTATATCGTCAAAGAAACGTCTTTTGTGTCATTACTGTAAACAACTAGGACATGGTTTTGTGAATTGTAAGAAAAGAGCTCAAGATCTCTTAGATGATAAGTTGGAACAAAATGCTTTAGCTGCTGAAGAAGATTGGGATGATTATTCTAATCCTGCAAGTGAAAATGAACCTATTAATTATTCAAGTGATGAAGATTATCTGTTTTGAGCATCTATCCTCACTTTAGAGGATGGAGGAAATGGAGGCAGGAGGACAATCAGCGTCCTAAAATTTTGTCACTACCTCAGAGGCCACAAACTACTTTAGTGACATCTTTGTGTCTTGTGTGATGAATAAGAAAAGATGAGCATCCCTGTTCCTGTGTGCAGTGTAGTGCTTGTGTGTCCCCGAGATGATAATGATAAATTGTACCATTGATACTATTGCAGGAAGTGTTCTTGATTAGACTGATTTGATGGTTGATGTGAATTGGTTGAACGGTCCCAATTCATGTATTCATCTAATAGGTTGAACGGTCCCTGGATGATGTAGTTCCCATAGTCAGTGTTGAGGATCAAGACCATGTGCAGGCTACGGAGCGGTATGCTGCTTGGTTGAAGATGGTGTTTTCCCCATGTTCGCACTAAGGGGGGGAATGTTAGGAATATCATAGTGCTCTCATTATTATATATTGTAATATTATTAATATGAGTTATATTATAACTCATTATTAATAATATAGGTTTGTTATATTGTTTCAACAATATATTTTTGTTATACCCGTAATGATATTAACGGGTTGTTTTGTTGTGTGACTTCCTAATTTGTAGGAGGTTAGTTTTCTATTTCCATGGCTATTTATTAGCCTTAGTATTATTTATAATTGATGCTGAATATAATATCAAACCATTATTTCATGTGAAAAGTTTGCTGAACCAACAGAGACATTATATGATCCTGATTTACTTTGTGCATTTTTGTAAATGGATTGTATTCTTTTTTTGAAACATAATGCAATACAGGGGTAGTATGGGTAGGATTAGTTTGCTTGAATGATTAATTTGGTGGGGTGTTGACAAGACAAACTTGGATATATCAGATCTTTGACAACCTCTACAATACTTGAATAACTATCAGATAAAATGCTTCAAATAATCAGGATATTCTTTCAACCAGAAGAGGCATAAATGGAAGCCCATGTTTCACTCTTCACATAATCTTTGAGAACTCGCCACAAAATCTTGAAGTAAAGAACTCAATTAAACACAAAAACTCTTGATCAAACCATGCCTAAGGTACCCCCAAAGGCTTACAAGCAATCTCTGCAGTCAAGGAAGGTAAAGTGATTTTAAATTTGTTTATCTCTTTATCAGATGAAGGCTCTTATGAACATGAGATTTCAAATGCCACTAAACTATCAACAATAAATGGAGATTCTGTGTGATTTCTAAAGACTTTCAATGCAAGATTGCAACAAGAACAATGAAAACTATTTGCAGGCATTTAAAAAAAATAACAGACATCATATTGCCCAAAAAAACACAGATTAACTCAAAAGCTTGTTAGATTCATCAACAGGGGAAAGTTTCATGAACAATCTCAGAGCTGTGTGATGGCTATACACTTGTAACCAACTCACATACATGAAGATCTAACACAGAAGAAATTATTCTTGTTCTTTGGTGGGTTTTTCAGAAAAATGAGCTTTCTCTCAGAATTTGCTCATGATTTTTCAACTTTTCCCAACCCCTCTACATTTCTCCAAAATACATTATATATCTCTTGCCACATTTGATCCTTCTTTCCCAAGAAAATAATATGCCAAGGGATCAATTTTGTTACAATAATTCTTCATGATTCACTGAAAATGACATTTAACAAATTTGCAATGAGAATTGTCAGGTGTTTCTAAAATGGAAAATCATTGCAAATATTCGGATCATTATCCTTCCTGGAGGCACATTTTTCATCATTAAGGCATACAAACACCTCTTCACTCATCATTTCACCTTTTCACCCTTTAAAATTACCTCTGCAAATTTTAATTTGACATTTCACGTGTTTGCTCGGGCTGGGGCAAAAATTATTTCAAAAACATCTCAAATCAAAATATTTAGTCATGAAACTGATTCCAATGATCCTAGAAGGCCAAAATGACATGGAATCGCCAAAAAATTGATGAAATTTGATGCAAAATTCCTAATTCCAAGCTTCCTGGAGGAAAAAAGGTGGCCAAAAATGAAAATGCATAGTTGCCCTTGATCTGCTACATGTCAAACTATGATAGGGAACAAATTCGGGCTTATTTTTTAACTTTTTGACATTTTTGAAAAAATGGAAAATTTTGACTTTTTCCCCTGCCCCTCCGCCTCTGAATTTTGGAGCTAACACGTGGCACATGGTGGGTCCCATTGGGATCACACTTTAATTCTATGCATTTTGACCTTTTTTGAATTTTTGGAAAATTTTCACTTTTTTCCCTGTGGATCCGCACCTCCGATTTCTCCCTCGCCACGTGTCTCCTTGTGATTTGTCGCGGGCCAGCACTCCAAATTTTGATTTTAAGCCTTCTTTGCAAAAGGGAAAAACTTACCTCCTGCCTCCACCTACCCACCGACCCACTCTATCTTCTGCCACGTGTCCATCTCTCTTTTGCCAAGGACCCGCGGGCTTAATCTTCATTTTTACTCCCTTTAAGCCAAGGGAAAATTCTCAACTTTGTCTCCACAAGCCCACGCCTCCAATTTCTCCCCTACCACATGTCGCTCATTGATTTGCTTGTGGGCCCACGGCTTAAATTTTTTCCTTAACTCCTTTTTCCAAAAAGGGGGAAAATCCCCATTTCCCTCTGTAGCCCACACTTCCCTCTGACCCTTCATGGACATGTGTCCACCTGTGATTCATTCGCGGGGGCATGCTAAAAATTTTCATTCTGAACTCTTTTGCGAAAAAGGGAAAAAAATCCCCTTTTTCCTCCATGGAACACACTTCTTTCTACATCCACCACGTGTCAAAATGTGGCTCCTTTGCGGACCTGTAGGTCTTCCCTCACCTTTTTTCCCCTTTTCCAAAAGGCAAAAATTTCCTAAGTTCCCCACTGGCTCGCTCCTCCATTTTGATTTTTCAGGACACGTGTCCCCTTCTGGTTAGCTACGGGGATTTGGGAAAATTTTTGACTTAGGAAATTTTATAAAATAAAGCTAAAATTTTCAAAGGAGATCTGACTCCCCTCCTCTCCTCAGCCAATAAGAAAATGCCACGAAGGAAACTTTGAAAAAGATGGAGCCGTGGAGCCAAATTTTCCACTTTGCCAAAAAATCAAAAATGACAAGTTAGAAACATTTCCCGCCACACCTCGGCCAATGAAAACCCGCCACGTTGCCAATACCTTCTGAGGATGAATTTTATGGGCCAATGACGCCCGTATGACTGTCAAAATGCAAAAAATTCAAAGGATGCCCTAGAATTCAATTTTTTCACCAAGCATGGCAAATTTTTTGATTTTAAATCAACTGAACCATGGTTTTTACAACATTCCCGATTTGGATTTGGAAAAACTAGGGCACGAAAAAGGGTAAACTTGGATTATTCCTTAAAATTAGGGAAAAACAACAAGTTTGTGATCATTTTTAAAGCATTCAACTGGAGGGGAAGAATTTCAGACCATCAATTCAAAGGGTGAAATGTTTTTGAGAAAATACAGATTTGGAAAATTAGGACAACATGGTGCAAGCTCAAAAATGGCACCAACACCATTTAAC
This sequence comes from Taxus chinensis, assembly GCA_019776745.2. Lineage (NCBI taxonomy): Eukaryota > Viridiplantae > Streptophyta > Pinopsida > Cupressales > Taxaceae > Taxus > Taxus chinensis. Next base: position 23,053,985 of record CM034146.1, read on the forward strand.
CAGGTCAAAGTGAGGCCAAGAGCATTTATAACTTTTTCTAGCATCACATTATCTGAGGCTCTAGAATCTATAATGCAATTGTTCAGCTGGAAACCTTTGATGAGAAGTGACAGGTAAAAAGGCTCAACTTTATTGATGGCTGAGGCACTAAGGGATAGCATGTTTTGAGATGATGGTGTGGATGGTGTGGGAAGTAAGCCTTTAGAATTAGAGATTGGGGATGTAGAGTTACCACCCCAGTCTTCCTTGATGAATCTATCAAATTGGGCAAGATGTGTTTGTAGGTATTCAATTTTAGATAGCTAGACTTTGGTTTTGCTAGCATGCTCCACAAAGTCTAATGAAGTTATGGTAGATGAGGAAGAGGTTCCAGTAGTGGATGAGGACTTAAATGGAAGATGCTTCATTACTTTTGGTGTTGGGTTCTCCTTTTCAAATATAGAAATTGGCTTGGAAGGAGATGGGGGTGTATCCTTTGATTGAAATTTAGATGTTCTTGCAGAACCAGTATTTAGAAGAGAATTGTTCTTAACAAATTTTTAGTTGGGAGAAGAATCGGATAACTTACTTGGCACAGCAGTGTGATCCTTCACAACTGGTGAATCTGATTTCTCTCTAGCTGATTCCATGGAAGGTGGTAATAGTGATCCCCTGCTGATGATCTTATTTATTGGAGGCTTTGGAGAGTTATATTCTTTGTTCTTCCTACTCTCAGTTGCAATTGTTGAGGCTGAAACACCATTCTTGGATTGTGCATGAGTGAAAACAACACATGAAAAAATTGGAACTTCTTCATCACTTTCCTCTTCATCAACAACATATTTAATACGGCAATTGTGCATGCCAACCTCTTCAATTTCAAGATAGTTTTCATAGTCATCCATGCTTTCTTCTTAAGTTTCCTCAATGTTTGCTCCTTCTTTTGATTCTATATTATCATAGATGGCATTGAATACTGGTACTTCAAGGGAAATCCTATAAGGAGGTGGAGAAATTATTGTTCTATTAGGAGGATTTGGTCTCCTTGGAGCATTCCTCATTGTGATTTGTGATAACTGCTTCTTCAAACCAACTAGGTCATTTGCCATTTTTTGGAACATTGGATTCATGGTGACTGAATTTGAACTCTAACCTTTTTGCTTCTCATTTGATCCTTTCATTTTGCTAGAAATAATTAGATCATCATCAGTCTCAATTACAAAGTCTTTAGCTTCCCTCAATGTTCTTGGTTGGGCTCTTCTGAGGAAGAAACCAACTTCTGATGGCAAAGCACTCATGAAGAACCTTTTCAAGTTGTTTTCAAAGGGTACCAAGGGTACCACATCTTCTGGGATCCTTATTTTCAACCTATCATACCTTTATACAAAATCTCTCATTGATTCGGAGGTCTCCTTCTTCATCTGAACCAATTGGACTAGAAAATCCTGAAAATCTTCTGTGCTCTTAAACCTATGTTCAAATGCACTTCTTATATCTTCCTAGCATGTGATAGATCTTAGGGGCAACATGAAGAACCATTCAGAAAATTTTTCTTGGAGTGACTCCACAAAGAACCTAACTGAAACATCTTCATCTTTAACTCCCAACACTCCAAAAGCAACGATGAATGTGGCTACATGTTCTTCTAGGAGCTAAGAAGCATCCCCTTTGAATTTTTGTAAGTTCTTTCTTGAGCCTCTTGGGATTTCATGAAGTGGTTGTGGAAGAGAAAGTGGACCATTATTTCTTCCCCATTGTACAGTAGGCATGCGTACTTCATTCTCATGATCACCCATTCTATTCATGTTTCTAGTATTCAGTCTTGCTAAGGATACTTTTACTATTGCTCTTTCTTCTGCTTAAAATAAGAGTCTTTCTATTTCTTCAAGTTGAACCCTTATCTCCTCTTCAGCTCTTTCCTCTCTTTCAAGATCTTCAAATGTGGGATCAACGTGTCCTCCTTGTATCAGTTTCTAGGTGTATCTTCTATCATCCAGCTTGAAATTTTATGCTCTTCTCTGGGGTGTTGGGATTTGTCTCTTCCTTTCTAATTCAAAAGCACGTTCCTCTTCTAGCTCCAAAATTCTTATGTCAATAAAGTAATTATTGACACTTCATCTATTATGCCAAATAGCTTCTCTCATATCAGAAACAATGTCTTCTTGGATGTGAAAGAGTAAATCAGGCCACTCAATAGAAGGATTTCCTAGAATAGCCATGATTTACATCCATGTAGTTTGTGTGATTATTCAATCTCTAGAAACTTTTCTTCTACAATTGTTTATTTTATTTTATGACCCTGAGGTTGTTTTTAGGTACAGATGCTACAAAATCTTCCCCACAGTGGGCGCAAAAACTTGTTGGTGAGAAAAAATGTCTTGTGGACAAATTGGTGGGTTTCAAGCCAACGCTATGGGAATCTAAGTCCCTATACCTGAACAGTGCAACTTATGTATGTGCATGCGTGAAAAACTGGATTTCAATGGTGGCCTTTCGACCAGAGATCCAACAGGGGCACTCCACTGACCCTGTGGAAAAGCTAGCATTGCCGCACTAGAGAAGAAACTTTGTCTTGGAAAGGGGAAGGGGAGTGGAAATGGAGATAGGAGAAAACTAATGTTGTGAGTAGAATATTAGATGCCCACACATATTAATTAGAAATTTCATTTGCATGCATTAATAGTTAGAAGAAAAAAAATCCACAGGAAAAGCTACAAGAATGTATAAAATTCATTAGTCACAAGGTACCAATCAATCCCTTAATTAGAAAGGTGAAAATTCCTTCTTTTATTATTGAAGCTAAATTAGATTTTGTACAGAGCTTTGAGAATAGAGGAAATTGTAAGGAGAAGGGCAAATAGAAGAAGTGTGGTGTTTTCTGTCTTTTCCAGGTACATAGCACTCTGGTCTTTTTTGAAATCAATCACCAGCCTCTTGGAATGACATCAAGAAACCATTACATTCTTTGCAAGAAACTTTTATAACTTTACAAATCCTCAACGCCTTTTCAAATTCCTCTTTTGTTAAGAAAATGCTCATGGCAGGTTAAAAACCAGATCTTGCAAAGCAACCGTTACATTTGATTTGCTAGTTTAAATATAGACCATTTGATGTGTTCCTCTAACTCTGAAATTGGGACATCCACGTGGCAGGAAGGGATTGGAGTGATTATGGGGGAATCCTTTCACATTTTGTGATTTTTCGTGAGATTTGGCAATGTGGAACAAATTGGCCCACAACCCCACTTTGACTTTTCAACTTAGACACTTGGCATGTTCTGGTTGGAGACGGGGTCGTGACTCTTTTCTAAACATTTTAACCTTTTTTGGAAAAGGCTCAAAAACTCAATTTCCTTCGTTGGCCCACTGCTCCTATTTGAATAAGACACATGGCACATTTTGGTTAGAGACAGGGTCACATCTCTTTTCTAAACATTTTAACCTTTTTTGGAAAAATACTCAAAAACTCAATTTCCTCTGCTAGCTCGATGCTCCGATTGAACTCTTGACATGTGGCATCCTCTTATTGGAAATGGGGTTATGGCCCTTTTCTTAACATTTTAACCTTTTTGGAAAAAGGCTCAAAAACTCAAAGTTCTCCGTTGTTTCGCTCCTCTGATTTGACTTTTCAACGGTAGGCCCAAGACCTTGGCAGAGCCGCGGAGCATTCTAGAACTTTTACTTCAGTTTTGGGAATTTGGTTGAATTTCAAAAAGTTCCCTGATGGCCCACTTACCCACTTTGAATTTTCAACAAAGAGTTTCACCTTTGACTTTTTCCCTACAGGATTCAACTTTGACTTTTCTCTGCAGGCTCAAAATTTTACTTTTACCTTTATAGCCTGATCGGGGCCATTGGGAAAATTTACCATTTTTTCCAAAAGTGTTAAGTTCACTAAAAATCCCATTCCTCCCCATCCAATAGGATCTGACCACGTACTCGTATTCATTGGGGTCAAAAATTTACGAGGGAAAGACACATGTCATCCCGAATGTGGAAAATATGCAAAGGAAGAAAACTTCATCATTTTGAGTCCAATTTTCAAATTTCCTTCACGAACCAAAGGCATGGAGGAAAAACAATGATTTGAAAACCCAGGCCATAGAACAAGTGAACAATTTTAATAAAAAATGGAGGTTGCAAAGAGGATATTACATGCACAGACTGGGAAATGGAGGATTTCTAAAAACGAGCAAAACAGAGGTATAAACAGCTCTAACGCATGAGTTTTGCTAATTTCTTGAATATCTAACTTGGCTTAAACACCAAAAAAGGGCATGACCTCAAAAAATTTGAATTTGGCTATGAAAATGAAGAGTAGTTTTTGGGAGACAACAGGTTTCAATGTTGATTGTAAGTGTATTTTCTCTCATTTGAATGTTTTTTAAATATTAATTCAAATTGATATTAATTCTGATAACTTTTACAGTTCATGTCAGCAAGTCAAGATGAGGAGTGGATACGCAAGATGTTGCACACCACTTTTTTGTTGCCTTGATTTCTTTGTTTCAAGCCAAAATTATTATGCCGGGTCGACAAACTGACATTCCAAATTGGTTTGTTGCATACATTCTTGCAACAATCGGAAATAAAAAATTGGACTAGTGCACATTTCTATCTAACAAGATAAAGGCTGACATTACCAATGCATCAATTTCAAAAAAACTAGGTATTCATTCAACAAACTATATCCTAGCTCTTTATTATAAGGCTTATTAAAATTTAAAAGATGAACCAACTCCAACTTGCACAAAGAAGACAATGAAATGTTTTGTAATTCCACTTGAAGAGAAACAGGTAATATTTCATAATCCATCTTTACAAAGGATAGTATTTTTTATGCTTTTCTCATTCTGATCGAATCTTTGTGCACTAATATAATGTAATTTTGATTGAATATTTTCTTTATGCAGAAAATATTTTTGGATTCACTTCCATGAAAAAAAAATTCATCGAGAGGAAAAGGCCAACGACATGCTAAGGCCTTAGGAGAATCACAATCTAAAATCAAAGTTCACTCATCACCTAATGCCCAAGTATTTGCATTAATGAAACAAAATAGATGTAATACCCTTAACATTCAAAGTAGGGTTGTTTACATTTTGGTTTTACCATTTAATTATTTATCATATTGAATTGACATGTAGTTCCTACACTTGCAGAGACTTTGCACTACATGTGTGCTTCAAATCAAGCATCGCCAACTCACTTGGTAATTTCTCATGTAATTGTCGAATCTCAATAGCAATTACCACCATCGGCTCCAACCAAAACAATTCAAACTCTGTCACATCCCCCTAAGTTACAAAATCAATTTATACCGCAACAAAATCCCGCTCAACAAGGTATGACTTCATTTATTTTGTGATTTTCTTAATACTTTTACATATTATTTATTAATTACTAATAATTATGTTCTTGTTGTTAAAATTTGATTGCAATCCTTTATCTTCTACTCAAAATCTGTAAGCCCTACCTACTCAATCAACCCCACAATTACGATTCAAAATGGCAACCAGAGGTTCAAGACAAAAGACCATTGGTAAATGCATGCCAATGATTTTGGCCCCTAGCAAGACACTAAACATTCCCTCGTCATTCATTATTCCGACTCTCTCTCTCACTGGTTGTCCCATTCCAACAGGGCAATCAGTTTTGAATCAAATAAATTTTGATGAATATTATTTTGGCATTGATAGTAGTGAACCGAATTGTTTTTTAACCACACATGATATGATTCAGGGCTAGCAAGTATATTTCCATCTCAATGTACTTTTAAATTTATTGAAATTTTCAACATTTTAATTTCTATTTTAATATTAATTTATATTATTGGTATTAGGATCAACACTCCCAAAATAAAAAAGATGCAGCAGATGTTTCTCAACCTGAAATCCATCATACTTCTCCTTAAAAATCATCCTCTTCTGATACAGATAGTGATGACTTGCCAACATTTCCATTGGAGAACTGGATTGGCTATGATTGTCAATCCCACATGAATGAATTTATCATGCCTCAAATCAGTGAGCTCATTCAATGGGAGTGAAGGGAAAAAGTATTAATATCTGAGATAGTAAGTTGTTATGATAACCATTGGCAAAGAGAGAGCTTATTTGTAACAGTCAAAATCAACCTGTGAAGATGCATTATTCATCAAAGCTTAAAGTGGGACTGTCGCATATAACAACACCTATAATGACAATATTTTAGATAAAGTATTAAACAGATTGGAAAATATCAATGCTGAGGCCCAAGCCTATTTCAATAAATGGTCTAAAGACAAGGAAAGGGTGACGATTGCAAATGCCGAAAGAGATAGTGTTGTCGTAAGTATAATCAGTTTGAAAAAATATATTTTATTAATTTCAATAAAAAATTGTTTTTTAATATGTTTAATTGACTTCACTCTTTTTGTTGTAGCTGAAATATGAAAATTTAAAGAGACAAGCTAAGGTGTTCCAAGTTCACTTGGAAACATTAAAGAACAGTTTATCCACAACAATTAAGATGAAAGAAAATATTGTTTTGGTTAACAAACAAAACAATACACTTAAGCATATGATTAAAGAGAATGGCTACGACCCTAAGATTTTATATAAAGCAAAGGTGGCGGCAGATCCTTCTTTGAAATCCCATGGAGATGCTACAGAGGAAGAAGAAGCAATCATCAAGATCCAAGACATGACTGATGAGGATCTGATTAGTTCGGGGATAATTGAGGCAAGGAATATAGTAGGGTCTGGTGAAAATGTTAATGATTGGGGCTCGAGGATTGGGGAACCTCAAAATTGAAACTTTAAATATTTTATATATAGAAGAATGAAAGTTCACACTTAAATATTTGTTTAATTTGAAGTTTGGATTTAAATTTTATGCAATATTATATCTGTTTGCAATGATGGTGATAGTTACATTTATCATTAGATGTGGATGTCTAGATAATGAAATTAGAGTAGATGTGGTTATAGTTATTATCCATTTATTTATTTAGAATGTGGTTTTATGTGGACATTAGGTGTGGATGTCTAGATAATGAAATTAGAGTAGATATGGATGATGTTGAAGTATACATGACTAGATGAATTGTATGTTGTTATATTTTATATAGAATTTATATATTGTATATGGTGTGTATGTTTGATGGATAATCATGATTCATGGATTTAAACCTTGTGCAATATTATCTTTGCTTGCAATGATGTTCATGATTAAATTTTTCATTACATGTGGGTGATGACATCTAATATATTTGATGACATTAGAATAGAAATTAGAATGGATCATCCATTTATTCATTTAGAATATGGTGTTATGTGGATAATGAAATTAGAGTAGATATGGATGATGATGAATTATATGTGACTAGATGATGATAATGGAAATTTTTTTTACGAAAATTAAGAATGTGGTATGACAGATACATCTTAATACAGTAAAATCTTCTTCTCTCTATTTTAAATTTTGAACTCTTTAATATGTATATTGTTTCTTCATATTCATTTTCAAACCTTTATATTGAATTGAAACAACAATGCTCAAAAGAAAAAAATAATGTGGTATGAAAAAGATATCTTAATATGGTAAAATATTCTTCACATTTAAAACTATGGCTAAGATGGGGTTTAAGGTACCTCTTATCTTCTTTAGCAAGCTAGACGACCTTCAATTCTTGAGAATTCAACACAAAAAATGGACAAGGATTAGAATAAAAATGGGTGAGTTTCCTGATAATCTTAGTCCCAAGAAGCGAGAGATTCCTATTGGTGTGTGTGACCTTCCTAGTCATCATCCACATCACATGGTGAGTCATATCACCTTACAAGAGTCATAGGTCTTAGGGAGTCAAATGACAAGTGTCATATTCTATTATAGAATCTATCATTGTCATTTGTGTCAGTGTGTCATAGGAGTTACATTCCTTATTTGGAATTGTGACTCCTCCTTTAGTGGTGTCATATGCGTCAATTACGTCATATGTGTCAGTAGCATCATAGGGGTTCTTTCCTTGTTTAGGCATGGGGATTACACTGCACCCCTATTTGTACTTCCTTTTTTTATTTGCATATTCTTTCCATTATTTGAATATTACTTATTGCATTAGAGCTACGACATTAGCATCGGAGTGAAAATTTGTCGTGGTGCATTGTTTCGATATCAGTTCTCACATATCCCTCTTTCATGCTATCAGAGCACAAGGTTTCGGTAAAACGTGCACTCTTCATCTATCAGTTGCTTATTAATTTTGGTTTCTTCTTATTTCTTTGTTCAAGTTTTTTCCATTATTACTTTGGAATCGTAATTCTCAACTTGTGTTGAGGTTTCCGCAGTTGCAAGTTTGAGGGTTTTTTTGTTTGGTCATTTTGTTCATGGTTGATCTTCTGCTTACCTTTGGCTCGTGGTTTTGCATTTTTCATTCCACTGCTCCATCCAACTCGTGCCTATGCATTCATCCATGGCTTGGATTTTCTTTAGGAGCTCATGGGCTTGCACATAGCTCAGGTTTCAGTCTGCACTACTCAGATTGTGCATTTGCATTGTTTTCAGTCACTGCTTTGGTCTTTGAAGCTTAAGTTTTCCACCTTGCAACTTGCCTTGTTTTTTCTTAGCACGTTCCTTCTTGGTTGCATGTGTGCTTGCACTATATTGAAATTGTCTTGGGATACTCTAGTTATTTAGTGTTTTCCTTGCTATGCACACTCTGCATGCTCATCTCACACATGCATTGGTTTGGATTCTATGTGCTCCCACCTATGTTGTCCTGTTCTTGGTGTTGGTCTTGTATTTTTTACCTTGTCTTCCATGTCTACTCCTCGTCAAGTTTGATTGGCCTTGTCTCAGGTTCTACTGTGCACAACTCACCATGCTAGAGGTGTTTCAACCTCTCACTATTGCGTGGGATTCACTCAGTGGCTCGGGTTTGATGGCTACACCACTCTAGCACCTCAGCAACTATCTTTCTGAATTTGACCTTGGTGTCCGCCTCCCGCATGACTTAGTCAACTTTCCTCGGTGTTTTCTCTGTTATACTTCCCGACGGCTCAACCTCGATCGTTACCTTGATGCTATCAACATGCTTTCTTGCCACATCGAACTTCATCTTAGGCCTATCCATCTACTCGGCACATTGACTCCAACTCGGAAGAATACGTCATTACGTTTAGCTCAGTTATTGGCATGTAACTCAAGCCTCTCCTTGAAACTCAACATTGGCTCAAATGGCTCGTGCTTCCTCTCAACCAACTAGCCTTGGTATTTTTATCAACTCAGTCAAGCCATCCCTTTTAGATTTGATTATTGGTAAAATCAATCACCTTTTAAATGTTTTAAGGTGAAAAACATTTATTGGCATTTTTTTAATCTCTAGTTTCTTGTTTTATTGTCCTTCCTTTGAGTGTTGAAGACGGAGGGTGAGGTCCAGGGTTGGTAGGAGGATAATCCCCCCTTGCAATAAAAACAAACCCTATCTAAAATTTGATGCCATTTCTAACGAGCACACATACAACACCCTTTGCATGAGTTTAGGGATCTTTTTAAGTCCATTTGTAGGTCTTATTGGCTTTTTCCATCAGTTGCGAGAATCTTTTTTTTGCTATAACTTCTAACTCATTGCTCCGTTTTGAGCACTTATTTAGTCAAAGTTGTATGTATTTTCACACACTACATGACGGGATTATAATTTTTGTAAACTCACTATTTTATAAAGTGTTGCATTCTGGGGGGTGTCATTGTATTGCTTGTGTCAGCTCGTTTTGAATCATCTTGAGCATTGTACTATCCCTTTTATTGCTTGTGGACTTGTGAGCACGTCCACCATACTCTTATGGCAAAGGGAGTTTTTTGTGCAATGTGAGATGCTATTTCTCACAAGGCCTTATCTTCCCCTTCTTGTTTTCACTCATTCTTGTGCTTTCTTACGGTGTCAAACTATTCCACCCAACGAACCTTGATTTTGGTCTCCACTCTTATATGTTATTATGTTGATTACAAGGTGAGTGACAGAATGGTTCTCGATGCACAGTCTCATCTAATTATAATCAACACACTAAACTATAAAGTGCTAAACTTGGGGGGTGTAATATTATTTAGGGGTGGTTGTTTCCTTTCTCTCTCCTTCCTTCTACCTTTGTTGGTTCTATCTCTTCATTATGGATATCTATAAAGTATTGGTACTCGCACCTTTTAATTTCTTCGGATGGAGATCTAAAATTATATTGGTTTTGTGAAGTAAAGGGTTATACCATGTTACCATGGGGTTAGAGACAGAACCTGATGATGAACCCAAAAGATCTAAATGGTTCGAATACTGTGATGAAGCCTTAGGTCTTCTTTGTATGTCTGAATCTCCTTACTTTCTCTTCCACATCGAAACTTCCTCGACACCTGATGAAGTGTGGAAAATTTTTGACGATTTGTTTGGGAAGAAAGATGACATGAAATTGCATGATTTGGAGAATGAACTACTAGGGTTAAATCCTAGTGACTTTGAAAACCTGTAAGCCTTCTACTCAAAGTTTTTCCACACTAGACTACTTCTAAAGGAATGTAAAGTTGAGAAGAAAGAATCTCAATTGATCTTGTTGATTCTTTCTAAGTTAGGTCCTGAATACTCTATCCTCATTTCAACTTTCCACGCCATGAAAGCCGCCTTGGGTAGTGCCTAGAAAATTCCCTCATTTGATAGTTTTTCATCCCAACTCATTTAAATGAGGACTCTAAAATCCAAGTTACATGCCCTTGTGGCGAATAAGGGCAAGAAAAATGAAAAGAAGAAAGAAACAAATGACCAACCTAAGAAAGAAACCAAGACCAACCAAACCCCAGCTAAGCCCAACACTAACACTTTGACTTCTAATCCTAAAGCAAAGAAGTAAAAGTGTAAATGCTCCTATTGTAAGTATCCTAGCCATGAAGAGCATCAATTTTTTTTGAAACAAATTGATCACTTAACTCGGTTACTTGAGAAGAATAAAATAAGTGTTCCTAAATCCATCAAACAAAATGCTCATAAGGGTGAGTCTTCTAAAGAAAATGATTCTAAAAATGAAAAGAAGAAAGCTAAGGCCCTTGTAGCTAGCATTTAACCATGTGGCATGTCCCAAATCACACTGGGTGATGACACTCATGTGTCGGTTTCTAGTAGTGGATCGATAGAGATAGAAGGTGGAACATTTAACCAAGTGTTGAGTGTTCCCAATATCTCTACCAATCTCCTATCGGTTTACCAAATCACCCACCTTGGTGAAGGAATGCGAGTGTAATTTTTTCCTAACTCAGTGATCATTCATGAGCTTAACTTTGACTACATTATGGCTGAGGAAAAGGCGGATCACCATTCATGGTTGTATACCTTTTCCCACTTCTCTTCTGATTCAATGCCCAATGCCTTGCTCACTCATGAAAATGAGGTTAGCAAGCTATGTCATGAGTGTTTTGGGCATCTAAATTATTGTAACCTTGAATAATTGAGCTAAAATGAAATGGTCAGCGGGTTATGCCAAGTTAATTTTTCTAAAGGTATTTGTGAGGGTTGTACCCTCGGAAAGCACCCTGAAAAAAACTTTGATAAGGGAAAATTCTGGAGAGCTACTCATCCCTTGGATCTTATTCATAGTGATTTTTATGGCCCCTTTCCATCTCCTTATTTCACTAGAGCTCTATATATACTAACCTTCATTGATGACTTTTCACGTTATACTTGGGTATATTTTCTTAAGCTTAAGTCTGAAGTCTTTGAGCATTTTCTGAACTTTAAGGCTCTTGTTGAGAAACAAGTGGAAAATTCTATCAAGGTTCTTCGAACTGATAATGGAGGTGAGTAAGTGAGAAATATGTTTGAGGATTTCTACACTTCTGAGGGGATTTATTTGCAGCGTATAGTTGCTTACAACCCTTCCCAAAATGGAGCTACAGAAAGAAAGAACAAAACTCTAAAGGAGATTGTTACTTGTATGGTTCACTCAAAGTCCCTTCCTCCATAGTTTCAAAATTGTGTTCCACATAAGGAAGTAAGAGGGATGACACCCTTTGAATCCTAGTTTGGACACAAGCCTAATGTTGAGCACTTTTGAGTCTTCAAATCCAAGGCTATGGCTCAGATTCCTAAGAAGAATCTCAAGGCATTGGATCTAAAATCCAAACCTTGTATCTTTGTTGGGTATCCTAATGGCATGAAGGGATATCAATTGTTTAACCCTACAACCCTTGAGCTTTATATTAAGATAAGTGTGAATTTTGATGAGTCATCATTGAATTTTACTTCTATTGAGGTTCGTTTGAATCAAATGATGATGATGTTGAGCGAGTTCCACCTCTTCCTACTCCTCCCAATCCTCGAGCTTCCAAGTCTTCTAATTCTGACAGTAGTGATGATGAGGAATATGTCCCTTCTCACTCAAGTGAATAATCTTCTAACTCTAAGCTTGATCCTTCAGGGCCTCTTTGGGCTAGGAAAATTTTACAAAGTGTTAGAGATTTAGTTGGAGATCCTTTAGATGAGAGACGCACTCGCTCAAGTTTCATTAGACCCCACTCCTTCTTCACCTCTGGTTTTGATCCACCATCTTTCCAAGAAGCTTATGTGATTCTACTATGGATGAGGAGTATTCCTCACTCATAACGAATGACACTTGGGATCTTACCCCTCTTCTGAAAGGAAGAAAAATCGTTCGGTGTAGGTGGATATATCAGATAAAGTATGGAGCCAATGGAGAAGTTGAGAAGTATAAAACATGACTTGTAGCCAAGGGTTTCTCCCAGGTAGCTGAATTTTATTACTTGGAAACCTTTTCTCCAGTTTTGAAGATGACCTCCATTCGACTGACCCTTGCCATCGTTGCTACTAACAGATGAGAAGTCCACCAGATGGATGTTAAGAGTGCCTTCCTTCATGGGGACCTAGAGGAAGAGATCTATATGGAACAACCTTCGGGTTATGTCCATGATCCATCCCTCATTTTCAAGTTAAATAATTCTCTCTATGGCCTTAACCAATCCCCTCGGGCTTGGTATGCCGATATGGAATCCTTTTTACTTGCATTAGGGTTCACTCGGTGTCACTCTAACCCAAATGTGTATATTTTATGGTAGGATGACTCCATGCTTATTCTTTTTCTATATGTTGATGACTTGTTTAACACGGGTAGCTCTTCCTCTATCATTGATTATGTGAAGATCTCCTTGGCCAAAAAATTCTCCATGTATGACTTAGGATTACTTCATTACTTTCTTGGGATCCAGATTTCACAATCTGACTTGGGAATTATGATCTTGTAGCCTAAGTACTCTCTTGATTTTCTTGCTCGGTTTCACATGTTTGATTACAAGTCCTCACCTACTCATTTTATTTCCAGGGTCAATTTGGTTTCTGATTTCTCTTCCCCCTTGGTTGACAGTACCCTTTATCAGCATTTGGTGGGGAGCTTGATATACCTTACTCACACTCAGTCAGATCTATCGTATATTGTCAGGATCATGTCCATATTTATGTAGGATCCTCATGAGTTACATTTAAAAGTAGCAAAGTAGATCCTTCACTATTTTCATAGCACTCATATAGATGGCATTCATTACTTAGGAGGGACTGAGACTGACTTGGTTAGATTTATAGACTCAGATTGGGCCAGTGATCTAGATCATTAGAAGTCTACCTTAGGCTGGAGTTTCAGTCTTGGTTGAGGTCTTGTCAGTTGGTCTAGCAAGAAGCATAAAATCATTGACATATCATCAACATAAGTAGAGTACAGAGGAATCGTTAACTCTACCATAGAATTTGTTTGGCTATAGGTTATCTTGACAAAGTTTGGAATCCACTTTCAGTGACCTACCATTATCTACTATGACAACATGATCACTATCTCAATTTGCATAAATCCAGGTCAACATCAGCGGATGAAGCACATTGAGATTCACATGCACTTCATATGGGAGCTGATACATGAAAACATCATCGACATACAGTATGTTTAGACTATTGATCAGGTTGTAGACATATTCACCAAGCCCTTCACTGAGGTGAAATTTATTGTAACGCTCTAATTTTGCATGTTATCTTGGTGAATGTTTTACATGCTGTTATAACTGCTGGAATGAAGGCAAACATGTTAAGATAAACTCTGATTTTAAAAGAATGTGTTGCTAACTTGGATTCTTGCATGCTGTGATTTATTGTATAAGACAACAATTATTGTACTTGCGTGTTTGCTAATGTGACGAAAAATTGTCGTATACTTGCTATACTCTCGTTACTGATTGACAGCATACCTTGAATCAATTCCATTGATCCAAGTATGCTGAGGTCCTCTTGTGATTTCTGTGTTGATTCACACTTGAACTGAACCCGAGATTGTTATGAGCGTGCAGCGCCTGATTGCAGTTTTGGGACGCTGGCACGTAGATACCAACGACAGGGGTTCGATTCTTGAACCCTGTACTATCAAACTTGGGACCTCGTGAGGCAAGAAACACCTGGGCATAGGTGGCCTTGGCACGTGATCCAAAGGACGGAACGTCCTGCTCTACATTAACGTGAATGTCTGTAGGAGGGCAGGATGGAAGTTGATTAGTGTTAGTGGTTAGTATAAATTGAAAACCTAAACTAATCCTAAGTCATCTTATTGCTGTATGATTGTCTTTTGTCACATGAACTTGGTGATAAGATAGTGAAAGTTGTGTGTGCGACTTGATGTCGTTTCTGTACTGAAGTTTTCTTGCTGAAAGAAATAGAACTTTTCTCTTCCTTCTGATGTTTTGGGATTATAAGGAAATGGCATTTGTATTTTAAAAGAATGGGTATTGGAATTTTATATGAGTGCTCGTGAAAGTTAGAAAAGAAATAGTTTCTCCTTCTGAACTTATAGTATAATTTACTGTTTTCTTGCTGAAGAAGGTATGATGAATTATTGTGTTTAAATGATGATCGCTCAATCCTCTAGTTCGAACTATTTTGTGAATGCGTACTTGACTTTAAATTACTGTGCGAAAGAAGTGATGCATGGGAACTTTGTCTTGTTGTTGGGTTTGTCTTAACTGTATCTGACTTACGCATTTAGCTCCCTATATGGGTTTACTTCAAAAAGAAGTATTGATAACTGAATATTGCATTCCGAAGTTCTGCATATTATTTTGAACTCAACCAAAAAGGGGGATTCAGGCAGAATGCTTGTTGGCAGTGAGCACGATTTGGATGTTTATTTCTTTATGAGCAAATGATTGTTCTTACTGATATCACGGAAATTAGTTCTTCCTCCTCTGCTATTGATTTCGAAAGAGATAGTAATTAAGTTATTTGAACCTTATAAGATCGGATTGTTGGAAGTGACAGCGGTAGTTAAATTATTTTTATAAGTGTTGTACCTTATGTGCAAATGAATTTTTTTTAAATATTTCATGTGGTCTTCCGATCTTGGTACTGTCATTTGGGAGAATTGAAATTAGCTTGAACAATTCTTGATGAGTCCAAAGAAGATGGATGTTTTCTTAGTGAAGGTTAAGAGCAGGAAATGTTCTCTGTTGGCTGTTGAACTTTGGAGATAGCATTAGGGGCTTACTGTGTTTTATGATGGGATTTGTTGTAGGCAACAACAATGAATAATATGCTGTTTTGAACGGGATGCGTTCATAGGATTAGGAAATCATGAAATTAATTGACTGTATGATTTTAATACTGTTTATTTGTTTAGCATACAGTGAAAGAAATATGGTTTCTTTTAGTATGGTAAATATATGGTATGCATCCTTATATTGTTTGATCTTGGATGAACATAATGTTGTACTAACCTGTTTCGGATCTTCATATGAGTCTGATTCAAATGAAGTATGGATATGGATGATGAATTCTTCCCTGTTTTCATTTAAAGTGGATTATAAATGAAATTATTCTTGCTGCCGGAAAGTGAATTCTGAATGGGTTTTGTAAGTTTCACTCTGAACTGTTATCTTGATTTGTCTTTCGTTTGGATTCCACTGTTAGGACAGTCATGTGGAAAGAAATAGAGATATGAATGAATTACTTGGGAAAAATAATCTTTTCTACTTTCATTCAGTTGGAAATCTGTAATTCGTGAATAATGAATTTTATAGTGCTTAGATGGGAGCAACTATATGCATTGTTGTTCGCTTTCTTGTCTGTACTTGATTACTTGGATTCTAATATGATGTATGAATTGAAAGGAAAGTAATGGATTTACATTCCAGTTAGTTTCATCCTTTGCATTCATTGTTATTGAAAAGCGTGGAAAGGATAACAGTATGTTATATATGCAGTAAGCTACTTGTATTCCTAACTTTACAAATATTGTGAATTGATACTTGTAATGATTATGTGGAAACGGGACAGTAGTTCCTTGGCTGATTGTGATGATATTTTGATAAGTTCAGTTGTTATGCTGATCTTTCTTTTGTGCCTATTTCGTGATTGATGTTTAACTGTCATTTCATAAAAGCAGGGTTCTTTTATTGAGACAGTTAGTTGAAGCACCTTATTTTAAGGATAAGTGCTTAATATGCTCAGTTCATTGAACTGACCCGTGAAATTCATTTTGCAGATGGAATTTGATTAGAATGAAGACTTGGCTGTTTTCTGATGCTTCTTGATTTGTTGATGCTGTATTGTAATTTTCACTTTTATTCCTCTTCGAGGAATTGTGAAAAGAAGAAAGTATATTCTTCTATCTATGAGTTTTATGGATGATTTATGTAAACCATGCCCAATCAGCTGGATTGGTAAATGTACGGATTAGGACATGAAATATTGAATACAATTACATGTGTGATGTTTTAATGTTTATATCAATTTGAATTGTTGTCTAAATTGGAAATATAATGTTATTTCTTGATTGGATTTGTTTAATTATCCTTGGATGGATGTTAAATGGAAACTGATATCTATTCTTACCTAAATGCAACTTTTAAGTTGAAAAATGCAATTAATTCATACTCGGGTAAAGATGAATTTTAAATTGACATTAAAAGGATTAGGAAGAATATGATTCCATAATCAAAAGGTATTCAGGATTAGCTTAGGAGCTAAGGAATATCAATTAACTTTGGAATAATCGAACTTCACTTTCGAACTCCATTAATGATCTCGTGTGTTAAATTCAGAATAAAGGATATAGGATAAGTATATCCAAAACTAATGGACCTTAACCATATAACGTTAAGGAGAACAAATGAATACATTTCTTAGAATTTAGACCTCGTATGAATGACGTCTAATAAGTTAGAATTCTGAATTTAGTTGCAGTTGGAAAATCTTGGCTAAGTTTAATAGGTTAAACTTATCACGTCCGTCGGTACGGACTGCTTAATCCAATGATTAAGAAGTGAACCAAGTAGGGAAATGTAGCCCTTCGATACGAAGGAGAAGATGCATAGCAAGCTAATGGACGGTTTAGTCCCTCTTAGCCCTATACAACTGTAACAGAAACGAGGATCAAGGGATCAGCGTGGATGCTGAAAGTTGATTTTAATTATGAAATCGTATCCTAAGCACTTGATCAGGATGTGTATTCTCGATGGGAGAATTTTGTAGGACATTGGCATATGCCAGCTACAGCAAGGTGTCTCCATGAAGACGGGGTCTTCATGACGACACACTGTTGCAGCTGACATATTGCAATGCCCTCCTGAATTAAAACATCAAGAATACATAGGCTGAATGTGTAATTGTGGACAGGGGATAGGAGTATGATCTGGTATACGGAGTGACTCCGGAATACTAAAGATAACTAGACACACGGGGTCGTGGGGAAACGACACCATAGGTCTGCATATCTTTAGTTACCAGGAGTGCCTTCCTATATTCGTTCATATTACTAACTATAATTGGAAGTTTAAACTAACCTTAAACGAAGAGGACTGGTGGGAACCAGGAAAGACCATTCTAGATAACAGGTGAAATGAAGTGAAGGACATATTCCATTGATGTGTATAACATCCAGGAATATGATCATGCAAAGCATGTGAAAATCTTTGGCCAAAGCATCGCAATTGTTGGTTGTGTTGTCCTTATCACTTAATTTAAGATGCAAGATGTTAGATGAATATCAGTAACAGATATTCAGATAGGCTTCTTAAATGGATCACTTCGATAACCGGAAATGGTTATGAGAATAGGTATATATAATATACTATGCATAAACGAACATGAAGGATCAGTTGTTGCCGAGTCATGAAATGAAGGATCGGTTGTTGCCGAGTCATGAAATGAAGGATTGTTGAAACTCCGAGCCATGAAAATGGAAGATCGGCAGTTCCTCGAGTCATTTACAGCAGCATATAGAATCTATTATAAGATTGAATGGCATTGAATGTGTGTTCCATATTGTAAATATGTGAATAGGGAACATTTGTTTTAAAAGAAATTGTGTGATCCAAACTGTGTTGTTTGGGCAGAGAATAATTGTTAAAACTTGAACGTGTGTTTGAATTTTATAATTCATAACAGAGAACATTATATAAAAAAAAAAATTCCCTTGTTCTGGTATTTTAAAATGGGGATGTTACATTTCTTCACTTATGGTCTCTTCTTGGGGTGAGGTATGTTGCATCCGTCTATCTTCTTCAAGCTATATATAATTTTCTCCTCCTCTTCTTCCAAAAATATGTTGTTTGTATATGGGCACCTTATCAGGCCTTTAGTTTCCAAGACCCATTTTCACATCTTTCTTATTTTTCTAGGCGAGTCTTCTTTTTTGTTCTATCTTACCATGACCTCTACCTCAGCTTTGATGAAGGGGGGTGTTGGTGTGTGTGACCTTCCTATTCATCATCCATAACACATGGTGAGTCATCTCGCCTTGTGAGAGTCATAGATCTTAGGGATTCAAATGACAAGTGTCAAATTTTGTCATAGAATATGTCATTGTCATTTGTGTCAGTACGTCATAGGAGTTACATTCCTTATTTTGAATTGTAACTCCTCCTTTAGTGGCGTCATAGGGGTTCTTTCCATGTTTATGCATGGGGGTTACACAACACCCCTATTTGTACTTCTTTTTTTATCTATGAGTATGAGCATACCTATTTTATTATTTGTATATTCTTTCCATTGTTCAAATCTTTCTTATTACATTAGAGTTACAACGTTACCATCGGAGTGAAACTTCATCGTGGTGCATTATTTTGATATCTTTCACTTCCTTGGATGGATGTCAACCTAAATTTTTCATAAACATCAATGAAATGAAGAGAAATTAAAATGCATTATCCAGATCTAACCTAAGAAAATTAAAGCAAACCATAACCTATTTATATCGAAGGTGGCACAAATATAAAGAATGCACTGCAGAGTGGGCAGAAAATTTACTAGACACTAAGCATTGCAGAATATGTGAAATCCAGATCTAAGATTTGAAGACATTGCAAAATACAATATCAAAGTGTTTTGAAAATTAAAAATACCAATGAAATAAATTCTATTTTAATAAATAATAGTATTTGAATAAATGTATATATACATACCTGTAAAATCTTCGATGATAACTACAGATCAAAAATAGCCTCCTCACTGTCAATATTTGCATCTGCATAATTACAATGGTATTTATGTAAAACTATAAACAATTAAATTAGAACCTATTAATATGAAATTGAATAAATAAGAACAGTTAAAGTGTAATGTCAAGGTGATACCTATTTAAAGATGAAACAATCCATTTTCAATAGCTTCTTCATATTCAATATTTTCATCCGCAGAGTTTGAAGATGCACCACTTCAGTTCTCATTTTTGAGATTACTTGGACTTGTAGCAATATTATTTACACCTCTTATTTCGGCAAGGGAATCCCAATGTGCAATAACTCTATCAAAAGGAAAGGTTTCCAAAGATTAGTGAGAAACATAACACCTTATAAAACTTTCAAGATTTTTATCCAACCTGTTTCTCAATTTTGATTTAATAAAGATAAAGAACTTAACACTCTTTCATCCTCCACAAATCCCAAAATCATTGTTTGGCACAACTCATACAACCAAAAATTTTCACTAATGTCTTCCTGTAACACACTACTTTGGTAGATTTTTCGCCAGAGCCTTGTAATAGCACCACTCTCTCAAGGTTCGTTTAAGATTTTATAGTGTGACCTCATTATCATTACAAAATTAGTTAATTGAGTATTTATTAAATCAACATTCAGTATACCTTTTATTTCAATACCCTCGACATCTGATGTCTTGCTGAAATGATCCAATATTGCACCCATGTATTTATGGAAAATCTTACTTACAAAATCAGCACGGCCACCTTCTGTATTCCAAAAATTTGGATTCATCACACACATGGCTTGAGAGAATTTTGTCTTGGCTGAAACATTCTCTAATTTTTTATGCTAAGGATTCTGAAATTTTCTAAGTTTTATTCTTGTTTCAATTACTACAGAATCAAACAAATTTCGTGTCATAAGAACTTCTTCTTTTTCCATTGATGTAACATCTTTAATTTTTCATAGAATGTGCGGTGGTATCTCTTTCCCGCTAACATGGATACATAGGTGATCATGGATATTAAATCTCAAAAATTTATTGGGATGGTTAAGATCCAATAAAACTTTCTAGTTATCAAAAACAAATGTATCAAAACTATTCATGGTAGTGTACAAGGCATCAAGACTCATACATACCATTTTTCTCATCTATATAAAATCAACAATATAGGTTAATCCCCCCTGTGCATGCTTCATCAATGTATTAATCTCCTGCAACATTAGAAGAATGCCAACCAATGTAAACAATGTCTCCAAATTAGTTAGATGGAACAATAAATCCCTCGTCCTATCAATTTCATGACGATATTTGTACATGAAACCAACCAACGAAGGATACTCCTCACATGATTTGCATGCAGTATCATATAAAGAAATCCACCTTGTCTCAACATCCTTCAAAAGTTTTTGCCATATGTAATTCCTATGGAAAATTTCTAAAACTCAAGAAATTGCTTTGGTATGTTTTCCATATAGGCATTCAGTTCTCTTATAAGGTCTTTTACTTTTGCAACATTTTCATATTTGCTAACGATTTTATATGCTAAATTCATTCTGTGAACCATAAAAAGAATTGCTAGCATATAAGGGTCTACTGATGTTTACAATAGAACACACATCCTAGTTATATGTCCCTGCATGACTGATACACCATATTCTCTCACGCATACCAACTTCATAGCAATTTCATTCGCAATCATGCTAGCAATTTATTTCAAAAGAGAAATAACTAATTTATATAGGTTTTCTACATTTCAATTTTCAACCATTTTCTAAACACCCAACAGATGTGGAGTCCTCATATGATTTTCTAAAGTGTAAACATGGATCAATTGAAAAGAGATAAACTTTGCATTTTTTACACACTCTTTCAAATCTTCCTTCTCAATCATTAAAAAGAATTTAGCCATTTCCCATGCATTGTTGTCTGACCAATGATACTAGGGAACATTCTGTATTCCATTATATTAATACAAAACTTTGAAATCGATAAAATCTGACATTGACCTTCCTTTCTTAAGGATGTGGAATAAAGTAGAAAACTGTATGAGTTTAGCATGCAAATTTGATTGATTCATCTTACCAATTTGAGATGTGATCATTCTTACATTTTCGATGAGAAGTCTGCATCTTTTCTGATTTGCCTCATATTCTGCCGCATATTTCACATGTATGCATTCTTTTTTAGTTTTCCATCTGTGTGTTTTAATTTTCTGGCCATCTTCCCCAGTTATAGTGAAATATTGTTTTCCATAGTGTTTTTCAATTGTGTCCAACTTCAATTGCATTTTTTGCTTTCTTCCCAATTTCCATGTACATATTGTACATGTACATTTTGATAAAATTTCTTCAGAATAAGTTGGTTGTATAGGTTCTATAAATGGAAATTTCGGAGCCTAGTCAAACTTGTATTTCCTCCCAAGTGTCCACATATTCTTGTTCATTTTCACATTTTTACCTTTACGTGCAAATCTTGTAGGAATATCACGATCATCAGATTTCCTTTTCTGTGAACCACTATTTGCATTTGAATTTTGTGTTGCATTTTGCACTCTTGGTTGCACATTAATAGGAATATCTTCAAGCTCTACCATCTCAACTTGAATATATTCAAGCTCTTTCATGGTATAATTATAGGTTTCATTTGGCTGATACTGAGTAGAATGTATGTCCACTTCAATAACACCTTCCACACAGTCTATGCTCTGATTGATTTTAGTGGGAGATCTATGAGTGCTGGCAGTTACGCTATCTAAACCAATAGAGTTTAAAAATACTTGAACAAAGAATTTTGATATTTTTTGTAACTTGTTGGGTATTCTGAGCACTAGTAACTTCCATTGTTCTGAGCATGATAAATTCAAGTCAGATAAGATCCTAGTCGTCTATCAACAAACACACATTTTCGTGCATCAAAAAACACACCTTGTCATGCATCAACAACATTTCTCTATCATGCATCAGAAGATTATTCTTGCCACATGTCAACATAGCCTTCTTTTTTCCCATCAATAGAGCCTTCTTGTCACCTGTCAGTAGAGCCTTCTTGTTGCCCATCAAAAAATATTTATTTTCACGCATCAATGGAATCTTCTTGTCACGTGTCACAAGGTTATTCTTATCTCCCATCAACATATCCTTCTTTTCATGCGTCAGTTGAATGATTTTTTCTAAAAAATGTGCTTTGTGTACTGGCCTTTATTGTTTTGTAAGTTTTATGTACTTGAACATAGATATGCCCCCATGTGGTATGAGTTAGCAAGTAGTGTTCTACCTAGAAAATGATATAGGATTATACAGGGGATATTTTAAAGAGGTAGGCAAAGCCAACCCGTAAAAAATTAAACTGTAATTTTTAGGCAAACATGTCAATGACCCACGCCAGAAAATTCACATTTTTAATATTTTCTAAAATGGAATATTTGCCATATTACGAATATTTTCCACTAAAAAATCCCTACTACTATATTGATTTGATCTCAGTCCTCTGATTAAATATTTATATATTTTTAAAATAGGTTGATGGAACTGAAATACTAAAATTTTCAATGTTGGATTTAGACAGTATGGTATGAGATTGAATTCTTGATGGCTCTCCCAAAGTTATGATTTTCTAGTGTATATGTAGAGGGCATGCCACCATCCTTCATGCCAACAAGATGAATACTTATGTGATTTAATCTTCTAATAGCACCCTTTAGGAATATTGTTGAATAAACACAAAATGACATAAAAAATACAATAACTAATAATTTAAAATCACATCAAAGTTACATGTAACATAAAAAAACTTTTCTAAAAATGAATAATAACATATATAATACTAAATTTCCATTACGTTTCATGTATCAAAAATAAATATATTCAAAAGAAACAAAAAGTGTGCATCTTCATATATTTGAAATAAGGAAACATTTCATGAAACAAAGAAACGTGTGTAATGTATGCATTGTCATGAGAAAAACATTAACAAGCCACTCATAAACTATAGAGTACATTCCAAAAAAAATCATGCATAGATAAAATATACATAATACTTGATACCTTTAAAGTTTATCAAATTTTTCTATGTTCTTACAGCCATTTTCAGGTTAACATGATGATCAAGTAAATTCATCTTCATCTATCATTACAATTTTCTCATTTGAAGGCATAAATACACCATAAATAATGGGCCTGAGATCCCCAAATGAATTAACATCATAGCTATCATGATCTTCCTCCCCTTCAACCATAGGTAAATGATAATCATTAAACTCATCATTTTTGAGTAACTATTCACCAAATTGTTGTTTGTGTCCTTATAGAACTTCATCTTGTTCACATTCATCATTAATAGTCAAGTTATCAACATCCCCCTCTTGGTCATATATGTCTTCAAGTGGATATCTTACCTCTTCAAGCACACCATGGCCTTCACATATTTGGAAAATGTCACTCTTCATCCTCTTGAATCATAATCTATAACAAAGTAATAGCCAGGATGTTCTATATCTGGAACAAGAAATATTTGATTGCATTGACTTGAAAACACATAAGGTTCAGAATTTTTTTCAAACCTAGATGTATGTATCATATTGAATCCACTCTCATGAAAATAATATTTTTTTCAGGGCCCACTTCAATGATCCTTTACCATTCAACATGAAAAATAATTTTGTTAAAAGACATGAAATCAAGCTCTATTATATCCTCCAACATTCCATAGTACCAAAGTGTACTTGTGATTGGAATTGTTCCATATTCATGTGAACAAAATTCCACTTCAAATGGTGTTGAAATTCCACAATCATAATTTTTTGCTTCTCCTCAATCTTCCTAATTTGAAAATGTTGATCAATAATCCACATTCCATCATAGTATGTTACCTAAATGCATATGCACATATTAACCAATTAGATTAAAGGACACAAAAGGTTAACTAATTAGTTTCAAGGATAAAATTTTTGTAAAACAATGTTCACGATAATACTTTATTTTTTTATTACCTCCCCATTTACAAATCCTTTAATAAAATCTACATGTTTTTGTGTCACACATTTCATTCCCTTGATTTCCTCGTGTTCAATATTGGTCTTTATATGTAATTCCATGAGCATCTATTTAGAAATTTTATTTTATGGCATGCAAGAAGTCCTCTATTAGTGTTTTGATCATGTCTATTATATATATCATCCCAAGCCTTATCATATTATATATTATTTTGTTCACAATACTTCTCCATCCATTATAAAATAAATTTAGAGTTGTATGCAACATACAAATGTAATGACTCCAACTTCTTAGCATTTACAACAATAAATATATTTGATTATTGATATAACCATTCTTTAAAGGATACATTAAACAATATTTAAGATTTAAAAACTACCACTAACATTTGAGGTTACCTTTTATCCTCTTTGAATTTTCATAAACCTCTAGTTCTTTATCTTCAAAAGATTGAGGTTATTGATAATCCCATATTCTTGTAGCCTTTAAATGAAATTGAGGTAAGTACTCAGTTAAATGAACCATGGTTTAAAAAACCATGTACCCTTCAACCATGGAACCTTTAGGTCAAGCTCTTTGACTCACAAAATTTTTTATGACCTTTAAATATCTCTCTATAAGACACATTGTCTTGAGATGGATAGGTCCACATTATTCAATATCTTCTACCACGTGTATAAGGTAGTGCTCTTGATAATTAAATAATCTTGGAGGGAAACACATTAGAATGTCACACATCAAAAGTACAACATTCATCTTCCAATATTTCACTTCATGTGGATGTGTCTCCTTAAATGAGACCCACCTATAAATCATATTAAAAATCATTAACATATCACCATTTATGATATTTTCAATTATACATTCAAACCTAAGTTATAAAGACATTACAAATGATATTTATAGAAGGAAAATATTTTAATTATTGAAGAAAAAATGATGCTTTATAATACCTCAAATATTTGGACAATTTTTAAATTATTGTGCAATATCATGGTTAAAAGTGATTTGTATTGTTGTAGGAATCACACACTACACCGTTGAAAAATTTATTATTCAAACTATATATTATCTTCTATATTGCTAATATGTTGAAAATTTCAATTATAGTACCAAGAAATATAATGTCTCATGAATTACCTTTATCCAATTATGTCAGTCATGTGTTTTCATTCCTAAAAAATCTGAACATCTCTTATGAATACAATTTTTTAATGTCACACAAAAACTAGCAAGAAATATTATGGAACACATGGTATCAAACATATATTATTTCTCCTCTTGTGTAAGAACCCATAAAGCATGATCATATGTGTTATTTTCATGTAAATGTGTGTTTCCCATAATATTGATAACTTGGAGGTCCTTAAATTTATTTTTGCTTCATTGTTACTTCTATTTAGATGTTTTCATAAGAAATCTACCATAGTTTTTCCAATATGCATTGCATCAAATTGATGAGCTATTGGGGGATCCTCGCAATAATTTAATTTTTAAAACTTAGATAGTTTTTTTATTCCCAATGGATATCATCTCCCTTACTTTTTGTCATATGCTACTTTCCACCTCAAAGTTGTCATCTTTCTTAGCCACTACCTTTCCTCTTCTTTTTTATTGAACTTATTTTTCTCATGCATGGGATGATGATTATTTTGAGCAAAAAATTGTTTACATTCATCATACATGGTTTTTTTAAGATCCATTTATTTCCTAGACACAATTATTGGCCCACATGATGGACAACCATGTTTCCCTTTAGTCTATAAGACCAAAAATATTATGGAATACATATTTATTTTATGGGAAGTAAGATAAATAGAATGATTACACATGTACATGATAAATAGATTACCACAACATATAGAGAGTCCCAGAGCATCATGAATTTTCCACATAAGTATTGCATGAAAAACTGAATATCCTATCATTTCTAGGTATTGCTACACCATACATATTGAGGCCCTTCCATAATGCACATATCTCATAAATTAGAGGCTTTATGTATGCATCCATATCTTTCACCTAGTGTTTTCCTATGAATAAAATGTGAATTAATATTTAATTATGTTCATGTGATTTTACATCATCTTCGAGATAACATAGCATTAACAATTTCATGTACCTAGTATTATTAGAGTTAGCATTACATGCTCCTTTTTCATCGTCATTCACAGGGGAATATTATTGTTAATAAGGAAAACTAACCAAACATATCATGTTGTTCTAATATATTCGAAAGATTGCAATCATTTATTGCTAATGAAATTATTGCAAATACCTTGACTCATTTCTTAAATGTGGCCATTTTTCTTCAATATCCTTCCAATATTTTCTATCATTCACCATATGCATGACACCATATTTGCTCCTTCCTAGTACATGATAGTCCATAAATCTATTATAAAATAGATAATATTTAATTAGTAGAATTGATATCTAATGCTTATCAGACTCGCGGTAGGTCTATTTATACATGAAGAGGATAGAGAGGAGACCAAACTTCTTAGACAAACCAAGTGGCAGGATATGGAAGTTCAAGTTTCAATCTATATGGAGGAGGTGAACCAACTGGTCATAAGAGAACAATGGAATACGCCAACATTCCCCTTTATTTCATTGTTTTTACAAAGGTACCCCCTGTTGGTGAGAAAACTTTTCTTGTGGACAAATTTGGTGGGTTTCAAGCCAATGATATGGGAATATAAGTCCCTATACTTGAATGGTGCAGCTTCCATAGGTGCATGTGTGAAAAAGTGGATTTAAATGGTGGCCTTTCGACCAGAGATCCAACAGGGGCACTCCACTACCCCTGTGGCAAAGCTAGCAATGTCTCACTAGGGAAGAAACTTTGTCTTGGAAAGGGGAAGGGGAGTGGAAATGGAGATAGGAGAAAACTAATGTTGTGAGTATAATATCAGATGTCCACACACATTAATTAGAAATTTCATTTACATGCATTTATAATTAGAAGAAAAATAAATCCATGCGAGAAGCTACAAGACCAGATAAAACTCATTGGTCACAAAGTACCAATTAATTCCTCAATCAAAGAGGAAAAAATTCCTTCTTTTATTATTGAAGCTCGAGCAGAGTTTGTACATAGCTTGAGAATGGAGGAAATTCGAGGAAGAAGAGAAAATAGAAAAAGTGTGGAGTTTTTTGTCTTTTCTAGGTACAGAGCCTTCTGGTCTTTTTTGAAATCAATCGTCAACCCTTGGAATGTCATCATGAAGCCATTATATTCTTTGCAAGAAACTGTTACAACTTCACAAATCCTCAACGCCTTTTCAAATTCCTCTGTTGTGAAGAAAATGCTCATGGTGGGTTAACAACCAGATCTTGCAAAGCAACCGTTGCATTCAATTTGCCAGTTTAAATATAGACCATTTGATTTGCACCTCTAACTCTGAAATTGGGCTATCCATGTGGCAGGAAGGGATTAGAGCGGTTACGGGGGAAGCCTTTCACATTTTGTGATTTTTCGTGAGATTTGGCAATTTGGAACAAATTGGCCCACAGCCCCGCTTTGACTTTTCAACTTATACATGTGGCACATTCTTATTGGAAATGGGATCGTAGCCCTTTTCTCAACATTTCAACCTTTTTTGGAAAAAGGCTCAAAAACTCAAAGTTCTCCGCCATTCGGCTCTCCCGCTTTGACTTTTCTTCTTAGACACGTGGCATGTTTTTATTGGAAATGGGATCGTGGCCTGTTTTTCAAAATTTTAACCTTTTTTGGAAAAAGGATAAAAAATCAAAGTTCTCTGTTGTTCCACTCTCCCACTTTGACTTTTCAACGGGGGGCTTCACCTTTGACTTTCTCCCTGCAGGCTTCAACTTTGACTTTTTCCCTTTAAAGCCTAATAGGGGTTGCAGGTCACTTTTTAACTTTTTGCCTTTTTTGCAAAGAGGCTCAAAAACAAAAAATTCTCTGCTGACCTGTTGCACCGATTGAACTCTTGACACATGGCATCTTTTGATTGGAAACGGGATCGTGGCTCTTTTCTAAAATTTTTAACCTTTTTTGGAAAAAGGCTCAAAAACTCAATTTCCTCCACCGGCCCGCCCTCACGCTTTTAAATTTTTTGGCCGATTTGTCTTTTTGAGTCCCAAGTGTCCCAATTGAACTTGTGCAGCCTGGGACAAAAACGTCCACTTTTTCCGTAATCAACAATTTCAGCTTTTCGGGGCCAGGGGCAAATTTACCATTTTTGCCAAAAGTTACTAAAAGTGTTAAGTTCACAAAAAATCCCATTATTCCCCATCCAATAGGATCTGACCACATACCTGCATTCATTGGGGTCAAAATTTGATGGGTAAAAGACGCTCGTCATCTCGACTATGGACAATATGCATAGGAAGAAAACTTCATCATTTTGAGTCCAATTTTCAAATTTCCTTCACGAACCAGAGGCATGGAGGCAAAACAATGATTTGACGACTCAAGCCATAGAACAAGTAAACAATTTCAATCAAAAATGGAAGTTACAAAGAGGATATTACGTGCACAGACTGGGAAATGGATTATTTCTAAAAACAAGCAAAATAGAGGTTTAAACAGCTCTAGGGCATGACTTTTGCTAATTTCTTGAATCTCGAACTTGGCCTAAACACCAACGAAGGGAGTGAGCTCAAAAAAATTGAATTTGGCTATAAAAATGCAGAGTAGTTTTTGGGAGACAACAACTGACTCTAGCTTGGGGACATGGCATGAACTGGGCATGGCTAGGGCATGACATGAGGATCCAGAATCTGAAGTTTCAAAACATATTACGTTGATCAATGCCCTATCCATTGGGCCTTGCAAAGTCATGTACAATTCCGAGAAAGAATGGAAGAAGGAGGAAACACACAAGCCAAACCACACCCAACAAAAATCAAACAAAACCAAACCAAAACCACACAACGGAAAAGGGAAAAACACACCTACAAAATCACCTATGGTACAAGGCGGGGGATAACCCACTTTTACTGATGATACAGTTTCAATTATTACCCACTTTAAGGCAATTCCAACAGTGTTCCATCTAGGTATGAGAGGAGAAAAACATTCTCACCACAAGCTGCATGAATTTGGAATGGGCCCAGCCACAATGAATCAAACTTTCCATGGCTTCCCTTTGGTTCTCTAATCTTGTCCCATAGCAAGAAAAAGTCTCCAACCTTGAATTCTCTTGCCTTTTCCCTCTTGTCAAATATCTTCTTCACTTTCAATTGGTGTTCTTTAATTCTATCCACCACTTGGTATTTGCTTTCCTCCAGCTTCTCCAGGAAGAGGATCCTCTTGTCAATGGAGTCTTTATATTGACCATCTTCTATTTCTTGCAGCAACTTGAGAGCTAACATCTCAATTGTGACAGGAATCTCTACCTTAACTCCATACAAAATTTGGAAAGGTGACATACCTATTGCCTTCTTAGGAGTGATCCTATCAGCCTATAATGCATCATATAACTTCTTGGGCCAGTTCATTTTACTCACATCTACCAGCTTGTGAAAAATGGTCACAATGTTCTTGTTGCATGACTCAGCTTTCCCATTTCCTTGTTGGTAGTAGTCAGAAGAATGAGATAGGGAGATTCCAAAGCTATAACAAAACCTTGTGAGCTCTTTGGAAGAGAAATAGGTGGCATTGTCTACAACAATCTTCTTTGGTACTCCAAAACGAACAATGATATTCTCCTTGATGAAGTTGCAGACTGTTTCAGAGCTGGCTTGCTTGCTTGGGATGGCTTCCACCCATTTAGTGAAGTAATCAGTTACAGTGAGTACATAAGTATGCCCTACACTAGAATGAGGATTCAGAACACCAACAAAATCTATCCCCCATTGCTGAAATGGTTCTTCAATCACCACAGTCCTGAGTGGAAAAGTAGCTAGTTGTGGCTTTCCAACAAATTGTTGGCATGCTTTGCATTTGGAATCCCAATCTTGAGTGTCTGCAAATATGGAGGGCCATTAATATCTCCCTCTGAGGATCTTATGTGTGGTGACCATTTCTGAGAAATTTCCACAAGTTTGATCATGATATGCCCTAAAAAATGTTTCTTGTTTCTCCTTATCTACACACCTAAGGAAACAACCATCTAGGCCTCTCTTGTAAAGTGCATGATTCCACATCACAAACTTGGATGCCTTTAGCTTGAGTTTCCTTCTTTTTCTGTAGTCAAGATGAGGAGGGCATTCTCCATAAGTGAGTTATTAAGAAATGTCAGCATACCACTCATCAGTAGCGGTGACAAAGAGCGCCTGTGGACTGTTCCCTGAACAGGTTGAGCAAACACTATCCTTTTCTCCCTAATGAACCCTAAGAGCTTCATCTTCAGAAATTAAACCATTTCCTCTTACCAGATTAGAGGGTCTAATCTCCAAGTCATACTCTTTGGTTTTTTCAATCCAACTTCCGCTCTTAGCCCCAGGATCATATTGACTCAAAATGGACTTGATTGCACTTCCAGGGACAATCACCACTATATGGGAATTGAGAATGTAGAATCTAAAACTTTTAACAGCTTTGACCATTATGTAGGCATGTTTCTCCAGTTGGTTGTACTTAAGCTCATGATTTTTCAAAGGACAGCTCATGAAAGCAATGGGTGCTTCCAAACCTTCATCATTTTTCTGAATAAGGACAGTAGAGAGTGTATGTTCTGATGCATAGTAATACATGATGAAATCCTTGTTGAAATCTGGAGATACAAGAGTTGGATCTTTAGAAATGGATTTATTGATCTCCTCAAATGTTGTTTTTCCTTCCTTATTCCACTTGAAACTTACTTGAGGATTCATCATGGAAGTTATATGCTTATTCAATTCAGAAAAATCAGGCACAAAAGGACGAAGGAAGTTTACCTTTCCAAAAAATGAATGAACTCCCTTCTTGCTAGTTGGTAAGGTTCATGCTTGGATACCTTTGATCCTCTCGGGATCAATGTGTGCTCCATGTTTTTTCACAATGTGTCCCAGCAACTTACCTTTCTGTGACTCCAAAAATGCACTTATTTGGATTTAGAGAAATGTCATGTTTCCTACAACTTTCAAGGACTTGTTCCAAATGACAGATATGATCTCCCCTCCTATTTGAAAAAATCATGAGATCATCAAGGTAAATGACGATGTAATTTTTCAAATCTTTGAAGGCCAAGTCCATTGCTCTCTGGAAAGTGGCTCCTGCATTAATCAAGCCAAAAGACATTTTGTTGTAGGCAAAAGTGCCCCAAGGTGTTGTGAAGGTTGTTTTGTTACAATCCTCTTCTGCCACCTTGATTTGGTTGTACCCTGAGAATCCATCAAGCAAAGAGAGAACTTCAGATCCAGTGACTGTTTGCAAAATATGATTCATGATTGGAAGAGGGTAGTTGTCCTTGAGAGATGCCTGATTTAGATTTTGAAAGTCTACATAAATCAGTATTTCCCCATTTTTCTTCCTTACTGGCACAATGTTAGCCACCCATGTTGAATGGTGGATGGGGAAGATGATTCTAGCATTGAGCATCTTTTTCACCTCTTCTTTGATAACATCTACAATATTTAGATTGTATGGCATTTTTTTTCCTGAACTGCTTAGCTCCATGCTTTAAAGGAATGGAGTGATGTATTTCCTATGGCTGAAAGATATTTGAGTTCATCATAGGAATAGGCCAGGACATCTGAGTACTTTTTAAGCAAAGCAACAAACCTTCTCTTCACTTCTGGTGAGCATCATTTACCAATGTTAACCATCCTTGGATTCTCGTAAGTGGCAATTTTTTCTTGATCAAAATTAGATGGACACTGAGAAGACTATTTTTCTTTCTCTTGGATGAACCTGTCATGCTTGTCAAAGAGGTCTTCCAAAGAAACTAGGCCTTTGGGGATTTTTTTTCCTTTTAGTTTGACTACTCCCTCTTCATCAATTCCCTCAATTCCTTCCTTCTCTTCTTTAGGGACTGATTCACGGTGTGGGTTTTCACTTTCTTCAAAGAAAATATTATTGAAGTTATCCCTTTGTTCTAAGAAGGCTTGGATATGATTGTCATCATTGAAGACCTGCCAATGATTTACATTATCTTGTACGCTGGGTCTAAACATCATCTCAATGGTCACTTTATCCTTGCCAAAATAAGGATGAGGTGTCACTAAGGAAGCTGACACTGCTAGAGAATCATCCTTTTCATTCTACTCCCTATGGATAGCTTCAATGGAGAATGCATCAAAGGATTCAATGCAATCCCACGCTTTGTTTCTTTATGAGTCATCAAAGGATTCAATGCTAGAAGACCTGCTTTACCACAACCTCTACATCACCATTGCATCTCAACTTCTTGATTACCATGTCCTTTTTTTTATTCATGCCTAAGAGTAATGCTTCATACTATGTTGTATTATTTGTATTGTCAAATTACATCTTGTAGGAAAAAGGATACACCTCATTGGAGGGAGAGTATAATACTACACCAGCTCCTAAACCTGCTCTAGAATGGCTGCCATCAAACTCCATTGTCCAGATTTAGTCTTCTTCTTCCTCTATAAGAAGTGGCAAGTCCTATTTCTTCTATGATGTAAGGAGGTTATTTCCAAGCCCACAATCTTGAAAAAGGATATCATCTCTTGGATCAACATACTTCCTTACTATGAACTTCATTTTTCTGACTGACAGCAGCTTCTTCATTTCTCCTTTCACTGGGATAGTTGTAGATGACCAATCCATTTTTCTTTCTCCACCTAGATCTCTACAAAAAATTCTACTCAACAGCATACCAAAATATGTTGGGATGTCTGCCACCAAAATTGTTAGGAGTATCTTCTTGTCAGGGTAATCAGCTAGTGGAACCTGAGCATCCTTAATTCTTCATACCAATGGAACATGTTTGGATTCGATTGGGTAGCATGTGCCATTTACCCAAGTAAAATTGAGGACTAGAGCATTTGTAACTTTTTTTGGTATCACATTATCTGAGGCTCCAGAATCTATAATGCAATTGTTGAGCTGGAAACCTTTGATGAGAATTAACAGGTAAAAAGGCTCAACTCTGTTGGTGGTGGAGGCACTTAAGGCTAGCATGTTTTGAGAAGATGGTGTGGATGGTGTGGGAAGTAAGCCTTTAGAATTAGAGATTGGGGATTTAGAGTTGCCACCCCGGACGGCCTTGATGAATCTGTCAAATTGGGAAGGATGTGTATGAAGGTATTCAATTTCAGAGAGTTGGACTTTGGTTTTCCTAGCATGCTCAAATAAGTCAAATGAAGTTATGGTAGATGAGGACTTAAATGGTAGATGCATCATTAATTTTGGTGTTGGGTTCTCCTTTTCAATTATAGCAATTGGCTTGGAAGGAGATGGGGGTATAGCCTTTGATTAAATTTAGATGTTCTTGTAGAACCAACATTTAGAAGAGAATTTATCTTAACAACTTTTGAGTTAGGAGAAGAATTAGATAACTTGGCATAGCAGTGTGATCCTTGACAACTGGTGAATCTGATTTATCTCTAGTTGATTCCATGGAGGGTGGTAATGGTGATCCCCTGCTGATAATCTTGTTTAGTGGAGGTTTTAGAGAGCTATCTCCTTTGTTCTTCCTACTCTTAGTTGCAACTATTGAGGTTGAAACACCATTCTTTGATTTTGCACGAGTGAAAATAGCACATGAAAAACTTGGAGCTTCTTCATCACTTTCCTCCTCATCAGCAAGGTATTCAATCAGGCCATTCTGTATACCAACCTCTTCAATTTCAAGATAGTTTTCATAGTCATCCATTCTTTCTTCTTCAGTTTCCTCAATGTCTGCTCCTTCTTCTAATTCCCCAGTGTCACAGATGGCATTTACTGGTGGTGCTTCAAGAGCAAGCCTATGAGGAGGTGGAGAAATTCTTGGTATATCAGGAAGATTTGGTCTTCTTGGAGCATTCCTCATTGTGATTTTTGATAATTGTTTCTTCAAAGCAACTAGCTCATTTACCTTTTTTAGGAACATTGGATCAGTGGTGACTGAATTTGAACTCTTACCTTTTTGCTTCCCATTTGGTCCTTTCACTTTGCTAGAAAGAATTAGATCATCATCAGTCTCAATTGTAAATTCTTTAGCTTCCCTCAATGTTATTGGTTGGGCTCTTCTGAGGAAGAAACCAACTTCTGATGGAAAATCATTGATGAAGAACCTTTTCAAGTTGTTTTCAAAGGGTACCACATCTTCTGGGATCCTTATTGTCAACCTATCATACCTTGCTACAAAATCTCTCATTGATTTAGAGGTCTCCTTCTTCATCTGAACCAATTAGACCAGCAGATCCTGACAATCTTTTGTGCTCTTAAACCTATGTTCAAATGCACTTCTTATATCTTCCCAGCATGTGACAGATCTTGGGGGCAACATGTAGAACCATTCAGCAGCTTTTTCTTGGAATGACTCCACAAAGAGCCTAAATGAAACATCTTCATCTTGAACTCCTAACACTCCACAAGTAGTGATGAATTCTACTACATGTTCTTCTGGGAGATGAGAACCATCCCCTTTGAATTTTGGGAAGTTCTTTCTTGAGCCTCTTGGGAGCTCATGAAGTGGTTGTGGAAGAGAAAGTGGACCAGTATTTCTTCCCCATGGTACATTAGGCCTACTTACTTCATGCTCATGATCACCCATTCTATTCATGTTTCTAGCCTCCAATCTTGCTAAGGCTACTTCTGTTGCTGCTCTTTCTTCTACTTCAATTTTGAGTCTTTTTATTTCTTTAAGTTGAGCCCTTATTTCCTCTTCAACTCTTGCCTCTCTTTCAAGTTCTTCAAATGTGGGATCAACTTGTCCTCCTTGCCTTAGTTTCCGGGTGTATCTTCTATCAGCCATCTTGAAATTTTATGCTCTTCTCTAGGGTGCTGAAAATTGTCTCTGCCTTTCCAATTTGACATCATGTTCCTCTTCCAGCTCCAAAATCTTTATGGCAATGAAGTATTGATTGACACTTTTTCTATTATGCCAAAAAGCTTCTCTCAGATCAAAAGCAATGTCTTCTTGGATGTGAAAGAGTAAATCAAAACTCTTAATAGGAGGATTTCCCAGAATAGCCATGATTTACATCCATGTAGTTTGTGTGATTATTCAATCTCCAGAAAATTTTCCTCTAGAATATTTTTTTTGTATTTTATGACCCTAAGGTTGTTTTTAGGTCCAGATGCTGCAAAATATGCCCCACAGTGGGCGCCAAAAACTATTGGTGAGAAAATTTGTCTTATGGACAAATTTAGTGGGTTTCAATCCAAGACTATGGGAATCTAAGTTCCACTAATTGAACGGTGCAGATTCCATATGTGTGTGTGTGAATAAGTGGATTTTAATGGTGGCCTTTCGACTAGAGATCCAACAGGGGCACTCCATTGACCTTGTGGCAAAGTTAGCAATGTCTCACTAGGGAAGAAACTTTGTCTGGGAAAGGGGAAGGGGAGTGGAAATGGAGATAGGAGAAATCTAATGTTGTGAGTGGAATATCATATGCCCACACACATTAATTAGAAATTTCGTTTACATACATTTATCATTAGAAGAAAAAAAATCCACAGGAGAAGCTATAATACCAAATAAAACTCATTGGTCACAAAGTGCCAATTAATTCCTCAATCAAAGAGGAAAAAACTCCTTTTATTATTGAATCTCGAGCATATTTTGTGCATAGCTTGAGAATGGAAGAAATTCAAGGAAGAAGAGAAAATAGAAGAAGTGTGGCATTTTCTATCTTTTCCAGGTACAGAGCACTCTGGTCTTTTTTGAAATCAATCACTAGCCCTTGGAATGCCATCGCGAAGCCATTATATTCTTCACAAGAAACCATTACAACTTCACAAATCCTCAATGCCTTTTCAAATTCCTCTGTTGTGAAGAAAATGCTCATGGCGGGTTAAAAACTAGATCTTTCAAAGCAACCGTTGCATTCAATTTTCTAGTTTAAATATAATACATTTGATTTTGCTCCTCTAACTCTAAAATTGGGCTGTCCACGTGGCAGGAAGGGATTGGAGCGGTTAAGGGGGAAGCCTTTCACATTTTGCGGATTTTCATGAGATTTGGCAATTTGGAAAAAATTGGCCCGCAGCCCCGCTTTGACTTTTCAACTTAGACACATGGCACGTTCTTATTGGAAATGGGATTGTGGCCCTTTTCTCAACATTTAAACCTTTTTTGGAAAAAGGCTCAAAAACTCAAAGTTCTTTGTCGTTCCACTCTCCCGCTTTGACTTTTCAACTTAGATAGATGGCAAGTTCTTATTGAAAATGGGATCGTGGCCCTTTTTTCAACATTTTAACCTTTTTTGGAAAAAGGCTCAAAAACTCAAAGTTCTCCACCGTTCTGCTCTCCCACTTTGACTTTTCAACATCGGGCTTCACCTTTGACTTTCTCCCTACGGGCTTCAACTTTGACTTTTTCCCTTTAAATCCTGATCGGGGTTGTGGGTCACTTTTTAAATTTTCACCTTTTTTACAAAGAGGATCAAAAACACAAATTTCTCTACCGACCTGCTACTACGATTGAACTCTTGACATGTGGCATCTTTTGATTGGAAACGGGGTCGCGGCTCTTTTCTAAACATTTTAACCTTTTTTGGAAAAAGGATCAAAAACTCAATTTCCTCCACTGGCCCACCCTCATGCTTTTGAATTTTTTGGTGGATTCAGATTTTCGGGTCCTAAGTGTCCCAATTGAACTTGTGCAGCCTGGGACGAAAACTTTTGTTTTTTCTGCAATCGGCAATTTCAGCTTTTCGGGGCCGCAGGGCAAATTTACCATTTTTTCCAAAAGTAACCAAAAGTGTTAAGTTCACCAAAAATCCCGTTCCTCCCCATCCAATAGGATCTGACCACGTACTTGCATTCATTGGGGTCAAAATTTGACGGGGAAAAGATGTCTGTCATCCCGACTGTGGACAATATGCAGAGGAAGAAAACTTCATCATTTTGAGTCCAATTTTCGAATTTCCTTCACGAACCAGAGGCATGGAGGCAAAATAATGATTTGAAAACCCAGGCCATAGAACAAGTGAACAATTTTGATCCAAAATGGAGGTTACAAAGAGGATATTACGTGCATAGACCAAGAAATGGAGGATTTCTAAAAACGAGCAAAATATAGGTTTAAATAGCTCTAGGGCACGACTTTTGCTAATTTCTTGAATCTCTAACTTGGCTTAAACACCAACGAAGGGCATGAGCTCAAAAAATTTTAATATTGCTATGAAAATGCAGAGTAGTTTTTAGGAGACAACACCCCCAAAACATCATCTTCTTCTGATTCTAGTACTTCTTTTATTAAGTCATCGTCTTTTTGAGTCGCGACATGTCCTTTCATATTATGATGGTGAGGATGATGTTTACATTTCTATGAATCGCTATGACCAGATGTGTTCTCTTTTCCTAAAATGTGGATGAAGAGGTAGGCTTGGTATGCTCATGCAGTGAGACATGGACACTTATGTAGTCATTCTATCTCGTGTTCATAATTTTCATCGTATCCTTCTTCGATCTTGGCATGAATCTTCTCCTTCTAGAACCATGCATACATAAAATCATGCATTTTTGGTATCTATTTAGTCCTGGTTACATATTGTTATTCATATGATTATAAGTATGAAAAATGTTGATTAACACATGTCTTTGGCCACCTTTCTTTGCTTTATGTTTCCACTTTCAGTCTTATACCCTTACTTTCTTAGTCTAAATTTTTACACTTTGAATTTTATCATCCTAGACACCGGCACCCAGCCAAGACACCAGTTCTTGGCATCATCATCCAATCTGAGTGCCCTTGACCTCTTTGTAATTTACTCACACTTTTTGGGTCCTTTCTATCCATTTGAGCATCTTATCTTTTTTGTAGTTATCCTATTTGGGGTTAATTATGAAATTCAAGAAAATGAATCATATAAATATAAAATTATGTGATCATAATAAAGGATCAGGCACTAAGCATTAGCTATCACCACCTAAGGTTACATCCATCAAGCATCTAAGAGCTCCATTACATCCATCTAGCCCCATCACAAGGGTTTGTTATTATGCATACACTTCATATGAGGGAATTTTATTCTATTTCATTCACATATCTATTACACTTCTTTACATCTAGCTTACTCACCCTCTATCAAGTGTGACATGCACAAGAGCCACCTAGGTCATGATTCCCACACACACACATAGAACTAAATTGGGTCTAAGATGTAGTATAGTTCTCAGTCGTAAGTTCACCATTTTGATAGTTGTGGACAATCTGACCCTTCATTCTACATCTTTCTTTTTTGGGATTTGATGTTTATTTGAGGGTTTTGCATGTTATTATTTCATTTCTAGTTTCTGGTAACTTTGAGGATCATTGTGTGACCACATAGTGACCAAAAGTGAATAACAAAAAACACCTTGCAAAAACTCAGAGGAGGTTCCCTAAGCTTTTTCACAGACCCAAGCGCCCAGAAACAGGTCTAGGGCGCCCACAAGCACCCCATTCCATGTAGATCGTCAACTCACACACTTTTTTGAGGTTTTATGTGACGCTTCTCCCTCTCTTTTCATTTGGTTATAACTTTGGAACAATTCTGATCTCGCTTCAAATCAACTAAGTCATTTTACCCCTTCTTTTCACTTAGGGTTTCATAGTTTCTTGCTTAGTTTTCTTGGGTGAATTTTTGTGCTTAACTTATTACTTATTTACTAATACAATAGCTATCAGATTAGGCATATATTTCCATATTTAGCTTAATCATTTTTTTAACTCGACATTCAAATCCACCTTCTCTCTTAAGGGTTTTATTTCTTATGCTCGTCACCCATAGTGGTCATTTTGGGTCCTTTAAGCATATCGATCTTCCTCCATCTTCCCGTAGGATTTCCAAATCAATGGTTAATGTCTCTACATCACTGGCTACAACTAAAAATCCCTTTATTAATTCCCGTTGTGTTCCCCTTAATGAAATAGAAACATCTGATAGTGAAAAATCATACAATGAGGATACTAATGTTAATCAGAAACATTTAGTAAAGCTCGCCAATTTTTGACAAGATATGTCTGATAATGTAACTCATCTTTCGTAGATTCTACATGCTTTGATTGTTGCTAAAAACACTCGCGATGCTTCCAAACCTCTTATCACTCAATCTTCAGATCCTATGGCCTCCACTCAACCTCTTCATATTCCATTTTCCATTCCTAACACTACCGCTCCTATCATTCAACATAATACTCCCAATGCACTGCGTGGATCTTCTTCAAATACTCTTAATTTAACTTCCTTATATTAAGATCTGCAAACACAAATTCGCCAGCTCCAACTTGCTACTTCTCATATGTCTCCATCTCTTGATTCCACTTCACTTCTTCATACTCTTTTTTCACCTTCCATTCCTTCCTATCCACTCCCACCCAACTGTATCTCCTCTCAATTACCCATCTTTAAAGGCAATGGTAAACCATAAGAGCATCTCTAAGCCTTTCATGTGGCATTTCTTAAAAATGCAGATGATCATATTATATTATTCAATATATTTCCCTGTAATCTCCAAGATTATGTGATGTGGTTATTCTATGAACTACCTGTCCACTCAGTAACGGCTTTCTTACATCTAGTTGACGTTTTTCTTACTCACTTTTCTATGAATATTGAATCTAAGATCTCATAAACACAACTTTCACAACTTAAGCAAGGATATAATGAAAATTTAATGGACTATGTCTTACAATATAGGAACAACCTAGCCAAGATGTCTAATGTTCTTGTTGACTCTGAGCTTCAATATTTATTCATTCAGAGTTTATTTCTTCCTCTTTAGGAGAGTTTCATCTTCGAGACATCTTCGTCATTTGATCAACTATGTCACACTCTCAAGTTATGTTAAACTAAATTTTTATCCATATTCAAGATTAAATATGAATAAAA
Source organism: Taxus chinensis (assembly GCA_019776745.2). Taxonomy (NCBI): domain Eukaryota; kingdom Viridiplantae; phylum Streptophyta; class Pinopsida; order Cupressales; family Taxaceae; genus Taxus; species Taxus chinensis. The sequence continues at coordinate 23,094,328 of CM034146.1, forward strand.
AGCTTCATCCTCTATGCTCTTTCAAGGGAAATCAACTTTTAAACCAACCATGAAACCAACTGAAGATAAGGTCACAATCAACGCAATTTCTAACACCAAAGAACTTTAATTAAAACCACCTAAGTGTGCATATACAAAGTTGACTATTTCTCCATAACTTATATTACAACTTCTTAAGAGAAATCTTATTACACTTCCTCCTCTACTCAACTTAGATCGATCTCACCCAAAAGGTCAAAATTACAACTTAGATCAATCATCAATATGTCATACATTCCACAAATAGGTGTTTCAAGCTTCAAAATATCATCCAAGATCTTATCAATGACAAAAAACTCAAGCTTGTAGAGCTTACGGCCTCTAAACTAGTGAATGAAAAATCATAAGATCAAAATATTCAATAATTTTCTTCCCAAACATGACAAGCAAGTAGTTGCTTCCTCAACTAATCATACATATCACGTAGTGCCTCCTCCTGCATTAAGGGCTCTTGATTTCCTAGTTTCTCATGCTGACATTCATATGGGGTCTTCCAACTTCACGTTATTGTCAGTCCTCTCACCATGCTTGTACCCTTCCTTTTCACACAAACTATCGAAGGGTGTGACATGTTCTTAGGTCTCAATTGGATTCATATGTATTATTCTATTATCTCTATGAATAAATTTCGTTTGAAGTTAATTCATTGCAATTAAGTCGTATTTATCAGTGGTGTGCCTCCTTCTACTCCATGGTTGCAACCTCCTCTTAAGGTTTCTGTTAGTGCAAAATCACAGCACCCCTAAATGAGTCATCATATCTACTTTTCTAAGGCAGAGTCATTTGATGTGATTCACATAACATGGGACCATATCTCAAGTTGTGTGACTTGCAAAACCTAAGATGGACCTCCTGAGAAAGCTAGTTCTTGCCTCCTAATCTACCTTCCACAAGCTACTCTAGTGCAGGAAGAAATTATTCTATCCTAATATAACAATTCTGAGGGGACAGAGAGAGAGAGAGGGTGAAAGATCCTACACTAAGCAGTGATACACCAGAAAAGGAAGTGGATGATCACAGACCCAACTGCCTAAAACAGAGAGAGGTGAGCAAAGGAGAGGGTGGACAGAACACACCATAGACTAGAGATAGATTTCACACAGAACGCCACTTCCAAACCCATTAAACACAGCTCCTAGGGCCTGCAATAGACATCAAAACTATGCACAGTATACCCTGTGACAATGAGAGGTAAGGAGAGACAACAAAATAAGCCAAGGATGGACAGATGCATCACAAAACAGATTTTATTTCTATAAATGTTACACAATGCACCATCAGTGGGAAAGAGGCAAAAAAACTCCATTACAAAGCCATGAGAGGAGGCTTAGACTCTACATTCAACCCTAATGAAGGAATAGAGACGGAGACATAAGAGAAATAGTGACCAACCATTTGAATGTGCCCCTCTATTACAATATATAGGAAGAATGGGAGAGAGAAGAGGGAATAATTTGAATCCTTCTCCAACCACCCTAAGATATGCATTGAATACCATTTTAAAATCTCAACCACTGAATATCAATGCCTTCTATAAATCTTCCCACAAATGTCACTTCTGGTTCTCCATTTATAAAATCGAATCAGATCTGGTAGTTGAAGAGATCAGATTCTGCGTTAATGGCACGAAGATGTTTCTCCACTTTTCTCCCACCTAACCTCCCCAAACTTAAAGTTTTAGATCTTCATGGCATAGACGAGGCCGAGATCTTTCCAACAATGTTATATTTTCTATATTTCAAGCCCCAAGTTGAAAGATATGCCCCTTCGAAATTTGTATCAGGTCCGTACAAAAACGAGGGAAAACCAGTTCGAAAGTGGGCCCCTTTTTTATATGGGACACGTGGAGGGTTGTGCATGTCTGAGGGCAGCCTCTATATTTTTCTCTTGGAGTGGTACGGGGCTGACATGTGGCTTCTTCCATGACCTGCTCAATTTCCTTATGTTTTTTTCCTAAATCCTTTGCTCGACGAGGGCATATATCTGATCGAGGACACGCGGAGGCCTGGCACTTTCTTGGAAACCCCCTTTCAATATTTCTCTTGAACTAGCACCATTTGGACACTTGGCACTCTCTGTTGGTCTACCATCATGCATTGACTATTCAACCCAACTCTGTCCCCTTTTTTAGACTGAATGTGTGGAGGCTCCGCGCTCACTTAAAATCCTGATCAATATTTTCCTTTGAAGGAGCGTCAGGTTGACACTTGGAATCCTCTGTAGGTCTTTGTACTTTTCAATGACCTTCCTCTTACCTTTTCATACCTTGGACTATGTGGTGAGCTGGCACTCATTTTAGCCTCTACTTTTCAATTCAACTTTGGAGAAGCGTCATGTTGACATGTGGCTCTCTCCGATGTCTCCTCCATACTTAGTCATTTTTGGACTCGTTGTGAACTATTTTGAGCCCGAAGACTTCAGACCTTCACCATTTCTTCTCTTTTGAGCTTCTAGATTCTTTGACATTGTCTCCTTCTTCTCCAACCCTGCTACTTCATTTTGAAGCCCACATGTTACCTGTTTGATGAATTTAAGGCACAAGTTCACTCAACAGAGCTATTTCTTGAATTTCTTTACTACATAGGGTCACTTGATCTTTTTGCAGGCCCCACCACTCCACTGTAAAGTCCCTCTGTAACCTTTTTTTTCATTCTGGAATGTGAGCTCGTGGGTCTGAGTCATTTCCTTCATAATTTCCCTATGTGCAGGACTTTTTTTGACCAATTTTTCTGGGGGGGTGAATTTGGGATAACAATTTGGCGATTCACGGGGACATCTACCTGCTAGATGAATGCACCAGTCACCTTGAAGCATCCATTGGGCATGGAGTCAAGAATGATGGCCTGACACTGATCCTTCTTATAAAATGGACTCCCCAACTTCCTACACTTTTCTAACCTCTGCTTGACTCTGAACCCACCCACGTGTCTACACTCTCAATTTTCATAAGAAAATCTTGAAATGGAGTTTCTGAGAGTAGAAAATTGTATTGACATGGGGCTTTCATTTGTTTCTGAATGGACTGACTTTAAAAACATCTTTTGGTTGCTTTGCATTTGCTTCTTTTGGAACTAGCAACTGTTACAGACAGCTATGAGTCTTCTTGCCATGAATACTGAAGAGCCTGGCCTTATGCACCTTCAGAGCAATACAAAACTTATGTACAAAGGCCAAATTATACATGCCTCAAATGAGACATGCGGAGTGTACATAAGCACTTATTCTGTTGGAAACAAAGTCTACTCCTACTCCTAAACTAACTAGAGAGAGAATGATAAACAAAGCCTGCTACAGGAAGGGAGAAGTAGATTCCTTTACTCAAAAGGGGCAGCCATGCAAATGATTTGACACTAAATATATCTTCCTGTATGAGTGAAAAACTGACAATAAGTTGGTCCTCTACCCAAATCATCAAGGTATCAACATTAATGGAAAATACCTCCTCAAGCTGACTTGCATTGGACTCCTGGAGGTATTGATGATGACCCTCGATACTTTGGTACTCATCCTCATGCCCTGAAGTAGACATGACTGGTTTTGGCTTCTCCCTTGGCTCTAATGAAGTCAAGTACTTGATTGGGCACACTCTGATCCTTTGAATGTGCCCCTCATTTTGAATTTCAACTCCATGAATGGATTTTTCTTGTAGACCCTCCTAGATGAATGGTGAGAGAGAAATTTTGATATTCTCCTGCCTTTTCTCTTTCTTCTTCTGTGATGAACATGGAAGAATCATATCTTCCAACCTTAGTTCCAGAGGGCTGTCATGAAGTGAAATTTGTTTTCCTTAAACACTTTCCTTCATGGCATCAGGCTCGCATGCTTGGAAGATGGATGGAGGATCAAATGATGTAATCTCCTCAGGCTCCTCTTCATTAAAGCAATATTCCAATTCTGACAGGTAGTCTTCCTCCTTGTTGTCTTGTTGCATGTGTTCTACCTCCTCCATGGTGTCCCCCTAATCTAAAACTTGATCACCATGGCTCCCTTCACTCTCAAACATGAAGTCTGAAAGATCAAAGTGTTCTTCAACATCAGAGTGTGAAGGGGATGAAGTGGGAGGAAGAACTGAAGGATATTTTGTAGCCTACTCCACACTTGGAGCCTCTGAAACTGTATGGTCCTTCTCCTCTTCTACAAACTCATCCTCAATCACCACTGGTTCTTCAAATCTGACCTCCTTTATAGGCTTGACCATCAAGGAGATCTTTGGAAACGCAAATTTAGTATCCTAACTCTTCAGATTGTCTTTCATTTCTTTTCTATTTGGATCCTCTTCTTGTTGTTCTCCTTGACTGGATTCTTAAGTCTCTTCCCAACATGGGGTTGGGAAAAAAAGAGGAGGGGTAGGTTGGGGTTCAACCATATTTGCAATTTTTTGTGGCAGGGAGGAGAGTGGAACTTTTTGTTTTCTTGGAGGGGGAGGTATCTCATTTGGCTCGTGTAAAGGGGATTTGAATTTGGAAGAGAAGAGGGCATAAAAACTGAGATGGGATGGAAGACTAGGGGATGAAGGGATTGATTTCACACTTGGGGCAGCGTATGCTAGGCTTAAAACTTGGCACTGATGCAATGATAAATCTTGAGAGGGAGAAAAAGAAAGATAATGATTTTTTGAATGACTTACCCGTTGACAAAGTTTATTCATACTTTGCTCATATGCTTCTATCCCCTCAGTCCACTGTGCAAGTTGGGGCAGCATTTCAATCATGAATTCAAGCTTCTCTTGAGGGTTGCAATGTCTCTAAAAAGGGCCTTCCCATGGACAAGGTTCCCTGTAACCAATCTTAAATTCCTTCATTTGTGTTACGCCCCTAGATCACACCATGCTAGCCTCCATTCATTTAATCTTATCCAAAAAAAAGCATCCTCCATTTGATTGTTGTCATTGTATGCATACCCTTGCTCATGATAAGCTCCATGGCCAAACTTTCATGTTAGAGTTTGGTACACCTTCCATGTGTTACACTCGGATATTTTTATGGCGGTCCCACTCGCAGTGGGTCAAGGGGGTTTGCCAAGGGGGTTCAGGGGGTGAAGCCCCCGAAGCAAATTTTCATGGGTGGTTTATTAACCCATGGGTAATGGGTAACCGTTATGGGCTGTTTTTGGGCCCATGGTTTTTCGGTACCCATTGTTTTGTAAAACCACCTCTTCGGCTACCTATTGATGTACTTATAAATAGATGGACATACAATAGGATTTATATGAGTGTGTTTTGTGAAGGTGAATAGTGTGTGTGAATTCAAGTGTGAATTCGGAGGGTTTGTTGAGCGCAGCTCCAAACAAGATCTTATTATTGTAATTGTGAAGACTGTTGGCTTGTAATAAAATCTGAGCAAGTGTTCTTGGTGGATGTAGCCCACATTGGGTGAACCACGTTAAATATTGTCTTCATGTTGTGCATTTTTCATTTCTGTAATTCTATTCATACTTCTTATTATTGCGATTCTGAGGAATTATTCCGCATTAGATATTATTAATTCCTAACAATTGGTATCAGAGCCTGGTTTGGTTTGCTGAAGTGTTGAATCACAGGGAAAGTTTTTAGCTTGAGTGGGAGCTATGGTAGATGATGGAAGATCTAGGGTTGATAAATTCAACAGGTAGAATTTCAGTCTTTGGAAGATGCAGATGGAAGATTACCTTTATCAGAAGGATCTTTATACTCTACGTTGTCTGAGAAGGTGAACAAACCCTCGAGCATGACAGATGCGGAATGGGATTTGTTGGATAGGAAGGCACTTGGGAAAATCCGGTTGTGTCTTGCATCTTCGGTATTATTTAATGTTTCAAAGGAAAAGACTACAAAAGATCTAATGGATGCATTAGGGAAGTTGTATGAAAAACCCTCTGCCTCTAACAAGATATTTTTAATGAAAAAGTTGTTTAATATGAAGATGTCTGAGAATAGTTCAGTAGCAGATCATTTAAATGATTTCAATACGGTTGTGAATATGCTAGCTTCGGTTACAATAGAATTTGATGAAGAAGTTAGGGCTTTATTAATTCTGTGCTCTTTACCTGAAAGTTGGAATAGCCTGGTAATGGTGGTAAGCAACTCGGTTCCAGCTAACTCGAAGTTGAAGTTTGAGGATGTTGTAGGGGTGATTCTAAGTGAGGAAATGTGAAGAAAAAGCTCTGGGGAATCTTCTACTTCAGGGAATGCTTTGACAGTGGAAACTAGAGGGAGACAGAAGAATAGAGGAAACTGTGGAAAATCAAAAGATCGGGCAAGGTCAAAATCCAAGAGCAAGATTGTATGTTGGAATTGTGGAAAGTCTGGGCATGCAAAGAAGGACTGTTGGGAGCTTCAGGATAAGAAGAAACAACAGGAAGAAAACAAGGAGGAAAATGTGGCATCGGGTAATGTATGTCAGGATGCTTTGATTCTTTCTTTGCATAATATTACTGAATCTTGGGTTTTAGATTCAGGGGCTTCTTTTCATGCTACTCCACATAGGCATTATTTTGTTGATTATGTTCAAGGGGATTTTGGGCATGTTTTTCTTGGTGATGATGAGCCTTGCAGTATAGTTGGAAAAGGTTCTGTTCAGGTTAAGATGCAGAATGGGAATACATGGCTATTGAAGGATGTCAGACATGTGCCTACATTAAGGAGAAATTTGATATCGGTGGGGCAATTGGGAAGTGATGGTTGTACTGTGATATTTACAGCTGACTCTTGGAAGGTTACCAAGGGTGCTCTTGTGGTGGCAAGAGGTAAGAAGGTTGGAACCTTGTATTTAACCACTGATAGTACTAATGATTGTAATCTTGTGGCTTCAGATGCAGATACAACATTATGGCACTATAGGCTCGGTCATATGAGCCATAAGGGCATGGACATCATAAAGAAGAATTTTCCTGGATATACAGAAACAGGTTTGGATTTCTGTGAGAACTGCATATATGGGAAACAGAAGCGAGTAAGGTTTCTCAAGGTTGGACCTACGAAGAAAGAGAGTAAGTTAGAGCTGGTACATTCTGATGTGTGGGGGCCAGCTCAGGTATCATCTCTTGGGGGTTCAAGTTATTATGTTACTTTTATTGATGATGCAACAAGGAAAGTTTGGGTTTATTGTATTAGAAACAAATCTGATGTATTTGATACTTTTGTTAAATGGAAAGCCTTGGTAGAGAATGAAACAGTCTTAAATTAAAATGTCTCAGGTCAGATAATGGAGGGGAGTATTGCAGCAATGAATTTGATGATTATTGTTCTAAGAATGGAATCCGCAGGCAAAAGACGGTTCCAGGAACCCCACAGCAGAATGGGGTGTCAGAAAGGATGAACAGAACAATAATGGAATGTGCTAGGAGCATGAGGATACATGCAGGACTGCCTCTTTATTTTTGGGTAGAAGCGGTGAGCACAGCTGTGTACTTGATAAACAGAGGACCCTCAAGTGCCTTGGATGGAGGCATACCTGAGGAGGCTTGGTACGGTAAGAAAGTTGATTACTCATTTCTTAGAGTCTTTGGATGTGAGGTGTTTGTTCATATTGACAAGGATGATAGGACCAAGCTAGAGGCTAAATCAGAAAAATGCACTTTTATTGGTTATGGTGGTGATGAATTTGGATTTAAATGTTGGAGTATTAAGGACAAGAAAATCATTCGGTCTAGGGATGTGGTCTTTAATGAGAAAGTCATGTATAAGCAATAGTTGCAGGAAAACAGGGAAGAATCCAAGAAAGAATATGCAGTGGTAGAGGATCTTCCGGATGGGAAAGTGACCCATGAATCAGTTCAGGAACCTACTCAACAGGAACCCCAAACTCCTATAGTGAGGAGGTCTTCTAGGGTAAGAAAAGAACCTGAACGTTTTTCTCCTTCTCTTTATTATTTATTACTCACTGATAGTGGAGAGCCAGAGAGCTTTGATGAAGCAATGCAGGTAGATGCCAGTAAGAAGTGGGAGCAAGCCATGGATGAGGAGCATAAGTCTCTCATGGAGAACCAGACTTGGGATTTGGTGAAGCTACCGGAAGGAAAAAGAGCATTGCAGAACAAGTGGGTGTACAGAGTTAAAGACGAAGGAGGAAAGAAAAGATATAAGGCCCGGTTGGTGGTCAAGGGGTTTGCACAGAAACAAGGTATAGATTTTGATGAGATTTTTTCTCCTGTAGTAAAAATGACTTCTATCAGAACTGTTCTTGGAATAGTGGCAGCAGAAGACTTGCACTTAGAACAGTTAGATGTAAAGACTGCATTTCTCCATGGTGATTTGGAGGAGGAGCTATATATGTAGCAGCCAGAAGGATATGAAGTCAAAGGTAAAGAGGAGATGGTGTGCAAACTGAAGAAGAGCTTGTATGGCCTGAAACAAGCTCCACGTCAATGGTATAAGAATTTTGATAGCTTCATGATGGAGCAAGGTTATATTAGATGTCATTCTGACCATTGTGTGTATACAAAGAAATTTGAGGATGGAAGTTATATTATCCTGTGTTTGTATGTTGATGACATGTTGGTTGCAGGTAAAAACATGCAGGAAATAAAAGTACTCAAGAAACAACTAAGTGAATCCTTTGATATGAAGGATTTGGGGGTAGCCAGACAAATCCTTGGTATGAGGATAACTCGGGATAGGAAGGAATGGAAGCTGACTTTATCTCAGGAAGAGTACATTAAGAAGGTATTGGATAGGTTTAACATGCAGGATGCTAAACCGGTTGGGACTCCTTTGGCAGGCCATTTTAAGTTATCAAAGGAGCAGTGTCCCAAGACAGAGCAGGAAAGAAACCAGATGTCCAAGGTACCTTACTCATCAGCGGTTGGTAGTTTGATGTATGCTATGGTGTGCACTAGGCCTGATATTGCCCATGCAGTGGGAGCTATGAGTAGATTTATGAGTGATCCAGGTAAAGAGCATTGGCAAGCAGTAAAGTGGATCCTTCGGTATTTGAGAGGGACCATGGGGACAGTTTTGTGCTACAGTGGATCAGACACCACTTTACGTGGTTATGTAGATTCAGACATGGCTGGAGATGTAGACAGCAGGAGGAGCATGACAGGTTATATTTACACTGTAGGTGGGACAGCAGTGAGCTGGATTTCATGACTACAGAAGCTGGTGGCTTTGTCAACCACAGAGGCTGAGTATGTTGCTGCCACAGAGGCAAGCAAAGAGATGATTTGGTTACAACAATTGCTTGAGGAGTTGGGGCATAAGCAGGAGGAATGTAAGTTACATAGTGATAGTCAGAGTGCTATACACCTAGCTAAGAACTCTGCTTTCCACTCCAGGATGAAGCATATACAGTTGAGATATCACTTCATCAGGACAACTTTGGAGGAAGATAAGTTGAAGTTGGAGAAGATTCATACCAGTCAGAATCCTGCAGACATGATGACCAAGGTGGTCACAAGGGATAAACTAAAGCTATGTTCAGCTTTGGTTGGCCTTCGCGGATGACAGTGAAGGGTTGAGAAGCTTGCTCAGTGGAAATCAGTCTCCAAGTGGGAGATTGTTATGTTTGTGGAGCCTGTTTTCATGTTAGAGTTTGGTACACCTTCCATGTGTTACACTCGGATATTTTTACGGCGGTCCCGCTCGCCGGTGAGCGGGTCAAGGGGGTTTGGGGGGGGTGAATCAGTCTCCAATGGGGATTGTTATGTTTGTGGAGCCTATTTTCATGTTAGAGTTGGGTAACCTTCCATGTGACTCGGATATTTTTACGGCGGTCCCCTCACCGGTGAAGCAAATTTTCATGGGTGGTTTATTAACCCATGGGTAATGGGTAACCGTTATGGGCTGTTTTTGGGCCCATGGTTTTTCGGTACCCATTGTTTTGTAAAACCACCTCTTCGGCTACCTATTGATGTACTTATAAATAGATGGACATACAATAGGATTTATATGAGTGTGTTTTGTGAAGGTGAATAGTGTGTGTGAATTCAAGTGTGAATTCGGGAGGGTTTGTTGAGCGCAGCTCCAAACAAGATCTGATTATTGTAATTGTGAAGACTGTTGGCTTGTAATAAAATCTGAGCAAGTGTTCTTGGTGGATGTAGCCCACATTGGGTGAACCACGTTAAATATTGTCTTTGTGTTGTGCATTTTTCATTTCTGTAATTCTATTCATACTTCTTATTATTGCGATTCTGAGGAATTATTCCGCATTAGATATTATTAATTCCTAACATTACCTACCATGAGCTACTCCAATGCATGCAAAACCTATTCTATCCCAATCTAACCATTCCAAGGGGACACAGAGAGAGAGAGAGGGTGAAAGAGCCTACACTAAGTGATGATACACCAGAAAAGGAAGTGGATGATCATAGACCCAACTACCTAAAACAAAGAGAGGTGAGTAGAGGAGAGGGTGGACAAAACGCATCACAGACCAAAGATAGATTTCACACAGAACACCGCTTCCAGACCCATTGAACATAGCTCCCAGGCCCTATAATAGACATCAAAAGTATGCATAGTATACCCTGTGACAATGAGAGGTAAGGAGAGACAAAAAAATAAGCCAAGGATGGATAGATACATCACAAAACAGATTTTATTGCTCCAAATGTTACACAGTGCACCATCAGTGGGAAAGAGGTAAGAAAACACCATTACAAATCCATGAGAGGAGGCTTAGACTCTGCATTCGACCCTAAGGAAGGAAGATATACGGGGATAGAAGAGAAACAATGACCAACCATTTGAATGTGCCCCTCTATTACAATATATAGGAAGAATGGGAGAGAGAAGAGGGAAGAATTCAAATCCTACTCCAACCACCTTGAGATACACATTAAATCCCATTTTGAAATCTCAACCACTAAATATCAATGCCTTCTGTAAATCCATCCACAATATGTAGCTTCTAGTTCTCCAATGGATCAAATCGAATCAGATCTGGGAATTGAAGAGATCAGATTCTGTGTTAATGGCCCAAAGACATTTCTCCATTTTTCTCCCACCTAACCTCCCCAAACTTAAAGTTTTATATCTTCATGGCATAGAAGAGGCCAAGATCTTTCCAATGGTGTTAGATTTGCTATATTTCGAGCCCCAAGTCAAAATATAATCCCCTTCGATATTTGTATCGAGTCCATACACAAAGGTGGGAAAACCAGTTCGAAAGCAGACCCTTTTTGATATAGGACACATGGAGGGCTGGCGCATTTCTGAGGGCGGCCTCTATATTTTTCTCTTGGAGTGGCACGGGGCTGACACGTGGCTTCTTCCATGACCTACTCAATTTCCTTATGTTTTTTTACTAATTTCTTTTCTCGACGGGGGCATATATCTAACCGGGGACATGCGGCAGTCTAGCACTTGCTTGGAAACTCCCTTTCAATCTTGCTCTTGAGCTAGCGCTATTTGGACACTTGGCACTCTCCACTGGCCGGTCATCATGAATTGACTATTCAACCCAACTTTGTCTCCTTTCTTAGACTAGACGCGTGGAGGCTCCGCGCTTGCTTAAAATCCCGATCAAGATTTTCCTTTGAAGGAGCGTTGAGTTAACACTTGGAAGCCTTCGTGGGTCTTTGGACTTTTTAATGACCTCCCTCTTATCTTTTTAGACCTTATACTACATGGCGAGCTGGCGCTTGTTTGAGCCTCCACTTTTGGATTCAACTTTGGAGAAGCTTCGTGCTAACACGTGGCTCTCTCTATTGTCTCCTCCATACTTAGTTGATTTTTGGACTCATTTTGAACTATTTTAAGCCCAAAGACTTCATACCTTCACCATTCCTTATATTTTGATCTTTTAGCTTCTTTGACACTGTCTCCTTCTTCTCCAACCCTACGACTTCATTTCTGAGCTCACCTATAACCTGTTTGATGAATTTAAGGTGCAGGTTTGCTCAACAGAGTTGTTTCTCAAATTTCTTTACTACACAGGGTCACTTCATCTTTCGCAAGCCCCGCCACTCCACTATAAAGTCCCTCTGTAATCTTGTTTTTCATCATGAAATTTGAGCTCGTGGGTCTAAATTGTTTCCTTCATAATTTCCTTATGTACAGGACTTTTCTTGACCAATTTTTTTGGGGGGCAAATCTGGGATAATAGTTTCCATTGCATCACCTGATCCATCTAATTCCCTGCAGCCTATTGACCCTAAAGCACAATTCTCTCCTAGCTCACCTATTCTCACATGAGTTGCATGGTCTCATTGCTTAGTTAGTCTGATAGATAATTATAGGTCCATCACCATGACAACTCCTATATTTAGGCACACTTCACCCCCTCATTTCACTTCACGTAGGTTTTTGTCACCTCTGCACTCTTCGCCGTGTAGGTTTCCATAACCTCTACACTCTACTTGATATAGTTCTGAATCACCTCCACATTGTGTTACAAAAATGTGCCCACTGTATACTCATCGATCACATGCATATAAACTCCATCCACCTACGCAACATCTACTCATATGCTACTATTAGAGCATGGTCACATGCCTTCATCACCGCAAGCATCGGGTAGAGGACCTTCATCCTTTACTTTTATCATATAGTCCATTCATCAACACACACTTGGGGGGAATCACACCTATTTCTTCCCCCTGACATTGACACGCATCTTATATTCGAATCATTTCACATCTATAACTGCACATACAATACACACATCTTGATACATTAGTATCTTCATTACCTGATGACACACTCTTGTGATTTGGTTCACACTTTATCGTGGAGGGCATTCTATATACATGAACCTCACACAATGCACACTATACACCACACACTACACATACTTCACAACACATATTTGTCATCTATATTCTTCACTATACAACCAACACACTTACGACACATTATTAATTGACATATTTAAGAAACACTCTTCTCATGCCTATTTATTAATACAATACTAACACAATAACAACACATACTCAACATAATGTCCATACTTACTACACAATCAAATATTTTACAACCTACTCCTATTACATTACATGACACATATTTCTTACACGCAATCAACATACACAACTTAAAACACATATATCTCCACACACAACATTGTACACTCAATGTGTTCACCATCTACTTCTATCAACAACGTTCAACATAACTTCACCAATAACGACATATTCACGACATCCTTCTCTAATGCATAAACAACACATTACACACTTCACACAACACGTGTTATACACACTTTACATCCTCTTATCGTTACATCTACTACACATTACATGCATTATACATCTTCCTCATCTACTTCTACATGTTAGACTCACTACCCTATAACGCACTCTAGTTCCATGGTCCATCCTTGACTGCTGAGGGTCTATATCTCAAATGAACCTCACCACACTCACGTGTTCAATCACTCACTCATTTACTTACACGCTTATACTCAAAACTTTGCACTTTGACGATCACATCTTTATTATATACACATTTGAACCATTTCATGATTACATAATCTCATTTACAGTTCATTCTTGACTACTGAGGGGGCATAAATAAATGAACCTCATTGCATACATACACATCCACTTGGGGGCACATTTCTCATATCATTCACACTATATTCCATTATGTCTCATCCATAACATATTGCATATCTTGGTTGCATTTACTCTTGCTTACTTTTGCTTACATGTTCATCTTATGACACATGCTAGATAGATATCTTACATGTTATTATATTTATCATACACACCTACGTGTTCACTTTCCTTACTAGTTGTGATCATAGATTATACATATCTATTACACGCAACATGGATGCTTGGCACAGTACCTATTACTAGTCCCGCAAAGGAAACTAGGGGCATCCACTTTCGTACATTATAGGTGTTATAGTTTCATTTTTTCATAGCACACTAATTTATCAAATTATACACACTTTGACATGATTTTTATCTTTCAAACATTCTAACGGGTGCTTCATGTGCAACATTTGTTATGTAGGACTATCTACTTCCATAGTTGTCTATTACAGTGCTTGTCATTGTTTGCTCTTTGTATGCTCTTATTTGTGGGATTTTCCCTTTGTCTTGTGTGCACACTATTTGTTTTTAGATTCATTGGCTTTGATTGTCTTATGGCATTGTTAGTGGTTTCTTATGTTTGCAACCCATTTTTTGTGGTCTACATTGTCTTCTTACATGTTTACATTGTATTCTTGTGTCTTAGCTTACACATTGCTTTCTTAGCTTACATATTGTCTTATACATACATGTTTTTCCTTGCTTGTAATAACACTTGTCTACCAGCCACTTTGTTTGTGTATGCCTTGGTTTCTACCAAAAACATTCCCTTCCCCCTGCAAAGCATAGTTTCAGCACAGCGGTTAGTCCTCTTTTGGGCCACATACTCCATCTACATCGCATGCACCCGAAAGGAGGGGGCATCATTTGGGTGAATCGGTCACCTCATATAGCATATACAGTCATTACACAACACAACATAGTAACAATACAACACACTTTCAGTTTTAGGGCTCAGAATCAAACATTGATCCTTAGCACAGTGATGCCCTTCCTAGACACCTATAACCAAGGGAAGTTACACAACAATTGGTAGTTCAAAATAGTCTACAAAACTCCACACAACATCTTTTTCAGGGCATACAGTCCTTAGAACTTTCACATATTTTACACACCATATACATTTTTGTCCTACATTACGGGAAGTAGTTAAAGGTTGGAGGATAACACCAGAATTTTCTCCCTACACTTCTTTAATGACTTGGCATGATATTACCCCAAAATCGCGCAGTTGGCAGAACTGACATGAGATCACCCAAAAAATGCATTCATCTACAACATATACATGATCCTTTCTATACTATTTCCTCATCATAGACTAGGTGCACATGTTCCTTTTTCACACTTTTTAATTTTACATGCTTTCCTTACACACCTTTTTATTTTTATATATTTCAATCATAGACATGTGTATTTGACTACTTGTTCATTCTTCTCTTTTGTAGGTCCGTCTGTACGGGAAGTAGTAGTCAACATCATTTAACATCATCACAACATCAACAACAATGATTGATATAAAAAAAAGCATATCACAACATCTACACATGTGTTTTCACCCTAGGATCATTTTCATCATCACTTTTTGCACTTTCGCCTCCTTAGCGTCCATGCTTCACAATTTTATCACTCCACTCTTTGTCTTGTTTCTTGACATGCTTTCACCATCGATCTACATATTTATCAGGTACACATATCTTATCTTCTTTGTGTTACCAATATTTCCTGTCACTAACATAAATTGGGGAAAATGTAGACACAAAATCATGTACTTTGGGTATCTATTTAGTCTTGGTTGCATACTACTATTCATATGATTCCTAAGTTATAAAAGTATTGATTAACCCATGTTTTTAGACACTTTTCTTTGCTTTTTGTTTCCACTTTTTTTCTTACACCCTTACTTGCTCAGTATGTCTTTTTACACTCCAGTTTTTATAATCCTGAACACCAACACCCAACAAGGACACCAGCACTAGGAACCCTCATCCGATATAGGTGCCCCTAACCTCTTTGTACTTTACTCACACTTTTGGGGTCCTTTCTAGCCATTTGAGAATCTTATCTTTTTGGTAGTCAACCTTTTGGGGTTGATTACAAAACTCAAGAAAATAAATCATATAAATATAAAGTTATGTGATCATAATAAAGGACTAGACACTAATCATTAGCTATCACCACTTAAGGGTGCATCTATAAATCATCTAAGAGCTCCATTGCATCCATCTAGTGTCATCATAAGGGACATAAGGGTTTGTTATTCTACATACAATTCATAGGAGGGAAGTCCATTTTATTTCATGAACACATCTATTACATTTATTTACATCTAGTTTACTCACTCGTTATCAAGTGTGACACGCACAAGAGCCACCTAGGGAAAGATTCTACACACACACATAAAACTACATTGCATTTGAGATGTAGTGTAGTGCTCAATCATAAGTTCACCATTGTGACAACTAAGGAAATTTTGACACCTCATTCTGCATCTTTCTTTTTTGGGATTTGATGTTTATTTGAGGGTTTTATAGGTTGTTACTTCATTGCAGGTTTCTAGTAACTTTGGCCATCATTGTACGACCTCATAGTGACCAAAATTAAAAAACAATTAACACCTTGTGACAAATCAGAGGAGGATCCCTAAGATTTTCCACAGACCTAGGTGCTTAGAAACCAGTCTAGGGTGCCCACAAAAACCCCTATCCCTCGGTAGGTGCCCTAGTCCATGCAGATCGTCAGCTCACACACTTTTCTGAGGATCTTTGTAACTCTTCTCCCTTTGTGTTTATATGGTCAGCACTTCATCATAGTTCATATCTCACTGTGAATCAACTTAGTTATCTTGCCCCTCATTTTCAGTTATGGTTTCATACTCTCTTGCTTAGTTTGCTTGGATGAAATTCTATAGTTAATCATTTACTTATTTACTATTATAGTAGCAATCAGATTAGGCATATATTTACATATTCAGTTTAATCACACCATACAACAAACAAAAATTAATCAATCAGTCCTAGACACATTATATCCTTGAAATTTAAGTTGTGGATACTTACGAACAATGCAAAGTAGAAATTGATGCTCTCTTACACTTGACTTCGGTCTCTCAAAGGTTGCATGTCTCTATGGTTATTTCCATTACTGCTAGCATCTCTAGGCATGATTGACATGTGCACATATTTATACATTAGATTATAGGATTTAAATTATTGACTGGTTACTCTTGTTCTATAAGAATATGTTTTTCTCTGATGTAGTCACATCAAGTATCCACACTCACTTATTCAAGAGGAATTTTCCAAACCACTTCTATTTAGGCTTAAATCTATAAATTTCACTAATTATCCCAAGTGGGGAAAAAAAAATTTGTAAAGATATGACCAAGGGTTTAAACTAATGAATTCAAATTTAGCTTCATGTTTATCAACTTCCACTCTACCTATCTAAACTATCTTATTCATTGAGAAATGCAAAATTGATCAAATTCTCTCCTTTTACAAATATTGTCTACTTAGGATTCTTAAGGTTTTCAACGTTGGAATGTTATTAATTAAAATCATCCACAAGACTTAAGAGGTAAGTAACAATATCTCTGATCACCCTTTATTAGGATATAGGTGGGGGTAGGTTTGTTTGATGTAATTCCTAGAACTGATAATACTCCTTTCACAACTCTATTCTTTTAGCTTGCCTTCACTCACTAACCCTGTCTGTAGAATTATTCAGTCATTACTTTTGCTTGGGAGACTCATTCCACTAAAGATGTAACTTTTAAAAATCCCACTAAGCCCAAGAATCTGTGTAAAATTTCATGCTTTCTCCTTTGAAATAAATAGGTAAAAACTTGCTATTTGAAGCCTCTTATTAGGTACACTTTTGTTTTCTCAGTGCCAATAGCAAACTATTATGAAATTCTTCTAGAAGATAAAGGGTTTTGTCTTGATTCCTTTTTAAACATCTAAAGTAAAACCTCACAGTCTTTTCTACAAATTTTTACCCAATTCCACAAGTCCAACTGAAAAATATTAGAGGTTTTCGCTAGAAACCCTAACTGGACTATGTCAAACCCAAGAAGGCTTGTTCAACCATAAATTTATTTTGGTGTCGATTCAAGACTTAATAATTTGCATGGAAGTTTTTTTTTACTTTGTGCAAATTACGACCTCACCATTATGTTTCAAATTTCCTTAATTCATGTGCTTCACCTTTAAAACACCCTGCTCTAACATAGAGATTAGAAAAACTTATAATGGGGTTGTTCATAATTGCTTTAAGCCTTCTTCCTATTTTACAATCCTTTGTATAAGATCACAGAGACCTGTTCATACTCATGACCTTGATTTCACTAGGAACTAGACATTTTTCCTTCTTTAAACTCAGAAACATACTAACTATGCATAAAGTTTTCCACAGAGAACCTACAAATTAGTCACTAAAATCATTCAAAGCTTCCTGAGTTTTTCATTTACAACCTCTAAGAAGTTAGATATGCCTTTTCACCATTTATTCCTTTTTTGGACTTATCTAATATTTACCTATTAAGTCTCACCCAACCATTTACAAACTTGATTCCCAGTAGTCTGCATACAAGGAACATAAAATCCCGCAACTTTCTTTTGGAGCTCCAAACTTGTTATTCAATTGATTGATCAATGAATACAAAGTAGTTACAAATGAATATATAACTCCCCTGGCTCTAGTGTTCTTCATAACTGATTTCAAACACTAAGATTTAAAACAATACAAGGGAGTTGTGGTGCACAATGGCAACTAGGATTATTCTAGCATTTGACACAACACAAGGAGACTTCAAATTAGTCACAAAAAAAAAATAAACACTTTAAAACCCCCCACTTGACTTTTTAGAAGAATCTCCTAAGCTAAACAAACCCAAATTGGTTCTACAAGTTTAAAATTTCAAATTATCAAAATTAGAGGGAAACCCTCCAATTCAAAATTTTGAACTTCCTAAGTTTATTGGACACCCAAAATGACTTAGTTACACCATTATAGACCTAAACAAACCAAAATTTACTAACACATGCCTATACTATCTCTATGTTATCCCTGGAGTAATGATGCCCCTGCATCATACTACCAAGGGGAAAAGAAAAGATTTCATGGAGTTATAGTTGCTTGCCAGCTAATACTTGCCCTTTCTTCCTTTGTTTCCAATTTTGTTTGAGCTCTTGGGATTTCTCTAGATCTACAATTTTTTCTTGAGAGATAGCTTGAAGTTTTACCATGTTCTTAGCAATATTTCTTGCATGGATCATCATTTCAAACTCTTTACTTGCCATAGGATTGTACCTTTTCTTCTTCAGTAGTGGATTGAGTCTCAACACCTAATTTATGCTCTTATAAATGGTTCCTTGATGTTTTTGACCTGTGACATAGTTCCTAACTTGACCTTTTACCTTTTGTTACTTGTTTCCATTCTCAAAATTGAGAAAATTTGATGTTGGTAATGCATATTCTTCTTCATATAACTATTCCACTATCATTTTCTCTATCAGACATGCACCATCAACATCCCCACATGAAGTAGTTCTTAAAATCTGAGTTTATTGTTCATTCTTGACTGTCATTTTTTCTCACTATGCTTGTCTCCTCCTTGTTCTTGCAACTTTATGATTTCTAAGACTGGTTGGTCACTTCCTATAGGACTAAAATTATTCATTTCAAGGTATGATTTGGTCTCATATACTGAGTTATGCCTTTTTATTTGGCTCTAATAGTCCACCATTGTCTTTATGCTCATCATGACTTGGGTTTCCATTCTTATCTTCCACATTCTCTTTATTTTGTAGAAAATTTTGGTATTCATGCTCTCCACTCAACCATGCCCACATCTTCTTTATTGTATCCACATTTTAATCATTCACTTCACCACCTTCATCATGTTGAAAGAATGATTTTAACCCTAAAAGAATTACTCTAGGTCGTTTCTCAAGCCATGCATCTCTATCCTTCAGTGGATTTAGTGTATGCTTTACTCCATCTTTTACAAAATTGTATGTGTTTGTACACCCATCATGGATGAATCTCCTGTCAAATTTTCATGGTCTTCCTAAAATAATATGACATGCATTAATGGGTAAAATGTCACATAATACCTGATCGTAATATCTACCCACCTTGAAGTCATCCAAACAATGTTGAGTTACTAGTACTTGATGCTCTTTTTTTACCCAAGAAACCTCGTATGGATTAGGATGCTTGAATTTCTTTAAATCTATTTTTTCTACCATTTCATTAGAAACTAGATTTTCAGTACTACCATTGTCAATACTAAGTTTGCAGCACTTACCTTTTGATTTGCATATTATCCTAAAAATTTCTTCTTTGCACGGGTTCCTCTTGCTTTTTTGTATTAACCATAACTCTCCTCATCATCAAAGAACCTCTCATTTAAAATTCTTCTCCTCCATGTGGTGATATTGCACTTCCTTCTTATTTTTCATGTGCCACTTGGTTCCTTGCTTCACTAACTCTATTTTTGTTTTCTTGAGGGTATTCAAGGCATTCAAAAGATCTATGTCCAACAAACTTGTTGCATCTGAAATATCTATAGGTGAATTCACTTCTACTTCTTCCATATCATCCTCTACCTCTGTATCCATATCCACCTTTTGAATAACCACCTTTGAATGAGCTCTATGGTTGTGAAATAGTAGTTTCTTATTCATTTTTATACTATTGGTGTTTTCCTCTTCTGGACTATTGGTTTCTTCTTCCTCCTCCTCTTCCTCTACCTCTTAAAAACTAAGTATGTTTTCTTGAAAACTTCTCCTCTGCTCTTAAGGTTGCTTAATATGATTCATCTACTGATCTCAAATGAAATAGGATAATTTATTTACCTTGCCACTTCTTCAGCATCATCATGTACATTTCCAGACCTCATAGCCAACTCGTAAAACTCATTAGTATAATCAGTTACACTTGCCTCTTTCTGTCTCAAATTTTGCAATTTCTTAAATAAAATAGTTTGATAATCAGCAGGAATGAATTTACCTTTCATCTTGGCCACCATCTTGTCCCATTTCTTGACCTTCTCCTTATTTTTGCTTAATATTTCCTGTTGCACAAAGTCCCACCATATTGTTGTATGTCTAGTGAGATTGGTGACTGCAAATTTCACTTTCTTATTCTCTGCAATGCCCTCTAGATCAAAATACATATCCATCTTAGTTATCCAATCTATAAGCTATTCTAGATGTAGGCTACCTCCATGTTCTGGCACTTTCATATTAGGCTTTTTCCTTTCTCCTATGATTGTTTTTAGGAGTCTTACATATGTATTGTCCTCTTCTTCTAGTGCTTCTGCCACTTGTCTTTCTTCTTCTTCTTCTTCTTCATCACTATCTACTTCTAATGCCTTTCCTCTTCTCTGAGACACTTATAGTGCTCCTAATATTTCCTGAATATTTTTCAAAAATTCAATCCAATCAACATCTCTTGTCTTCTCTCTATGTCCTCCTCTAATTGCTCTTCTTGGTGGCATTTTGTCACTCTTCTCTTTCCTCTCAACTTCTTCTCTTTCTCTTCACTGCTTCTTATCTTCTCTCTTTCTCTATCACTTTCTTATCAATTTATTTCTTCTTTCTTATTCTCATATTTTGATACCAATATGATGTAATAACTTCAATTATCCACACTCACTCATTCAAGAAGAATTTTCCAGCCCACTTCTATTCAGTCTTAAATCTACAAATTTCACTAATTAGCCCAAGTGAGGAAATAAAAAAGTTTTAAAGATATGAGTCCCAAGGTTCTAAAACAATGCATTCAAAGTTAGATTCATGTTTATCAACATCCACTCTTCCTATCTAAACTATCTCAGTCATTGAGAAATGCAAAATTGATCAAATTCTCTCCTTTTAAAAAAATTGCCTACTTGGGCTTCTTAAGGATTTCACTGTTGGAATGCTATTAACTGAAATCATCTACAAGCCTTAAGAGGTAGGTACTGATATCTATGATCACCCTTTATTAGGATATAGGTGGGGGGTAGTTTTGTTTTATGTAATTCCTAGAACTCATAATACTCCTTTTATAACTTTGTTCCTCTAGCTTGTCATCACTCACTAACCCTGCCTGTAAATTGATTCATTCATTACTTTTTCTTGGGAGACTCATTCCACTAAAGGTGCATATTTTCAAAAGCCTACTAAGCCCAAGAATCTATGTTTAGAATTTCAGGCTTGCTCCTTTGAAAGAAATAGGTAAAAACTTGCAATTTGAAGCCTTTTATTAAGTACACTTCTGCTTTCTCAGTGCCATAAGAAAAATGTTATGAAATTATTCTAGAAGATAAAGGGTTTTGTATTGATTCCTTTTCAAACATCTAAAGGAAAACCTCACAGTATTTTCTACAAATTTTTACCCAATTCCACAGGTCCAATTGAAAAATATTAGAGGTTTTTGCTAGAAACCCTAACTGGACTCTGTCAAACTTGAGAAGGCTTATTTAACCATAACTTTCTTTTGGTATCAATTTAAGGCTTAAAAATTCGAATGGAAGTTTGTTTCTACAATGTTTAAATTATTTCCTTACCAGTAGGTTTCAAATTTCCTTGATTCATGTGCTTCGCCCTCAAAACACCCTACTTTATCACAAAGATCAGAAAAACTCATAATAGGGTTGTTCATATTTGCTTTGAGTCTTCTTCCTATTTTGTAATGCTTTGTATAAGATCACAGACACCTATTCATACTCATGACCTTGATTTCACTAGGAACTAGACACTTTTTCTTTCTTTCAACTCATAAATATACTAATTGTCCATATATTTTTCCACAGAGAACCTACAAATTAGTCACTCAAATCATTCAAAGCTTCTTGAGTTTGTCATTTACAGCCTCTAAGAATTTAGACATGCCTTTTCACCATTTATTCCTTCTTTGGACTTATCTAATCTTTACATGTTAAGTCTCGCACATCCATTTACAAACTTGATTTCCAGTGGTTTGCATACAAGGAACATAAAACCCTGCAACTTTATTTTGGAGCTCTAAAGTTTTTGTTCAATTTATAGATCAATGAATACAAAGTAGTTACAAATGAATATATAACTCCCCTAGCTTGAGTGTCCTTCATAACTGATTTCAAGCACTAATAGTAGAAACAATACAAGGGAGTTGTGCTGCACAAATGGTAACTAGGATTACTCTTGCATTTGACACAACACAAGGAGACTTCAAATCAGTCGCAAAACTCAAATAAACACTTTAAAACCCCCCGTCTTGACTTTTTATAAGAATCTCATAAGCTAAACAAACCAAAATTGGTTCTACAAGTTCAAATTATCAAATTATCAAAATTGGAGGGAAACCCTCCAATTCAAATTTTTGAACCTCCTAAGCTTATTGGACACCCAAAATGACTTAATGACACCATTATAGACCTAGAAAAACAAATATTTGCTAACACATGCTTATACTATCTCTATGCTAGCCCTGGATTAATGATGCCCTTGCATCATTCTCTTTTAGATTTATAGTGGAATTGATGAAGAAATGAAGTTGGAGCTTGTGCTAAACTTTTATTTGCTTCAATCAATGCCTCTTTATCTGATAGTTCTCCTCTACTACCTTTTGGTTTCAGATTCATTCCTTTCGATTATGGATAAGATAGATTTAGTTTAAACTGAACATTAAACTTAGCATCTGCACTTGGATTTGTTCAATAGGGAATCGAACTTGGCTCGGTTGGCTACTTTTTCTAACAAAAAATCGTAAGAATCATTTGTGTATGTTATATGACCTCTCTATTAGGCTCTCTCTCTTCTATTTTAAAACAGTATTCTAGTCCTCGTTTTCATTCCCATTATTTAACCTAGGTCGTAGGGAGTAAAAACATCAACTGTGCCTTGATTTGGATCTAGATAAGAGACCAATGAATGATATCCCGCCAATGAAATCCCTTCCCAAAAATAGGAAAATAATCCATAACTATATCTTCAACGTAGCATGTGAAGCCTTTTGCTCGCAGAGAAAATGATTTTTATTTGATGATATGTCTGACTAGTCGGGAATAATGCCCAAGCACAGACGTCAATGAGATGATTTGTATTTACACTGCCCAAGCATGAGATAGAAGAGTGCAGGAAGCTTCACGTAGATTGGTGGATGATGCCACACTAGTTTTTGTTCGTTAGGAGGTATTGTTTCCTTCTCTTCGTTCTCTCATGCCAAACAATGTCTTCACACACGTCAAAACTTCGGCAGGGATCACAAAACAACTCTGATACAACTTTTATAAAATAAATAATCTTGAATTGATAGATTTGATATCTGATACTTATCATACTTGTAACAGGTCTATTTAAACATGGCGAGGATAGAGAGAACACCAAACACCTTGAACAGACCAAGCGGAAAGAGATGGAAGGTCAAATGTCAATCTACATGTTGGAGGTGAACCGTCTGGTGGTAAGAGAACAATGGAATACGCCAACAAAATATTTCCATATCCTTATTTTTGAACATCATCTTGAACCTTGTTGTTATTGTAATGTTGTAAAGAACCTTACAGGTACGTTTCTTGAAAACTTGATCTTCACGATATTTACTGGTGTGATATATTGGGCATTGTTGTAAGATTCTCATTTTCTCTATAGTATAATATATGGTCATTTGGGAACGCATCATATGTTTTATACTCCATCCCAATGTCTTTTAGTGCTGAAGATAATTCCTTTTGTGAATGAGGAATCTTACTTTCCTTTGCAAGTATCATATCTACCAAAAGTCTACATGATACAACAAAAAATATTTATATTATTCAATATACACAATATTCAAAACTTGGATGACATGGAGAGATATAATGTAGAGGAATTTAAAATCTACCTCAAGAGATCAGTAAAGCATGGATTTGTCATTACATGCATAACCCTCAAGTTTAAATAAAACATAAGTGTTTCCAATACAAACAAATTTTTGTTTAGGTAAAAAAGTGTCCTAGCAAGTTGAGTTAGGGGGTGAACTTATTCAACATATGTGTAGAATTCTTGTATAAATTTATTCACTCCATCCTCAATTATTCATGAAGTGGTAGCACCCATATATGTGTCTTCTTATTCATCGTGAGATTCACGATCATCAGTGTCATATGTCATTTCATCAACATTATTATGAACTTGGATTGGCTATACATTACAATATCATTTGAAATAAATAATAATAATGCAATATGTAAATTTCATATTTGTTAATAACAAGCATACTTGAATTTTCATTATAGTTATACCTCTTATACATAAACTGCATGCTTCTTTAATTTTATATTTTTGGACTTTTCAAAAGTGCAATATATCATTTCACTAAAGTATTCATCCGTCCCTAGAGAATATCTCAGTGCATGTTCATCTGGATATTGATATGAAGATATATTATTTTCTTGCATGGACCATGAACTATAAATGATAAGCATCTAACTCTCAACTTGAGACTTATATTTTTATAGTTTGGTCATGGGTAATTTCTTACTAATATTTTCATAAACTAAAACGTTATTAGTCTAAACTCGGGTGTCGTTTGTGCCATAATATATTTCATCTACTCATGAAAAATATGTCTCTTTCCCCTTGCAATATCTTTGAGTTTCATGTCTATGGTCTCTTAATTTCCATGATGGTATGCTCATTAAATCGATCAGTTTACTCATTCATTTTGTATAATTTAAGAGAGGGTCCATTATGAATATTATTTAAAATAAAAGAATTAAAATTTCATCCTAAATTTAACTTATAGATCTAAATAACTATGCTCTTTCCACGATTTATCATGATTAAATATTATTATATGTGTTATCTACTAACACCTAGGCTGTTGTTTTCATAAAAAGGAAATTATATGAAACCTTAATCTACCTATCTCAACTTTATACAATTATAACAAAAATGATCATGACTATGATCATATTAATCTCTAATGATATTTACTTCATTAAATAAATAATACAGGTGCTAGAAAAGAAAAGTACCTGATTTTCTATTTTGTTCAAGTATAGTTGTTAATTGGGTAATAGAGTCCTATAAAAAATAACATTCATGAGAGTAGTACAGGAAAATAGTTACAATAAATGTATAACACACATCCAAAACCCATTTTTTTGTGGTTATATCTACACATTGTAACTATTTACCTTTAGTTCTAGTGTTAGAATTTCATCTTATCTTACCTTCTTTCACTGAAGCCACTCAACACCCATTAGAGAAAGAGAAAACAATGAAACCTAAAAATGAAGGAAAAGAAGAAGTAATCAGAAAAGGAAAATAAATATAATCTATGAAAAATGAAAACATAAGATCATGAGGTCCACATATTCAAAACCATGTTACAATAAGATGTACGATAAGTAACAAGGTTCAAGTTTGAATCCATACATTTATTTTTTAGTTCACTAGAAAAACATACAACTCTTAAATAAAAATAATGGTAGCATATTAGATATGTCATATATACTAGGGGTGAAATGGAGTTGGAAAAAAACTTGAATCTTATAACTTATCATAGGTCTTTGTTTTCATTATAGATAGAGTGGATTTCCTTTCATCATCTGGTATCAATCCGATTATTTCTAGGAAGAAATGTGGTATCATGGCAGAAATTATTACAAAGTATGCACAAAAAGGGTTTTCTGAAAAGGGGAAAAGAAATCCACACTCTAAAATATTTTCCAGTATTTTAAAGTATAGTGTTTTCTCCCAATGAGTTCAAAAAAAAATAAAACAAGAATTTAGGTTACACGTGTTTGTTATTGTTTTCTATTCATGTATCTTGCTTCTTATTTGTTCTCCAAATCCTCTCATAATATTAAGGAAAATATGAGATGAATACTCAATTATTTCTTCTTTAAATTATGGTTTTACGTAGAATGTTACAGGAATTTGACCAGATTCTTAAATGTTCAAAGCTGACACAATCCTTTCACCCCCTAGTAGTTGGAAAAGTGGGTGTAGGAAGGAGAGAAATTTAATAAATTTAACTACAATAGAAAGTTGGTAGGTGCACCCTGGAAAGTTCTTTAAGACCATTAAACACTACAGAAACACCAAAATACCAATTAGCTAGGAAAATACTTATGAAACAGTTAGAATAATATTTATGAAACATTAGAATTTTTTTATTTATAATTATGAAACATTTATAAAAATATTTTTGATCATGTTTTATTTATGTTTATTGATGGGAGAGGGAATAAACACCCAACATTAAAAAAATGCTTTCATACCATTGGTTGATGGAGCTTTAGTCTCGAGGATTGGCTATGTAAATGTCTTTATACAAATTATCAAACTTTATCAAAAATAATTATGTGTTGGTTTCATAATTGACACTCTTTTATGTGTACATTACATATACAGAATTTTATATGCAAGATTTCTCATACCATAATTGGTTGCAAGAAAAATAGTGTTATGTTTTGGTACCCATGGGAGTGACTCTAACTTTGATGTAGCTGTAAATGTGTACCTAGTATAAGGGAATGCATTAATATTCTTAGAAGTGCCCACCAAAATTGTGTCACAGTTCTCATTTATGTCGGTGGTGTATGTAGATTTCGAGAAAGGAAAAAATATATGTTCATATTACATGTATACCAAGCGAGTTAAAACTAACTCAAACATGGATGAAAAGTATCTTAAAGCACAATTTTACCTTGTTCAAGAAAATGTTATTTATTTTGAACAAGTTTCTGGTTGTGAAACTTAATCAAAGTATAAGTGCTTTGAGACATGCCTTCACCCTTGTTGCAACCTACTTTTCCTAATGGGGACCTAACACCCTATCTCATGAAATTTTGATAGTATATGATAGATTCCACATCTATAACAATGTTAAGGACATAGATTATATGTTCATCTTGGTTTAACAACCAAAATTATGATTATATTTTACCAAAATATATTATCTTGAAGTGAAATATCATGCTTAATTATATATCTATGAGAACAAATTTTCTTTCATTCCATAACTAAATTTGCATGCTATAATTTGTATTTGTGCATCCTAACATAATAGTTCTAGGTGTGAACATTCTGAAGGTCGGGCCTACTGTGATTCTACCTTTGGAAATAGAAATATAAATAATGCATTGTGGACATCAATTTCTTATCAAGAACATCCATGTCATGCCCTCCTGTCTCTAATATTGTTTCTCTTCCCCAATTGAATAATTCCAAATGGAGTCCTACAACCATCAAATCTGCAAAGTTTTACTTCCTTCCTTAAACTGTAATGTTTAGACATTTTCCATAGTAAGCATAGTTAAGTGTTGGGGAAGCAAAATTTAAGGACCCAACCCTTCATTTTTTATAATTGGTTACATAGGTGTGACTCCAATATATATAGTTAGAGATATCTAGAATAATTTGTACCTTAGTGGATTGTGTAATAAACCATCACCCTCATCAATTAGACTACAAAATTTTCAATATTTCCTTTCATTTTTACAAAACCTCAAACAATTTTAGGAGTATACAATGTAATGGGAAGGAAAAGGGAGTGGTCAACAATGGTGACTATTTTTATTAGTTTTTTTGGTGTTTAATGGTCTCAAGGATTCTTTTTATCCTTTAACATACCAGTGAACACCTACCAAATTTCTATTGCAATTGGGCTTACTGAATGTATATCCTTCCTAGCATACATCCTTCCAATTGCAAGAGACAGAGGGAGTGTGTCATCTTTGAAGCTTAGAGACTCTAGCCTAATTCCTACTCATAACCAAATACGTTAATGGGATTGGTGGAGGTCAAATATGTGCATGGAAAGCTATTCTCTGAACTATGCTCAATTTGAATCAACTAAATCCTTGTGCATAAAATCATGTATTTTCATTGATATCATTTACATCAACCATGCTTTTGGTATTAAAGAAACAAATGATTCATTGAGTAAAAATGATGATTTTTTGGGTAAAATGAAAGAGGCCTTGGGAGAAGTGTTGGTGCCCTACCATTTCATGGCAAGGATAATGAGATTAAATGCAGAGAAGGGGAGGTTGGAGATTGAATGTACTAGCATTGGGGCCATGTTTGCAGCTACTTCATGTGACCATACTATTTTTTACTTAGGGTATTGTTGTTGCAAATCAGCAGCACCCCCTGGATGTTGATCAGATTTCTAGTTTGATCATTCTAAGCATCCAGTGTGATTGCACAACATTGAATCCTTTCTCCAAGTGTGGGAGTTGAAAAATGAGAAAGGAATCTCCAGAGAAGGCTGGTTCCTATTCCTCTGTTCAGATGCACACAAAAAAATGTAGAGGGTTTACTCAAAAACCTAATCTAGCTTGCCAAGGAGATAGGGGAAGAAGATGCATAAAATAAACCTAAGCTAACAGAGGTGATGCACCGAGGAATGAAGAACATCTGTCTTGCCAATAAACACAAACCATTAA
The DNA here is from genome assembly GCA_019776745.2 of Taxus chinensis. Taxonomy (NCBI): domain Eukaryota; kingdom Viridiplantae; phylum Streptophyta; class Pinopsida; order Cupressales; family Taxaceae; genus Taxus; species Taxus chinensis. The sequence continues at coordinate 23,123,243 of CM034146.1, forward strand.
AATGCAATGCAAGATCATGCACAGATAACAGATTTGCAATGAAAGATCGAGAGGATGCAAATGAACACATAGAGGGTTGAGAACCATCCACAGACATGCATTATTTTCTCCAAAGATGATACAATACACTAAAAAATGCCAGAGGCAAAGTTGCATTACAGTTTTAGATGGGAGGTTTGATCTCCACAAATTCACCTGCCAAAGAGAAGAAGGGAGGGGAAAAACAAGAATGTCCAACCTTTAGAAAGGAGCCCCTCCTTACAATTTATAGGAAGAATGAGAGAGAAAAGAGAGAGAGATTCCAAATCTACCCCAACCACCTCTAGGTTGCATTTAATTCATCTCATTATGATGGTAGGTGAGAACCCTAGCAAACCCAGAAAGTGGCGAACTGTATTTTGCATTTTTAAGAATTTGTTCTCACCCAATTAAAGATATCCAGTCTTAGTTGGACAAAGGACCTCGTAAGATTTCCGAAAATTCTAACCTTGCATGAATCTGAGCTCCCCGTGAAAAGTTATGGCCATCTGAATATTTGCGCCAGGGTCTGCTTCCTGTCAGCGCTCAAAATGTTGCGCCTCCTGAAGGTGCGCCATAGGCGCATCCATATTCATGTCGACATACCCTTACATGCACCAAGGCACAAATTCTGTCATGTCGACATTCTGTGTCATGCGCCCTTTACGTGCACCAAGGCGCAACTTCTGCCATGTCGACACTCTCCTACCTGCGCCAAGGGCGCATCCATTTTCATGTCGACACCTTCTATCATGCGCCTCTTACCTGCGCCAAGGGCGCATCCATTTTCGTGTCGACACCTTCTGTCATGCGCCTCTTACCTGTTCCTTGGCACATCCATTTATCTGTCAACATCCATTTTCATGCGCCCTTAACCTGCGCCTTGGCGCATCCTTTTTCATGTCGACATCCATTTTCATGCACCCTTAACCTGCGCCTTGACGCATCCATTTATATGTCAACATCCATTTTCATGCACCCTTAACCTGTGCCTTGGCGCATCCTTTTTCATGTCGACATCCATTTTCGTGCTCCCTTTACCTGCGCCTTGGCGCATCCTTTTTCATGTTGACATCCATTTTCGTGCGCCCTGTCATAATAAACATCAAGCTTTGAGCTTCCTTGGTTTCCATATTCTTCTGCTTGTCTATATCTACCTGGGGGGAAAGATATATACAACAGGTATGTTACTCCACCAAATACCAATTTTAGAAGTTTGGTACTATAACCCAATTATAACAAGCTATTTGAGCCATTAAGATTCCTTGAATGTGAACTATTTGACAAGGAGAAAAATAGTGGGCCAACAAGTCTCATCTTCTACATGCACGGTGCCACTAAACCTACATGCATGAACATAGAAGACAAGAAATGGTTGTGGAATTTATATTTAAACATACCTATTGAATTTTCTTGAAATTTTCTAAAGAGTTTTCAAAATATCTATTTTTAGCATATTCTACTACCATGGCATTCCAGGAGAACAAATTTCTTTAAGGCTTTCTATCAAATAGTTGTGGAATTTGGCTTTGAATCTGCCAATTGCATTTCCTTGAAAGTTTCTAAATCCTTTTCAATGAATCCATTTTTTATAGCTACAATCAATGTTGTCCATGTGAACACATCTCTTTGAAGAATTTTGTCAAAAAGTTCACTTTCCTTTTCTATGCTTCCACATTTTGCATTATGTCTACCAGAGTGGTTACAACTTCATATGACACATTTCCTCTATCATTTATGGTTTGATGAGTGTCCATACCCTATTCCAAATCCCCCATATTCGCATAGGAAAGAAGAATGTTGGAAAAGGTTGTGTGAGGATTTGATAGTAGATCACATAAGAAATACCTCTAGGAAAATTTGCAGTTGCACTCCTTTTTTAGTAGGAACCTAAAAATTCTTCTCCCTAAGTTCTTGTGTCAAACATTTATTAATATTTGGTGGGTGGGAAGAATTATAGAACATGAATATTAAATTTATTTGGATGTAGTTGGATTGAATTCCATTATGGCACATGCTCTTTGCATAGGCAAAAAATTACACCATCAGATACAGGAGATATATACAAAATGGGAGATGATAAAAGTAAACTATAGTAGAGTTTGGAGGGTAAGCTAGTAAATGACATCTTAATTTTGTATATATAGTCATGTGAATTCAGAGAAAATAGAGTATAATAAGGTTTAATAAGTGAATCTTGATGAATAAAATAAAACTAGTCTAGAGTTTTTTAAAGGTGAAATATAACCATTAATTTTATATTTCCTTTCTTGATCTTATAATAGGAGATGATTACAAATTTGGTATTTTATGTGAATGAGGAACTATATATGAGAATCTAATGTTTTTTGGGTTGTAGAGGGTTTTATAGCTTATGAAGGGCTACAAAAATGTATAGAGAGATAAGGGCCAACTAAAGACCTCATATAATCTTGAAAGAAGTTGATACATGTGTTTTGGGAGATGAATTTTTGGGTCAATGCATGGTGTTGTGTCCCACTTCTTGTCCCGAAAATGCGAGCCAAAATGGCAATTGCACATTTTCCAAGGTGGGTTCGCACGAACATACCCTTCGCGCGAACCAGTTTCGCGCGAAGAGACACGTAAGCCGTTATTTGCCGTGTGTCGCAATTGATCGGGTTCGCGCGAATAATGTTCGCGTGAATGGTGTTCGCGCGAACCCCCCCTATTTATACATTGGAGGCGCTGCGGAGGAAATCATTTTCCTCCGCCCCGCCTCCTTCGCGCGAAGTTTGTGCGACCGACCAGAGCCCACCACACCAGCCGAGAGCCCACCACACTAGCGAGCCCACCAGCAACGAAGCCCAGCAACGACAAGCCCAGGTATGTTAGCAAAATTGTACCCATTTTTTTAGCAAAATTGTAGCCATTAAAATACCATTTTTTGCAAAACCCTGGCTCGTTTTTTTTGGTAAAACCCCATTTTTTCTCGTAGAAATGAATTGAATGTGAAGGTCAACTCTGAAAATACCTAGTTGGTTGTTTTGTATGCTACATCCTTGTTACTTGTAAATGGTCTCTTTGAGAAACTCTGAGGGCAATAGGCAATATTTATACCCTTCCATTATGTACGTCCAATCAGACAATAAAAAGTATTCTTTTACCAGGTTTAGAGAAACTTGTTTTTTACAATGGACGATTATATTGTAGTTTCAAGCTAATTTTATCTAGCTTTATTTCTATTAGCTTTGATCCACGATTAAGGAAGAATTCATATGGTTGTTACCTGTACATTTTTCCAAGGTCCTGGTGGCATTGGGACATGGATGGTCTCATAATTACAATTCAGGCATGAAAACCTTTTCTGAATTCTTGTTGGGTTTCGCTCTTTTCATTCCAACTTTTATATATATATATATATATATATATATATATATATATATATATACACTTACAGAATACTTGTAGTCTGTGTGTGATTGGTTTTCCTTGTAAGCAAGCTACAATGAATTCAATAGTCAAGCTTTATTTTAAGGTGTAAATTTTATATATAGTTTTATGTTTTTGGTGTGGATTTATATTTATTTATATATTGGTTTTGAATTTAAATATGTATTCATGAATTTATTAGAAGTGAAATGGAATGGTATTTATATTTTAAGAGTTGTTCATGTTTAGGAGAATTCATTCTTCATAAATATGAATGGTCTATTTGGTACTCATTGTTTTTAATTTATTTCTTAATAATATGAATGGTTTAGGTCACTTCTTATATTTAGGTGACACTCATAAGGGTGAAGCACCAAACTTTCTGATAAGTTATCTATCAAAGTATTTAGAGAGACCCTAATTTTTCACCCTTACACAAGCATTGTGCAATGCACATCAATACTCATGAAATATGGTTGTGAACTAGTCATATTTGATTTAATATAGATTTGCTAGAAACTATTCCATAATCGGATCTCAAAAAATTATTACATAATTTAATCCATCGTAGAAGTACCACTTTTTAATTGAAAATATTGACAATTATAACAATAGTCCAAACTACGACAACATAAAAAAGAATCTAGAACATAATAACTACAACTACAATTTCAATCTTCTAAAATGGACCATTTGATTATCTTCGAGCTTTCCCATTTGCTTTTCAATCATTGTCATTTGGTGATCCAAATCAATGTTGTAAGCAAGCTCTTTCTGAGCAACCTGAAAATATTTTGCATTTGCTCTTCCACAAGTGGTTGATAACCAATTTTTTAGAAGACTTGGCAATCACATTATGAAAAATATTGATGTATGGCATAACTTCTTTCCAAGATAATGTGTTTCCAAAGATAGCACGAAGACTATTGTGAATAGAAATCTATGTCTTTTTAGTGAGCTTGTATTTCCAAAAAGTATGCATGATAGACTCGAAAAAAATTCTAACTAGACACTTAAGACAGTTGGTTACAAGAAATTGTATGTCATCGCCAATAGGTAGTGTGTGGAAGAACAATGGCTAAAAAACCTTTTTAGTCATGGCATTAGCTTTGAAATTGTAAATAGTAGCTCTGAGGTGCTACCATTTATATTCTTTAAGTTTACATCTTCATTTTGAGTCGAGTCTTTGTTCCAAGGACAAATCCAGGATGAATTTTCGATAAACACATTTATGCATGGAGTGATTTAACATGTTGTTGTTAGACCATGTCTAGTCCTTCAAGAAGTTGCATTCAACCAAGAGTAGACATCTTAACAAGGAGTGAGTCTTCCTCAAGTTGCAAAATTCCAATTATAGTTGTCTTGTCAGCTACACATAAGTGAAAAAAAACCTTTAAGAAATGCCAATGTTTCCATTGGTACCATTATAAGTGACACAAATCTTCAAACTCACATATACCTATTTTTAAAAGATGTTTTTATTTCAGCCTAGACTACAAAGAAGGGGAAGATTGTTGATTTACACGTCTATTCAACCAAATCGATGAAGTGGGAAAGCTAAGGCCATGTTAAAGAGATTTGTTATTCCATTCCAACAGCTCATAAATGTCACGTTGTGCTTTCCATGTACTATTTAACAATGCACAAACAAAGAGTTTGAAGTATTTACCAAGAAGTGGCTTGTTGTTCGTATTCACTTCTCTCAATGGGCCTTTAGAGGTAGCAGTAGATATCTTATGGCGAGTAAGAATTGTCCATGGTTTAGATTTGTTAAGAGCACGAATGATCCATTTAGAAATTAAACATTTACCTTGTGTCCAAGGATCTATGATGCCAAGACATCCTCTATATTTGAGTTTAATATATTGCTTCCATGACATGCCTTGGATACCCTTGTTGTCATCCCACTTGACCCAAATGAAATTTTCTAATGAGTTTGGTAAATTTTTTGTAGCATGATTTAGAAGGAAACTAGCATGTGGAGCTATAGACATGAGTTGCCATGAAGATCTTGTTAGCAAATTTGATTTTTATGGAAAAGGATAGGAATTTGGATCCCTAGCAGTCAAGCTTTTTATGAAATTTATTTTTAAAACACCTTCATGTGTCACTAAGAGAAAATCCAAGTCAAAAGGAAATACCCAAATATTTGGGGATTTTTTTATATTGAACTTGATGCTACACAAGAGGGATCCAATGGGGAGTGAGCTTAGCTTGAATCATAATGAATCTAACAATATGGAGCAATAATCAATGATCTTAGGTTTCATTCGTTTGCTACCTACACCGTCAGCAATACTCAGTAGATTACTGTGTTGTGTTGAATCTTGATAAATCATGCAAATAACTTGTCATCTGTTACAGTATTTACCACTATATAATCAGGACTTTAAAGTCATCTTTAAAAATATTTACCACTCTATAATCCGGACTAAAAAGATGTTTAAGCATTGCAAATTTTCTCTCATTTTTAAAAAAAGGAACAGGGCATGTAGGCAAAAATAAAATTACAAATTACAAATTCTTGAAGAAACTCAAGCTTAACTAGCCGTCTAAGCATTGTAAATTGTCTCTCTCAAATGTTTTTAATCAGTAGCCAAAATACATATATATTAAGGAAACTCAATCTTAACTAGCTGTTAAGGTATGCACACACTCCTTACTGGCACAATACAACCAAATTCTGCAGGAACCAGCAGAATATTTTGAGTTACATTACACTCATCTCCTATGGTAAAATTGTCTTGAGTCATCTTTCTTTGGCATGTACAGAGTATTACTTCCATTATGCCTGTATTTGCAAATGCCTTCTAAGATACAAAGGGAAGCTTATTCAAAACTTCAGCTCACGTTTTTCACATTGTTTCCAACCTGCAAGATATGGTTCAAATAAAGATTTATTTTGATACAATTGCCCCGTCTTCAGCAATCAAATCAGACCAAATCAAACCAGTTTATTGTTTCCCAAAGCCACAGATCAAAAAACTATTGAATACCTATGCAGGCCATTTCACACTTAGACTTTCACTTCAGAGCATTCTACATAGTTCAACACATTGCAGAAAAGTTGAATGTCTGCTCAAACATCTAACCTACACTGAAACTCATAACAGAGCATAGCAGAGCTTCAATTTGCAGCCAAAGAAGTGACAACTTTGAGATTTCCAATCAATTACTAGCGAAAGGGTCTTCGCGGGTCTGCATAGGAAAAGATACTCATCTCTCCACTCTTGATGGATGATTTGTCTGATCTCAACATAGGCGGATTAAATTTACAAGAAGGAAAAGAAGAATCTGACCCGCCTGTGCTCTTGGCATCTAAATTATAAGTAGAAAATTTCTTCTGCAATTGAAGATCATCATTTGAGGGCGGCCTTATCTTTGGAGCGCTGAAGGAGCGCGCTTTAGCCTTGACAGACTCTGTGGGGTTCATGTAATTCGGCCTTCCCATACTTTCATCTGATGTATTAAAAGTGTTTCTGGATTTTGAAGTGCATGATCCTCTTGATGATGTGGGGCTTCCATCAGATGGGTGAGAGGCAAAACCAGTAGGAGGAGGCTTTGCAGCAACACAGACAGTAACATTGTTCCTTTGAAATTTTACAATGCCTGGATCGTTTGATTTCCTTGGATGCTCACCAGTATCCTCAAATATTTTAAGGGACAGAGTCTCAGAAACATCTGCATGGGCATGCTCCTCCATTAGTCATTTTTCCCATGGTTTGGCAGCCATCCAGCGTTCCAACCAACTCCAGCCCCAACTATTTCTGTCTAGCTCAGGTTTTGCAATATATACTGGCACATTTGATCTAGAGTTACTCCTCCATTGCTGAAAAGAAGAAACCAGTCAATATATAAGCTACATCTGGAATGGATTCGTTAATGCAAAGCATATCCTTTACAGTGAACAGAAAGCTCGATATATGGGCTACAGAAAGCTACACATATAGGTTACTACTCCTGTCAGAGCATCTTACAGAGGATTCATGTACATTGGCATGGTATAAGGTGATTTTTAGGCAAACATAAATGCTAGCAACGTGAAGCAAAAGTCAGGCACTGTCAGAGAAATTATGTGACACAATCTCCATATCCAGGATGTATTAAAGAGCATTATAAAAAGGGCTTTCACTCCTTGTAGCATAAATTAATGAATTCCAATAAATAGGCAAAGTCTAGACAGTAGGATTCATTCAAGGATTTTGGCAAAGAAATTTAGAATTCTGAATGAAATATATGTTTGAATACCTGATGGGAAAGAGCATAAGTAATTGCTCGCTCCCTTTTGATTGCTCCTTCCTCTCATTTCAGTTTTGTGCGAATTTCTTCAAGTGTCCCTTGACTATCACACCATCCTTCCTAAAACAGACAATGCATTGCTCAAACAAAATGTACCAGACCCCCAATCTCTCCAACCCAAAAAGGGATCAGACCTGATCTAAAAATAAATAAATATGTTTTTCAAATATATCAGACACTGAAGATTAAACCTAACTTTAATTAAAGTAATTTTCAGAACTCTTTTATTTTTTTGGTTTGAGGTTGTTGGGTACAGGGTTTCAAACACTAGCCGAAGTTTATTAAGTTTCGAAGTCGAGCTCAGCTAAGGAGCACTAGTCACCATGACCTAAGAATTGCGCCTAAGAGCAGGAGAATTTATCCATCTTGCCAATAGGAGAAACCCAATAGTCTCTCGCCTCTGCATAAATGGCAAGAGTTTTAACCCTACCCATTTGGCCATCTACTTAAAATATCCCTGAACTTATTAAATCATAGCACTCAAATACCCCAATCCTAATATAGATAGAGCAACTTCTTTATCAAATTATTTAGAAATACCTCAGATTCTCTCAGTTTAGTCTCGCGGCTTCGATGTGCATCAAGTATTTCCTGCACTACCTGACCTTCCTTAGACATTCGAACATGGCGAGCCCTTACATGGGCCTGAACCCTGACGAGTGCTTGCATACACCTCAAAGTAACTGCTGCCTGCTTCCTTACCTGACGACCCCTAAACAATGCCTGGAGCCTCACCAGCCCTTTCAGTGCTCGTAGTGCTCTCCTCACCTGTAAAACCCAAAAACCAAATCCAAAAGAGTGACAATAATCCCCTTCAAAAATAATCAAATGAAATTCTCACAGACCTGTTATTGTTCATCGAGAATGGTTACCAAAAAGCCTCGGAATGCAGTCTGGATTTGAATGACAGCCCATTCCTGTCGTACAGCCTTGAAGTCCTTTGGAGGAGCCCTCACTATTGTTGCCACTGCAGCATTATAGGCCTCTGCAGCAGCCTCAGATGCAGATTCAGCAATTTCCACATTGAGATGTCTCGACTGCTTATGCCAACTTCCTTCGCTTCTTTCCCCTGACTCGTGCTCACCAGATATTTTCCACAGACCCCATTTTTTGGACTTGACATTGGTAAGCTTCTTCTGTTCATGATTCAACAATAGCAATCAATCAGCTTGCTTGTAAATGGGCAAATGAATCCTCCTTTGTAATTGGTTGCCCCCGTTTTGTATGCTACATCCTTGTTACTTGTAAATGGTCTCTTTGAGAAACTCTGAGGGAAATAGGCAATATTTATACCCTTCCATTATGTACGTCCAATCAGACAATAAAATTATTCTTTTACCAGGTTCAGAGAAAATTATTTTTTACAATGGACGATTATACTGTAGTTTCAAGCTAATTTTATCTAGCTTTATTTCTATTAGCTTTGATCCACGACTAAGGAAGATATCATATGGTTGTTACCTGTACATTTTTCCAAGGTCCTCTTGGTTGCCCCCATTGTTCAATGTATTTTTTTGAAGGGCTTCTTTTATGTGCTGCAAATTGTAACATAAAGGATCTTTTTAGTTTCTAGAAAAATGAGTATATTGTGTAGCTCACAGCTGCCTATGCCATACTAAGATCCCAATAGTGGCATAATTGTTGATTGGAGCCGAGATTGCAGAGTGCACTGCCAGAATAATTCATATCATGGAGATATTCCATTTTCACAAACCTTAATACTACTGCCACTGCTAGGAAGCTTTGCATATTTCTTCTGCAATATCTGTTTTAATGTGCCTTTAGGGCTGCTTCAAAGCTTCTAGATAATATAATATAAATATAAATAAATAAGAACTCATTGGTAGTAGTTTCCTCCTAGAACTCGTTGGCTGCATGTATGCCTACACTTGAGAAGCACATGCTTTAATGATATCAATGAACTTTCAGATTTTATTCTTGTATCCAGTAGCATCTAGCGGTTTTAGATAATGTATTGTAGTGATATTGTAAGGCACTACCAAAAACAATGTTAACAGAAGTAAGGATGGGAAATGTGACGGGAACAGGGTCGAGGAGGTTTGGTGTACAAAATGTACACACACTCATGTTTACATGAAATTACATTTTTTTAGGGATTTATCATTAACACGTATTGCTAATGGTTCAAATTTCATAAAAGGTTAGGCACGACTATCATCTTTCAGCAAAAACATGCTCATACATGTTATGTTTATCAGTGTTGCATACTGATAGGTTATAATTGGATGACAAACATAAATAATGGAACATACAGAGTTCAAAATTTTAAGCACAGAAAAACAAACATTAATAAGAAAAAAAGGAAAAGTAAATTTCAGTCATATGAGTTAAATAAGATAATGCCAAAGTTAAACTAGAAATAAAAGCTTCCTTGAAATGTAAAGTTGATTTATCCCTGATTTTGTATACAAACACTGTGATGACATCAATAATAGATTACAAATAATTTCAATGTTTTTGTGATTTTTAAGCATGCATAAGTGGTCAACTTGTACATGTGGAGATATAGATGCATTAGACATGTCTTTTACCGATGTGTTTTGTTGTTTAAAATTGGATTGGTGTTCTATTTGATTGTGCTAATTCTGTATCATATGCACAAAAATTGTGTTCCAGGGAAAGGTGAATCCCACTCAATGTGAGGCTTTGATAATGGTTTGTGCCCAGGTAAACTTACATTCTCTTCTAGAAACATTGCTTTGACTTTAAGATCATCTAAATGTATTCAAAACTTTTCATTTCTGAACTCTGCAACATCACTTGGTATATTTTGTTATCATTGTGATTTGTAATTTATGTAATTTATTTTCTATATTAGTTGCATTGAAGCTTGAAAATTTCATATTTCTATTTTCATTAATATAGGAGAATATCTTAGGAATTTTTTTTAATTAAAAGTACTATTAATTAGAATTTTACTTTCATTTTTTTTACAGTCATGGCTTCTTCTGGAACTCCTAATTTGTTTGAGAGGACCGATTTAGAGATTGCAAAATTGCAATCTATTCTCGAAAATCCAACTACAGTTGGGCAGTATAAAGCCCATTGCGAAAAAATACTGGTTGATCTTCGTAGAATAGAGACAAGTTTGAAAACATATAATCCATTTGATTCTGAATCAATAAAAAAATTTATGGATTCACTAAAATCAAGTGTCTCAGGAGATGTAGGTTATAATGAGATTACATCACGAATTTCTGATAAGGAAGTCGTTAAGAGGTCTTGTTGGAGTTTTTATGCAGACAAACGGAAAATAAGGGCATATTATGTAAACAAATGTTCATGTCCTTTATGTGCCCCTTTGATTTATCCTAGATTTGTGGCCTCTCAAGGCCAATTTCCAAATAATGACCAATTACCGTTATACTTCATAATGATGCTACATGCTGAGGTTCACTTAAACCTAAAGGTGAACTATTTAGACATCCCTAGTTATTTGGGGCAGGGGCGTGGCCGTATTAGCCACAGGCAGGCATATAGAAAGGAGGGAGCTCCTGCAGTTGTTGACGCGTGGCAGCTTGTACCAAGGCCACAACCATTCTTATCAGGCTTTCAGGATGTCGTAGCACCTGTCGTTATGACTGCACATGAGGCTGCTATCGAGGGTCTTGCTGGCATTGCTCGCGAGACCCAATTGATCTCTTCTGACCGTGTGGGTCAGTACCTTCAGAGACGCGATACTAGCAGTGGAGGTGCTAGTAGCACCAGTGATGCACGCAGCGAGGTATACGCTCGTGCATCTTTGATTTCCCCAGATGACTTTGAGCTAGTTACAGATCCCGCTCAGGCACGTCGGCTAGGATGCATCATGGCTGCTGACTTGTTGCGTGCGTATGAGGTGATTGCTCGGCATTGCAGCATTCCACTATCGGGGGTTTTAGATTTTATAGAGCATAGTGGGAGTGTATCTTCTAGTCAGGGTACTACTGCCGCTGCTACAGATAGACTTCCTGTTGCTGGGATTGTCACACCTGATGTTCAGCACATTTCTGATTTGGTGTGTGAAAATTAAACCTTTAATATAATTAAAATTTATTTTAATTGATCATTACTTTACAATTTATTAATATTAAAATTAAACATGTACTTTTGTGTTTAGGCTTCTGCTCCAGTGTGTGGAGCTTCACAGCCCACACCATCTACCCGTGTCACATACACACAACTCTTGACTGAGCACAACATGGATCTCGATGTTTCGGGTCTGAGTCAACTTGGCTTAGTTGGCGACATATTTGCTGGTGTTGAGGTCATGGATGACAATCCCATACATTTGGAGACGCGTTCCGCAGAGGTATAAATACATGTGTTTTAATATAATTAATATTTAATCTAAATTGAAATGTTAGAAATTAATGAACTTTATTCAAAAAACTTATTTATCAACTTCTTACATTTTATTTATTTTGTTTCACAGGGATCTACGAGACAGAGATCTACGGGTAGCGTAGATACTCCCAACATCCGTGCAGGGACAAATACTGAGGTAATCAATTGTACATATCAGTTATATAATGTATTGAATTAATCAAGAAATTGTTGTAGATTTCTGCTTATATATTTTAATATATGGTACATGCTATATATAGTTTATGACATGTATATTCCTTTTTTTTTTAACATGCAGGGTGTAGCAGAGCGTAGTGAGGGGTCTGGCACTCACCCTAGTGCACGGAGGAGACTTCAGTGATATTTTATAGATTTCAAACATTTTAGACATACTTTTAGAGATTTTAGACATGTATATATATTCATACTCATTCTAGACATTATTATTATATTTTGATATATGTCTTAGACACGTGTATTTACAATTATGGATGTGAATATAAGACACCCCCTTATCTTTCATTTTTGTCTCTTGATGATATCATAATAGGTATATAACTAGCAATCGCATGTGTTTCATGAGATGTGAACGCCGAACGGTATATGTTATTTGATTTAGAGGCATAGTTATGTGAAGGTTGTTTCTACATTTCAGTCTTGCTCCTTGCCAGAGATTCCTCATTTTCAACCATTGACTAACATCCTTCCAAATCTGTTGTGAGAATGGACCCTGTACAAATAGATGGGTGGTTCTCCATGCTAAATAGATGGCTTGTTCTCCATGCTAAATTTATCAGATGAATCATCAACAAGTGATTTGGTTTCATCTGCAATACATTCATTATATTGATGGAGAGATAGATTTGTAGGGTAGGGATGGGCGAGTGCCTCTACTCTACACATAGTGGTATATAGATATAGATACCTATTGGTTCACTTTGTCAGATTGCAGCAACTAAGAATAATAAGGCAACAACATCCATAGTTATGCTTGGAAGACCAAGGGTCTATGATATATCTAGATGGATAGCACATGCCCAACTATTATATAAGCCATAGCCAAGACAAAATGACTCCTATACCATTGTAAGAAGGATCCTCGATTGTTTTCCAGATGCTGGAGGTGACCAGACCGTATATAGCCTGGCCTGGAGGGTCTGCTCTGCTACTCGAGAAGCTGCATGCTACAATTTAGATTGTTGGAAAAACCTGTGGAGTAGGATATCCCTACATAGACTTTAAATTCCATGCAAATTAGGAAATTGGAAAAACAAATGGAGGATGAGGTTGATGGAAAGGAGGTTTTTCTAGCTGATATATTTGGTTCCCCACATTAACAGATGAAGTAACTAAAGAAGAATCAATCTTAAATCATCATGGAAGGCCATTTATGAGGGTAGGAGGAGGTTAATCAGAAACAAAAGGATACCACTAAAGCATTTTGTGTAAACTATGAATCATAGCACAACGTAATTGTTTGAAAGTAAACAGATATCCTTGTAACCCTGTCATAAAGGATTTAAGAGGGAATAAAATAGTTCCATAACTTCTCTGAGGATTTTTCTACCCAAAGAGTGCTTTACATGGAAGTTATGTTCATATGACCAAAAAGACCACTCCTAAACATGAAGGCGTTGTTGAATAAATATTTATAGCAATGTTTATCTTGTAAACATATTGATATTTTTCCTGGTTTGTGTGTGAATTTTGTCATTAGGCTGCCACATGTTTAAATTGTTGCAGTCAACAGGTGATGTCTTTAAGTTATGATTTAAAGTCTATTTGATTAAAGCAATGAGTCATGAGGTTTGAATCCATTCCTCAAGGAAGACTCTTGGAACACAGGGGGGTTTGTTAGGACTTGTGTTCCAAAGGTTTAGTTTGTTATCATTCGTGTATGGGGCAAACCAATCACTTTAGTTTATTGCTAGTAGATTATTCACCTAAGTCTATAGTAAAGTGTCCCAATATAAATTAGTTTGGGCCCGTTGAACCAAATGTAAAGCTGATATTAGTGAGCCCAAATTCTAATAGAAGAAACTAAGAACTTCCTCTTACATTGAGTGAAGTAGCTCACCAAAAATGATTGGGATGTGTTCTATAGAACAATGGCCATATAGTTAGTAGTTTTACAATTCTAGGGAAAACTAGTAAGTAATAGATAAATGTTTTCTACTGATCCTATCATTTGTATCAGAGCAGGTTTGCTTGTAGACACAAGATGTTTTTTTGATTTCCCAGGGGCAATACTAATTTGCTTGGTTGCCCTGCGGATGGTAGCCTTTTGAAGTGCATATTAGTTTGTAACGTAAAAGCAATTATTTGTTGTGATAGTGCTTTGCGGAATCTATAGCTATTGTTTTTTATCCTTCTGTGTTCCCTAGGATGTTATAGGGTATCCTAGAGGACAGTTTGAGGATGATGCTTTTGTATTGGTATGGTGAGAAAGAAAAGAACAGGACTACCTTGTTGCTGCCAATCACAAACATCTGATCTTCCACAATTCACTGCAGCTCATACTACCAATGTCATTGGTCCCAACCATGAGTTTCCAAAACAGGTCGCTTACCAGCCATTGATATAGATTCAGTAGTCAAGATACTGATCACCTATGATGAAGGATTTTCCATCTCTTGCCGTCCTTTTTAATGTGTCATGCAAGTTAGCTGTAGCTTATCATACTCGGATTCATCTTCTTCTGTGTCAGAAACATCTTTATCAACTCCTATGTATTTTATTTAATCTTTGTTATCACTCCCCATAAATTCTGCGCAACGTATCTTTGCCCATTCACATCAAAGCTCTTTGGTGCATGGTTTTGTAGCCATATCAAGGCCATAGAAGTTTATCAGTAATTCGGTTGCAGAGTTTTGTTATTTAGAAAGTTTATCTGTATTCTTTGTTTATTAATAGTATGTGAGTCTATGATGCTTAAAAATTAGTTATTAAAATACCTTAGTGTTGAATTATTGAATCACCAGTCTTTGTAATTTAATTATTTTCAATGGACAACAGACCTTGTTGTTATAGCTTCAGAAGACAATAATCGAGACTAGTCAATGTCTATATAAGTCTGAGTCTTCCACCTGTCTAGTTGCATATGCATTAATAAATATCAAACAAAAATTGGCAGTCAATAATCTGTGTATGTCATCAAGATCACAAGGAATCATTGCAAAGCAAATACATTTAATTGATCAGTTAAGCACCATGGATCCACTAACTAGAAATTAGATCGTATTACCACCTAACACTGCCAAGTTTGCAAATGGAATTGTTCAAACCAATATATCAGTACATACCCCTTGAAAACCTGATAGCATCTGAGTAGCAAGATCCATCTTGTTAGTCAGTGTCACTACCTTGGAGGTTTGAGACAAGGAAGGAAGGAGGTCCATCAACAACCTCAAGTTCATAGCTAACTCAAAGGCTGTGTACTGCAGTAGTGGCAAAAAAATCTGTGCCAAACCGACTAAAGATGACAAGTTTCCATTCGCCAATGGTGACTATCTTATACTGTTTGTGATCAATTGGCAGTGATCTAGAATGGTGGCTGGTCAAATTTAGCTGATCACATTAGCTGATCAAATTTGGTGTACCTTGGAGGAGTGAAACTAGGGAGGAGGTCCCTGGACACCGAGAATACCATTTATAAATTTGAAGCTAGATGGAAAATTGAGACCCACAACCAACCCAAAAGGAAGTCGCCCTCAATTACCAATTTATAAATTTGAAGCTGGATGGAAAATTGAGACCCACAACCAACCCAAAAGGCTCGGCCACTTATTAGAAGCTTTGGGGATTGTGAGGGAGGGGGCGTGTAACACTCAGTTCTATGCATATCTCAAAATGCTATCTGCTCCAGCTATTCAAATTTAAGTTAGCCCATTTGTTCTTCTATGCATCTCTCAGAATGTTATCTACTCCAGCAATTCAAATTTAAGTTAGCCCATTTGTTGGTATGCAATAATGGCAAGTCTCCATAGTCCCTACTCTGCATATCTAGCCGTCAAAATACAAAAACATACCCCCGGGTGTCTTCTTGATGAAATGTTTGACTGATCGCAGAACTTTCTCATTGTCTGTAGCATGCATCATCAATTTATTTTGTAATACTGCCCCGTGTGCTAGTAATTTACATGGCTTCCTTTGATTTTGGGTAAGGTGCATGCAAATACTACAAGTATTCCGTTTGTGCAACCTCAAGACCCCACAGGAAATGTTCTGCTCTCTAATATATTGAAATGAAATAGGAAGTCTAAATCTACTAGAATCAAACAGGTTTGCGGGCTGAACTAGGAATTAGAGATGATATATGGACTAGCTATATTTCTTTGGTATCTGAATAAATTTTTCACCCTAGTGACTGTTAAAGTAGCCTTCTTTATCTAAGGATACAGATGATAGCCATCTTTCATCCTGTGTTTGAGCTCTGCACAAGTTTGATAATTCACGGGACTATATCAAAGCAGAAACTCTGCATAAGGAATAATAAGTCAACTGAAGCAAGTTTTTGCATGAATTCACAACAAATTATTTTGTAAGCTGGAATAGGAGACATACAGTTATCGTGGGATAGATTTATGAGAAATTATCTTCCTTGTTTCAGTCTTAACTACGTTAAAATGCCCCTACATTTATCATTGAAAAATCCTCATCCGTTAAAAAAACTTTGGAAAGTGGGATTGGGTGAGTGAAATTATAAGGAAAATAATATTATAAATGTCATTGACAATACCTGGAGCCCAACTGATGAGAAAGTAGTGTACAAATGTTAGAAGGAGAAAGTTGGAGATGTGGTGTAGTGAAATAAATTGGATCCCATTGAAGAATTCTGGTTGGATCCCACCTTTTGACCAACACGTGAAAAGAAAATGCCAAAACATACACAAAAAGGGTCCTGGGGTGATGAAGTGTCTTGTTTCATTTGTCACATGTATGGCAAATTCCATAACAGGAGGGTTTCTGACTCTCCAATATACCCAAAAGTTGAATGGAACCACCCTAAGCTCTTGAGCTCTCTTAGAAACTGTACAGATCTGTTTACAAGAATTTTTTTGTGTTAGAAAGGAGCAAAGAGAGCTGATTCTGTTACAACTTTAGACTACTTGGAGTTCTTCAAAATTGAAATTTGCTTGAGACAGTATTCATTGGTAAAGTCCAGGAACATCAGATAATCTTATTCAATCTTTTAGCTATATTTTCATGCTTTTATTTTCAATTGAATTCCTTAAGTTTCTCTGTTGCATGTGTGGCATATGTTCTTGAGGTAAAGTTTAACTTTACAGTTATCACATTAGTCTAAGGGAAGCTAAGCAAGGCTAGGAGTAATTTTGATACAGATCTTAGTGGGTAAAGTCTTCTAATATCAAGTTCTGTTCAATATATTATGTAGAAGCTGACCTGAACCTTGTGCCATTGTTTAAACGTGTGATTCAGACTATAGAAAGAAAGTGAAAAAAGATTATATTAATGACCAGAGAATCATATTCTCCTGTTAATAGAGCCTATTTAGCTTACTTTCTCATGGGTAATTATATGGTGAAACTGTAGCTGAACTAGTAATATCATTGCATCTTTCATATTGGATCTTTTGGACCTTCTCTTTTGGGTTATTCTTTTCTGTAATTATATTGTGCTATTGGGCTTAGATAGTATCAGATCTATATTGTAGTTCAATTTATCTTGACACTACTTTGGATTTTTTGGTTTTCTACACTTCAATGAAATTAGTTACTAATTCCTTCATCAGCATTGACCGCCATAAATATTATATATTGACAAGAAATGATATGATATTTAGTTGACGGTGGGAATTTTTTGGCTTAAGAATGCCATGATACAAGTAAATGTCAATATCGTCCTTTTGAGTAGAATGCTTAAATGCTTTAGTCATTTTCACCATGAGCCTGCTATATCAATTTATTAGAGTCACTTCTAAAGTTCATAAATATCAACATGTGGGTTTTGCCCCTATTCTTAAATCTGATGGCACATCAAAACCAGTAAGATTAAAAACATAAAGCAATAAATTACTCTTAAATGTCATTTGCCTGTTATAAAAAGAATATACTGATATTTTGATGCAAAAAGTTCTAGTGCAACTCAAACCACAAAAAATGTCTATAAAATCCTACCACTTAGACATCAATGTAATAGTCAGAACCTATGTTACAAGCTATGCTGAATTTTATGGAAAATGTTTGAACTTTACCGAACTTTGTTCTCGTTGAACATGAACTCAAATTTTATCCATTTTTTTACATGGGAAGTTTTTGACATGCGTTTGTGCTATTTTATAAATTTGTATATATGCATATATCGAGTGAAAGCAATAAGTTTTCTCTACTTTGTTCCTCTTAGCATACTTAAGCAGTTTTCTTTAGAAAATTAAAATGATAAAAAATTCTGTTATTTGAACTTAAAGATGTTTGTTTTTCCAAACTTAATCCATTGTCACGAACTTGGACCAAACTTTACTTACGTTCAGATCATGAAGCCGAACTCAAACTTTACTTACATTAGAACTAGAAGCATGACACTTCCTAGTATCATCTCTCAATTTAAATCCAAGAGGACGACATGATGAGTGTTAGGTTAAATTTAAATCCAATTGATCTTGTAGAAATTATCTCTATTCCTTCTAGGGAAAAATAAAGCGGTGAATACAATGGGACTCCCAGTGAAACCTAAACTCACCCTAGATTCATTCCAACCTATTTTGATAACCAAGATATGGATGATAGTGCCTTGAATGGTCTTGTGTGTGTTTGTGTGTGCATATATATGTACATATATATATACACATATATGTATATGTATATGCATACATGTGTGTGTATAACATATACATACACACTATACATACACATACACATACACATACACATACACATACATGCATAAATGATCATTCAAGGTATTATAAAATCAAAGTAGTAAAGAAAAATGTGTTGCTCTAGAAAACCCAAGCCAACTCAATGATTTAATCACTTTTTAAAAATATCTTTTAAGACATACTCATGAAATAGCTGATATGTTGAGTGTAATAAATGAGATTTGGTTTCGAAATATCTCAAGAAGATGGTCTTGGTGGCGATGGAACAAAAAAAATTGTATATAAAAAAATAATCATAACAAAGCACACAAGCATAAAGGTAGACTAAGACGAAGTAGAAAACCATTGAGAGCTCTAATACCATATAAAAGTTAGGAAAACTCATCCACCGAATCACTTATGCGCTCCATGAATGCATTTAACTAAGCCACAATAAACATATGATTGAACTTAGGGAGCATTCACACAAATTTGAATTTGTCTCTCATTCATGCGATTAATAGTGTACAATATGGAACTTCTATAAATAATAAGGAAATTTTATTTTACAATCACCATATAGTTGTCTTGAACACACTATTATTTAAATTGCCTAAATATGCACTCAAAAAATGGTTTGTGCACATATCTCTCAAACATCTAAACAACCTCTCTAATTTAAGCTTAACCTCTCTAATTTGAATTAAATCATAAAAAATATCATCAACTCTCACCTAGGTCACATGTTTAAATAATATAAACTAGCAATCGCACGTGATGTGTGCGATGTTAATGCCGAAACAGACATATTGTTGAGCGGAAAAGGAAATTGAAATGGAGAACAAAGCACCGTAGTTCGATCGAATTCGACAATGAGAAATAAAGGCAAACCAGGCAGGCAGAACAAATTGTCGTAAAAAGTGTCAATGATAGACTTAATAGCATCATTTACAAGACAAGGTTTGAACGCATAAATTTATGGAAAACATGAATTTCTAGTTGACACAGAGAAAAATGTAATGTTGCAATTGATCCATAATCAGCCTATCATGAGTCAATAAATCATGTTTATACCATACATACTTCCATGTAACAACCATATCACAATACTTGTAAACCATAAACCATCTCACAACAAGTAAGAATCACAAGTATTAAACAACTTTATTGTATAGTGGTCTCCATAGTCCCTTCAAGTAGAAAATACAATGCTATCTAGCTTAATAGTTTATTACCAACAAGGTTTAGTAATTTATTCCATGTCCTTCTATATAATACCAAGTGGCTCTGCTCGTTGTTCAATGACTTGTAAAAGTTTTTCATGGTCTTCTACATCTAGTCTCCATTTTTTGCGTTTACTATTTGTAGTCTTCACCTGCTGCAATTGTAACCCTGTAGCAATTATGTGATGGGTGTAATGATACACCTTTTTGTCTGGTTTGTAATCAACAAAGTGAATCCCACTTTGGAGGGCTTTCACTTGTTGTAAGTATGTTCCCTGCACTACAACTGAGCCAGTAAAAAATGTTGTCACTTCACTTGTTATTTCACATGTTAGCTTTGTTCTCTCCTCTGTGCAACGCAACAAGTAGTACTCCACTTTCTCAATATTGGCTTCTTCAGCAATGACTGCAAATACATCTCCTACAACAAAATGCAAAGAAACATTCAATGATCGGATGTATAGTATAAATTATATACATATATATTTAATTATCAAATTATACTTGATCCTTTCAAATAAAACATACCTTGTTTAACCAGTCCAGATATGTGGTCATAATCAGTTGAAATTAATGGCACATCTTCAAAACTATCATCATGATCTGATCCATATGTGTCATCCACAACTAAAGGAACTTGCTTCCACTCACCTACATACCCATGTTTTTGACTATTGCACTCTGAATATGATTTGTTCATGCATTCATAACAAAAACAAGAATAATCTCTTGTACAGATTGTCCAGTTATTACTATCCATAGTCATCAAAGAGTGCAAAGACCTAGAATTGGGAATCCTTTCACATCCATACTTTGTCCTCCGATCAATACCTTCATTTAATCATGCTCAAAAGATCAATAAAGTTTAAAACAAACAACAAAAATCAGAATAAAAAAATTTAAAGTTAGTAACTTGTAGTTCACTTAATAAATCACATCAAGATTTACATATCTATGTTTTAAATGTGCATGTACCTGTTATCTCCCAAAATACTCTGTGTGGGGTTGAAGCATGTGATGTTGAAGCCTGTGAGGTTGAAGCCTGTGAGGTTGAAACCTGAACTGCAAAATGTTTCTTACACCATTCAACAACGGTGTGGGCATCAATCAATCGATCTCCCTCATAATCAAAGCTTTGTTTCTTTAGAGCACGTTTGATGCATGCACCCGCACCATCGTGTTCTCCCTTCCCATGACCACTCTAAAAAAAACTCCATAAATGAGGAATTTTGTGATGACGATGATAACGACTGAGTGCAAAGAAAGGGCGAGAGGATTTGAATTGTGATGCGCAACCATCTGACCAAACAAAATGGTGATCTATTTGTATTCCTCGCTGATGAAGATATTGAAAGAACAAACCAAAACAATGTTGCACAAAGTGGGTGTCATGTTCCTTGTCATCACTTATATAGAAGTGATACTCCTTCTTGATCATTCGCTTCACATATGTACTTTCAACCCCATCCAAATCCAATTGTGCATGCCTATAAAATACTTGAACCATGATAGTAACCTGGTCAGTATGATAATACTGTGTTTGAATTTCTTTTTGATGAGAAAATGAGTAATTCTCAGCAAAATCAACCACGGACAATATGGAACCAATAGGGAATGTGTCCCTATTAGTCTTGAATTGTGTAGCCTGCCACTTTGAATAGTGAGAATGTTTGATGTACGGACTAATTAAACTTCGGAAACTTTGCATGAATGTAGCAATGGGGATTTCCTCTTCTACCAAATCCAACCTGGTTGCATCTTTTCCAAGCCTTGTTGAATATTTTATGTATTTGAACCTACAAAATCAATTCATAACATGGAAAAATTGTCATGTATTCATTTGCAATAAAATAAAAATCAAAATAAAATCTAACATCCAAATTTAAAAACATAAATTTATATATATCACCTCTTGCAAGCAACCAGGTTAACTGTGTCCAAATCTTCATTTGTTTTTGGCAATAATTTCAAGTCCCCACACTTGTCACAGACACCTTTGATGCAAGTCATATGATCATCAACATGATCATCAGATACGTTGCAAATAATTGAAGTTATGAATTCACTGACACGTGTAGGTGGGGCAATTTCTTCTCGTAACTTTCTATACACCTGAAAAAAACATAGATTTTGAAATACATTAATTTTAAATCACATGTCTCAAAAAATGATATTTAAACAAATTTTAAATATATAGATATAAATGAAAGCACGCCTCAAAATATATATACATTGAATCTATAAATTTTTATGTACCTGATAGTGATAATCAAACTCAACGTGATAGCGACAACAACATGTGTCAAGGACTTTATCAGCTCGCACATACCAAGGCTTCAAATTTTCAAACATTCGTTGTCCAATCTTAACATCTGGATTTTCTTCTGTAAACTTTATGTACATCTCATGTTGAGTTATTTCAAGCCAATGTTTTATATGTTCGTCATAGTTATTGCGAGTTACCCTATGTTTTAAAACATCCCTCACATTCGGAGAAGGACGAGTCCTCTCAGTCCAAAAATCAGAAACTATCTTCACAATATTATCCTCTATTTTATCAGAACGTGGATTTCTACACATTAGTGCCCAATTTCCTTCCATAGTAGAGTCATCCAATGTCTTCCTCCTTTTTGCATACCTGCTAACCGTCTTTCTAGATAAACCCAATGCCTTGGCAAAGGCGGTAACATGACGATTCTTTGTTGTATCTTCACTTACAACTGAAGTTAATATTGCTCTACGAGAAATACTCTTATCAGCAGACCTAGTTTTTGTACCCAAAGAACTTATTCCTTTAAAAACATTCCCAACAAATTCTTCTTCTACACGTTTTGAATTTTTCCATCCAAAATCAACACCTAACAATTCTAATGTTTCCCTCATATCAACATGATTCAAGAATGTAACCAACAAATGTGCTCTAGCAACTGTAGTCAAATTAACAAATTCACCATATACTATCTCTACACTTTTTGCTGTTTTCTTTCGTGATAGTGGTTCTTGTTCGGAAAATTCTTTTAATTTTTGTAAATCCATCTTCACCAAGTGTTTCACATTCTTTTTGGGAAGTAATTCCATAACTTTTGATATCACTTCAGCATAATGTTGCGCATCATGATCTGTGTCCATAAACATACACATGGGATCCTATCAAAACCCTTGCCTTTACGCAATCTAAAAAACATAAATTATCATATTTAAACCTTAGAACTAAAAAAAAAATTAGGATCTATCAAGGGTTTCTATACATATGTACCAATTTTTGCAGCGTTGTCTTTCACTTGTTGTGTCTTCTCTCTCTCTCTTTGTGCCCTCCTACGAACAGATCTTCTAGCATTCTTCTCTGCATTCTCTTCCTCGGTATATTTTCGTTTCTCATTCTTTGCATTTCCCATGATTCATCCACTTCAATAATTTTCACCCGCACACATAAATCGTGATAGATCTGAATGTGTAAGAGTAAACTCGATACAAAACTATATGTGCATGCAACTCTATTTATATACAAATCTCAGTAGAAATTAGGTTATTTTTAATTTTAGTTTTCTATAACTTTAAAACAACTTTTCTAAATTTAATAGAATTTATATTTAATATGTAAAACAACTTTTCTAATTTAATATTACATATTTTTGGTTAAAAACAATTTTAAAAAAAACACACTTACTTTAAAACACAAAAAATATGTAAAAAATTAAATTTAAAACATAAAAAGCGAACAATATTAAGTAAGTAACTTGTAAAACATTAAATTTAGAAGGGGAGACGCAATTGCGAATCATTAAATCTAGAAGGAGACATTTTGGCGGCGCTTTGGTGGCGCGAAGGGGGTTCGCGCGAACCCCATTTCGCGCGAACCCCATTTCGCGCGAACCCTGGTGAGTGGCAGTGACGTGGCGCCTGATTGGCACATTTTGGCTCCAAATCCTTTTGGGGGACAATTGTGAGCCAAAATCTGCCACTCGGGTGCCACGTAATTAGGGTAAACGAAATAGTTAACTTACAAAATTTTGACACAAAATTCATATTTTTATTGGCTTTCTAAAAATGTAATTTTCATTTTTTAAAAATCTGTTTTGCTATTTATTTTTTAATTTTTACTAACATACGGTATTTTAGGACAATCAATAGTACACAATCAACCAAATTTGAAAAATAGTACAATATATCAAAAAAAATTGAAAAAAATATACTTAGTATTTGTTGAATTCTTCTTCTTGCCTGTGAAAAAAAAATTAATTTCGATATAAATATTAAAAGTTATTGGCATTGAAATATGGACGCCATTTATTTTAAAATATAGTTACTAAATAATTAATTAAAAAAATATATAAGTCAAAAAAATATGAAATTTTGACAGCACGTCAAAATTATAATCTTGAACATATATCTAAAATTTCATAGTGAAAAGATAAGTTTTCATTTTAAAAAACCACCGGGGGACAGTCATTCCTCTTTAATAACATAAGAAACAACATATGAATAAAATTAAGAAAAATACTATATTTTTTGCCAATTTTTTTTTTTAAAAAATATACATGTATTCTACACTCTAAACACAACATTTCGTTAGTTTGTAGAATTTCATGAATGTGTACGGTTTTGTGGCTATTAACTTTAGAAAATCAATTAAACTGAAAATTCATGTTTACTAAGGTACAAACCATACCAAAAAGTGGGACATTTTATTGTGCTTTTACCATAAGCAATTCTTATGTATACATATACATATTACATATATGGTGAGACAAAATATCTAAACAAAATAATAGGCAAGAAAAGTATATTCTTATTCAAAACAAAATAAAGGTTTGCATGTGATAATCACGACGGTCACAAATATAATTTTGGGAGTAAACAACATGTTCAGGGTATATAAAGAAAATGACGAGCTTCCTAGAGCAAATTGTTTGAGGGAAGTATTTGAATGTGCAAAATGATGAAAGGCTATTCACATTTGAGCCTCCTGATAACCATATGGTTCTTGTAATGCATATTTATTTATTTTGCGTGCCCCCTTAATTAAATAGGTAATTAAGGTTAGGA
Organism: Taxus chinensis; assembly: GCA_019776745.2. Lineage (NCBI taxonomy): Eukaryota > Viridiplantae > Streptophyta > Pinopsida > Cupressales > Taxaceae > Taxus > Taxus chinensis. Next base: position 23,148,383 of record CM034146.1, read on the forward strand.
AATTGTAAAACAAAGTGACAAGGATTTGTTTTGGGATGAAGCCTAGACAAATTTCAACGCTTTTGACTCAAAATGAGAAACTTGTTGATATTCAAGGGTCTATGCAAATAAGACTTGGGATAGCGAGGTTGAAAAATAAGTCTCATTAATATTTAGATTAGGAAGAATGCAATGGAAGCATTGGAATGGCCCCATAATTCCTTGATACAATTAAAACTACAATTCTAGAAAAACACCAAAAGATAACTCCCACCTACTGTTAGGGAAGCTTAACCAACGTTTAAAGGCACAAGGCCAAAATCACGAGAAATCGTCCAACAAAGAATGTGCGGCTCAACCATGAATATTTCAAAGAAAATTCTCCTCATTTTTTAATAGTTAGTGATTTCATAAAGGCATTGTCATGTGGTGGTCTCAACCATAGTAGATCTCTTTGGCCCTTCAAAATGTCCTTTATGCCAAAAGATGAAGATCTCTATTCAATATTATAAGATAGCATAGAAGATTTGGAAAATATTTTTTAATAACATGGAAATAGGAGGCTTGGTATGTTATCATCTTGAAGACCATCTAAATGATAAGCCCAATCAATATAATTTAGAATCTACACTAACAAGAAACATTCCATAATCTTTTAAGAAGAATGAAAATTCAACTAGAGAATATGGAAGCAGATAAAGGCTTCGTAATGGCAACAATTGGTCAATATTTAGAATCCAAAATCAAATAAGCCATTTGCTAATCAAGATAGATAAAATGAAAATTATGGAAGTTAATAAGCTTGATATCATGGGTTTTATCCTAAGAATAAGCTTAAGACATAGCTACTCGGATTAAGCTCATTTTTATGGAGCTACTTTAAAATCCTAAATTTGTACAAATCTTCCTACAAGATGATGATGGACGAGCTTCATTAATGTTTTCTGTCCAAATCAACCTAGATATAAGCATAATGTAGTCTAAGCAATTACTCTCTTTGACTGGATAAGACTAGCAAAGGAAAAGGAGGATGGAAAAACACTTCACATGGAAGAGAACTCTTCTATTTATTAAAGTAATGTCAAAGGGGTAGTTGCAATGGAAAAAATGATTTTGTTCAAGAAATTAATCATGGAGAGTAATAATTTCAAGATCTCATTCCAATATATTTGGGGGATAGAAAATATGGTGGCAAATCAAACAATAGAAGTGGAAAGTGGTTTTACATTGATATGTACACTACCACTAACCATAACAAATTGCAACTAGGTTTAAGATAATATAAATTAGTAAACGAAACCTAATTGTAGAAATGAATGTAGCTTGGAATATTCTAGAGTGCATGGAAAAATAATGATAATTGAAATGCTTATGAGATAGGGTTTTAAAGTGATACATGTGTTGCACTAATTTGAGATTCAGTCGACAATGAGAACAACTATGGTCCATACAAGGAGGCAAAACAAACCCAGAAAAGCCATAATCGTACCATTCCTTAAATGGCACATTCAAAACTATAGTAGTGCGGGTATCGCTGTTGTCATCAGTAATCATGATGCAAAACTAATGTAACAAATGTGTTCATCTACCCCCAGGGTCCAAGATCCTTGCTGAATTTTCTAGAATTAGTTGCGAGTCACCTTGAAATTGTTCTTCCTTCAAACCCTATTATTCCTAAAATACCTTACAAAAATGCAATTGGAGGAAGTTAATGGAGACTTTTTAATCCCTCCATCACTATCAAGCTCTTGGGATTTTGAATAGTTTGGCAATCAGTGCACCGATTATAATGTACCTCAATAGGTAGTCTAATGTAATGCAAATGTCTCAATCCTTATTTTTCAATGCTCTAATCAATACAAGAAGCAAATGTTATATGTTCTTTTCTCTAAATGCTTTAAGTATGCTTTAGGCATTGCAATGCTCTTGAAACAATTAAACCCTTTATCATTTGAGTGTATCCCTAAATGCACTTATGTACTCATAGACATCTTGAATTCAAATAAAAACCTTATTAGCATGCATGCTGACACAATGGGAAAAGAAAACCAACAAAGAAGGGCCACACCTTGAGTTACCCAAATCAAAGGTCAAAATGGCCAACAAAAAAAGGCTCCAAAGTTATATAGGTGCATTTATGAAAACATGTCGAGAAAAGTAGGGAGTAGAGAGACAACAAAAAGAAAGGGAAGGAAACAAGGACAATCCACAAAAAATAGAAACTGATGAGGAAAATAAAGTCAAAAGTTAATCAAACTTGAGAAACATATCAAAAATTGAATAAGTGTAAGGAACACACGTGGTAAAAAAACATAATATGGAAAAATTATCACTAAACACATAAATACACTAGCACCATAAAAACTAATTATTCACATACCAAGTTTAGGTATCTACATAATGCCCCACTTTGATGTTTGTGTATGCACACATATCAAAGTAAAACAAATCAAGTGGATATACCTAAGTCATGGTCACCTCATGACATGTTGAGAATTCTCGAAGCCGATATGAGAATAATAGTGAGGTGAAGCTCAAAAGGATAAAGAGATCACCTAATCTCTACAATGGGGGACTAGGAAGATTCTGGAACCAACATCCACACTAATGTGTCTCGAATATGGAAACATGTGCCTCCACGAACACATGGGAAACACATGCAACTGAATCAATGCATATAATTCAAGGGAACATGAAATCATAGAAATAAGAACAAATACATTTAGTTGTGATCAAAACTATTAAGATATTGGTATGAAATTTGGTTTTATTGTGATACATGTTTAATTGCAATTTAGGAGTTAATCTTCATACACGTAATGGGAAATAGTTCCAAACAATGAGGTGTGGCAAATCTACTAAAATCCGTGAAATTGATGAACCTTGACCAAAATCATACCACTCCTTAAGTGACACAACAAAAAATGTAGCAATATGAATTTGGCCACTATCAACAAATGCAAAATTGATTTATGCTTTTGTTAATCTACTCATGGACTTCAAAAACCTCATCAATTTCCCAAAATACACTACGAATCACTAGGAAACAATTCTATTTCATTGAAACTCTAATAAGTCCGCAAAACCATTTAAAACTAAAGGGAGTTAATGGGTATTTGTAACCCTTTATTGTTGGCTAGATTTTCTGCATAGCTGAAAACCTAGGCAGTCATGAGATAAATCTCTCTCATTTACCGGTGAGGCTCTCATATAAGATTTGTCAATTAAATATGTTAGTATCTATTTGGGGGTATTACTTTAAGCATGCAGCTCATGAACCATAACTCTATAGTTTTGCAGCAAATAAGCAGCTGTTAAAGAAAGGAAATATCTGATGAAAAATGAAATAATAAAAATAGGAAAGAAATAGGGAAGATGTGCAACCCAATCAATAGATTATAGAGTTGATTGCATACACATAGATAGAACCAATAGATATTAACACACATAATTATAAGCAAAAACAACTTTCAGATCTAGATCTAGAATAACACAAAGTTTATAAGTCAATCTAAGACAAAAAGTTAGAAACAAAATATACCATCGACACAAAATTCTCCGAAAATTTGTTCATTTTCTATTCTTTTGCTTCAAATAGCTATCTCCAACCATTAAATAAGAATTCATTTAGAGCCTTTGGATCTTAGGATTTCAATCTAACCCTAATCATCCTTATGATGTGCTCTTATTCATTTATTTTCCTGTATTTTATTATTTTATTCTTCTTTAAATATTTCTTTTCTTTAACAGTTGCTTACTTGTTGCAAAACTATATAGCTATGGTTCATGAGCTGCATGGTTAAAGTAAAACCCCATATAGATACTAGCATATTTTAATTGACAAATCTTACACAGGAGCCTCACTGGTAAATGAGGGAGATTTATCTCATGACTGCCTAGGTTTTCAGCTATGTAGAAAATCTAGCCAACAGTTTTTGGTGACTCCGCTGGGGAACAACTATCTTTGCAAATCAAAGCTTATATTTTGAAGATTAGAGTGTTTTCCATACAACTCTCAATCTAGTTGAACATCCATTCACTTGATCTGTGAAGGCACAAGGAAGGACAGATCATTTCTTCAGATTGCAGAAGCAATTCAACTTCAATCATCCTCCTCAAATTAGAAGCCGCAGATCTAGTCTCCCACCAAGAAGAAGAGTGCACACTCATCTAGATCCAGATCATCTTTAGCATAATCCGGTGGTTGGAATTATTCACCAAGTCTACACAAGGAGAAGATGTGCCCCGCTCATCATGCAGAACCAAAATCAAAATCAAAACCACATAGTACTTGTCCCATGGGGAGCAGTTTTTGGGCCACTGAACTTGACTCCACCTATGCACGATCTGCCCAAAGGATCCATAAAGAATTTTCCAAAATTCTTTGGAGAGGGAAAGCAAAATCTGGATGATCATTTGGCATCCTTCTTCATATCTTGTGGTGTGCTTGCAGTGGAGCATGAAAATGTCTCGGTCAGACTCTTCATTGAGACTCTACACGACTTAGTTGGCGAATAGTTCTATCAGCTAACTCCTGACACCATAACCAACTGGGCCACTATGCAAGAGCAATTTCTGAAAAGATTCAAGCCCGCAGAAGATGCTAGCATGTTGATTACTCAACTGACGCAATTAAAGAAGGAGCCAAGTGAGAACATGCAGGACTTCATTGCAAGGTTCCAAAGGATTTTATATAAAATCCCCACTTCTGCCGCATTGAGTGATGAAAATCAAAAGACATTTTTTTATAAACACCCTGTTGTTTGAAGTTGGATATCAACTGAGAAGGGAAAGACCTATGAATCTACTTGAAGCATAAAATATTGCCGTGGAGGTTGAAGATGACTTAATCATGGCTGGAAAACTCAAACAATCACCCCACAAAGGTGATGGAGTTTCTTCAAGTAGTTCAGATCCTTTATTGCAAAGATTGGCTAATGATATGCTGCAAATCAAGAAGTAGATATCTCAAGTAGGAAATGTGACCCCTTTCAGAATAGCTCCTACTCGAACCTTTAACGGTCAAAATCAAAATCAAAATAAACTTGCTACTACACCACAGCGGTTGGCAATTAAAGTTGCTCCAAGAAATAACTTGGAAACTAATGAAGAAGATCCAGGCATTAACGAATTATTTGATGATGAAGACTTTGTAGATCCCACTGACAACTCCAATATTGGTTACCTGGACTACGAATCTGACGAGGGCTATTATGAATCTTTTGAAGATTCTGATGGTCACACGTTTGTGGTGTTCACAAGGTCCCAGACACGCCAAAATGACGAAGCATCCACAAGCGGCCAGAGAAGGGAAAGAGAATATCCTGGGCCAGATGTTACCATCTTGAAAATAGGTAGCCCTCTAACTTTCTTCATTAGCTTCTAAGGGACAAGCATGCAAATGTCTTCCTAATTCAACAACAGAAGGCCAACACACATTCGGATAAGAAGTTGAGTCAAGTTAAACTTTTGACATTATAGACCACATTAAAGAAAACCACGATTCAGATGTCAGAAGCTAAATATTTAAGGGTATTTCTTGATCAATTGAATAGGCTTAGTTAAGTATGTGCGAAGTAATGGTCCCTATCCCTCCAACAAATAATACTTCATGGGGTATCCTTGTCAAGTCCAAATATTACTCCTCCTTAAAATAATGCGGCTGCAAGCTCTTCTCCTTCTACTTCTTCTCCTTCCACATCTGGATAGGATTGAGACTTTTTATGTGTCATTGCTTGTCAATGGATACAAACTGAGAAACTATATTTTGGAATCTGGAGCTTTTGAGAAAGTCATGCCTGCCAAAATTTTCTAATGCTCTTAGGACTTACATTGACAAATACCATTGGAAGATGCTATTTAATGGAGAGGAAAGTTCCCCTGGTTGTGTAAATCAAAGATGCACAGGACAGTACTTGCTTATTTCCTAAAAAAAAGATTGAAAGATGACTATCCTTGTAGCAGGACATCCTAGTGTCTTATATTGCATGCTGTTGAGTAGAAATTTTTGTAAAGAGTTGGGTGGAGAAGTCAAGATGGATTGGTCTTGCACGCACATACCAATCAAAGGATTTAATCAGAAGTTATAACCTGAGAAGAAATCCAAGTACACAATATTGAAATCTGAGGATCCTAGATCTCAAATCATTTTCTTAGGAATCTGATCACGGAATCTATTATCTAGAAATGGATAAAGAAGAAATTCAACTTTTGATTCAAGAACCACATCAACTTGACAATATGGGTTTGGTCCTCTGGAATTTGATGGTAGTTGTTGTTCATTTGGATCCAGATGCAGGTGTTGTTCTTATCTCTCTTGATGGAAAGGTGCATGCACATTCCTTCAAGTTGATGTTTGAAAACACTAACAACATGGCAAAGTATGAAGCACTGTTGTTGGGTATGGAGTAGGAAAGAACAATGGGAATCAAGCTCTTACATGCGAAGGGAGATGCTGAGATGATTGTTAAACAAATAAGAGGTATCTACTCAAGTAAAAAAGGAAAAACTTCGGCATTATAGATATCGATTCCATTCTCTAATCCTGGATTTTTCAGCTTTCTTTGTGTCTTGCATACTGAGAGAACAAAATTCTAGAGCTGATTCACTTGCAGTAACTGCTGCTCTATTGAATCCATATCAACATCCCACATTTTTTAGGCAAGGGATATTACAAAGTTGAGATGGTCTTCCACCCAAAGATTCCTGATAACATCCAACAATGGCAGGTTTTTAACGATGACAAGCAGATTGCTGAATTTCTAGAACAAAAGGACAACTTCGAAGAGGTCTACTATGAGGGAAGTAACTCACCTCCGAGACAGACTATTATGGGAAGAAATGGATGCAGATGTATCAAGAAGTCAAGAGATTATTCATCTAAAGGGAAATAAAATTCCTAAAGGCTTTGTATCTTTTGAGGAAATGTTCGACAAGCATGATTAGATGCTTAAAAAGAATGAGGAAAGTGGGAAAGGTTCTTCCTCTGACGACAAAGTTACTAAATTTGGGAGCAAGCAATGATCCTAAATTAGTAAATCTGGGAAAGTTTTGTTTAGAGATAGAAAGAGAAGCTTTCACAGAGCTTCTTAAGAAATACATGCATGTTTTTACTTGGTCTTACTAGGATCTGAAAACATATCATCGTACAGAAGTTCAACACTACATCCCATTAAAATCACAAACAAAGGCTTTCAAGCAAGAAGCAGTGGCGACATAATCCTACTATTTCTAGGACTATCTTTACATAGAGATCTAGAAGCTATTAGATGCAAAGATAATTTATCCCATACATCACTCTGAGTGGTTAGCCAACATTGTTCCTGTGAGAAACAAGAGTGACGAGTATTAGGTTGTGCATAGATTTTCACAAACTCAGTCAAGCCTCATTAGAAAGGTAACCACCCCATCCCCATCATGGATCACACTCTACAGGTGGTCACTATGGATCTAAAATGATCTCCATGCTTGATGGTTTCTCAGGCTACAATCAAATGAAGGTGTCTGAAGAAGATCAAGATAAAATCAATGTTCATTACACCTTGGGAAACTTTTTCTTATAAAAAAATGCCATTAGGTTTGATTAATGTTGGAGATACATTTCAAATAGATGTGGATTTAGCTTTTTCTAATCTCAAGGAAATAATCATAGTGGTGTACCTTGATGATCTGATAGTCTTTTCCAAGAATAGAAGCGCACACATTTCAAATATGGAAGAGGTTTTCATACAATGCCGCAAACATGGTATTTCTCTAAACCCTAAGAAATCTATCATAGCTGTAACAGAAGGAAAGCTACTAGGACACATTTTCTCTAACAAAGGAACTAAGATAGATTTAAAATGTGTCAAATTTATTCATACTCTTGCCATTGCCAACATCCAAAAAAGGGGTTCACTCTTTCTTTGGTAAAGTTAACTTTCTCAGGGGATTCATCCTTAACTTTGCTGAGCTGACTCGACATATCTCAAATATGATGAAGAAGACACCAGATTTCAAATGGAGCAGCGAAGGGAAAGAAAGATTTTGAGAAAATTAAAGAGGCTTTGTCAAAAGCACTAATCTTGGTTTCACCTAACTTTAGTAAAGAATTTATTCTTTACTATTATTCCTTCCGAACACACCATATTAGCAATCTTGATGCAGAAGAATCAAGAGGGTGTAGAAGCTCTGATTGCTTTCATGAGCATGCCTCTCAAATCTTATGAGTTGAAATATACTCCTATGGAAAAAAAATGCATATGCAGTGGTAAAGGTGAGTAAAGCATTTAGGTACTATATTCTTTCCTCACACATTGTGGTCCTGGTTCCAGATACTGGAGTGAAATCTATTCTCACCCAACGAGAATTAGGGTTGCTAAGATGCACATGGGTGACAAAAGTTCAAGAATATGACCTGGATATCAAACCTACAAAGCTGGTTCAAGGAAGAGGACTGTGTGAATTAATGACTGAGATGAAAGCAACAACACCAGAGGTAGATCAAGAAGATGTAGATGAAGATTTACCTATGGTAATTTTTATAGATATAGTGGAGGAGTGGTACAGTAACATTGCCTATTTTTTGACTTATGGAGAATTCTCGGATCAACTTTCTTGAAAAGAAAAAAATACTATTAAACTAAAATCCAAATACTTTGATCTTTCGGATAATGGTTTGTACAAAAGAGGGATTGATGGCATATTTATCCGATGCATAGATAAAGCTCAGTAGGATCAGCTCTTAAAATAATTTCATAACATGGCTTGCGGTGGTCATTTCTCAGCCCTAGTCATTGCTCACAAGATCATACGAGCAAGGTATTATTGCCCCACACGTTTTCAGGATACTACAGAGTGGGTATCTAAGTGCCAAGCTTGTCAACACTTTGTTGGGCATGTAAAATTGCCCGCATTACCTTTAAAACCAATTGTAATTGAAGAACCCTTCCAGTAAGGGGGAATGGATTTTATTGGTATGCTCAACCTGACCTCTAGTGCCAGCCATCACTATATTCTAACAGCTACTGATTATTTCAGTAAGTGGGTAGAAGCCATTCCTGTTAAGAACGCCACTTCCGCGGAGGTGTGTAATTTTATAAAGGAAAATATTGTTGTTAGGTTTGGTGTGCCCAATAAAATAGTAGCAGACAACGCTCCAAATCTATCTTCTGAGGAGCTGGTTGATTTCTGCTACACTCATGGGATCCAACTGGTACATTCCTCTAACTACTACCCACAAGGGAATGGACAGGCTGAATCAAGTAACAAAAATTTGGTGACTATCGTGCGAAAGCTAGTAACTAAGAATCAAAGAACTTGGCATAAGAAGTTGTTTGATGCATTATGGGCATATAGGATTACACCAAAAAGGGTTGTAGGCATGTCCCATTTTCAACTATTATATGGAAGAGACATGGAATTGCCTCTTACCTTGGAAGTGCCTGCCCTACAACTTTCTAGAGCCCTGGAGGATTCTACATTCAATGATGATATTGAAAAAAGGATAATATATCTGACTGAATTGTGGGAGGTACAAACTCAAGTTGCAGATAGATTATCAGAGCATCAAAATAAAGTGAAAGTTATCTTCGACAAAAAGGCCAGGGAAAGAAATTTTGAAATTAACGATTAGGTCCTTTTATGGGACAAAAGAAGAGAAACAAAAGGCATGCACAAGAAATTTGATTCACTATGGAAAGGGCCTTTTGTGATTAAAAATATCACCGGAGCAGATAATTTCATTCTTGCTCATCAAGATGGAGTTGAATTGTCGTTTCCTTTCGATGGGCAACACTTGAAGTTGTTCCGAATATGAAAAGCAGGGTAAAACCTATATGTATATAAATAAAACTTTGTTTGTTTTTCCTTGTTTTGTTTTTAGGTTGTGTTGTTTTTGTTTGCCTGACCCCATGCCTAAAAGACAAGATACGAAACTAAATATGTTGGAATCTCATCTTTTCCCTTGTCATTTTGACAGAGGAAAAGATGTCCATAGACGGAGTCAACTGGTGTCCCCAGATTTCACCCTGAAATCTAAGACTAACCCATGTAAAAAAAATCGTACTTTTAAAATAATGGGTCATTTTGTGTGTCAATTGCCAAAAAGTGTCTGTATTGTGTCAATATATTCCCAGAGAGTCATATTAGCTAGTTTCACTAAATACCCAGATGCCCAAAATTGTTGTATTCTCTCGTTGGGGTTTGCTTGTAGAAAATTTGTATTTAATTATTCTGAGCCCCGTTTGAGGCAAATTGTGCTCCGGTTTAACCCTGTTGTGATCTTACATATTAATATTCCCATATACCAGTAGGGTTTTAACCAGGAATGAATCTTGGTCTTTATCTGTGACTTCTGGCAACGTTTTACGTTTTTGGTGTTTTCTCGTTTTGTTTTCTATGAAATTTCTCTGGGTCAATTCCTTTGTCGGTTTGATATGATTTCTTGCCTAAAGTATTTGGAGATCACCTATGGACGTTATGCCAGAAGGAATTTTTCACAGGAGGTCTGGTTCTTTCTGAAAAGACGAAGTCATGCACGAAAAAAGCTTCTTCTGGGCAAGTCACATTTTTGGGAAAAGAATATTTTCAAGCTACAATGGGATTTTTGGTAGTAGCAGGCAGGTGGGATTTTTGTACATGCCTAGCATGGTACTTTTTCCCATGGAAACAATGTCACTTAAGTCATAATGAGAAAATTAGAGGCAACAAGCAGGCGAGAATTTCTTACCTGCCTTGCAAGGTGAAAATTCCCATTGTGAAATAAAAGAAAAGTCACTTAAGGCATTGATGGGATTTGTCTTACCTGCCTAGCAGGGTAAATAATCCCATTACGAAATTCAAACAGCTTAAGTGGATCATGAAATTTTTGGAGCTGCGGTGCAGGGTAAATAATCCCACTGTTAATTGGATTTTGAAAATAGAAATTGCCTATGTCAAAAAGTGTGACCCCCTTTTGGGAAATAGAAGGGCAGACTTTAAATGCATTTAACTAATTACTTTCTTTCTCCAAATTTGGCACCCAAACTTGTGGAAAAGCCAACAAAGGGTAAAGTGGATAAAGGAAATTAGAAGTAAACATTCTAAAATTAAATAAATATTATTTATTTAAATGCAATACCTTCCTGTGAAAAATTGCGACCCCATATTGGGAGAAGAATAATGCTTTTTTAAGTATTAATTGAATATAATTAATTTCATATTTTTAGTGGATGAGGTCAAGGCATACTGTGAAGCTTAAGTTTACTGGAAGTAGAGAGCTAAAATTAAATAAATTTAATTTATTTAATGGCAGCCATGAGCATGCACAAAATAGGCACCCTAGCTGAAGAGAAAAGCTTATTAATTAATTAATTAATTGCCAGGAATAGGAGGGGCAATAATTCATTGTATAATGGCATGAGGGTTATATAAGCATGGGCTACCATAAGGATGAATTAATTAATTTCTTTAGCAAGGAAGTGCAGCCCAGAATAAAAGTGTGCACCCCATTTGAAGAGGAATTTTGCTCAGAAGAAGGTGTATTTATTGCTGGAAGTCTTCAAAATTCGGTGCCTAGGTTGGAAGAAGCTTGAATTGTGTCTGATTAATTGTCTGCATAGTGGTACAGGTACTTAGGTGAAGTTGGTAAAATTCATGTTTGCTTTGTATGCAAACAAAACATTAAATTTTGGGGTAGTAGGCTTGATATATACAGATTTTTATAATTAAAATCAAGTGTTCATGCTCTGGTTGCCATATTTTTCTAAATTAATTAGAAAAATCCATTATAGGTGCTTTTATAAGAGAAAGGGAGCTTAAATCAATTTCCAATACATTGAACATATCCTTTGAATCTAAAGAAATCTCTAGATCTACACCAGTTGTAAAGAATTTCCGACCAAATAAAGAAAAAAAGAATTGTTCATACAAAGATAGATTCGGCCATGGCAAAACGGGATGAAAAAGAAAGCACAATAGAGTCATGCATCACTTTTAAGTTTGCTAACATTGGAGATACATATCTAGGTCTAGAACCTCTTTCTAAATTGATTGACAGATCCAGAGCTGGAAAGACTTTCTCATGCGTGCAGTTAAAAGTAGTGGAATCATTCAAGCTACAACATTTCCATTCACAACCTAGTTGCTAGAATTCATCATGGAGTGTGCTAGGTCTTACCATCCATTATCCAGATCAGTCTGAGATGCTGCGGGGAAGACAATAATTCGGTTGGACACACAATTCATCAATTATTGTCTAAATATTTTAGCGCGAAAGGTGGTGACTACTATTAGCATACAGGATGCCAGCAATAGATGGGAAAAACATAAAGTTGACTGCGTGGGCATAATGAACAACAGATACATGAAGAAGCCCAGATCTCCTTCCAAGTTTCCAAGAACTCTTCCATGATCTAATCTGGTACAAGAGGTGGATGATATTGCCAAATTGTTATGCAAGATAAAATGGCGAAGCGAATGCTCACAACTTCCGCACATGGATGTATGCTTTCATCAGGACCATTGAAATCAACAAAGCAGATTCAATAATCAATTGGTCAGAAATCATTAGTGACAACATTGGTGAGCAGCTCTGGAATGTGAGGCGTACTTATAGCTTCAAAATGACTTCATATTTGGTTTATGCAGCAACTTTACAGGAAATCTTCTCCAAGCTTGATAGATGTGGTGTTATTTCCAATGACCCTATTTTCAAGTGCTACCCACAGCTTATTGTACCTACATGCAATAAATATTACAAGGTGGTCAACGATGGATTCTTCTACGGATTCATTTGCAGGTTGGATGACAATCTAAAGGCCAACAGGGTGAGCAAGGAAGCGTGGAAAGTTGTTTCTAGGATTGGCAGTATCTTCATCCATTTTACATATTTTACGTACCTCAGGGTCACCGGATTTTTGGGAGAACCAGTTAATTTGCCCAGATACCCGACTGATAGATTGGTCATCATGGAGCTGAGAAGAAAACTCGTGGTGATGCATGACCTACAGTCGAAACGGTGCAAGTCTACAGGATTCTTCCCGATCACTGTGGGCCATTATAGCTGCCAGAGCATTCATAAAGCCCGAGGAATTGAAGTGGAGATGTTCTCAGAGTACGAGCAAGAGTTCTTCCTAGCACAGCTGAACTTCGATCCATTTGGAGTGGCAAGAAAGATAATATCCCAAGAGTATGTGCATGTGCCTTCATTGGAAGATTTCTGGATGAAGTGCAGAAGCGAGTACAAGGTTAGAAAGAAATATTTCGAAAGGTTATCAACGTGGCAAGTGTTTGACTTTGGATTAGCACATATATATGCGGATCTTAAAGGTGATGGGCCTATGTTACTTGACACATACCATCAGATGGGAGGAGATAGAGTTGTACTTTAGGAGAGCATAGGTGGTTGCCATATGGTCGAGGAAAGGTCTTAACCGCCATTATGGTCGATACTTCAAACTGGTTGCTGATGAAGGGATATTGCCTTGATGAAGCATTGATGAATCAAATCACAAGTAACTTTGGCATAGAATATTCCCTCAAGAGGAAGCATGGAGGAGAAAGCAGCAGGAGGCCTAAAAGAATTAAAGTGCACAGAAGGTCTCACTTGAAGGAGAAGATCACTTCTACTACTATGGTGTTAGTTCTAACTTCTCCAGCATCTAGTACTTCACTGACTATTGAACCTCAACAAGATACTGCCATTCCTCTATTGAATCCGGAAACATTCATCTTTTCACCTCTACCACTCCATTTAGCACCTCTTCCTGAAGAAATGTTGAAGTTACATATGGAAAATTTTGAAAGAGCCTTGTCGTTGGATAGTTTAGAGGATGACAGCCACAACACTGTAGTAGTTTCAGATGGAGAGGAATCAAAGAGCGAGATAGTGGTACACTCAGTAACTTCTCATTCTCCGAGAAGTAATTTCTCAGAATGGTTGGTTTCGCAGTTGGTTCCAGAGGCTAGAGAAGAAATCAACTTGGAGGAACATGACTTGCAGCTACTCCTGAATCTAGGCAGAAAAGATAGAAAACCTAAAGTTGCTAAGGTAACTTCAAGGTTGATCATTGAGGAATCAAGACAGAAGTTCACCGAGATGTCAGTTCCGGCAGAAGGGAAGGAGGAGGATGAGCTCACGATAGAAGATATAATAGTAACCAGAGTACCCATAAGTCAAGCCACCATAGAAGGATTGAAGCAGGAAACACAGACATTGATAGATGCTCTATTCCTTAGGTGTGACAAAGAAAAGGAAGAGAAAGTTGAACTTCAGAAGCAGATATCTCAGTTGTGCGAGATCATCGCCAAGATTGCTAAATCTTCCACTCAACCAATTTCAGCACAAAAGCAGGTGAGTGATCATCTGATGCAGGAAGTGGAAGATGAAAATAACCAGGTTAAAGCTATCAATGAATGGAAAGGTTTGATCATTCATCAAGCTTTTGTACAACTCGGAGATGTGCCAGCCCGCCTAAAGGTTATGAAAGATGCATCAGATCAGCTAAAGAAATTGGTAACAAGCACGATAGATATGAACATAGTTGCTGGGAGTAACCTAAGTACTTTGGCTGAAATAAATAAGTTGCCGAGAGAGGTGTTGATTGCGGAACAGATTATGCTTGACGGATCAGTTGAGAAGGGGAAACAACTTGAGTTTGCAGTATCTTTCCATTTGGAGATCTACAGAATTATGCTGAAAAGGATGCAAGCACTTGAGAGTATGGCATCATCTTTACTAGACAATGTCATTGCTTTCACTAATGAGGAAGTGGTCAGGAACGTTACTTCATATACAAGGACCATTCCTAGCAAAGTGCCTAATTCCCTAGAAGGATCTCTTCTGATGGTGCAAGGGAGAATTGATGGAGCTATTAGGCCTTTCACGATGAATTCCATCAGCAACCTAGTGGCACTGCAGTCAGATATCGAGAAGTTCAAGCCTGGCTTGGAAGATGTGGAAGCGTGTATCAGGGTATTGAACGAAGACTTGCTGAAATTTAGGATAGAAAAGGAAGTTGTGGCTAAGACAGATGGGAAGATGTTGAATTACATGTTCGATAAGTATATTCAGTATCAAAACAAAAAGAAGATGTAGATGTTACAGTTGGCGTGTCTTTCTTCTTCTACTCTTTCTTCTTCTATTTTTCACATTCCCGGATATAATTGTAAAACTTTAAAGTTATTGGTTTTGAAACCATTACTTTAAGTTATGTGGAACGATTCTATTAGCTAAGTGACATATGTGTATAAGTTTGAATATGGACCCGGATGCATGTCACTTGAAGAGGAATTAGAGGGGGATGATTGCCAGATGTTATCTTTACTTTTTGTTTATGTTCTAGTTCAGTTGAGTTTCCCATTTGTATTTTCCCTTTTACATTCTATAAGTAGAAGAAGAACCTTCGGGTTAAGGATCAGAATTTGTAAGCAGCATTCTTGTATTCCAGACTTTGTGCTGAAATCCTTGATAGCTATTTGAAGTAAAGGAATAGAAAGGAGTAGATTTCTAGAGAACTTTGTGTCACGTTGCATTTTGTTTCTAACTTTTTATCTCAGATCTACTTATAAACTTTGGGTTATTTTAGATCTAGATCCTAAGTTGCATTTGCTTATAATTATGTGTGTTGATATCTATTTGTTCCGTCTATGTGCATGCAATCAAATCTGTTATCTATTGATTGGGTTGCACATCTTCCCTATTTCTTCCCTATGTTTTATTATTTTCTTCTTCTTTAAATATTTCCTTTCTTTAACACTTTCTTACTTGTTGCAAAACTATACAGCTATGGTTCATGAGCCGCAAGGTTAAATTAAAACCCCATATAGATACTAGCATATTTTAATTGACAAATATTACACGGGAGCCTCACTGATAAATGAGGGAGATTTATCTCGTGACTGCCTAGGTTTTCAGCTATGCAGAAAATCTAACCAACAAATCAAAAACCTTAGTTAATTAATTAATTAACATGGAGGCTTTATGAGTTATGAAAATAAAAACAGATAGAATCTTCCATTATAATAGCAAGGGATCTCAAAATTATTGTAAGATTTAGTGGAGATCTTAGTAGGGTACAAATGTTTATGAAAATATTGTAAAAGCGTTTGATAAGAAAAATCGTAACTAGTACCTAGGATGCATTGGGTAAGGAGCCTCCATAATTTAATCAATTAAATTAGTAATAGTTTGAAAAAGACAAAAAATTTATACAATTATTGTACACTCTTCCTACGTTCAAACTTTCAACAAGTTGATCCTACACAAGCCCCTTGTTATGCATTAGAATAACACATCACAAGTCATAAAGACATTGATATTGAAAGGAATTTGTAGAAGACAAAAAAGAAACGAGATAAAGAAAGAACATTATAAATTGACATCTACAAATGTCTACACACTTTAGACAATTATTTCATCACCAAACTATAATACCCTAATTCAATGATCTTTACCATGATAGCTACACTTTGAAGCACAATAACTATGACTAACAATTACTACAGGAAATAGAATGTTATTTACAGCAACAATGTTTACTCATGAACCATAAGACTTCGATGAATGGTTTTTTCATCAATTTAGAGTGACTCTCTTTATAAAAAGTGTCAAAAGTGGAAAATAAAGGTACTTAGAACATTCCTCTAAAAAGTAAGAAGAGGCTAAGAAGAATCTAGAACTATGAACACCTAGGGAGATCAAATAATCCATCAATGAATGAAGAGAATGGAACATACTTAGATCATTCATGTCAAATCAAAGTGGAGGGAAACACAATCATTGCTTGAGAAAAAATAAATTCTAATATAGAAGAGATTACCAAGAAATCATATATGGAACTCTATGGAAATGAATGCATACCCTAATTGGCTATCAAAATGGCCACGTAGCATTATTTCATTCATCCACTCCATGGGTTCCATCTCTTTCTTTCTCTTATATCTTTTAGGCCTCTAATTGTGTGGATTTACAAATTGTCAACACATGGTGGAAATTTGTCATGGGGGATTCACAATAAAAAACATTACCTATATTCATGTGACTTCATACATGGTTTTAAATATTAGTTGAAACATACCGAGTATATTACTCTATATTAAGGGGCATTAGGGGTTAAAATATAAAGGTTTTTAAAAATATATTAGGGGTACAGTATGTCGAGTAATAGGGAGAAGGACTTATGAGGTAGATGAAGATCCCCTCAATTCATACTATATTCATTGTGCATTTTTTTCAAATTAGTTGTATGGTTTTAAGAGAACCAACTTGTATTTCAAGAGTAATTGCATTACATAACTCTCAATATATGTGACATCCTTCATAGTATCGTTGTTAATGTATAATTTGTCATTCGAATCACTTTTTAAAGCATAATGGATGTCATGAATATTAATTAACGAGAATGATTAGTGTGACAAATGTAATTAGAAAAGAAATGATGAGATACATTAAAGTACACATAGTGAGGGTTTGTTTTTTTCATGTCCAATATGAATTTCATTAAGGTTTTAAGTGCAAATGTAATTATTTTTTTGAAAATGTAAGAGATTGAATCTAACATTGAAGAGGTGGAAATAAAAAGGGGCATAAAAATGTTAGAGGGAAAATGAGTAGTCTGGATATATTGTAAATAAGGGGAATATTATAATTGAAGAGTTGTATTGGGAGGTGGTGTTAATAATATAATATTGAGATGTAGATTCAGAAAGAGGGGTATTATTTAGTATCCTACGAACACACGTGATAGGGGCATAAGTTTACACAGTGAAATTTGCAGTCTTGGCCTCCAAAAGAGTCTTCTATCTTTTCTTCTCTCCTTTTAGTTTTACGTGGACCCTGAGCTTCAAATATTGTGTCACATGGCATAAAATCGAAGTGTTTTCTTTAGAGCCTCAAGTTATAGCTCACTGTGTTGAAGTCGATGGCATTGCACCACATGGCACAATTATGTGATTCTAGATTCATTATTGACGACCAAACAATATTAAATCTCAACCACCAATATTATGTCATCTTCACATGGGATTCTTGGCTTCTCTCATCCACTATCAAACCAAGCTCTAAATCTTTGACAGAATGCAGACAGGGCCTTCTTTATGGCTTAGTCAATTAGGTTCTTTTCTAAAATGTGAGTCCTACATAGCCTTTTCTCCACTATATTATGAAAGTGTTTTCTTGTATAAATGCTATAATTACTCCTTTTGTAGTAAATGTGGGATAAATCCCTTAAAGTGCAAACATGGTTTGACCTTAATACAACCCTTCTAAATGTAGGTGTGGCATTAAAGGAAAACTAGGTTCCTTCCACGACCCTAAGAAAATGAATATGGCCTATTCCATTCCTTTACACCTTTGACTAATCACACAATGAACTGCAAAGTCATTGAAGAGCTCGAGATTCATCCTAAGACTAAAAAAATGAACTCAAGACCCTAAAAATGTAATGGGGCATTTTTTAGTGCCCAAACTTCATTAATAGATCCCGATGATAATTAACTTGAACCAAAATATCTTCTTTCCCATGGGCATTGGGTTATGCTTATTGCCAACATTTGGGTTGAAACTTGTCTAGTCAATGGTGATATTAAGGAGAACGCATCCATTGTTTGCAAAATAGTGCAAACCCTCCAAAACTACCTTTCCCTGTAGTTATCAATTTTGATAGCTCTATGTTAAACCTCCCTGGAATTTACACTCCCCCCTCAATGTGTTAATGTCTTCAATTAACATAGGCAGTCCTAAACAACTAAACCTGACAATGGCTTGGACTCTCACAATCCACAAAACGCAAAGGTTAACCTTTGCCAAAACAACTATAGACATTAAGGATACTAAACATCAAAAACACTTTCAGAGCTATTTCATGCATTTACTAGCTTAAAGATTTACACATATCACATCCTTTCTCTTTTCAATAATTCACCAAATTAACCCTTACCTTTTGTTTATATCGAAAAGAAAGGAAAACTTATTTTATTTTTTAAATTTGATGCCTAATTTAATGAGTTAAAAACTCTCTCCTCCTTGAAAAAGCACCTCCTTGTTTCCATACAGGTAGATTAGTATTAAATTAACACCTTTGTAAAAGATTACATTTAAAAAGGATGCGGTAGACTTTCATAATACTCGTTGGACCTGTGCAATGTGGGAATTAATCACCTCCCTTTCAATATCCAAACAGTACAGTATCTCTATCTAAAACAATCCACCGTATGAGTTATAAAATTTATTTTTAAAAGCCACCTTTTAAAAACTATACTCACCTTGGAATATAAAGATAACCACGTATAATTAAAGCCTATCCTCATTATTTTATGGAATCCACTTTTAGTTTATAATATTTCACTAAACCAGAATTACCAGAAGGAAACCCTGGTCATCTTTATTTATTGTGAAAACACCACGGATTGTTAACAGCATAGGGGTAGAACGGCTCTTAAACGGCCAGATTAAAAAATTACCAATTGTGCATTTAGCACGCAAAGGCAAGGCCGAGGCAGCGTTGACTCTTTAACGCAGGGTGAATGGCAGAGTCTGAGCAAGAATATTTGACAAACGCTCAAGCAGCAGGTCACCAGGCTACGGCCCAAGCAAGAAGTCTGAAGACAATGTGCACACAGGAAAACTCTTTTCCAAAGTAATTTTCGAACAACACGCTCGGGAGCTGAATGGAAAATGGATAGAGCTCATTTTTCCAAACCACGGTGAAGGTCTGAGATTACAATCCAACCAAGGGTAGCCAACAATGCAAGGGTCAAAATGAAAGCAATGCAAAGTTCAAGCACAAAGTTCGACCATGCAAACAGAGATGCGGGAGTGCAAAACAGAACTTTCGAAGACGCCTTGAAGAGCCTTTGCACGGTCGGCAGAATAATGCAGCCAAAAGGTAGGTAGTGGCACAAGGTTTGAGGGAAAAACAACATAAATTCACCCGTTTAATGTTCTAGGATCCCAAATACAAAGTAAGGTTTTTTAACACATACAGATACCTCCTAAGAATAAGCTTGTCCATCAAATCATAGCCATAACTGGTTGTCATTTAGTATGGAAAGTGTTAGTTTGTTAGCTTGGACAACATGTTCATCCATTTGCTAAGATTAGATAATAGTTATCTTATTGTTGAGAATGTATTAATTATTTTCTAATTATTGATTTCCTTTAGTGACACCTTGCAACCAAATTTGTTATGGTTGTTAAGTTGTTATATATCTCAAGTCGTCGATTGAGAATCAATCTCGGCCGTTGGTGTTCCAATGAGAGTAGTATAAAAGGAGGTCATTGGGAATTTGGAGAGTACAAGTTTGGAGAAGCATTTGCAGTGCTAGCAAATGAGTTTGTAAGTTTGTAGTGATAGAAAACAGTCTTGCAGTGTTAGCAAGGGTGCAGTGATAGCGTTGGGGATAACAGTGGGGGAATATCAGCGGGAGAAGTTGGAGATTGTCGAAGTTCTGCCAGTAAGAGGCAAGGAATCTTTGTATCTCTTAATTTGCTAAAGTTAATATAATTTCTCATCTGTAGAACTGGTTTTCCCTTAGGGGTTTTTCCAGGGACAATTTGTCTAAAAATATTGTGTTCATTGTGTTACGCATTTCTTTCCGTATTCTTATTAGTGAAGTTGCAGTTGTGTTATTTTTTGATATTAGCTGTGAATTAGTTTTCGGTAGTTAAATAATATTTTAAGATAGGAGATTAATAATCAGTGACTGCAATAGAATTTTCACATGGTATCAGAGTAGTGTTAAGGGTAGAAAAAGGTTTTCCCTAGGAAAGAAATTGAGGGTTTCTATAACCTAGTTTGATCTCTTTAAATTTTTATTATTTTTATCCTTTGAGATGGCTTCAGCTGGTTTGAGAGATCAAGACAGATTAGATGGTGCCTCGAATTTTGGTGTCTGGAAGGCCAGACTTTCTTTATTGTTGGAAGAGAATGGTATAAAGGATTATGTTACCACTGTTGTAACTGTACCTATAGATGCAACACAGCTTGCAACATACAAGAAAGAGGATGCCAAGGTGAGGAGGATTGTCCTTGATGGTGTCAAGGATCATATTGTTCCACACATCTCTAAGTTAGATACGGATCAAATAAGATGTGGGATGTCATTCTGAATCTGTACCAGAATGCTACCACCAATAGGAAGATGATTCTCAGAGAAAAGTTGAAGAATACCCGGATGAACAAGGGAGAAGATGTTACAAGTTACCTCACCAGACTTAGACTTGTCAAGGATGAGTTAGTAGTTGTTGGAGATAGCCCTAGCGATGATGAGTTGGTACGGATAGCCCTAAATGGGTTTACTAAATAGTGGGATGTTTTTGTTCAAGTTTTTAGTGGACAAGACACCTTACCGAGATGGGATCGACTATGGACTGATTTCACTCAGGAGGAGTTTAGACTAAGTCTTGTCAATGGGGCCAACAAGAGTCAGAAAAGTGAGGGAGAAAAAGAAAATGTTGCCCTAGCGGGAAAAGGGAAAGCAAAGAAGGGATTTAGCAAAGGATCAAATTATCAAAGTGAGAAGAAGAAGAAGGACTTGTCTAAGGTCAAGTGCTTTGGTTGTCACGAGTTTGGCCACTATGTCAGTGATTTCTTGGATAGGAAGAAGGGTAAGAAGCAGGTGGCAGCTTCAGCAAGTGCAGAAGAACTCTCCAGTAGAATGGAAGATGAGTTTGCACTCATAGCTTGTATGGTCAACTCAACCTCACAGTGTGTTTGGTATATAGATAGTGGGGCATCATTTCATATGACAGGAGTTAGAGAGTACTTCTCCAGTTACAAGGAGGAGGACACCAATATCCAGATTTCTATGGGGAACTTGTCCAAGCTCAACCCAGTTGGGAAAGGGACTATTCAGTTTCAGAGGGAGAATGGAAAGATAGTTCCACTTCATGATGTCTTGCATGTGCCAGGCTTAGGTATGAATCTGATTTATGTATCTGTTCTTCAGGATAAAGGGTATAATGTACTTTTTAGAGGGACACATGTGTTGATTAAGCACAAGGATTGGAAATCACCCATAACTATTGGAGTTAGGAGTGGTCACTTTATAGGTTACAGTTTGATACTCCTAAGGCACTTATGAGCAAGCAGTAATCCTAGAGATCTTGGAGAGCTATGGCATAGGAGGATGGGCCATATTCATCATGGAGCACTTAAATTGCTTCGTGAGATAGTGACAGGTGTTCCAGAGGTGAGCTCAGAGCATGATGATGTATGTAAGGGATGTGTGTTGGGGAATTTTGCGCAAGCATCTTTTCCAAGGAGTGACAATAGATCTAAGGGTGTTCTTGATCTAGTACATTCAGATGTATGTGGACCAATGTCAACAAAGTCTCTCAGAGGATATGTGTACTATGTTACCTTTATTGATGATTTCTCCAGGAAGACCTGGATATACTTCTTGAAGACCAAGGATGAGGTTTTCAGTCACTTCCAAGAGTTCAAGGCTCTTGTGGAGAACTCGACAGGAAGGAAGATAAAGGTTCTTCAGTCAGATAATGGAGGCGAGTACAAAGGAAATGACTTCCAGGATTTCTGTACCAGAGAAGGAATCAAGAGAGAGTGGATGGTTCCTTACAATCCACAACAGAATGGAGTTGCTGAGAGGAAGAACCATTCTATATCGGAGGTAGCAAGGGCTATGCTACATGACCAGGACATGCCCCACTACCTATGGGTAGAGGTGTGTAGTACAATAGTTTACATTCAGAACAGGGTTCCACACAAGGTACTAGGGAAGATGACACTAGAGGAAGCTTTCACAGGGAAGAAGCCAGATGTAGGTCACTTCAGGATATTTGGGAGTTTGGCATATTGTCATATTCCAGAAGATACACGTACCAAGTTAGATCAGACTGCAGAGAAGGGGTACCTTGTTGGGTACAGTGAAACTTCAAAGGCATATAGGATTTTTATTCTAGGGACCAGAAGAATTATTGTCAGACGTGATGTCAAGTTCATGGAGGACAAAGTGTTTAGAAGGTCCAGAGATTTTCCAGTAGATGATCAAAGTGAGCAGCCAACAAAAGCTCCAAGTCCAAGTCAAGGGCAAAAAAGCTCAAGTACAGTTACTAGTACAAGCATAGACTCAGGTAGTGAAGATTCACAGAGTATGGAGGAACTGGTGCAGCAGGATATGCATCTAGAAGATATAGAGGTTGATATTTCATCCTCTACAGTTGGTAGCAGGAACCGTGAGGTTCAAGACACACAAAGGGATACTCAGGAGTTTGTGGGAGCTCCTAGGAAGAGTACGAGACAGAGGAGAGAACCAACCAAGTTCAATGACTATGTGGCATTAGTCAGCCAATTGGTAGATAGTGAACCTTCCAGCTATCAAGAGGCTGCACAACATCAGGTATGGCGAGATGCTATGGTTGAGGAATATACTTCAATAATGCAGAATGATGTGTGGGAGGTAGTGCCTAGACCAATAGATAGGGCAGTAGTTGGATCACGCTGGATCTTCAAGATAAAGCACGGTGCAGATGGTAGCATCAAGAAATACAAGGCAAGGTTTGTGGCAAAGGGGTTCTCTCAGAAGGAGGGAATAGACTATGAGGAGACATTTGCTCCAGTGGCCAGGTATACTTCTATACGAGCTGTAATCTCATTTGCAACATAGATGGGATGGCAGATCCATCAAATGGATGTCAAGACAACATTCCTTAATGGTGAATTGAAGGAGGAGGTATACATAGAACAACCAGAAGGCTTTGTAGCACACAACAAAGAGACCCATGTGTGTAGATTGAAGAAAGCCTTTGTATGGACTCAAGCAGGCTCCTAGAGCATGGTATGAGCACATTGATACATACTTGCAGAAAATGGGCTTTGTGAAGAGTGAGGTAGATGCTAACCTCTACTACTTGGTGGTTGGGGGCGAGGCTCTCATTCTTGTTCTATATGTAGATGACTTGTTTCTTACAGGTGCACTAGGGATCATAGAGGATTGCAAGAGGGACCTTGCAGAAGAGTTTGAGATGAAGGACTTGGGACTCATGCACTATTTTCTAGGCATGGAGGTGTGGTAGACAGATGGAGAGATTTTCCTTGGTCAAGGGAAATATTGCATTGAAATCTTGAAGAGATTCGAGATGGAGGATTGCAAATCCATGTCTACACCTATGATCACTAATTGGAGGAAGGTAGATACATCTAAGGAAAAAGATGTAGATCCCACCTTATACAGGTAGTTAATTGGTTCGCTCATGTATTTGGTCAACACTAGGCTGGATATAGCATTTGTAGTAAACTCTCTTAGTCAATTCATGGTTGAGCCAAAGAGAGTGCATTGGACAGTGGTTAAGCATGTGTTGTGTTATTTGCATGGTTTAGTTGAGTATGGGATCAAATATATTCGAGGTGAAGGAATCAAGTTGATAGGCTATACTGACGCAGATTGGGCAGGAATACAACAGAAAAAAGGAGCACTTCAGGGTGTTGTTTCAGTTTAGGATCAAGATTTGTTTCTTGGTTCAAGTAGGAAGCAGAAGTCTGTGGCTTTGAGTTCATCAGAAGAAAAATACATTGCAGCTAGCATGGCAACTTGTGAAGCTATATGGCTTCGGAAGTTGCTAGTGGCCTTGTTTGGTCAAAAGGTTGAGACTACTGTGATACACTGCAACAATCAGAGTTGCATCAAGTTGTCTGAGAATCTAGTGTTTCATGATAGGTCTAAACATATAGATATTAGGTATCACTTCATCAAGGATTGTGTACAGCGAGGTATTGTTCAGCTACAATACATACCTACAGAGGAGCAGGTAGCAGACATTCTGACTAAGGCATTGGGGAAGGAAAAATTTATCTTCTTCAGAGATAAGATGGGTGTCATGCAAAACAACTTCCTCGCTAAGAGGGAGTGTTAGTTTGTTAGCTTGGACAATTGTTCATCCATTTGCTAAGATTAGATAATAGTTATCTTATTGTTGAGAATGTATTAATTATTTTCTAATTATTGATTTCCTTTAGTGACACCTTGCAACCAAATTTGTTATGGTTGTTAAGTTGTTATGTATCTCAGCCATCGATTGAGAATCGATCTCGGCCGTTGGTGTTCCAATGAGAGTAGTATAAAAGGAGGTCATTGGGCATTTGGAGAGTACAAGTTTGGAGAAGCATTTGCAGTGCTAGCAAATGAGTTTGTAAGTTTGTAGTGATAGCAAATAGTCTTGCAGTGTTAGCAAGGGCGCAGTGATAGCGTTGGGGATAGCAGTGGGGGAATATCAGTGGGAGAAGTTGGGAGATTGTCGAAGTTCTGCTAGTAAGAGGAAAGGAATCTTTGTATCTCTTAATTTGCTGAAGGTAATATAATTTCTCATATGTAGAACTCGTTTTCCCTTAGGATTTTTTCTAAGTACAATTTGTTTGAAAATATTGTGTTCATTTTGTTATGCATTTCTTTCCGTATTCTTATTAGTGAAGTTGCAGTTGTGTTATTTTTCGATATTAGCTGTGAATTAGTTTTCGGCAGTTAAATAATCTATTAAGATAGGAGATTAATAATCAGTGACTGCAATAGAATATCATTTAGAATTTTATATAAGTGGCAGTGTGTACATAAAATGACGCCTTTTAACAAAAGAGTTTATACAATATATGTATTCATATGCACTAGTCTTTGAAATCTTATACCACTGGTAGTCTGAAGCTTTTTACCACATTTTCTAGTGGTGATTAGTCAACCAAGAGTTTTAACATGTTTCTTATTGATTATTTATGAATCAGAGTTTAAATTTAAGAGTTATTTATTTTATTCAAATAATTTTTATTCTTACAAATATAAGAAAATTCTATTAATATAAATATCAAAAAACTTATATTTATTGAATAAGTATTAATACCCATTTATACATAGTTTATATAAAAAATTAACAACTAACATAAAAAAAATAGTGAAAATATTAAATATACAATATCTAAATCCCTTAAACAAATTAAAATACTGACCATGAAAACTGTTCCACCTATCTATAAATTTTTTTTTGGGTCAATTCATTGCCTATATTATCTGAAGTAAAAATCCTTGTATTATTTTACATTCGGATACTTCACAAAATTGATTTATTGCGCAAGGTAGGATTTGAACCTACGACTTTCTGCTTCGGAAACAGACGCTCCATCCGCTGAGCTACAAGCGCGTTTGTTGTTATTTTTATACAACGAATATTGCATACGGTAACAGAAAACGGTGGCTAAAAATGTTTCTTACATACATCTTTTATTAGAATAGGAGGAAGTTTCATTGATTACTAAAGGCGCAACGAAACTTCCATATAAACGAGTGCATTCAAAATTGGAAAGACAAATATGATATGAAAGGTGGTAAAGCATGTGTAGCCCCGATACCAATTCAAACAAGAATTTTGACAATTCATTTTTATTTTTGGTTCATGGCGAGACATAAATAAATTAAAAACTCGTGATATATATTTAGAGGAAGAACTTCAATATTATATATGTTTTCACAAAATTACTATTTAAAATAGTTAGATTGACATTTTAGATTTGTGGTTTGCAAGTCACACAATTTATTATTGTACTTTAAACATTTCTAAAAAAAATTGTACAAATTTTGACCATGCAAATATATGTGATGTTTACGCACCACCATATTTAAAACACAATAAAAGGAGGAGAAAAAGAATTTTCTAGGAAAAAATGAGAGATAGATATATAGAAGTTTTGTAAAACTTGAAAAACATGTGTTATTGTTATTTCTCACCTACACCCGAACCACACGTGTATAAATGGTGTAAGATTCCTAGGTCATGCGTTAGACTCTTAATATAAAACATTGCACATAGAATTCAAAGGTAAATTGACTTATACAAGCACAAAAGCACAAATGTCCCACTTGAAGCACCTTGATAAGATTGACTATGTGATTACATAAAGTGATTGCATACATGTACACTAAGATCGAAAGGCTAACTAGCTACTACAACACTTAACACATGATGAACTCATTAGGAAACCATGGAAATATTAAGTCTTGTTGGGTTTCAGAATGGAACATGGCTAGAGACCACAGTCAGGGGACAAACGTGTCCCTCCTCTTTAATGGGAGAGGTTCCCTTATTGAAAGCAGGAAAAAAAAAGTACAAATATACAACTCTCAATGTTTGGACCCTAATATTCTGGAATGTTTTCATACTTAAAAGATTATCAATACGAAGGATTGGAAGAGTAGAGAGATGAAGAAGGAAGAAAACAACAATGTTTTAAGGAGATATAGGTAGTAGAATATATCCTTACTCACATTGAACCAAGAAAATATAGGAAAAAGATCAATCACTTCGTCACCAATGCGAATCTGTAGACACAAAGTTCAAAAGATTACACAAACAAGAACACAAAGTTTCTTTTGAATGCAAAGACAAATGTTCCATTGAATCGAGCAAGAGAGAGAGAGAGAGAGAGAGAGAGAGAGAGAGAGAGAGAGAGAGAGAGAGAGAGAGAGATAACAGAGGAAATGAGAAAGAAAGCTTCTATATTGAATTACTTCCAAATTTACAATGTTCCTAAAAAACCTAGAATTCCTTTTTCCATGGCCAAAACATGTTCTTATAACAATTCATGTACATCCATACTTTGTCCCCAAGAAAAGAATATCCAAAAGGAATAATGTTTGTTGTAGATCCGTTTTTTGGAAAGTGACATGAAACAAACGCAATCATGAAAACCATAGGCTCAAAAAGGTGAATATTTCATCAGTTCAAGCATGATTACTTTAGCAAGGGGCATCTCATGATTTTCTTCTTCATGTGGTCCTGTCATTTCCACCTTTTAACCACTTTCATAGCACTCAAGTGCTTACAGGTAAGTTTTCCCCCTTTTTATCGCGTATGCCTGATAAAATTTGTTTTATGATAATCAAACTTTACATCTCTTTAAACTTATCAATTTGGCTCCACAACAAACCAAAAATGCATCTCATGAATAAACGAAAAGGAAATAGAGAGAGAAGAATGAAGAATGGTTCACATTTGTATTCTTTAGAGCTCTGGTTCGTTAATGGCATCAAAAACCAGATGAGTGCATTTTGGCCACTCTTTCCCTTTGTCATTTTTGGAATTGGACCCTATGCATGGCAAGTTCCAAGCAATGACGGATCTGGGGAAAAAAATCCACGTTTTAAGACATTTGGGAGAAAAAGTACAATTTCTCATTTTTCTCTGCCCCTTCGCATCCCCGCCAAAGGTCAGACACGTGGCACACCTTGATTGGAAATGGGGTCATGCCTCAAATTATCATTTTCCTTTGCTGGCCCGCTATGATTTTTTAACATGAACGTGTGGCACACCCTGATTGGAAATGGGGTTGCGGCTCAAATTTTCATTTTCCTCCACCGGCTCGCTGTCCCAATTTCATTCTTCAACACATGGCATCACCCGATTGGTTGCAAGGATGTGCTTCACTTTTATAATTTATTTATTTTGAAAAGGGGAAAATTCCAACTTTTCCCCCAAAAGTCCATGCCTCCGCCGTTGACTTTTCAACGTAGGTCACGTGTCCCTTTTTGATTCGTTGCGGGCTTCAACTCAGAATTTATCCCTTCGAATGAGTAGGGTAGCGAGTCATTTTAGAAATTTTCGCCCTTTCGCCATAATGCCTTAGAGAATAAAATGGATCCATCACCCTGAACTTCTGCCAAAACTGCTCCAGCCAATCAGGAACCCGCGGGGATGTGGAGCAGAACTGACATTTTTTCCAAAATCACCAAAAGTGATAAGTTCAAAAGGAACCCATCCGGCCGCATCCAATGAGAAGAAAATGCGTAGCTTCACCTTCTAAGAAATAATTTGCCAGGGAAAAGAACGTAGAACATTGTAGAGAAGGGGAAAACGCCATTTTTGCACATGATGAAGATTTTCTTTCTGCACAAAGTTAATATGTGAAGAATGCAAGTTTCCACATTCTTCAAATGCATAAAAGAGGATCATAAACCCCCTCTCATCCATGAGAAATAGATAAAATGTTATAATGGCTGCAGACTGAGGAAATGCATAAAACGTCGTGGGGGATCAAAACGAGCACTTGAGGGGTTCAAAACACGAATTCCTCTATGACAAGACTTCAATTTTCACAAAATTGGATTTCAAAAAGAAGGGGGGAAATTGAGGGGACAACAATTGACTCCTTATGGGGATGATTTGGTAGAGGAAAGATGTAAAATCAAGAACCATAGAGAATTTTGGGGATGAACAAATCAGTGCCCTATCCATTGGGAAACAGAGTCAAAAAACAATATCAACACAGACGAAAACGCACACAAGGAAACAAGCAAAAACAAGAAAAACCAGAAACAAAACATTATACAAAATGTATAGAGGGACCGCCAAAACTCTTAGGTTTTGAAAAAATTCAAAAATTGCCCACTATAAGGAAGTGGGAGAGGAGAACTATCCATGTAATATAGGTAAAAAGAGTTCTCACCAGTAAAATGTCTAATTTTAAAAGGACCAAGCCAAAGGGAATCAAATTTACCATGGTTTCCTCGAGGTTCATGCCTTTTGTCCCAAAGAAGAACACTTTCTCCCACTTGAAAAGTTCTGGGTTTAGCCTTTTTGTCAAACAAAGCTTTTACCTTGAGTTGATGAGCTGATATTCTGTCAACCACTTGCAATGTGTCTTCATTCAACTTCTAGAGGTACATAATTATTTTGTCTAATGAATTGGTAAAGTTGACATCCTCAATGGCCTTCATCAAATGTAAGATTGGCAGTTCCAATGTCACTGACAGCTGAGCTTCAACTCCATATACCACTTGAAAAGGAGACATTCCAATGGCTCTCTTAGGTGTAATCCTATCTGCCCATAAAGCATCATATAGTTTCTTATGACAATTCCTCTAAGAGTCATTGACAAGCTTTCGAAAAATGGTGACCAAGTTCTTGTTAGTTGATTATACTTGACCATTCCCTTGGGGATAATAATCTGAAGAGTGGGCAAGGGAAATGCTATAGCCATAGCAGAAATCCATCATCTCAGCAGAAGAAAAATTGGAAGCATTTTTCAGTGACAATCTTGTTTGGTATCCCAAACCTTATTAATATGTGCTCCTTGATGAAGTTACATACTGCTTCAAAAGTATTACTTTTAACTGGAATGGCTTCCACCCACTTGGTGAAATAATCATTGGCATTCAAAACATGAGTATGCCCTGCACTTGAAGGTGGATTGAGTGTCCCAATGAAGTCAAAACACCATTGTTGAAAAGGTTCCTCAATCACCACTAGTTTGAGAGGTAAAGCAGCCAATTTGGGTCTTCCAACAAAGGTTTGACATGCTTCACACTTTCCTACCCACTTTGATGCATCTTTGAACAAGGTAGGCCAATAATATCTAGCATGGAGGATTTTGTGGGCTGTGATAGTAGAAGAGAAATGATCTCCATAGGCCTAGTCATGAAAGGCTGAGAACAATTTCTTTTACTACTCTTTGTCAACACATTTTAAAAACCTTCCATCTATGCCTCGTTTGAACAATGAATTTTCCCACAACACATATTACGCAGACCTTAATTTGATGGCTCTCTTATCCTTGGAACTCAAATGGGATGGAAATTCTCCATAAGTAATAAAGTGTGCAATGCCAGCATATAATTTGTTAGTTGAGCTGAGGAAAAGAACAACAGGGATATCAACTTCCTCCTTGGACAATTTGACATCAGCTCCTTCAGCAATGAGTTCACATAAGCCCTTTCCTCGAACTAGATTGGTGGGTTTTATGTCAAGATCATAATCTTGAACTTTGGCTACCCAATTGCCTCTCTTGATTCCAAATTCTTGTTGTGTAAGAATGGATTTAATAGTTGTATCAGGCACAAGCACAATAGAATGAGAGTTTAGGATGTAAAAATGAAACTACTTCACAGCTTTGACCATTGCAAAAGCATGTTTCTCCATCATGGTGTACTTCAGCGCATGGGATTTCAAAATATAACTCATGAATGCTATAGGGATTTCATGACCTTCAACATTCTCTTAGGTTAACACAACAGCTAGAGTACTTTCAGTAGAATAGCAATAGATAATGAAGTCTTTGCTAGAATCAGGGCATGCAAAGATTGGAGCCTTTTCTATAGCTCTCTTGATGTCTTCAAATGTAACCTTTCCTTCAAAGGACCAACCAAAAGTTTTCTTTCCTTTCATAATGTGGGCTATGTTCAAAGTAAGTTCAGAAAAATCAAGTATGAATCTTCTTAAGAAGTTGATCTTGTGAAAGAAAGAGTGCACACCCTTCTTGCTTATAGGGAGAGAGATTTTCTGAATT
Organism: Taxus chinensis; assembly: GCA_019776745.2. NCBI lineage: Eukaryota > Viridiplantae > Streptophyta > Pinopsida > Cupressales > Taxaceae > Taxus > Taxus chinensis. The sequence goes on from CM034146.1 coordinate 23,179,600, forward strand.
ACCTGGACTCTTTCTGGATCAATCTTAATTCCCTCCTTGGAGACAATGTGTCCCAATAATTTTCCCTTGGTGACACAAAAGATAGATTTCTTGGGATTCAAGGAGATGTCATGCTCTTTACACTTTTGGAGGACAGTTTCAAGGTGTTGGGAATGATCAGCTCTGGTTTTTGAAAACACATTCAGATCATCAAGGTATACAACTATGCATTTTCCCTTGAGACTACCAAAGGATAGGTCCATTTCCCTTTGAAAGGTGGCACTAGCATTGATGAGGCCAAAATGCATTCTCCTGTAAGCAAAGGTTCCCCAAGGAGTGGTAAAGGAAGTCTTATGCTGATCTGCAACACTTACTTCTACTTGATTATATCTTGAGAATCCATCAAGCATAGACAACATTTCTGAACCTGTAACTATGTGCATGTATACTTTGCTTAATGCTAAATCAAATGAAGCAAGAACTACCACCTAAAATAGTTCTACAATTTAGCTAAAACAAAGCATAAACACCATCATGATAAGAATTAAACAAGGGTTAGATGCTAGCATTCATCAATACAAACTTTGAAACTAACAATGCTAAATATCTAAACTCCTCTATTCTCTAACAACAAATAAATGAATGGACCTCAGTAAGCTCCATGGCTATCAAAATAGTTGTCCTTAATGTTCCAAGAACCTAGGAATGGGGGCTAATCAAAGTTGGGCTACAAGACCCTTTTGACACCTCCCATATGACCTAAGCACTTTAGGCTAGAATATGAAGCTTAGCTCCTCAAGATGATGAACTCTCAAGAAAACAAGGTGCAAGCTCTTAGTATCTTTGCTATATGCTTTGCATTTGCTCTCTTAGGAGTTTAGGTGTAAGTAAAAAGGTAGGTGGAGGGCTCTTTATATAGCCCAAAGGATAAAAGATTCAACACATTCTCATGAATGTGGGATAAAGGTAAAACATGATTAGGAATGGATAAGGTTGCTTTATTAAAGGTAACCTTACTTTAGAAGGGTTTAATACATGTTTAGCAAGTCATGGGAGTTGGGGGGTACTTTAATTAATCAAAGGTGATTAATTAATAGGTCGGTGTAAGCTTATAGAAGCCAATTAGAAGAATATTAGAATGATTTAGGCTATTAGAAGGGGATTAAATCAATTAAATATTGATTTACTAGTTAAATGGAAGGGGGAAGACTAATTAATTAATAATAATTAATTAGTCTAGATAGAAAAGGTGATTTATTAATGGAAGGTCATTAATTAGGGTATTTGTTGGATAGGAAACTTAATTAATTAGCTTAGTGTAATTAATTAATGATGATATGAGGGAAAATGAGTGCTTTTGACGATATGTCGTCAATTTGCGAGAAAGGGGATAATTAGTGCAATTTAAGTATTTAAATTGCTTGGGCATAATTATAGGTGTCTACATTTGCCCCTCTTTGGGGTGGCGTAAGTGATGCCACTTCAAAGATAGTAGATAGAAGAGATTTTGAAGGGATAGAAGAAAAATTAGTAAGAGGGAGAGATGCCCCCTCGAGTGTCGATGGGGTGATGGAAGAAGCCGATCGACGATCGAAAAAGGTGAGATATAGACAGAAGAAGGGGGATGAGGAAGGATGCCTCGATGAGAGGGGGAATTAGGGGTGAAAGGGAAGTGGTGTAGAAGAAATATGGAAGAGGGGGGAGAAGAGCTTAGCCTCTAGCCGCGTATTTGTTTGAAACAATTTGATTGTCATCATATTGCCATAGGAACTACGTCATCGGTCCTTATGAAAAATATAAGCATACGACAAAGGTGGAATGACATGAAAAGCCATAATACGAAGAATTGTCCATTGTTAAAAATACCAACTCCACGCAACATACAAAAATGCAATGCCATATGAGAAGGAAACAAGCTCATATAACAGGGAAAACAAGTACGAACACACATATCCAACCCAACAATGGTCAAGACATTTGTATAAATGTTTTGTTATCAGTGCTGAAGAGATCCAAAAGTTCGTGATTGACGACAAGGGTTAAAAATGATGCCCCAAGCAATGATACATGCAAGGGGAAATGAAAATGGACATAGGGTCCATGAAAAGCGTTTGTGCGCAACGAAACAACACCAGGCAACCAAAAGTGCCCCAGAGTACAAACGAAGCAAGCAACTAGCTTTTGTGAATGGTTGTGAATCTGGTGATCCGTGAGTCGTATTAATCGGGGAAGATGTGAGACAAACCAACAGGATATGGAGAAAAAACCTTGCGCAAGACACAAGTTTCAGCCGTAAGAAGCAAGTTACCATTTTGTAGGGTGTTTTAATGTTTAGGAATTTTTTGAAAATTTTTTCCTTGTTTTTGGATTTTTTTGATATAGAAAATGTTTGTATTATTTTGGAGTTCTGAACTGTGATAAAAAATAGAAGAAATGAGAATAAGAAAAAGAAGGGCCTAGGGGCAACAGAAAGTGCCCTAGGTGGAAGAAAAGAGAAACAAACGACAAATAATGTCCTTGTTTAGTGGAAAAATTAAGAAAAAATAATTATTTGAAAAATAATTATTTACGAGGGTGTGAAGAAGAATAAAAATCACCAAGGAGCAATAAAATTTTCCGGGGGAGAAGAAAGATGTATTAGACAAAAAATTCCCCAATACGGTGAAAAATAAGAGAAAAAAATTTATTCCACAGCGAACAGAGGAGAAAACAGTGAGCTAAATGGGTGTCCTGGCCGTCTGATCGATGAAAAACAGGTTAATATACCCCCCTGAGGGGGATAAAATATTGCAATCAGTTCATTTTAACCGATCAGTTTAGAAAACTTACTGTGAGGCTCTGACACTCAGGAGAAATGGTGATCGCACGTGATCATTTGAGGCGTGCTGTAGATTGTAGATGATAGATTTGTAGACAATATCAAATGTTTTTTTCAAGTGTTATTTTGATTTATATGGACGGGATGATATGATGATATTGGTACAGGGGGGGGGGATAAATTTTTGATTATGCGCAACCCCTCTTGCCCCCATTGATGATATGATATGTGATGATTAGCTTAGCATACATGCATGATGTAAAACTTAGCATTTTTGTTTATATATGATGTATAGATGATGCTCGATGTGATGATAGTGATAGTAATGTGATGTGAATGATACAAAAATAGAGCATATGCAAGAAACACAACCAAATGCTATAAAGAACACCAAGAATTAATGCAATACACCATGAATCACCATGCCTTATTAAAAAGTAACAAAACACAACCAAATGCATTAAGAAAGAAATAAAGAATTAACACACTAGCATGTCGAAATCCACTACAATATGCACAAGCAAGAATGAATCTATTCTAAGCAAGAAAAGATAAACTATGATAAAGTACACCCCAAGCAACAAACAACTCAAAAGCAAGAACACAAAACACTATACAAGCAACAAGCAAAGCAAGAAAACAAGACAATGCAAGTAAATGTTTTTGTAAGATATGTTTTCATAAATTGATTTTCTATTGTTTAGGGTTTTGTGAAACAATTTTATATTATTTTTATGTTTTGTGAAACAATTTTCTATTGTTTTTGTGTTTTCTCAAAACAATGTTCTATTGTTTTTGTGTTTTCTCGAAACAATGTTCTATTGTTTTTGTGTTTTTCTCGAAACAATTTTATATTGTTTTTGTGGTTTTAACAGTTTTCCAAAGCTATGTGCAGGTAACCAAGAAAGCATGGATGCCCCCATCGTTAGGTGGGGAATATACAAGGGTAGAAGCCATGCGCTTATGAAAAAGAAGGTGAAGTCATTGAGTTGCCCCTAGCGTAAGATGGGAAATAACGAAAGACCACATCCCTCACACATGAATAGAAGAAAGCAAAGCCGGATCAAGGCTGGAAAAAATGGTGTGCATAAGGAAACTCCAAGGCAGAACCAGGTCCAGGCCAAAGACAACTACCCTTCTAATACATAATGCTTGTGAACAACGGATCCTCCTGAGGCGCCGAAAACCAGTTTTCGCCCAAGGACTTGTCCAAAGTGCCACAATTGCGTGGTTTTCACTAGTGGACGGCCTCTTTTCTCTTTTTGTTTTTATGATTTTTTTTCTTCATGTTTTTGTATTTTTTGTGATTTTTATGACTTTCTTGTGCCATGTTTAGGCATAAAACCTCTTAAGATGCATGGCATTCATGGGCTCCTGGAGCTCATCACCATTGGGGTGAGCCAGTTTGTATGCCCCGGTGCTATACTTGGCAACTATGACATAGGGTCCTAACCAGTGTGGTTCGAACTTCCCTTTATTTTCTCGCTCTGCTTTGGTGTTGAACTAGTTCTCCTTCATAAATAAATCACGCACCTCAAACTAGTGAGGGATGATTCTCTTGTTGTAGTTGCGGGAGATTCTGTGTTGATATACCTTCAGGTGATTAAGAGAGCGAATGCGCCTCTCATCCAGGAGCTCTAACTCAATCAATCTTGCCACTCGATAATCTTCATCCTGATCCAAATAGTCTCGAAGAGAAATTCGCAGGGATGGGAGTTTGATCTCTAAAGGGATGATAGATTATGTCCCAAACACGAGGGAATATGGCGTCGCACCCGTAGGAGTGCGAATTGATGTCCGGTAGGCCCAGAGGGCTGGGTGGATTTGTAGGTGCCAGTTTCGACCGGTTTTACTAACCATCTTCTCCATTATCCTTACCAAAGTCTTGTTTGTTGCCTTAGCTTGTCCATTACCCTGAGGGTAATATGGTGTGGACCATTTCAATCTGATTTGGAACCATTGGCAAAGACCTTTCATAGTTTTGTTCTTAAATGAATTCCCATTATCTGTGACAATGGCTCCAGGGATACCATATCGGCAAATAATGTGATTCATGATGAATTTAGAAATCTGTGCTCCTATGACATAGGTTAAAGGGACAGCCTCCAACCATTTTGTAAAGTATTTTTTAGCTGTGATAATATGTGTATGACCATCAGATGAGGTAGGAGCAAGCTTCCCTATTAGATCAAGTCCCCATTTAGAGAATGGCCATGGGGTAGTGATTGGTTGCAATGGTTGCGATGGAGCATGGATGAAATTTCCATACTTTTGGAAAAGCACACATTTTCTAACATAATTACAACAATCAGTTTCCATGGTAGGCCAATAGTAACCTACTCTCAACAATTTCTTAGCCAACACCATTCTGTTTGTATGTGCTCCGCATACTCCTTCGTGTACTTCCTTGATTGCTTGGATTGACTCCGTGACATCTAGACAACGTAACAGATTCCCATCGTAGCCACGACGATAAAGTGTACCTCCTAAAAGGGTGTAATGGGCTATCTGGAGAATTAGGATCTGTTTTTCAGAGCGAGAGATATCGGGAGGGAATGTTTTGTCCTTAAGATAGGTAAAGATGGGTTCGTACCACAGGGAATTGGGGCCAATAACCTCACAAGCCAGGAAAGATTCTGACATGTCATATGTGGGCTGGCGTAGATTTTCTATGAAGAATGGCATATCATTGTTCCCTGGCAGAATACGAAGCATAGATCCCACCATTTCCATGGCATCTGCTGATCTGTTCTGCGCTCTTGGGATCTGCTCAAAGGTGATGCACACAAAATACTCCTTTAGAGTTTCCACTAACTTTTTGTAAGGTATGAGCTTGTCATCCTTAACTTTATACTCATCATTAACCTGTTTGATGATTAGCTGCGAATCACCTACAACCTTAACATGTTTAATATTCAACTTGATGGCTAGCTTCATCCCTGCAATGAGTGTTTAATATTCCGCAATGTTGTTCGTGCAAGGGAAGGCCAGGTGGAAAGCCTATGGTATAGGATCACCCGAAGGAGTAATAAGGACCACTCCTACACCTGAACCATGAAACGTAAAAGATCCATCAAAATGTATCTGCCATACGACAGATTCTTCAATGTAGAGCAAAGATGCATCTGGCAGATCCAGACTCAAAGGTTCTTTGCTTTGCAAAGGTGCTTCTGCTAGGTGGTCGGCAAGTACTTGTCCTTTAACTGATTTTTGATGGACAAATTCTATATCAAACTCACTGAGTAGAATGATCCAATTAGCCATTCTACCTGTGAGGGCGGGTTTGGATAACAAATACTTGAGTGGGTCGACCTTGGATATGAGCTTGGTCTTATTATGTAGCAGGTAATGGTGAAGTTTTTGAAAGGTAAAAACGACGGCCAAGCAAGCCTTTTGAATCTGAGGATAATTAAGTTCATAGGTGATGAGGGTGTGACTTAGATAGTACACTGATTTCTCTTTATGTCCAAGGTCATATTGGGTGAGCAGTGCACCAATAGCACATTGTGTAGCGGAAATATAAAGCAAAAGTGGTTCTCCTGGAGTAGGAGGCATGAGGACAGGTGGATTAGCCAGGTATTGTTTAAGCAAAGAAAAGGCTTGTTGTTGCTCGGGTCCCTTGATGAAAGAAACATCCTTCTTAAGTAAATGAGTGAATGAGTGACATTTATCTGCAAGCTGGGAGATAAAACGACGAATGGCTTGAATTTTCCCTTGCAAGCTACGCAGTTGCTTGATATTCTCAGGTGGAGGCATTTTAGTGATGGCAGAAACTTTAGCAGGGTCTACCTCAATACCTCGTCTTAACACGATGAAGCCTAATATTTTCCCAGATAGCACACTGAAGACACACTTCTTTAGATTTAGCATGAATATGTATTCACGCAGGCGTTCAAAGATACACCGCAAAATGATAGGATGATCCTCTCTTATTTTGGACTTTCCCAGGATGTCGTCTACGTAGTCTTCCATGATGTCATGAATCATATCATGAAATATTACTGTCATGGCCCGATGATAAGTTTCTCCCGCATTCTTAAGGCCAAATGGCATCACCTGATAACAGAAGGTGCCCTAAGGAGTTGTGAAAGTTTTTTTGTGTTGGTCTTCGTCAGCGATCTTAATTTGATTATAACCTGAAAATCCATCCATGAGTGATAGCATTTCGTACCCTGCAGTTGAGTCAACAATCATGTCAATGTTGGGCAATGGAAAGTCATCTTTAGGGAAAGCTTTATTGATGTCCCTAAAATTTGTGCAGATTCAGATACCGATAGGTTTCTTCTAGATAGGAACAATGTTCGATATCCATTCAGAATAATCAATTGGCCTGATGAATCCTGCTGTAAGTAACCTTTCCAACTCTTCTTTAACTAACAAGGCCACTCTTGGGTGCATCTTTCGGAGCTTCTATTTGATAGGCTTAGCGTCTGCGTGCACAACTAGGTTGTGCATGACCAAAGTTGGATCTAAGCCAGGCATGTCTTTGTAAGACCATGCGAACACATCAATAAACTCTCGTAGTAGCATAGTGAATGTCTTTTGTTCTCTGGCCGAGAGTGATGCTCCCAATTTTACTATCTTGGGATCTTCTTCAGTACCAACATTGACATCAATGGTTTCATCAACTAACAATTTTGATAAATCCTCCATACGCGTAGGATCGGGAGGTAGGTTGAGATCTTCATCCAAGGATGTCTCTATGAGATTTTCATCCTTGGCGTGGTCACTTTGTTTGTCCTTTGATTTTCTTATTTGTTTGTCAGCCAGTGCCTCAAAGAGGTTTTCACTGTGTGACTTGGACTTTGATTTTTTCCGAGGCTTTTCTTTAGAACTCTTGCCCTCGCTTTTCTTTAAATTTTGCTGACCACGAAGTTCAGCCTCCTTGCCGAAGTAGGCGCAAGTGTCTAAGTCAATAAAGAAACCCTTCTTGTGATCTCCAATGGGAATTGTATCCCTTATGCCCATGAACTTTGCAATAGCCTCGTCGTTCTCAAATAAATCTAGTGGCACGTGACGTTGTTGGTCCCATTCAATGGTCAGGATAGCATTGTTCATGAAAAGGTTCGTGGAGGCCAGATCCTCATATAGGCTACAATGGGAATCCGTATCGTTGTCTAGGTACTCGAAGTTATCCTCATGCTCAGAACAAGTCGCATCTTGATCGTTGGGGTGTGCTCCATAAGGGAGAATCCCAATGCCATATCTTTCTGTTTTGAAATGTGGAAGAGGGACTTGTTCTCTTTGTCCTTGTTCATTCCTCCCACATCCTAGGCCTTTGTAGCCCATGGAGTACATCATTCTACTAGATTTTTCATATTCTGGGGTTTGATAACAAGATGGTTGAGTGTCCTCAGGGACCCAAGTAGTAGGTGGATCAAGTAATTTTTCCTCAGCTAGCAAGCCTGCAGGTAGGAATGACCCAATAGTGTGTTCCTCTCTAGGTCTGCTGAAGTAGTAGTTGGGTCAAACTCTAGTCTTGGGCGACAAGGAGAGGTCAGAAACCAAGAGTGCTTGTTGTACATTATACTCCCCACAGCCATATTCCAGAATTTTCATCTCCCATGAATCAAATGGAGATGTGGAAGTGGACGCCCCATGAGCGTAAGAACTAAGAGAATTTGAATCTACCTGAGATTCCATGGCCTCAGAATGAAGAGGGACAACTATAATTTTGGAGGGACATGCATATGTACCCTTTCGTGCAAAGCTATTAAGAGCTCTACAATGAGCAAAGGGCTCTGAATCTCCTGGTATTGTAACCGTATGTCCCTCATGCTTCAGCTTGATGCATTGATGAAATTTTGATGGCATGGCATGAATCCATGGTCAGCCTAGAAGCATATTGTATGGAAGTTCCAAGTCTAAGATGTGAAACTTTATCTGATGGCAAGTGGAGCCCACCTCCATGGGTAGCGTAATGGTGCCTGCTGACTCTCTTTCTGCGTTGTCATATGTGGTGATAGTGATGATATGGGACTCAAGATCTTCCTCCGTATGTCCCAATTGTTTGACCAGCTTAAGCGTGCAGATGTTCAATCCCGATCTGTTGTCCACAAGCACCCATTTGATTTTCCTGCGAGTGAAAACTACCTCAATGTATAAGGGAAGATTATGTGTAGGATTCGTGGCAGGGATCTCCCTATGGTTGAAAGTAAGATGCTCACTTGATGCAATATTTTCCACCGCGGGTTGAAGGTACGTAGGATTGACTTCTAAAGGCACTCCCGACCCCTGAAGAGTTTGATACAAAATGTCCTTATGCACATTGGATATCTTGAGAAGATCTAAGATCAAGATCTTAGCAGGTGTCCTCTCAAGCTGTTCTAAAAGGTTATATTTATCAGTTTGTGGGGTCAACAGAGAGGGTTTCGGAATCATGAGGCAAGAATGCCTTGTTACCGAAGTGCAGTCCTTTCCCTTGATCCGGATGGTATTGACACAATCAACAGGGGAGTGAATACATCCGATAAGCGAATCGTAATGATTGTTATCTCTTTTGGGTATATAAGTAATTCGTGGCTTTATAGGTTTGGGATGACTCTCCCTGATCCGGCTTTGTATTTTCTGACTTATCATGCTTGGGGAATTGTTCCTTATAAATCCCCATTTTTTCGTTAGGTGTTTGCATGTGGCCAGGGTTATCCACCTCTATCTCCCTGTTGTCAATGAGGTCTTGAATATAGTGGCGAAGTCACAAACATTTGTATGTTTTATGACCTTTAACGCGATGCATTTCACAATATTCATGCTCCTTATACCATGAAGGTTTAGGAGCATTGTCATCAAACGGTTGCGTTGTAGGATAGGTCATCATGTTTTCCGCATCCAACTATTTTAGTATGAGGGACAACGGTTCATTGAGGGAGGTGAATGTGCATCGCTTTGGTGGTGGTTGAATTGGGCCCTTGGTTAGTTTAAAAGGTTGACTGGTTTGGACCGTTTGAACATGTATGGAATCAGTGATTCCGTCTCCCACCACGTTTTTGTTTTTGTTAAAGATCTTTGGCTTTTCAGTGGGTTTGAATCTTTGGTTGTCTTTAGATTGGGTTTTGAGGGTGCCTTTGGAAATGAGAGCCTTTTCTATTTGAATCCCTTTCTCAATAACATCCTCAAAGGTGTGGACACAATGCATTTGGAGGTGGAAAGCTATATCTGGGTTGAGATTAGGGACAAAAATACTAACCAGCTACTTCTCAGGGAAAGCACAAGGGAAGCGACTAGCTATTCCTCTCCATCGTTGGAGGAAGCTGGTGAAGGTCTCATTTGGGTGTTGTTTTGTGCCGCACAAGTCTGCCATGGTGATGTCACTCTCTATGTTATACGAGAAATGACGCATGAATCTTTCCGCCAATTCTGGCTAGGTGAAAATTGATCCTCATGGTAAGCGCGTAAACCATTCCAATGCTTGACCTCCAGGACTCTTAGGAAAAAGTCTGATGAGGTAATTATCACTATAAGACACCTCTTGACATGCCATGTAGAAATCTTTAACATGATCCCTTGGGTCTCCCTTTCCTTTGTATTTGTCAAACTTTGGCATATCAAATTTCTTTGGAAAGGGTTGAAGGGTCATTGTCTTGTCAAAAACATAGGGGCATAGTTCTTCATATTGGTATTTCCTAATACTCCCTATATTGCTCTCTTGTATGCTCACAAGAGTTGCTTTCATAGATTGCACTTCTTGGGCGAGAAATTGTTTTCTAGTGAGAGAAGTGGGGATGTGTACACGATGACACCCCGTGTCTTCTTCTCCTTGGTTTACTTGATGGAGTTCGTGGATCCTAAACTTAGGCCTTGAATTTTGAACGTTCTTGTTTGTTTATTTTTGTACCTGGAAAGTAAGTAAAGCTAGTTGTCGGCTTAGGTTACTAAGTTGTTGTTGGATTGTGACTTGGTTTGTGTCTTCTTCTTCTAAAGGTTCTTCCTCTTCGTATTGTGGAGGCTCTTCCCCTGTTTCATGTTCTATCTTATTTCTTTGTGCCACTTTAATGAGGGGTATTCTATGCCCTATCACTTTATCATTTTCTGCATAAGAAGTGGAAGCATGCCCACCTTTTAAAATATCTTCCATATTGATAAGGGGGCGTTCTTCCTTAGTAGTGTCATTTATAGGTAATATTGGTTCATTCTCGGTGGGCAATTTGGCCCCTAATTCCACGACCCGTGCCAAAACTCTATCTTTTTTTCTAAGGAGAAACTAATCTAGTAGAGTGGGGTCAAAATCAAAGTCTGCGTGTGGTGATTCTAATTCATTTCTACTATGATCGACCATCTCTTCGGTTTCCTTTTCTGCAGAAAATAGTTGCCCTAAGTCGTAACCAATGAAGGGGTTTGACCCTTTTCTGTTAGAGGTCTCCCAAGCATGTGCTTGTTGTTCCTCATATGTATGTTTCTTAGACCCTAGACGTGTTTTGGGAGCCATGTTTTCGTGATAAGTTTCACTAAGGTAAGTTGTAGATTTGTTCAAAATTCAATGACTACCCCTAAGTGAAACACAAGATGGAATTGCTAAGAGTATGAATGTGTCACCAATGTGAGAATACCAATATGATAGAGTGATAAATCACCCATGATACAAGCGATTGGTATTAAAACTTAATCAAATGAAGTACTTCCTAGACTACGTTTCAAAGTAATTTGCAACGCCAGATGATTAACAAGATGTCTCCACTTATGCCAAGTTCAAAGGAATGAACAAGACGTAAGTAAATACACGAAGTTAAATGCGGTCTCCCAATAAAGATATACGACGAGCAAGCTCAAGTCTGATTAAGACCTATATCTCAAAAAGTGTCAATTACAATTTGTGAATGACACAACAATATCACCAAGATATGTTAACCTACTTTGTAAGAAAGTGAATTATTGATATCGAGGTATTATTGATATAACACGCACAAATGGTAGTGCCTAGCACCTTTTGAAATCAAGGTAATAATAAAACCGAACAAAAAAAGCTCAAAGTATAGCTAGGAATAGTTAAGAATGTGTGCAGCGTAACTGTACAATATAGGTATTTATGTCGATTTTACAAGAAACAAAATGCAAATATCGAAATTGTAATGATACGAGACAAACAAACTAACTCCTTTATGGAAGTCCGGTGTGATAAACCAAGCCTAACTATAATGACGATCTTGACGTGGGTATCAAGATCACAATGGCTACCAAATGACGTGAAAATGCCTCCACTCACTTTAGACGTTTAACTAACCCAGCCGCAAACATGGATGGGAATAAATGGACATAAAACTGAGAGAAACAGTCGAATGACAACACAAAGGTAATCACACCTCTTTTGATCAACAAAGTGTCAAAAGAATATGAAGGAAATAAATCAAGAAAAATGACGAAAAATGCTAGCCTCACTTCAACAGAGTTTCACCTCGCCCTAAGGCAAGTAAAAACTAGGCGAAAGTAATACGTCACACGTTTCTCAAAAAGAAGGTTCACAACTCAACACTATTTTCAAATGGTCAAAGTGGGCTCCTGGCCAAAGTATATTCTCCTAGGTGGTTCTCTTACCCTAGGTGTTACAAAGTTTCCACGAGTGAGCGTGATTTACCCAAAAAGTCACACTGACTAGTTTGGGAGTATCTCGGCTTTACTTTACCCCCTTTAAGAACAATAGGCAACTAGTGTGTCTACATGTACTATCACTGGGGTCGCCACAATGGACAACCTGTAACACTATCTCACAAAGGAATCACTAGTCAAGTAGGTAGTGCGGAGCTCTTCTCGTTTCGTCCACAAGGTTCCCTCTTGCGTGGACTACTTTGGGGTTCTTGGAAGCACCCCCATTTTCATGGCTTAAGGCGTTATGCCAAAGGGGTTATGTTCTAGTTGAGCGGAGAGGGACGTACCCTTTTCCGAAACCTGCAATACAGTGTTTTTAATATGTTATTCTTTTTATCTTGTTTAATTAGGTGTGGTTTACTTGAAAACCTTTTGGCAACCTGTATAACAACTGTATTATTAGTTTTTGATTTCGTTTTGATTCCTCCTTTCTTTGACAAGCGTTTTTAGGTCCTGCACTCAAGTGTTAGTAGTTCTCCAAGAAAATCACATTATTTAAAAGAGGATTAAGAGTTGCTTTTGATTCTCAAGATCATCCAAGGATGAAAAAGAAGAGCATACACAACAAATAATCCAACTAAAAAGTAAAGAAAATATTTTCAATCAATGAACCATACAAAATTCTTGATAAATGTTCATTCCCTTAAACCAAAAGTGAAAGATGAAGTTTTCTAATTTACCAAATGTTATAAAATGAAGACTAAAGTTGCTTTTGATTCTCAAAATCACCCTAAGGTGCAAGAGAAGAGTATACACAAACTTCATCCCAACTATATAGAAATGGAAAACTTCAAATCAAAGGACCATTGAAAAATACTTTGTAAAAGGTTCATTCCCTTAAGCAAAAAGTGAAAGATGAAGTTTCTAATTTACCAAATGTTATAAAATGAAGACTAAAGTTGATTTTGATTTTCAAGATCACCCTAAGGTGCAAGAGAAGAGCATACACAAATTTATCCCAACTATATAGAAATGGAAAACTTCAAATCAAAGGACCATTGAAAAAATGCTTTGTAAAAGGTTCATTTCCTTAAGCAAAATGAATAATCAAGTTTCCAAGTTTAATCCCAATGTTAACAAGATAGAGATAAAAGTTGTTTTTGATTCTCAAGATCACCAAAAGGTGCAAGAGAAGAGCATACACACGCTTTGGTCTAAATCGAGTAAGCATGGAAATACAACATTCATCAAAACATTAGACATGTTAGAAAATTACCAGTTTTAAAATAATAGGAAAACCTAAAATTTATGTAAGTATAAATTCTGAATTTATTTTTTCATTGCATATTTAACTTCAATACCTTTCCAACGCAAAAAAAATAGAGTCATTTTGAGTTCGGGAGCAAAAGTTATGGCCTTCGGAAGATGGGTTACACATATGCTCTTATGCTCATGGGTATGCACTTGACATGCACTCAAAAAAATGTCAAAAAAAACGTCCCTTAACCTGCAAAATGGGCAAATTTTTCCAACCAAGATTCAATTTTGACAACAACCCATCACATTAATATATGAATAGAAGACTCAATGCTATCAAACATTAACATACATGCTCAAGAATTTAAGATTTTCAAAAAATTGACAAAATTAACATGTAGAATGATGAAAAAGTAAGCTCTAAAAATGAAAACATGATGAAATCTTGAAATTTTCTCACCAAGATTAAATTTTTACAGCAACCCACCACATTAATATGTAAATATAAGACTCAACACTATCAAACACTAACCTACATGCTCAAGAATTGAAAATTTTCAAGAAATTGACAAAACTAGCATGTAAAATGTTGAAAAAGTAAGCTCTAAAAATAAACACATGATGAAATCTTGAAATTTTCTCACCAAGATTAAATTTGGGCAGCAACCCACCACATTAATATGTAAATAGAAGACTCAACACTATCAAACACTAACCTACATGTTCAAGAATTTAAGATTTTCAAGAAATTGACAAAACTAGCATGTAGAATGTTAAAAAAATAAGCTCTAAAAATGAAAACATGGATAAATTTTGAAATTTTCCCATCAATTCTAATTTTTACAGCACTTCACCTCTTTCATACCTACAAGGAATACCCAACACATATGCTCTTATGCTCATGGGTATGCACTTGACATGCACTAAAAAAATGTAAAAAAAAAAACGTCCCTTAATATGTAAAATGGGTAAATTTTTCCAACCAAGATTCAATTTTGACAACAACCCATCACATTAATATATGAATAGAAGACTCAACGCTATCAAACATTAACATACATGCTCAAGAATTTAATATTTTTAAGAAATTGACAAAACTAGCATGTAGAATGATGAAAAAATAAGCTCTAAAAATGAAAACATGGATAAATCTTGAAAATTTCCCATCAATTCTAATTTTGACAGGACTTTACCTCCTTCATACCTACAAGGAATACCCAACACATGCAAAGTCAACAAAACAAGTTAAGAAAAACAAGTTAGATCAGCATGTGTAAAAGAGGGTTAGTAATCAAAAATAAAATTTAACTACAAAAACTTGAAATGAAGTGCAAAGGATAATGGAGTAAGTCCCACCAGGCATGCCAAATGTGTGCATGGTTTTGTGCTTTTAGCTAAGTTAGATGAATGAGAACTAACACCTAAATAGTTCTATAACAAAGCTAATGACAAAATCTAAACACCATCAAAGATGAGAGCTAAACAAGATTAATACCTAGCATAATGCATTAACTTTGAATTAAACAATGCTAAAGTATTTAAATCTCTACTTCTCTAGATTACCAACAAACAAGTAAATGGACCTAAATAAGCTCCATGGCAATCAATATTTGGTTGTCCTTGATATCTCCAAGAACCTAGGAATGGGGGCTTATCAAAGTTGGGCTACAAGACCCTTTTTGACACCTCCCATATGACCTAAGCACTTTAGGCTAGAATATGAAGCTTAGCTCCTCAAGATGATGAACTCTCAAGAAAACAAGGTGCAAGCTCTTAGTCTCTTTGCTATATGCTTTGCATTTGCTCTCTTAGAAGTTTAGGTGTAAGTAAAAAGGTAGGTGGAGGGCTCTTTATATAGCCCAAAGGATAAAGGATTCAACACATTCTCATGAATGTGGGATAAAGGTAAAACATGATTAGGAATGGATAAGGTTGCTTTATTAAAGGTAACCTTACTTTAGAAGGGTTTAATACATGTTTAGCAAGTCATGGGAGTTGGGGGTATTTTAATTAATCAAAGGTGATTAATTAATAGGTAGGTGTAAGCTTATAGAAGATAATTAGAGGAATATTAGTACGATTTAGGCTATTATAAGGGGATTAAATCAATTAAATATTGATTTATTGGTTAAATGGAAGGGAAAGCTAATTAATTAATAATAATTAATTAGTCTAGGTAGAAGGGGTGATTTATTAACGGAAGGTCGTTAATTAGGGTATTTGTTGGATAGGAAACTTAATTAATTAGCTTAGTGTAATTAATTAATGATGATATGAGGGAAAATGAGTGCTTTTGACGATATGTCGTTGATTTGCGAGAAAGGGGATAATTAGCGCAATTTAAGTATTTAAATTGCTTGGGCGTAATTATAGGTGTCTACATTTGCCCCTCTTTGGGGTGGCGTAAGTGATGCCACTTCAAAGATAGTAGACAGAAGAGATTTTGAAGGGATAGAAGAAAAATTAGTAGGAGGGAGAGATGCCCCCTCGAGTGTCGATGGGGTGATGGAAGAAGCCGATCGACGATCGAAAAAGGTGAGATAGTAGGCAGAAGAAGGGGGACGAGGTAGGATGCCTCGATGAGAGGGAGAATTAGGGGTGAAAGGGAAGTGGTGTAGAAGAAATATGGAAGAGGGGGGAGAAGAGCTTAGCCTCTAGCTGCGTATTTGTTTGAAACAATTTGGATGTCATCATATTGCCATAGGAACTACGTCATCGGTCCTTATGAAAAATATAAGCATACGACAAAGGTAGAATGACATGAAAATCCATACTACAAACAATTGTCCATTGCTGAAAATACCAACTCCACGCAACATACAATAATGCAATGCAATACGAGAAGGAAACAAGCTCATATAACAGGGAAAACAAGTACGAACGCACATATCCAACCCAACAACGGTCAAGACAGTTGTACAAATGTTTTGTTATCAGTGCTGAAGAGATCCACAAGTTCGTGATTGATGACAAGGGTTAAAAATGATGCCCCAAGAAAGGATACATGCAAGGGGAAATGAAAATGGACACGGGGTCCATGAAAAGTGTTTGTGCGCAACGAAACAGCACCAGGCAACCAAAAGTGCCCCAGAGTACAGACGAAGCAAGCAACTAGCTTTTGTGAATGGTTGTGAATCCGGTGATCCGCGAGTCGTATTAATCGGGGAAGATGTGAGACAAACCAACAGGATATGGAGAAAATACCATGCGCAAGACACAAGTTTCAGCCGTAAGAAGCAAGTTACCATTTTGTAGGGTGTTTTACTTTTTAGGAATTTTTTGAAAAATTTTGCCTTGTTTTTGGATTTTTTTGATATAGTAAATGTTTGTATTGTTTTGGCTTTCTGAACCGTGATAAACAATAGAAGAAAGGAGAAGAAGAAAAAGAAGGGCCTAGGGGCAACAGAAAGTGCCCTAGGTGGAAGAAAAGAGAAACAAACGACAAATAATGTCCTTGTTTAGTGGAAAAATTAAGAAAAAATAATTATTTGAAAAATAATTATTTACGAGGGTGTGAAGAAGAATAAAAATCGCCAAGGAGCAATAAAATTGTTCGGGGGAGAAGAAAGGGGTATTGGACAAAAAATGCCCCAATACGGTGAAAAATAAGAGAAAAATAATTATTTAATTAAAAATAATTATTCCACAGCGAATAGAGGAGAAAACGGTGAGCTAAACGGGTGTCACGACCATCCGATCGATGAAAAACAGGTTAATATACCCCCCAGGGGGGGTAAAAAAACATCGCAATCAGTTCATTTTAACCGCTTAGTTTAGAAAACTTACCATGAGGCTCTGACACTCAAGAGAGATGGTGATCGCATGTGATTGTTTGAGGCATGCTGTAGATTGTAGATGATAGATCTGTAGACAATATCAAATGTTGTTTTCAAGTGTTATTTTGATGTATATGGATGGGATGATATGATGATATTGGTGCGGGGGGGGATAGATTTTTGATTATGCGCAACCCCTCTTGCCCCCATTGATGATATGATATGTGATGATTAGCTTAGCATACATGCATGATGTAAAACTTAGCATTTTTGTTTATATATGATGTATAGATGATGCTAGATGTGATGATAGTGATGGTAATGTGATGTGAATGATAACAAAATAGAGCACATGCAAGAAACACAACCAAATGCTACAAAGAACACCAGGAATTAATGCAATACACCATGAATCACCATGCCTTATTAACAAGTAACAAAACACAACCAAATGCATTAAGAAAGAAATAAAGAATTAACACACTAGCATGTCAAAACCCACTACAATATGCACAAGCAAGAATGAATCTATTCTAAGCAAGAAAAGATAAACTATGACAAAGTACACCCAAGCAACAAACAACTCAAAAGCAAGCACGCAAAACACTATACAAGCAACAAGCAAAGCAAGAAAACAAGACAATGCAAGTAAATGTTTTTGTAAGATATGTTTTCATAAACTGATTTTCTATTGTTTAGGTTTTTGTGAAACAATTTTATATTGTTTTTGTGTTTTGTGAAACAATTTTCTATTGTTTTTGTGTTTTCTCAAAACAATGTTCTATTGTTTTTGTGTTTTCTCGAAACAATTTTTATATTGTTTTTGTGTTTTTCTCAAAACAATGTTCTATTGTTTTTGTGTTTTTTCGAAACAATGTTCTATTGTTTTTGTGTTTTTCTCGAAACAAAACAATTTTATATTGTTTTTGTGGTTTTTAACAGTTTTCCAAAGCTATGTGCAGGTAACCAAGAAAGCATGGATGCCCCCAGTGTTAGGTGGGGAATATACAAGGGCAGAAGCCACGCACTTATGAACAAGAAGGTGAAGTCGTTGAGTTGCCCCCCAGCGTAAGATGGGAAATAAACGAAAGACCACGTCCCTTACAGACGAATAGAAGAAGGCAAAGCCGGATCAAGGCTGGACAAGATGGTGTGCACAAGGAAACTCAAAGGCAGAACCAGGTCCAGGCCAAAGACAACTACCCTTCTAATACAGAATGCTTGTGAACAACGAATCCTCCCGAGGCGCCGGAAACTGGTTTTCACCCAAGGACTTGTCCAAAGTGCCACAATTGCGTGGTTTTCACTAGTGGACGACCTGTTTTCTCTTTTTCTTTTTCTGATTTTTTTTTTATGTTTTTGTATTTTTTGTGATTTTTATGACTTTCTTGTGCCATGTTTAGGCATAAAACCTCTTAAGATGCATGGCATTCATGGGCTCCCGGAGCTCATCACCATTGGGGTGAGCCAACTTGTATGCCCCTGTGCCGTACTTGGCAACTATGACATAGGGTCCTAACCAGTGTGGTTCGAACTTCCCTTTCTTTTCTCACTCTGCTCTGGTGTTGAACTGGTTCTCCTTCATAACTAAATCACCCACCTCAAACTGGCGAGGGATGATTCTCTTGTTGTAGTTGCGGGAGATTCTGTGTTGATATACCTTCAGGTGATTAAGAGTGCAAATGCGCCTCTCATCCAAGAGCTCTAACTCAGCCAATCTTGCCACTCGATAATCTTCATCCTTATCCAAATAGTCCCGAAGAGAAATTCACAGGGATGGGAGTTCAATCTCTAAAGGGATGATAGATTATGTCCCGAACACTAGGGAATATGGCGTCGCACCCGTAGGAGTGCGAATTGATGTTCGGTAGGCCCAGAGGGCTGGGTGGATTTGTAGGTGCTAGTTTCGACTGGTTTTGCTAACCATCTTCTCCATTATCCTTACCAAAGTCTTGTTTGTTGCCTCAGCTTGTCCATTACCCTGAGGGTAATATGGCGTGGACCATTTCAATCTGATTTGGAACCGTTGGCAAAGACCTTTCACAGTTTTGTTCTTAAATGACTTCCCATTATCTGTGACAATGGCTGCAGGGATACCATATCGGCAAATAATGTGATTCATGATGAATTTAGAAATCTGTGCTCCTGTGACATAGGTTAAAGGGACAGCCTCCACCCATTTTGTAAAGTATTCTGTAGCTGTGATGATATGTGTATGACCATCAGATGAGGTAGGAGTAAGCTTCCCTATTAGATCAAGTCCCCACTTGGAGAATGGCCATGGGGTAGTGATTGGTTGCAATGGTTGCGATGGAGCATGGATGAAATTTCCATACTTTTGGCAAAGCACACATTTTCTAACATAATTACAACAATCAGTTTCCATGGTGGGCCAATAGTAACCTACTCTTAACAGTTTCTTAGCCAAGACCATTCCGTTTGTATGTGCTCCGCATACTCCTTCGTGTACTTCTTTAATTGCCTGGATTGACTCCGTCACATCCAGACAACGTAACAGATTCCCATCGTAGCCACGATGATAAAGTGTACCTCCTAAAAGGGTGTAATGGGCTATCTGGTGAATCAGGCTTTGCTTTTCAGAACAGGAGATATTGGGAGGGAAAGTACTGTCCTTAAGATAGGTGAAGATGGGTTCGTACCATGGGGAATGGGGACCAACAACCTCACAAGCCAGGCAAGATTCCGGCATGTCATACGTGGGCTGGCGTAGATTTTCTACAAAGAATGGCATATCATTGTTCCCTGGTGGAATACGAAGCATAGATCCCACTGTTTGCCATGGCATCTGCCGATCTGTTCTGCGCTCTTGGGATCTGCTCAAAGGTGATGCGCACAAAATACTCCTTTAGAGTTTCCACTAACTTTTTGTAAGGTATGAGCTTGTCATCCTTAACTTTATACTCATCATTAACCTATTTGATGATTAGCTGTGAATCACCTACAACCTTAACATGTTGAATATTCCACTTGATGGCTAGCTTCATCCCTGCAATGAGTGCTTCATATTCCGCAATGTTGTTCGTGCAAGGGAAGGCCAGGCGGAAAGCCTGCGGTATAGGATCACCTGAAGGAGTAATAAGGACCACTCCTGCACCTGAACCATGAAATGTAAAAGATCCATCAAAATGTATCTGCCATACGACAGATTCTTCAATGTAGAGCAAAGATGCATCTGGTAGATCCAGACTCAAAGGTTCTGTGCTTTGCAAAGGTGCTTCTGCTAGCTGGTTGGCAAGTACTTGTCCTTTAACTGATTTTTGATGGACAAATTCTATATCAAACTCACTGAGTAGAATGATCCAATTAGCCATTCTACCTGTGAGGGTGGGTTTGGACAACAAATACTTGAGTGGGTCGACCTTGGATATGAGCTTGGTCTTAGTATTTAGCAGGTAATGGTGAAGTTTCTGAAAGGTAAAAACAACGGCCAAGCAAGCCTTTTCAATCTGAGGATAATTAAGTTCATAGGTGATGAGGGTGCGACTCAGATAGTACACTGCTTTCTCTTTATGGCTAAGGTCGTATTGGGTGAGCAGTGCACCAATAGCATATTGCGTAGTGGAAATATAGAGCAAAAGTGGTTCTCCTGGAGTAGGAGGCATGAGGACAGGTGGATTAGCCAGGTATTGTTTAAGCAAAGAAAAGGCTTGCTGTTGCTCGGGTCCCCAAAGGAAAGCGACATCCTTTTTAAGAAAATGGGTGAATGAGTGACATTTATCTGCAAGCTGGGAGATAAAGCGGCGAATGGCTTGAATTTTCCCTTGCAAGCTATGCAGTTGCTTGATATTCTCAGGTGGAAGCATTTTTGTGATGGCAGACACTTTAGCAGGGATCTACCTCAATACCTCGTCTCGACACAATGAAGCCTAATAGTTTCCCGGATAACACACCGAAGACACATTTCTTTGGATTCAGCCTGACTTTGTATTCACGCAGGCGTTCAAAGATACGCCACAAAATGATAGGATGATCCTCTCTTGTTTTGGACTTTCCCAGGATGTCGTCTACGTAGTCTTCCATGATGTCATGAATCATATCATGAAATATTACTGTCATGGCCCGCTGATAAGTTGCTCCCGCATTCTTAAGGCCAAATGGCATCACCTGATAACAGAAGGTGCCCCAAGGAGTTGTGAAAGCTGTTTTGTGTTGGTCTTCCTCAGCGATCTTAATTTGATTATAACCCGAAAAGCCATCCATGAGTGATAGCATTTCGTACCCTGCGGTTGAGTCAACAATCATGTCAATGTTGGGAAATGGAAAGTCATCTTTAGGGCAAGCTTTATTGATGTCCCTAAAATCTGTGCAGATTCGGATACCAATAGGTTTCTTCTGGACAGGAACAATGTTCGATATCCATTCAGAATAATCAATTGGCCTGATGAATCCTGCTGCAAGTAACCTTTCCAACTCTTCTTTAACTAACAAGGCCACTCTTGGGTGCATCTTTCGGAGCTTCTGTTTGATAGGCTTAGCGTCTGCGTGCACAACCAGGTTGTGCACGACCAAAGTTGGATCTAAGCCAGGCATGTCTTTGTAAGACCATGCGAACACATCAATAAACTCTCGCAGTAGCATAGTGAACGTCTTTTGTTCTCTGGCCGAGAGTGATGCTCCCAATTTTACTATCTTGGGATCTTCTTCGGTACCAATATTGACATCAATGGTTTCTTCAACTAACAATTTTGATAAATCCTCCATACGCGTAGGATCGGGAGGTAGGTTGAGATCTTCATCCAAGGATGTCTCTACGAGATTTTCATCCTTGGCATGGTCACTTTGTTTGTCCTTTGATTTTCTTATTTGTTTGTCAGCCAGTGCCTCAAAGAGGTTTTCACTGTGTGACTTGGACTTTGATTTTTGCCGAGGCTTTTCTTTAGAACTCTTTCCCTCGCTTTTCTTTAAATTTTGCTGACCACGAAGTTCAGCCTCCTCACTGAAGTAGGCGTAGGTGTCTAAGTCAATAAAGAAACCCTTCTTGTGATCTCCAATGGGAATTGTATCCCTTATGCCCATGAACTCTACAATAGCCTCGTCGTTCTCGAAATAAATCTAGTGGCACGTGACGTTGTTGGTCCCATTCAACAAGGGAAGGGTACACAAGGTCAAGGGTCGGTTCGGTGGGGGTTATGGTCAGGACATCATTGTTCATGAAAAGGTTCGTGGAGGCCAGATCCTCATATAGGCTACAATGGGAATCTGTATCGCTGTCTAGGTACTCGGAGCTATCCTCATGCTCAGAACAAGTCACATCTTGATCGTTGGGGTGTGCCCCATAAGGGTGAATCCCAATGCCATATCTTTCTGTTTTGAAATGTGGAAGAGGGATTGGTTCTCTTTGTCCTTGTTCATTCCTCCCACATCCTAGGCCTTTGTAGCCCATGGAGTACATCATTCTGCTAGATTTTTCATATTTCTGGGGTTTGATAACAAGATGGCTGAGTGTCCTCAGGGACCCAAGTAGTAGGTGGATCAAGTAATTTTTCCTCAGCTAACAAGCCTCCAGGTAGGAATGACCCAATAGTGTGTTCCTCTCTAGGTCTCCTAAAGTGGTAGTTGGGGTTCAACCTCTAGTCTTGGGCGACAAGGAGAGTTCAGAAAACCAAGAGTGCTTGTTGTTACATTATACTCCCCACAGCCATATTCAAGAATTTTCATCTCCCATGAATCAAATGGAGATGTGGAAGTGGACGCCCCATGAGCGTAAGAACTAAGAGACTTTGAATCTACTCGAGATTCCATGGCCTTAGAATGAAGAGGGACAACTATATCTGTGGAGAGACATGCGTATGTATCCTTTCGTGTAAATCTATTAAGAGCTCTACAATGAGCAAAGGGCTTTAAATCTCTTGGTATTATAACCGTATGTCCCTCATGCTTCAGCTTGATGCATTGATGAATGTTGATGGCACGGCTTGCATGGCATGAATCCATGGTCAGCCTAGAAGCATATTATATGGAAGTTCCAAGTCTAGGACGTGAAACTTTGTCTGATGGAAAGTGGGGCCCACCTCTATGGGTAGCGTAATGGTACCTGCTGACTCTCTTTCCGCTTTGTCGTATGCGGTGATAGTAATAATATGGGACTCAAGATCTTCCTCCGTATGTCCCAATTGTTTGACCAGCTTAAGCGTGCAGATGTTCAATCCCGGTCCGTTGTCCACAAGCACCCGCTTGATTTTCCTGTGGGTGACAACTACCTCGATGTACAAGGGAAGATTATGTGTAGGATTCATGGCAGGGATCTCCCTATGGTTGAAAGTAAGATGCTCACTTGATGCAATATTTGCCACCGTGGGTTGAAGGTACATAGGATAAACTTCTAAAGTTACTCCTGACCCCTGAAGAGTTTGATACAAAATGTCCTTATGCACATTGGATATCTTGACAAGATCTAAGATCGAGATCTTAGCAGGTGTCCTCTCAAGTTGTTCTAAAAGGTTATATTTATCAGTTTGCGGGGTCAACAGAGAGGGTTCCGAAATCACGAGGCGGGCACGCCTTGTTACCGAAGTGCAGTCCTTTCCCTTGATCCAGATGGTATTGACAAAGTCAGCAGGGGAGTGAATACATCCGATAAGCAAATCGTAATGATTGTTATCTCTTTTGGGTATATAAGTAATTCGTGGCTTTCTAGGTTTGGGATGACTCTCCCCGATCCGGCTTTGTCTTTTCCGACTTATCATGCTTGGGGAATGGTTCCTTATAAATCCCCATTTTCTCGTTAGGTGTTTGCATGTGGCCAGGGTTATCCACCTCTATCTCCCCATTGTCAATGAGGTCTTGAATATAGTGGCGAAGTCGCAAACATTTTTTTGTTTTATGACCTTTAACGGGATGCATTTCGCAATATTCATGCTCCTTATACCATGAAGGTTTAGGAGCGTTGTCATCAAATGATTGTGTTGTAGGATAGGTCATCATGTTGGCCGCATCCAACTGTTTTAGTATGAGGGACAATGGTTCATTGAGGGAGGTGAATGTTCGTCGCTTTGGTGGTGGTTGAATTGGGCGCTTGGTCAATTTAAAAGGTTGACTGGTTTGGACTGTTTGAACACGTTTGGAATCAGTGATTCCGTCTCCCACCACATTTTTGTTTTTGTAAAAGATCTTCAGCTTTTTAGCGGGTTTGATACTTTGGTTGTCTTTAGATTGGGTTTTGAGGGTGCCTTTGGGAATGAGAGCCTTTTCTATTTGAATCCCTTTCTCAATAACCTCCTCAAAGGTGCGGACACAATGCATTTGGAGGTGGAAAGCTATATCTGGGTTGAGATTAGGGATGAAAATACTAACCAGCTGCTTCTCAGGGAAAGCGCAAGGGAAGCGACTAGCTATCCCTCTCCACCATTGGAGGAAGCTGGCGAAGGTCTCATTTGGGTGTTGTTTTGTGCCGTACAAGTCTGCCATGGTGATGTCACTCTTTATGTTATATGAGAAATGACGCACGAATCTTTCTGCCAATTCTGGCCAGGTAAAAATTGATCCTCGTGGTAAGCGCGTAAACCATTCCAATGCTTGACCTCCAGGACTCTTAGGAAAAAGTCTGATGAGGTAATTATCACTATAAGACACCTCTTGACATGCCATGTAGAAATCTTTAACATGATCCCTTGGGTCTCCCTTTCCTTTATATTTTTTGAACTTTAGCATATCAAATTTCTTTGGAAAGGGTTGAAGGGTCATTGTCTTATCAAAAGGATAGGGGCATAGTTCTTCGTATTGGTATTTCCTAATACTCCCTATATTGCTCTCTTGTATGCTTGCAAGCATTGCTTTCATAGATTGCACTTCTTGGGCGAGCAATTGTTTTCTAGTGAGAGAAGCGGGGATGTGTACATGATGATACCCTGTGTCTTCTTCTCCATGGTTTACTTGATGAAGTTCGTGGATCCTAAACTTAGGCCTTGAATTTTGAACGTTCTTGTTTGTTTCTTTCTGTACTTGGAAAGTAAGCAAAGCTAGTTGTCATCTTAGGTTACTGATTTGTTGTTGGATTGTGACTTGGTTTGTGTCTTCTTCTTCTAAAGGTTATTCCTCTTCGCATTGTGGAGGTTCTTCCCCTATTTCATGTTCTATCTTATTTCTTCGTGGCACTTTGATGAGGGGTATTTTATGCCCTACCACTTTATCATTTTCTACGTAAGAAGTGGAAGCATTCCCCGCCTGTTAAAAATATCTTCCATTTTGATAAGGGGGTGTTCTTCCTTAATAGTGTCATTTTGTAGGTAATATTGGTTCATTCTCGGTGGGCAATTTGGCCCCCCTAATTCCACGACCCGTGCCAAAACTCTATCTTTGTTTCTAAGGAGAAACTCATCTAGTAGAGTGGGGTCAAAATCAAAGTTTACGTGTGGTGATTCTAATTCATTTCCACTATGATCGACCATTTCTTCTGTTTCCTTTTTTGTAGAAAATAGTGGTCCCTAGATCATGTCTGATAAATGGGTTTGACCTTTGTTTGTTAGTGGTTTTCCAAGCTTGCGCCTGTTGTTCCTCATATGTTTGTTTCCTTAACCCTAGACGCGTCTTGGGAGCCATGTTTTCGTGATAAATTTCACTAAGGTAAGTTGTAGATTTGTTCAAAATTCAATGACTACCCCTAAGTGAAACACAAGATGTACGTGTTAAGAGTAAATTAATAGTGTGAGAATACTAATGTGATAGAGTGATAAATCACCCGTGATAAAAGCATTTGGTATTAAAACTTAATCAAATGAATTACTTCCTAGACTATGTTTCAAAGTAATTTGTGACGCCAGATGATTAACAAGATGTCTCCACTTATGCCAAGTTCAAAGGAATGAACAAGACATAAGTAAATACACGAAGTTAAATGCAATCTCCCAATCAAGATATACGACGAGCAAGCTCAAGTATGATTAAGACCTATATCTCAAAAAGTGCCAATTACGATTTGTGAATGACACAACAATATCACCAAGATATGTTAACCCACTTTGTAAGAAAGTGAAGTATTGATATCGAGGTGTTGTTGATATAACACGCACAAATGGTAGTGCCTAGTACCTAATGAAATCGAGGTAATAATAAAAATGAACAAAAAAAAGCTCAAAGTATCGCTAGGAATAGTTAAGAATGTGTGAAGTGTAACCGTACAATATAGGTATTTATGTCGAGTTTACAAGAAACAAGACGGAAATATCGAAATTATAATGATACGAGACAAACAAGCTAACTCCTCTATGGAAGTCCGGTGTGATGAACCACGCCTAACTACAATGACGATCTTGACGTGGGTATCAAGATCACAATGACTACCAAATGATGTGAAAATACCTCCATTCACTTTAGACATTTAACTAACCCAGCCGCAAACATGGATGGGCATAAACGTACATAAAAGTGAGAGAAACAGTCGAATGGCAACACAAAGGTAATCACACCTCTTTTGATCAACAAAGTGTCAAAAGGATATGAAGGAAATAAATCAAGAAAAGTGACAAAAAATGCTAGCCTCACTTCAGTAGAGTTTCTCCCTCATTCCTAGCCATGTATCATTTTGTAGATTAAGCGACGTTTTTTTGACATTTTTTGAGTGCATGTCAAGTGCATACCCATGAGCATAAGAGCATATGTGTAACCCATCTTCCGAAGGCCATAACGTTTGCTCCCGAACTCGAAATGACATCCATTTTTTTTTGTGTTGGAAAGGTATTGAAGTTAAATATGAAATGAAAACATAAATTTTGGGATATATACTTACAAAAATTGCAGGTTTTTCTATTATTTTAAAACTGGTAATTTTCTAACATGTCTAATGTTTTTGATGAATGTTGTATTTCCATGCTTACTCGATTTAGACCAAAGCGTGTGTATGATCTTCTCTTGCACTTTTTGGTGATCTTGAGAATAAAAAACAACTTTGATCTATATATATTTAATATTGGGATTAAAATTGGAAATTTGATTATTCATTTGGTTTAAGGGAATGAACCTTTTACAATGCATTTTTCAATGGTCCTTTGATTTGACGTTTTCCATTTCTCTATAGTTGGGATAAATTGTGTGTATGATCTTCTCTTGCACCTTAGGGTGATCTTGAGAATCAAAAGCAACTTTAGTTTTCATTTTATAACATTTGGTAAATTGGAAACTTCATCTTTCACCTTTTTGCTTAAGGGAATGAACCTTTTACAAAGCATTTTCCAATGGTCCTTTGATTTGAAGTTTTCCATTTCTATATAGTTAGGATAAAGTTTGTGTATGCTATTCTCTTACACCTTAGGGTGATCTTGAGAATCAAAAGTAACTTTAGTCTTCATTTTATAACATTTGGTAAATTGGAAAACTTCATCTTTCACTTTTGGTTTAAGGGAATGAACATTTATCAAGAATTTTGTATGGTTCATTGATTGAAAATATTTTCTTTACTTTTTAGTTGGATTATTTGTTGTGTATGCTCTTCTTTGGCATCCTTGGATGATCTTGAGAATCAAAAACAACTCTTAATCCTCTTTTAAATAATGTGATTTTCTTGGAGAACTACTAACACTTGAGTGCAGGACCTAAAAAACGCTTGTCAAAGAAAGGAGGAATGAAAAAAAAATTAAAAACTACTAATACAGTTGTTAGTACAGGTTGCCAAAAGGTTTTCAAGTAAACCACACCTAATTAAACAAGATAAAAATAACAACATATTCAAAACACTGTATTACAGGTTTTGGAAAAGGGTACGTCCCTCTCCGCTCAACTGGAACATAACCCCTTTGGCATAACGCCTTAAGCTACAAAAATAGGGGTGGTTCCAGGAACCCCAAAGTAGTCCATGCAAGAGGGAACCTTGTGGACAAAACGGGAAGTGCTTCGTACTACTTACTTGACTAGTGATTCCTTTGTGAGATAGAGTTACAGGTTGTCCATTGTGGTGACCCCAGTGATAGTACACGTAGACGCACTAGTTGCCTACTGTTCTTGAAGGGGGGTAAAGTAAAGCCGAGATACTCCCAAACTAGTTAGTGCGACTTTTTGGGTAAATCGTGCTCGCTCGTGGTAACTTTGTAACACCTAGGGTGAGAGAACCACCTAGGAGAATATACTTTAGCGAGGATCCCACTTTGACCATTTTAAAATAGTGTTGAGTTGTGAACCTTCTTTTTGAGAAATGTGTGACGTATTACTTTTGCCTAGTTTTTACTTGCCTTAGGGTGAGGTGAAACTCTGCTGAAGTGAGGCTAGCATTTTTTGTCATTTTTTTTCTTGATTTATTTCCTTCATATTCTTTTGACACTTTGTTGATCAAAAGAGGTGTGATTACCTTTGTGTTGCCATTCGACTATTTCTCTCACTTTTATGTCCGTTTACGCCCATCCATGTTTGCGGTTGGGTTAGTTAAACGTCTAAAGTGAGTGGAGGTGTTTTCACGTCATTTGGTAGCTATTGTGATCTTGATACCCATGTCAAGATCATCATTATAGTTAGGCGTGGTTCATCACTGCGGACTTCCATAGAGAAGTTAGCTTGTTTGTCTCGTATCATTACAATTTCGATATTTACGTCTTGTTTCTTGTAAACTCGACATAAATACCTATATTGTACGGTTACGCTGCACACATTCTTAACTATTCCTAGCTATACTTTGAGTTTTTTTTTTGTTCGGTTTTATTATTACCTCGATTTCAAAAGGTGCTAGGCACTACCATTTATGCATGTTATATCAATAACACCTCGATATCAATACTTCACTTTCTTGCAAAGTGGGTTAACATATCTTGGTGATATTGTTGTGTCATTCACAAATAGTAATTGGCACTTTTTGAGATATAGGTCTTAATCAGACTTGAGATTTCTCATCATATATCTTGATTGGGAGATCACATTTAACTTCATGTATTTACTTACATCTTGTTAATCATCTGGCGTCGTAAATTACTTTGAAACGTAGTCTAGGAAGTATTTCATTTGATTAAGTTTTGGTACCAAATGATTGTTTCATTGGTGACTTTATCGCTCTATCACATTGGTGTTCTCACACTGTTAATTTACTCTTAACATGTACATCTTGTGTTTCACTTAGGGGTAGTCATTTAATTTTGAAAAAATCTATAACTTACCTTAGTGAAATTTATCACGAAAACATGGCTCCCAAGACGCGTCTAGGGTTAAAGAAACAAACATATGAGGAATAAAAAGCGCAATCTTAGGAAACCTCTAACAGACAAGGGTCAAACCCATTTATCGGACACGATCTAGGACCACTATTTTCTACAGAAAAGGAAACAAAAGAGATGGCTGATCATAGTGGAAATGAATTAGAATCACCACACGCAGACTTTGATTTTGACCCCACTCTACTAGATGAGTTTCTCCTTAGAAACAAAGATAGAGTTTTGGCACGAGTCATGGAATTAGGGGCCAAATTGCCCATTGAGAAGGAACCAATAATACAAACAAATGATACTAATAAGGAAGAACACCACCTTATCAATATTGAAGATATTTTAACAGGTGGGCATGCTTCCACTTACACAGAAAATGATAAAGTGGTAGGGCATAGAATACCCCTCATCAAAGTGCCACGAAGAAACAAGATAGAACATGAGACAGGGGAAGAACCTACACAATACGAAGAGGAAGAACCTTTAGAAGAAGAAGACACAAACCAAGTCACAATCCAACAGCAACTCAGTAACCTAAGCCGAAAACTAGCTTTTCTTACTTTCCAGGTACAAAAAGACACAAACAAGAACGTTTAAAAGTCAAAGCCTAAGTTTAGGATCTACGAACTCCATCGAGAAAACCAAGGAGAAGAAGACACGGGGTACCATCGTGTACATGTACCCGCTTCTCCCACTAGAGAACAATTGCTCGAACAAGAAGTGCAATATATGAAAGCAATGCTTGCAAGCATACAAGAGAGCAATATAGGGAGTATTAGGAAATACCAATATGAAGAACTATGTCCCTATCCTTTTGACAAGATAATGACCCTTCAACCCTTTCCAAAGAAATTTGATATGCCAAAGTTCGATAAATACAAAGGAAAGGGAGAACCAAGGGATCATGTTAAATATTTCTACATGGCATGTCAAGAGGTGTCTTATAGTGATAATTACCTCATCAGACTTTTTCCTAAGAGTCTTGGAGGTCAAGCATTGGAATGGTTTACGCGCTTACCACAAGGATCAATTTTCACCTGGCCAGAATTGGCGTAAATATTCGTGCGTCATTTCTCATATAATATAGAGAGTGACATCACCATGGCAGACTTGTATGGCACAAAACAACGCCCAAATGAGACCTTCACCAGCTTCCTCAAATGATGGAGAGGGATAGCTAGTCGCTTCCCTTGTGCTTTCCCTGAGAAGCAACTGGTCAGTATTTTCATCCCTAATCTCAACCCAGATATAGCTTTCCACCTCCAAATGCATTATGTCCACACCTTTGAGGAGTTTATCGAGATAGGGATTCAAATAGACAAGGCTCTCATTGCTAAAGGCACCCTCAAAGCCCAATCTAAAGAAAACCAAAGTGTCAAACCCAATGAAAAGCCAAATATCTTTAACAAAAACAAAAACGTGGTGGGAGACAGAATCACTGATTCCAAACATGTTCAAACAGTCCAAACCAGTCAACCTTTTAAACTAACCAAGGGCCCAATTCAACCACCACCAAAGCGATGAACATTCACCTCCCTCAATGAACCGTTGTCCCTCATACTAAAACAGTTGGATGCAGCCAACATGATGACCTATCCTACAACACAACCGTTTGATGACAAGCACTCCTAAACCTTCATGGTATAAGGAGCATGAATATTGCAAAATGTATCACGTTAAAGGTCATAAAATAGAAAAATGTTTGCAAATTCACCACTATATTCAAGACCTCATTGAAAACGGTGAGATAGAGGTGGATAACCCTGACCACATGCAAACAACTAACAAGAAAATGGGGATTTATAAGGAACAATTCCCCAAGCATGATAAGTTGGAAAAGGAAAAACTGGATTGGGGAGATTCATCCCAAACCTATAAAGCCACAAATTACTTGTATACCAAGAGAGATAACAATCATTACGATTCACTTATCAGATGTATTCTCTCCCCTACTAACCATGTCAATACCATCTGGATCAAGGGAAAGGACTGCGATGTGGTAACAAGGCGTGCCCGCCTCATGATTCCAGAACCCTCTCTGTTGACCCCACAAACTGGTAAATATAACCTTTTAGAAAAACTTGTGAAGACACCTGCTAAGATCTCGATCTTAGATCTTCTCAAGATATCCAATGTGCATAAGGACATTTTGTATCAAAATCTTCAGGGGTTGGGAGTGCCTTTAGAATTTGATCCTACGTACCTTCAAGCCGCAGTGGAAAATATTGCATTAAGTGAGCATCTTACTTTCAACCATAGGGAGATCCCTATAACGAATCCTACACATAATATTCCCTTGTACATTGAGGTAGTTTTCACCCGCAGGAAAATCAAATGGGGTGTTTGTGGACAACGGATCGGGATTGAACATCTGCACGCTTAAGCTCATAAAATAACTGGGACATATGGAGGAAGATCTTGAGTCCCATATTATTCCTATCACCGCATACAACAACGCAGAAAGAGAGTCAGCTGGCACCATTACGCTGCTAATGGAGGTGGGCCCCACTTGCCATCAGACAAATTTTCACGTCCTAGACTTGGAACTTCCATATAATATGCTTCTAGGCCGACCATGGATTCATGCCATGTAGGTCGTGCCATCAACATTTCATCAATACATCAAGCTGAAGCATGAGGGACATACGGTTACAATACCAGGAGATTCAGAGCCCTTTGATCATTGTAGATCTCTTAATAGCTTTGCACAAAAGGATACATATGCATGTCCCTCCACAGATATAGTTGTCCCTCTTCATTCTGAGGCCATGGAATCTCGAGTAGATTCAAATTCCCTTAGTTCTTACGTTCATGGGAAGTTCACTTCCACATCTCCATTTGATTCATGGGAGATGAAAATTCTGGAATATGGCTGTGGGGAGTATAATGTACAACAAACACTCTTGGTTTCTGACCTCTCCTTGTCGCCCAAGACTAGAGGTCGACCGAACTACCGCTTTAGGAGACCTAGAGAGGAACACACTATTGGGTCATTCCTACTTGGAGGCTTGTTAGCTGAGGAAAAATTACTTGATCCACCTACTACTTGGGTCCCTGAGGACACTCAACCATCTTGTTATCAAACCCTAGAATATGAAAAATCTAGCAGAATGATGTACTCCATGGGCTACAAAGGCCTAGGATGTGGGAGGAATGAACAAGGACAAAGAGAATGAGTCCCTCTTCCACATTTCAAAACAGAAAGATATGGCATTGGGATTCACCCTTATGGAGCACACCCCAACGATCAAGATGTGAATTTTTCTGAGCATGAGGATAGCTTCGAATACCTAGACAGCGATACAGATTCCCATTGTAGCCTATATGAGGATTCGGCCTCCACGAACCTTTTTATGAACAATGTTTTCCTGACCATAAACCCCACCGAACCGACCCTTGACCTTGTGTACCCTTCCCTTATTGAATGGGACCAACAATGTCATGTGCCACTAGATTTATTTGAGAACGACGAGGCTATTGCAGAGTTCATGGGCATAAGGGATACAATTCCGATTGAAGATCACAAGAAGGGTTTCTTTATCGACTTAGACACCTGCGCCTACTTCGGTGAGGAGGCTGAACTTCGTGGTCAGCAAAATTTAAAGAAAAGCAAGGGCAAGAGTTCTAAAGAAAAGCCTCGGCAAAAATCAAAGTCCAAGTCACATAGTGAAAACCTCTTTGAGGCACTAGCTGATAAACAAATAAGAAAATCAAAGGACAAACAAAGTGACCACGCCAAGGATGAAAATCTCGTAGAGACATCCTTGGATGAAGATCTCAACCTACCTCCCGATCCTACGCGTATGGAGGATTTATCAAAATTGTTAGTTGAAGAAACCATTGATGTCAATATTGGTACCAAAGAAGATCCCAAGATAGTAAAATTGGGAGCATCACTCTCGGCCAGAGAACAATAGACGTTGACTATACTACTGTGAGAGTTTATTGATGTGTTCGCATGGTCTTACAAAGACATGCCCGGCTTAGATCCAACTTTAGTCGTGCACAACTTGGTTGTGCATGCAGACACTAAGCTTATCAAACAGAAGCTCTGAAAGATGCACCCAAGAGTGGCCTTGTTAGTTAAAGAAAAGTTGGAAAGGTTACTTGCAGCAGGATTCATCAGGCCAATTGATTATTCTGAATGGATATCGAACATTGTTCCTGTCCAGAAGAAACCTATCGGTATCCAAATCTGCACAGATTTTAGGGACATCAATAAAGCATGCCCTAAAGATGACTTTCCATTGCCCAACATTGACATGATTGTTGACTCAACCGCAGGGTACGAAATGCTATCACTCATGGATGGCTTTTCAGGTTATAATCAAATTAAGATCACTGAGGAAGACCAACACAAAACATCTTTCACAACTCCTTGGGGCACCTTCTATTATCAAGTGATGTCATTTAGCCTTAATAATGTGGGAGTAAGTTATCAGCAGGCCATGACAGTAATCTTTCACGATATGATTCATGACATCATGGAAGACTACGTAGATGACATCCTGGGAAAGTCCAAAACAAGAGAGGATCATCCTATCATTTTGTGACGTATATTTGAATGCCTGCGTGAATATAAAGTCAGATTGAATCCAAAGAAATGTGTCTTTGGTGTGTTATCCGGGAAACTATTGGGCTTCATTGTGTCGAGACAAGGTATTGAGGTAGATCCTGCTAAAGTGTCTGCCATCACTGAAATGCCTCCACCTGAGAATATCAAGCAACTGCATAGCTTGCAAGGGAAAATTCAAGCCATTCGCCGCTTTATCTACCAGCTTGCAGATAAATGTCACTCATTCACCAATTTGCTTAAAAATGATGTCACTTTCCTTTGGGGACCCAAGCAGCAGCAAGCCTTTGATTTGCTTAAACAATACCTGGCTAATCCACCTGTCCTCATGCCTCCTACTCCAGGAGAACCAATTTTGCTCTATATTTCCACTACGCAATACACTATTGGTGCGCTTCTCACCCAATACGACCTTAGCCATAAAGAGAAAGCAGTGTACTATCTGAGTCGCACCCTCATCACCTATGAACTTAATTATCCTCAAATTGAAAAGGCTTGCTTGGCCATCATTTTTACCTTTCAGAAACTTCACCATTACCTGCTAAATACTAAGACCAAGCTCATATCCAAGGTCGACCCACTCAAGTATTTGTTGTCCAAACCCACCCTCACAGGTAGAATGGCTAATTGGATCATTCTACTCAGTGAGTTTGATATAGAATTTGTCCATCAAAAATTAGTTAAAGGACAAGTACTTGCCGACCAGCTAGCAAAAGCACCTTTGCAAAGCACAGAACCTTTGAGTCTGGATCTACCAGATGCATCTTTTCTCTACATTGAAGAATCTATCGTATGGCAGATACATTTTGATGGATCTTTTACGTTTCATGGTTCAGGTGCAGGAGTGGTCCTTATTACTCCTTCGGGTGATCCTATACCGCAGGCTTTCCGCCTGGCCTTCCCTTGCACGAACAACATTGCGGAATATGAAGCACTCATTACAGGGATGAAGCTAGCCATCAAGTGGAATATTCAACATGTTAAGGTTGTAGGTGATTCGCAGCTAATCATCAAACAGGTTAATGATGAGTATAAAGTTAAGGATGACAAGCTCATACCTTACAAAAAGTTAGTGGAAACTCTAAAGGAGTATTTTGTGCACATCACTTTTGAGCAGATCCGAAGAGTGCAGAACAGATCAACAGATGCCATGGAAATGGTGGGATCTATGCTTCGTATTCCACCAGGGAACAATGATATGCCATTATTCGTAGAAAATCTATGCCAACCCGCGTATGACATGCCAGAATCTTACCTGGCTTGTGAGGTTGTTGGTCCCCATTCCCCATGGTATGAACCCATCTTCACATATCTTAAGGACAACATATTCCCTCCCAATATCTCTCGTTCTGAAAAACAAAGCCTGATTCGCCAGATAGCCCGTTACACCCTTTTAGGAGGTACACTTTATCATCGTGGCTACGATGGGAATCTGTTACGTTGTCTGGATGTGACGGAGTCAATCCATGCAATTAAAGAAGTACATGAAGGAGTATGCGGAGCACATACAAATAGAATGGTCTTGGCTAAGAAACTGTTAAGAGTAGGTTACTATTGGCCCACCATGGAAACTTATTGTTGTAATTATGTTAGAAAATGTGTGCTTTGCCAAAAGTATGGAAATTTCATCCATGCTCCATCGCAACCATTGCAACCAATCACTACCCCATGGCCATTCTCCAAGTGGGGACTTGATCTAATAGGGAAGATTACTCCTACCTCATCTGATGGTCATACACATATCATCACAGCTATAAAATACTTTACAAAATGGGTGGAGGCTGTCCCTTTAACCTATGTCACAGGAGCACAGATTTCTAAATTCATCATGAATCACATTATTTGCCGATATGGTATCCCTGTAGCCATTGTCACAGATAATGGGAAGTCATTTAAGAACAAAACTATGAAAGGTCTTTGCCAATGGTTCCAAATCAGATTGAAATGGTCCACGCTATATTACCCTCAGGGTAATGGACAAGCTGAGGCAACAAACAAGACTTTGGTAAGGATAATGGAGAAGATGGTTAGCAAAACCGGTCGAAACTGGCACCTACAAATCCACCCAGCCCTCTGGGCCTACCGAACATCAATTCACACTCCTACGGGTGCGACGCCATATTCCCTAGTGTTTGGGACAGAATCTATCATCCCTTTAGAGATTGAACTCCCATCCCTGCGAATTTCTCTTCGGGACTATTTGGATCAGGATGAAGATTATCGAGTGGCAAGATTGGCTGAGTTAGAGATCCTGGATGAGAGGCACATTCACGCTCTTAATCACCTGAAGGTATATCAACACAGAATATCCCACAACTACAACAAGAGAATCATCCCTCGCTAGTTTGAGGTGGGTGATTTAGTTATGAAGGAGAATCAGTTCAACACCAGAGCAGAGCGAGAAAAGAAAGGGAAGTTTGAACCACACTGGTTAGGACCCTATGTCATAGTTGCCAAGTATGGCACCGGGGAATACAAACTGGCTCACCCCAATGGTGATGAGCTCCGGGAGCTCATGAATGCCATGCATCTTAAGAGGTTTTATGCCTAAACATGACACTAGAAAGTCATAAAAATACAAAAAATACAAAAAATACAAAAAAAAAAAATCAGAAAAAGAAAAAGAGAAAACATGTTGTCCACTAGTGAAAACCACACAATTGTGGCACTTTGGACAAGTCCTTGGGTGAAAACCGGTTTCCGGTGCCTCGGGAGGATTCGTTGTTCACAAGCATTATGTATTAGAAGGGTAGTTGTCTTTGGCCTGGACCTGGTTCTGCCTTCGAGTTTCCTTGTGCACACCATTCTGTCCAGCCTTGATCCGGCTTAGCCTTCTTCTATTCGTGTGTGAGGGATGTGGTCTTTCGTTATTTCCCATCTTACGCTAGGGGCAACTCAACGAATTCACCTTCTTGTTCATAAGCATGTGGTTTCTGCCCTTGTATATTCCCCACCTAATGCTGGGGGAATTCATGCTTTTTTGGTTACCTGCACATAGCTTTGGAAAAATGTTAAAAACACAAAAACAATATCAAATTGTTTTGAGAAAAACACAGAAACAATATAAAGTTGTTTCGAGAAAAACACAAAAATAATAGAACATTGTTTTGAGAAAACACAAAAACAATAGAACATTGTTTCGAGAAAACACAAAAACAATAGAACATTGTTTCGAGAAAACACAAAAACAATAGAAAATTGTTTTGAGAAAACAAAAAAACAATAGAAAATTGTTTCACAAAACATAAAAACAATATAAAATTGTTTCACAAAACCCAAAACAATAGAAAATCAGTTTATGAAAACATATCTTACAAAAATATTTACTTGCATTGTCTTGTTTTCTTTCTTTGCTTGTTGCTTGTATAGTGTTTTGCATGCTTGCTTTTGAGTTGTTTGTTGCTTGGGTGTACTTTGTTATAGTTTATCTTTTCTTGCTTAGAATAGATTCATTCTTGCTTGTGCATATTGTAGTGGATTTCGACATGCTAGTGTGTTAATTCATTATTTCTTTCTTAACGCATTTGGTTGTGTTTTGTTACTTGTTAATAAGGCATGGTGATTCATGGTGTATTGCATTAATTCTTGGTGGTATTTTTAGAATTTGACTGTGTTTCTTGCATGTGCTCTATTTTTTTATCATTCACATCACATTACCATCACTATCATCACATCTAGCATCATCTATACATCATATATAAACAAAAATGCTAAGTTTTACATCAT
The DNA here is from genome assembly GCA_019776745.2 of Taxus chinensis. Classification (NCBI taxonomy): domain Eukaryota; kingdom Viridiplantae; phylum Streptophyta; class Pinopsida; order Cupressales; family Taxaceae; genus Taxus; species Taxus chinensis. Next base: position 23,217,385 of record CM034146.1, read on the forward strand.
GCATGTATGCTAAGCTAATCATCACATATCATATCATCAATGGGGGCAAGAGGGGTTGCGCATAATCAAAAATCTATCCCCCCCGCACCAATATCATCATATCATCCCGTCCATATACATCAAAATAACACTTGAAAACAACATTTGATATTGTCTACAGATCTATCATCTACAATCTACAGCATGCCTCAAACAATCACATGTGATCACCATCTCTCCTGCATGTCAGAACCTCACGGTAAGTTTTCTAAACTAAGTGGTTAAAATGAACTGATTGCGATGTTTTTTTTACCCCCCCTAGGGGGGTATATTAACATGTTTTTCATCGATCGGATGGCCGGGACACCCGTTTCGCTCACCGTTTTCTCCTCTGTTCGCTGTGGAATAATTATTTTTAATTAAATAATTATTTTTATCTTATTTTTCACTGTATTGGGGCATTTTTTGTCCAATACCCCTTTTTTCTCCCCCATACAATTTTATTGCTCCCTGGCGATTTTTATTCTTCTTCACACCCTCGTAAATAATTATTTTTCAAATAATTATTTTTTCTTAATTTTTCCACTAAACAAGGACATTATTTGTCGTTTGTTTCTCTTTTCTTCCACCTAGGGAACTTTTTGTTGCCCCTAGGCCCTTATTTTTCTTCTTCTCCTTTCTTCTATTGTTTATCACGGTTCAGAAAGCCAAAACAATACAAACATTTACTATATCAAAAAAATCCAAAAACAAGGCAAAAATTTTCACAAAAAATCCTAAAAAGTACAAATACCCTACAAAATGGTAACTTGCTTCTTACGGCTGAAACTTGTGTCTTGCGCATGGTATTTTCTCCATATCCTGTTGGTTTGTCTCACATCTTCCCCGATTAATACGACTCGTGGATCACCGGATTCACAACCATTAAAAAAAGCTAGCTATTTTCTTCATCTGTACTCTAGGGCACTTTTGGTTGCCTGGTGCTGTTTTGTTGTGCACAAACGATTTTCATGGACCCCGTGTCCATTTTCATTTCCCCTTGCATGTATCCTTTCTTGGGGCATCATTTTTAACCCTTGTCGTCAATCACAAACTTGTGGATCTCTTCAGCACTGATAACAAAATATTTGTACAACTGTCTTGACTGTTGTTGGGTTGGATATGTGCGTTCATACTTGTTTTCCCTGGTATATGAGCTTGTTTCCTTCTTGTATTGCATTACATTATTGTATGTTGCGTGGAGTTGGTATTTTCAGCAATGGATAATTGTTCGTATTATGGCTTTTCATGTCATTCTACCTTTGTCGTATGTTTATATTTTTCATAAGGATCGATGACGTAGTTCCTATGGCAATATGATGACATCCAAATTGTTCCAAACAAATAAGTGGCTAGAGGTTAAGATCTTCTCTCCCCTCATCCATATTTCTTCTACACCACTTCCCTTTCACCCCTAATTCTCCCTCTCTTTGGGGCATCCTGCCTTATCCCCATTCTTCTGCCTACTTCTCATCTTTTTCGATTGTCGATCGGCTTCCTTCATCACCCCATCGACACTCGAGGGGGCATCTCTCCCTCCTACTAATTTTTCTTCTATCCCTTCAAAATATCTTCTGTCTACTATCTTTGAAGTGGCATCACTTACGCCACCCCAAAGAGGGGAAAATATAGACACCTATAATTATGCCCAAGCAATTTAAATACTTAAATTGCACTAATTATCCCCTTTCCCGCAAATCGACGACATATCGTCAAAAGAACTCATTTTCCCTCATATCATCATTAATTAATTACACTAAGCTAATTAATTAAGTTTCCTATCCAACAAATACCCTAATTAATGACCTTTCATTAATAAATCACCTCTTCTATCTAGATTAATTAATTAGTCTTCCCCTTCATTTAACTAGTAAATCAATATTTAATTGATTTAATCCCCTTCTAATAGCCTAAATCATACTAACATTCCTCTAATTAGCTTCTATAAGCTTACATCTACCTATTAATTAATTACCTTTGATTAATTAAAGTATCCCCCAACTCCCATGACTTGCTAAACATGTATTAAACCCTTCTAAAGTAAGGTTACCTTTAATAAAGAAACCTTATCCATTCCTAATCATATTTTACCTTTATCCCACATTCATGAGAATGTGTTGAATCATTTATCCTTTGGGCTATATAAAGAGCCCTCCACCTACCTTTTTACTTACACCTAAACTCCTTAGAGAGCAAATGCAAAGCATGTAGCAAAGAGACTAAGAGCTTACACCTTGCCCTTTTGAGAGTTCATCATCTTGAAGAGTTAAGACTCTTTCTTAAAGTGCTTGGGTCATATGGGAGGTGTCAAAAGGGTCTTGTATCCCAACTTTGATTAGCCCACATTCCTAGGTTCTTGGAACATTAAGGACAACTATTTTGATAGCCATGGAGCTTACTTAGGTCCATTCATTTATTTGTTGTTAGAGAATAGAGGAGTTTAGATATTTAGCATTGTTAGTTTCAAAGTTTGTATTGATGAATACTAGCATCTAACCCTTGTTTAATTCTTATCATGATGGTGTTTATGCTTTGTTTTAGCTAAATTGTAGAACTATTTTAGGTGGTAGTTCTTGCTTCATTTGATTTAGCATTAAGTAAAATATACATGCACACACAAGATCACCCTAAGGTGCAAGAGAAGAGCATACACAAACTTTATCCCAACTATATAGAAATGGAAAACTTCAAATCAAAGGACCATTGAAAAATGCTTTGTAAAAGGTTCACTCCCTTAAGCAAAAAGTGAAAGATGAAGTTTCCAATTTACCAAATGTTATAAAATGAAGACTAAAGTTACTTTTTATTCTCAAGATCACCCTAAGGTGCAAGAGAAGAGCATACACAAACTTTATTCCAACTATATAGAAATGAAAAACTTCAAATCAAAGGACCATTGAAAAAATGCTTTGTAAAAGGTTCATTCCCTTAAGCAAAATGAATAATCAAGTTTCCAAGTTTAATCCCAATGTTAACAAGATAGAGATCAAAGTTGTTTTTGATTCTCAAGATCACCAAAAGGTGAAAGAGAATATCATACACACACTTTGGTCTAAATCGAGTAAGCATGGAAATACAACATTCATCAAAATATTAGACATGTTAGAAATGACTAGTTTTAAAATAACAGAAAAACCTGCAATTTTTGTAAGTATAAATCCTGAATTTATTTTTTCATTGCATATTTAACTTCAATACCTTTCCAATGCAAAAAAAATGGAGTCATTTCGAGTTCAGGAGTAAAAGTTATGGCCTTCGGAAGATGGGTTACACATATGCTCTTATGCTCATGGGTATGCACTTGACATGCACTCAAAAAATGTCAAAAAAACGTCCTTTAACCTCCAGAATGGGCAAATTTTTCCAACCAAGATTCAATTTTGACAACAAACCATCACATTAATATATGAATAGAAGACTCAACACTATCAAACATTAACATACATGCTCAAGAATTTAAGATTTTCAAGAAATTGACAAAACTAGCATGTAGAATGATGAAAAAGTAAGCTCTAAAAATGAAAAAACATGATGAAATCTTGAAATTTTCTCACCAAGATTAAATTTTGACAGCAACCCACCACATTAATATGTAAATAGAAGACTCAGCACTATCAAACACTAACCTACATGCTCAATAATTGAAAATTTTCAAGAAATTGACAAAACTAGCATGTAAAATGTTGAAAAAGTAAGCTCTAAAAATGAAAACATGATGAACGGGTAGAATACCCAGGTTCAAGTCCCACCGGGCATGCCAAATGTGTGCATGTATACTTTGCTTAATGCTAAATCAAATGAAGCAAGAACTACCACCTAATATAGTTCTACAATTTAGCTAAAACAAAGCATAAACACCATCATGATAAGAATTAAACAAGGGTTAGATGCTAGCATTCATCAATAAAAACTTTGAAACTAACAATGCTAAATATCTAAACTCCTGTATTCTCTAACAAATAAATGAATGGACCTAAGTAAGCTCCATGGCTATCAAAATAGTTGTTCTTAATGTTCCAAGAACCTAGGAATGGGGGCTAATCAAAGTTGGGCTACAAGACCCTTTTGACACCTCCCATATGACCCAAGCACTTTAAGAAAGAGTCTTAACTCTTCAAGATGATGAACTCTCAAAAGGGCAAGGTGCAAGCTCTTAGTCTCTTTGCTACATGATTTACATTTTCTCTCTAAGGAGTTTAGGTGTAAGTAAAAAGGTAGGTGGATGGCTCTTTATATAGCCCAAAGGATAAAAGATTCAACACATTCTCATGAATGTGGGATAAAGGCAAAACATGATTAGGAATGGATAAGGTTGCTTTATTAAAGGTAACCTTACTTTAGAAGGGTTTAATACATGTTTAGAAAGTCATGGGAGTTGGGGGGTACTTTAATTAATCAAAGGTGATTAAATAATAGGTAGATGTAAGCTTATAGAAGCTAATTAGAGGAATGTTAGTATGATTTATGCTATTAGAAGGGGATTAAATCAATTAAATATTGATTTACTAGTTAAATGAAGGGGAAGACTAATTAATTAATCTAGATAGAAGAGGTGATTTATTAATGAAAGGTCATTAATTAGGGTATTTGTTGGATAGGAAACTTAATTAATTAGCTTAGTGTAATTAATTAATGATGATATGAGGGAAAATGAGTTCTTTTGACGATATGTCGTCGATTTGCGGGAAAGGGGATAATTAGTGCAATTTAAGTATTTAAATTTCTTGGGCATAATTATAGGTGTCTACAGTAACAACCTACAACACTTGATCCATTACGGGGAGAGGATAATTATCCTTCAAAGAGGCTTGATTCAAATTCCTAAAATCAACACAAATCTGGATCTCACCATTCTTCTTCCTAACAGGCACAATATTAGTAATCCACATTGAATGGTGAATGGGGAAAATGATCTTAGCCTTCAATAACTTTTGGATCTCTTGAAATATTGTATCAACAATTTTAGGGTTATATTGCCTCTTCTTTTTCCAGAAGGGCTTGATCCCAGGTTTTAGAGGAATGAAATGTTGCATCTCTTTTGGCTGAAAAAGCCTTAAGATCATCATAAGAATATGCACGAACATTAACATACCTTTTCAATAGATTTGCTACTTTCTCCCTCTCCTCTTGTGTGTAGCACTTTCCAATGTTTACCAACATGGGTTCATTAAGACTCCCAATGTTTATCTTTTCACAGTCAGCAGACTGCTGAGCTCCTTTGGAATTTTTGGACTTGATGTACCTATCATGTTTATCACATAACTCTTCCAAACCTACCAGCCCTTTAGGTATCTTATTACCTTTTAGTTTTATGTAGCCATCATGATCCATTTCTTCTTTGTTATCTTCTTCATTTGGGCGCACACACTCTCTAGGTATATTTCCACTTCCTTTAAAGTACAACTGGTCAAAATTATCTTTGAGTTCAAGGAAGGAAAGAAAGTGTTGATCATCATTAAAGACATGCTAATTATTTGCATTGTCAGGCACACTAGGCCTATGAATCATCTCAATGGTGAATTTATCTTGGGAGAAATCTAGATGAGGGATCAGTAGATACCCTGAGAAAGCCAAGGAATCGGCCCTGGTGTTTCTTTCCCTTGGCATGGATTTAATGGAAAAGGCATCAAGGAACTCAATGGAATCCCAAACCAGATTCCTGTAATGTTTCAACCTTCTATTCTTCACTTGAAAGAGATCTCTAACCTGTTTTACAATCAGCTCTACATCTCCATGAGAAAGGAGATTCTTGATCCCCATCTCTTTTGCCATGCTTAAACCAAGGATGAGAGCCTCATACTCAACTGTATTATTTGTGTTTTTGAATTGGAGCTTGAAGGAGAAAGGATGAATTTTCCATTTAGGAGAAATAAGCACCACACCAACCCCAGAACTAGCTGAGGAGTAGCTCCCATCAAATTCCAAAATCCAAACACCATTAGGATCAAGAAGCACTTCCTTAGGATGGTTAGCCTCATCTTGTGACATCATCATGTAGTTACCATGACCAATGTCCTCATAAAGTATTTGTGCCTTTGGGTCATCTATTTTTTGCACGATATATTCAGTTTGTTTCTCAGGAAGTAGCTTCTTCATTTTCCCATTCACTAGAATAAGATCATGTGACCAATCCATCATGATTTCTCCTCCAACATCTTTGAAAAAATTTCTACTCAGTAGCATGTCATAGGAAGGGGGAATATCAACTACCAAAATGGTGGCTAAAACTCTCTTCTCTGGAAAAGCAGCAAAGGCTACTTGTGCATCCTTAATCCTTCCAACCAATGGCACTTCTTTAATTTCCATTGAGTAACATGAACCAAAAGTGTGGGTTACGGTTAAACCTAGGGCATGAGCTACCTTAGCAGGCATCACATTATCTGAAGCACCAAAATCAATAACATAATTGCAGAGTTTGTGGCCAGCTATGAGAAGAGTGACATAAAATGGTTTGATCTTCTCATCAGATGAAGTGACTTATACCACAAGGCTTGGTTGAGATGAAGGAGAAGGAGTGGGAAAGATACCTTTAGAACTAGGGGATGAAGCCTTGTATTTAGAATTTAAAAAGTCTACCATCTTAACAAAGGCCTTGGGATGGGTTTGGTAGAATTCAGCTTCTGAGATCTAGATCTTAGTTTTCTTGAGATGGTCAATAATGTCAAAAGAACCAGAGGTAGATGGAACATCATTGACAGGAGTAGATGAAACTTTTGACTTATCAACTCTATCATTTGAAGGGAAAGAAGTTTTTACAACATAAAGAGAGGAGGAAGGAAAAACATAACCTACCTTGGGTGTGGAAGAAGTTGGAATAGGAGATCCTCTACTTGCAATCACTGGAATGGTTTTAGGAGGTTCCTTAGATCTTTTAGGAGGTTGCACCACTTTCACCTTCTTGTTGGATTGTTCACAAGTCATGACAACATATTATTCATTTTTCATCTTTGCAACTCTTTCTTCATAATCATCCTCTTCATCTATACCTTCAATAATGAGAAAATGGACATGATATCCACTCAACTCTTCTAATTCTTCATCAACTTCCTATTCATGTTCTTCATAGATTTCATTCTCCTCCTCATCATTAGGCTCCAACACTTCACATGTTGCATTGAATGTAACTTTAACAGGTAGGCCTTTAATTTCCAATTTGGTCTGAGGAGAGGGCAACCAATTCATGGGCTGAACGTTATTCCTATGAACATCCTGATAAGGAGCATGATAGGATAACTGCTTCTTGAGAGTAATGAGATCATTAGAAAGTTTCTGTACCAATTGATCTGCATTAGCTCCAGGAGAAGATTTGGAAAAAGGAGATGCTTTGGATTTGGATTATTCTATCCTTAGCTTGCCAGACATGATTAGATCATCTTTAACATTGAAAAAAATCTCTGATCAGCATCTAAAGTGGCAAGATTAGCTCTTCTAAGTGCATAGCTCACTTCAGGTAGTTGGGCATTAAGGAAGAAACATTTCTAAATCTGATCCACAGGGCATGTGTTTTGTGGGATTTTGTTAACCAACATGTTGAATTTGGCCACAAATTCCCTCATGGGATCTTGTGACTCTTTCTTGATTTGAGAAATCTGGGCCAAGAGGGCATGTACATCCTCGGCAGGTTTGAAACGTTGCTTAAATGTGGTTGTCATGATGTTCGAATTGGTGATGGATCGAGCAGGGAGATGATAAAACCATTCATCAACATTATCTTGCAATATCTCTACAAAATGTCTAATAGATATATCCTCATGTTCAACTCTGAGAACACCACAAGCAACAATGAAGGCCGTAATATGCTCATTTGGATGAACCTTCCCATCACCTCTGAATTTAGGGAAATTATTTCTATTACCTCTAGGAAATTCATGTAATGGCTGGGGAAGAGCAAGAGGCCCAACCCTTAGGCCCCAAGGTAGAGGATCTGCCATCCTTGGAAATATTTTTTGGAGAGGAACTGAAACACCAACGAGAATCAAAGCATGTAAATTAGGACTGATTTGATCTTGAGGGATGTCACTCCAAGAAATTTTGTCTCTAGCAGGAGGAGTGCTTGCATATCTTGTTCATCTTCTTTTTCTTGATGAAGGGAGAGAGAAACCTTGATGATCCACAAGTTGGAAATGAGGGTATTCTTCCCCAAGGGTTCTTCTACCCCGAGTGTATCTTGGAGTCTCTAGATCAAATATGGTCAAGAAGTTGTCATTCAAAAACTATAATCCATTTGTAATGAATTCCCCAGCGGAGTCACCAAAAACTATTGGGTTTCAGAATGGAACATGGCTAGAAACCATAGTCAGGGGACAAACGTGTCCCTCCTCTTTAATGGGAGAGGTTCCCTTATTGAAAGTAGGAAAAAAAAATGTACAAATATACAACTCTCAATGTTTGGACCCTAATATTCTAGAATGTTTTCATACTTAAAAGATTATCAATACGAAGGATTGGAAGAGTAGAGAGATGAAGAAGGAAGAAAACAACAATGTTTTCAGGAGATATAGGTAGCAGAATATATCCTTACTCGCATTGAACTAAGAAAATATAGGAAAAATATCAATCACTTCATCACCAATGTGAATCTGTAGGCAAAAATTTCTAAAGATTACATAGACAAGAGCACAAAGTTTCTTTTGAATGCAAAGACAAATGATCCATTGAATTGAGTAAGGAGAGAGAGAGAGATAACAGAGGAAATGAGAAATAAAGCTTTTGTATTGAATTACTTCCAAATTTACAACGTTCCCAGAAAACCCAGAATCCCTTTTTCCATGGCCAAAACATGTTCTTATAACAATTCGTGTACATCCATACTTTGTTCCCAAGAAAATAATCCAAAAGGAATAATGTTTGTTATAGATTCGTTTTTTGGAAAGTGACATGAAACAAACACACTCATGAAAACAAGAGGTTCAAAAATACAAATATTTCATTAGTTCGAGCATGATTACTTTAGCAGGGGGCATCTCATGATTTTCTTCTTCATGTGGTCCTATCATTTCCACCTTTTAACCACTTTCATAGCACTCAAGTGATTACAGGTAAGTTTCCCCCCTTTTTTTATCGCGTATGCCCGATAAACTTTGTTTTATGATAATCAAAATTTACATCTCTTTAAAATTATCAATTTGGCTCCACAACAAACCAAAAATGCATCTCATGAATAAACAACAAGGAAACAGAGAGAGAAGAATGAAGAATGGTTCACATTTTTATTCTTTGGATCTCTGGTTCGTTAATGGCGTTAAAACCTAGATGAGTTTGTTTTGGCCACTCTTTCCCTTTTTCAGCTTTGAAATTGGACCCTACGCATGGCAAGCTCTAAGCAATGACGAACCTAGGAAAAAAAATCCATGTTTCAAGACATTTGGGAGAAAAAGCATAATTTCTCATTTTTCTCCACCCCTCCGCATCCCCGCCAAAGGTAGGACACGTGGCACACCCTTATTGGAAATGGGGTCGTGGCTCAAATTATCATTTTCCTATGCCAGCCCACTGTCCCAATTTCATTCTTCAACACATGGCATCACCCAATTAGTTGTGGGGATGTGCTTCACTTTTATATTTTATTTATTTTGAAAAGGGGAAAATTCCAACTTTTCCCTCGAAAGTCTATGCCTTTGCCATTAACTTTTCAACGTAGGCCACATGTCCCTTTTTGATTCACTGTGGGCTTCAACTCAAAATTTATCCCTTCAAATGAGCGGGGTCATGAGTCATTTTAGAAATTTTCACCCTTTTGCCATAATGCCTTAGAGAATAAAATGGATCCATTGCCCCGAACTTCTGCCAAAAGTGCTCCAGCCAATCAGAGGCCCGTGGGGATACAGGGAAAATCTGACATTTTTCCAAAATCACCAAAAGTGATAAGTTCAAAAGGAACCTATCTGGCTGCATCCAATGAGAAGAAAATGCGTAGCTTCACCTTCTGAGAAAGAATTTGATGGGGAAAAGAACGTAGAAAATTTCAAAGAATGGGAAAACACCATTTTTGTAGATTTTCTTTTTGCACAAAGTTAATATGTGAAGAATGCAAGTTTCCACGTCCTTCAAATGCATAAAAGAATATCATAAACCCCCTTCCCATCCATGAGAAATAGATAGAACGTTATAATGGCCACATACTGAGGAAATGTATAAAACGTCGTGGGGGATCAAAACGAGCACTTGAGGGGCTCAAAACACGAATTCCTCCATAGCAAGACTTCAATTTTCATGAAATTGAATTTAAAAAAAGAGGGGGGAAAATTGAGGGGACAAAAAGTCTACATCAAGTTCACCAGAATGTGTAAGTATCAACACAATAATCACTTATTTCCATTTAATTACACTTATATTACAACATAATACACACAAATCATCTATGGACAATGTTGATTACAAAGTTTCTATCAATATTCATAAAAAAATTTGGTTACAATATGTGAATGTACACAAAACATCATGATGTAGCCACTAAAAACCCCAAGTTATGCGTCCGTACAAAATATTACAGAAGATGCATTCAAGAGTTTAAAACCTAGTTTACTTATCAAAATTTCTATAGAACATATGAAAACAAAATTTTAGAACATGGAAAAAAGTCACAAAAAATTAGAAAAGGGATAAATTTTTAGGATTCCAAAATACCCTTGGTCCTACTAGTTGGATGTGGAGTATATTATGATGCTAATTTCACTTTTTTGTGAAATTCCCTTTAATTTCCTTTTAATATTATAATGTGTTTCTATTTAGGATACATAAAAAGGATTAATTAATGCATTAGGAGGACATTTCGATTTAATTAACTTCCAATATAAATTCCCCAAATCAAAACAATGCTTTACAAAGTGATGATTGACCTAAAGGCTAACAACTATCAAAACACAAAGGAGAAATTGTGATGAGCCTTTAGAGTTCCCATTCCAAGCACCATTTTTCCACTATGCTCATCTTACCTTGTTTAAACAGATATTAGTTTTATTGTAAATATACTTCCATTGAATTAAAGAGTTGTTTTGTGCATGAATCTTGGTTACCTTTTATCTTTCATATGCTTTCTTAAATTTATTGATATAAGTTGATTTTGGTGCTGAAAAATGTGAATGGAAGAACTTTAATAATTGAGCGCATGAATCACATAAGCCTAGTGTATGACTCACACAGATGTGCACATGACTCACATAGAAAAGTGCAAGATTCACATAAGTCAAGCGTATGACTCGCATAGTCAGCACAATATTTGCGCAAATCGTGGAACTTCCTAGTCAACATCAATTCCATCACAGAACTTGGTCTGGCTAGGTGGAAACTACCTCTTTATACATAAATATCATTCAGGTTAACATGGTTTACTCTTTGCATTAAAATTCTAACTGGTATTAACTAGTCATTATCCCATTAAATATTCCACTTTGCAAGGAGTTTGATTACTTGAGTTTATCTAAAATCCAAATATATCTAGATTCAGTTGAGTGTTGTTTATAAGAACTCCACTTCCATCCATAAGACGAGTTCTACCAAAAATCTACATGCATGACTACACATCGAATCAATAATTACACGTTATATTTTTGTTATGATATAAATATGTTTAGTTAACTCCTGCATGTAACTCTTGCATATAATTCAGAATAATAAGTTCTCTTGGAAGAAAAAATAGACTTCACCTACTATATAAGGTGTTACCATCATAGAATAAGTGTGGTATTTTGTAAGAAATAAATTAAGTACATTGTAAAACCGGTGATAAATAAAGGGCATGATTGTAGAATCAAACGTGTTTTTGTGAGTAAGATGTTGTAATCAAATTAGAGGGAAGGAGAATGTTCCACTCCCCCCCAATGTGAAGGTGAGTGTTGTTTATTTCTTGTTCATCTATCTCAGTTTGTCTTTTTTCAAGCATTACTGTGTTTTAATCATTTAAACTATAATTTTACTTCTGCATGTTTCAGTTCCTCATGGTTATGGAGTTAGAAGTATTTTCCTCTTTTTTCTTTTATCGGTTTTGATAATTTAGGATATATTCTTAGTGATAGCAATTTTTTATTTCTCAAATGATTAAGGTGCATGTTCAATACATTTCAAACCGTTCTTTGTTGCAAATAGCCTTGGACACCTCCCCGGTATTGACAAAATATTTAATAATTAAAGTGCGAGTATCAATGACACTCACAAAATTACACTTAGCTGATTTTGTGAGGATTTGGGAGACATTAATCTGAGTGTAAAAACATGTTGATCTGAGACTGAAAGTGCTTTATTATTGAAAGTGGCTCCTAAAACTGTACCTTGTAAGAACTATACAACTAGGTCAAAATTGTCTGTACGGTCCTGACCCTTCCATTGTGAGGTCTGAGAAGTTAATTATTAATTAAATATTGGATCTTTAACAATAAACTACAACATAAAATATAAGAATTAAATAAAACACAACACAAATATTTAACATGGAAAACCCCCCGAGGGGTAAAAAACCAAGACAAAGGTAAGATTCCATTATTTGAGAAACATACTTACAGTCTAATAATAACCTCCATTCCCCTCACTTCTCTCCATGTAAAATCAATTCACCCACGTGAATTCTAAATTAATTAATTACCTGACCTTACAAGTCAATTTAAATAGTTAAAATTGGTGTGACTTCGTGCGAAGCACCCCAACTATTAATTAATTGATTTATAAAAATCAATTTAACCATAAAAACATAGTTTATATTAAATAATTTAAAATATATAATATTCTAAATTATTTAATTATAAACTATAGTTTATTTATAAAAACACTTAATATTAAATGTTCTAATACTTCCCCTTAATGTTAAGTGGGGAATATATGCCAAAGTTATAGGTTTATACAACATGATTTAGGCTAACATATCAATTTTGAAGGATTTATACACCTTTATCATGCTAAACTTACCTTTTGGTACAAAAGGATTTGGAATTCATAAATCAGAAGTTATGATTTAGGCTAAACATGATTTGTGAGACTACATCTCACAGTTTCTCATGGAAAATCTATACCAACATCTCTAGAAGCCTTTTATAAAGTAAGGACCTCCTTTACAATATGATGCAAAATTACTGGAATACACAGTAATCTTAGAGTTATAAGTTTACTAAGTTAAAAATAAATATTTTAGAATGTTTTACATCGAAGCAGAAGTATAGAGGGGAAGGAGAAAAAAATTTGCAACCATTAGGAGATGGTATTGTCATGCACACTCCCCCTCAATGGAAACTCTGAAATTCCAAGCATTACTTAAAACTTACAAAACTTTACAACACACAATGGCCTTGTAAACATATATGCAACTTGATCTTCAGTTGGGTAGTTCTGGAGATCTATATCATTACATAGTACCTTATCTCAAAAGAAATGCATATGGATCTCTATATGCTTCGTTCTTTAATGTTGAACTAGATTCTTAGCAAGAGAAATGAAAATTTGACTATCACATAGAAGAGAAGTACTTCCTTTAAATTCCATGTGAATCTCTTCCAACATCCGCTTTAACCACACCACTTCTTTTGTTTCTTCCACTGCACTTCTATATTATGCCTCATTATAAGAGATGTAGACCATCGGCTACTTTTTACTACTCAAGTAATGACACTATAGAAAACTTGAACACATATCCATTTTTAGATTTTTTATCTATCACATCACCAACATGGTTAGAATCACAATATCTATATAAACATGCATTGTTAGAAGTATAATATAAAACAAAATTAATTGTTCTTTTAATATATCTCAATATTATTTTGGATAACTTCCAATGATCCTTATATGAATCCTATATTAATTTGGATGCAATACGTAATGTATATGCAATTTCAGGTCTAGTAATAGTAAGATAAATCAAACTACCTTCAAATTTCCAGCAAAGAGTAGGATTAACTTTTTCACATGTAGGTTTAGGATCTAGTTTACAACTCAATTCTATAGAAATAGCATCAATGATGTAGGAGCATCAACATGGAGCAGTTAAGATAGGAACATTTTTAGCTTGGACCATCTTAGGTATTGGTCATGTGCTTAAGAACCCTTGTTAGGTCATTAAGTGTTCTAGTTTTCAAATTTAGCTTGGTTTCTCACTTTCATGCCTAAAAATGAAATCTGAATTTTAAAACCTTGTTGGTAATTTTTTTGGATTGTGGCATAAATTCTACAGGTTTAAGTGTATTGGATAAGAATACATGACTTCATGTCATGCCTCTTATGTCTCCTAGTATTCAAATTCAAATATATAATTCTTAAAACATTAAGCACTTTTTATCCTATGTTATGAACACACAAAAAATAACCCAAAAATAGTTAGGTTTTAGGTAAGATGTGAAAAAGGGATAGATGAACTCAAATTGAGTTGGTTACACATTCCTTCATAGGAAAAAATTGTGTGGAAGGGTTTTAGAGAGTGAAAGCAATGAAAAGGAAAGAGAGAAACTTTGTTCTGGTGAGACAAGATTGATTTATGATTGTTTTCGTCTTGAAATCATGATATATGCACATTTTCTCGCTTGTAATGATTGGATTTCTTGTTAATCAAAAGTGATGGTCTCTATGGGATCCATTATGAGGATTTTGTGACTAATCTAAGGTTAAATAATGGCATTTTTGTACAAAAAAATATTTTGTGAATAAAGAACTGAACTAACCAAGTCTTCCTTTAAGAAATTCATGTTCTAATGTCTCTATGTTTCATAAAGGAATGATTTCATGGTTCCAACACTTATTTTAGATGATACAAGCTCTATTTTCATGAATAGTATGTGTCTTTTGAGTGCGGAATAATCTGTTCTTAATATTGTGTTCTTTGGAGTAAATGTAACCATGTTCTCTTGCCTGAAATAGTAAAGAAGTGTTTGATTTTGCAATATTATAAATTAGTGTAGATTATTGTTTTCTCATAAACATTGAAGGGACTATAATATACCTACATATAAATTTTTAGGTATTCAAAAATGGTATTTTGCATTTTATAATATTTAATCTCTACTTTAGTTTCTCAGAAACCCTACCTATGGTTTAGGAAAAGTAGAAGATTAAATTGGTTAATTTTAAAATAAGACTTGAAAAATTACACAAAGCATCTGAGGAGTAAGTAGAGACAATTTTTTGAGGTTAGAAAGGTTATTGATGAACCAATTTTCCCCATCTTCCAACAATTTTGGTTCATAATTTTAAGACAGTTAGAGATACCTAATCGCAAAAAGTGAGTTAGCGAATTGGAGGATCAAAACATGGACTTAAGCCATAAACATTTGAGAGAATTAGGTTTATTCAAAATGGTATCTTGAATGAAGTTTGGTTTTTTGTAACTCTTTTTTACTTTATTTTTTACTACAAGAGTTGTCTTGGAGGGCTATAAGCCTAGTAAGGTATACTTACCAAGGAATGAGTAAAAACATCTAAATGATCTAGGTTTTTGAGTTTCCTTGCATCATTTGTGGTATTAGAGAAACTGATACCATAGAAAACAAAATTAAGAAATGAAGAGAGAGAGAGAGAGAGAGAGAGAGAGAGAGAGAGAGAGAGAGAGAGAGAGAGAGAGAGAGAGAGAGAGAGAGAGGTGAAAATGCCACCCAGAAGAATAGTGATATGAGGTGGTAGAGGAGGCATAAAAACTAGATATGTTATCCTAGAAGAGTTGAGAAATATGAGAGTGAGTTTTGATGTAAGATTGATAATAGTATCATATAATTAGATAATATGACTCATGACAGGTGATGCAAGTGATAGGGAAGAAGAGCTACAAGCAGTTACGACACAAGGAGAGATAGAATAGCTTGAAGAGAGTGAAATAGACATGTTGCTTAAAGTGATCATTAGACAGGGATCAAAACCAAAGTTGGAAATTCATATATATGAAAGTATCCTTGATGGATAGGAAATCATTGACTAGATAACTACTTTGGACAAGTACTTTGAGTATGAGAATGTTCCTAAAAAATAGAAGGTTAAGTTTACTTGTACAAGATTGAAAGGACATGCAACCATATGGTGGGAATCTATACAGGATGAGAGAATCAAACAAGTGAAGAGAATAATTAAGGCATGGGGTAGAATGGTAGAAAATATCAAGGATAAATTCTTAGCTAGTGATTACTAGACAAACCTAAACGTGAAGCTTCAAAATATAAAACAAAATGAAATGAGTGTTAAAGGCTATACAGAAGAGTTTTATAAGTTAACAATCAGATCAAGGCATGCAAAATAAGATGTTTAAAATATACCAAGGTACTTGAATGGGTTGAGGTATAACATTCAAGATGAACTTAGCTTGGTAAGTCCTATAACTATAGAAGAATGTTTCCAATATACATCGAAGGTAGAAGACAATTTGAATAGGAGGAAAATGTAGCATACTAGAGAGTACAAAGGTAAATATTTCAAAGGTAAAGGAAAATAAGTAAGAAAAAGAACAAAAAAATAGAAAGGAAAAGTAGGAGGACCAACCAATGTACAAGTGCAAGGTGTTATAAGAGGTGGCTACTCAAGAGGAAGAAGTAACCATGAAAGAGGAAGAGATGAGTTGCAAGGTAGGTGTTTCAAGTGCAACAAGTATGTTGGTAATATATCTTATTAAAATTTCCATAGAACTCTCAAAAAAATGGTAGTAGTAAAAGAGAAGCAAGAAATCATATTATGTAAGCTGATGAAGAAGAGATTGTGGGTTCAAAAACACAAATAGATGAACTTGAGACAAGAGAGTCACTAGTGTTTAGGAGCATCTTACTCAAACCAGAAAAGAAAAATGAACCAACCCAAAAGAAAACATTATTGAGGACCATTTTCAAATCTCAAGGTAAGTTTTATAAGTTTTTATAGATGGAGTTAGTAAAAATAATTTGATTTCCTTATAGATGGTTGATAAATTAGGAATTAAGAGGATAAAGCATCCAACACCATACAAAGTGTCATGGCTTAAAAAATACCATCATGTTCTTCTGATTGAGTATAGTGTTTCACCAGATTCTTAGAAAATTAATGAAACAGATAAGGGTATTATGCCAAGGAGGAATACCTGTTTGTAATTTCGGTTAAAGGTCATGCGCACATTCTTATTTCCTTATGAAATTTGATTGCGAGAGCTCCCTTTTTACTAGGAGGAACTACCTGTAAATGCAAAACAATACCACCATATAGAGTTAAACAAAATAATGAGTGGACTACCTAGCGGAAGCTAGATTCGGGAAGCGTGTTGCTTCCTAAACAGGTTGTCAATCCACTTCTTATATAACAATATTAATTCTATTGAAAATATACATGAAATAATGATCCTATTAGAATTGAAACGATTTAGGTATCTCGTACAAAACAATAAGAAAGGTCAGGTAAAAGGTGATTTAGGTCAAAATGAGTCAGGTGATTGGTTAGTGTTGCGTTACAAGTCCGGTACAGGCTATGGGCAAGGTCTTGAAAAGATTAAGAATGGTTTTAGGTTGTTGGGAAGTGGGTATGAACTCGCTAGTCTGAGGTATATTTCTAGGCATAGTAACCAATGTCAGTAGGATGACTGATGTCGGTTAGGAAAAATGACCAATGTTGGTAGGGGAAATTATTAGAAAGTCCTTGGAATTGGTTTTCTAGATCCTCTGTGATTTCACAAAGGTTAGAAATAGTGAGGGTGAGGTCATAATATGGTCTTGGAGGTTCATAGATGATTAGAAGAGGATAAAACTAGGTGAAAGGGTTGGGTATGGTAGGGTGATAGGTTGGTGGGAGGAAGGAAGTGTACGACTATGGAGAAAGATAAATTACTAAGAAGAATAATAAATCTAACTGAAAGAAAATGAAGATAAATGAAGAGGTGGAGGTACTCACTGAAAGGGTATATTTGGAGAACATAGGTGATGAGGATGGTGATGACAAAGGTATAAAGAGATGAGCTGTTGTATTCGTGCCATGACAGGTCGAACCTTAATTCTTCTCTGTGTGAATCCATGATCGTGAAGAAGATGATGAATGTCAGATGGTTGTTGGTTGTGCTTCCATGTGTTTTCCTTTGCCTGAGTGCTTCAGAAATTCAAGTGCTCCAAGTCTCTATTCGTATGAGATCCTGAATCGAATGACCAACCTAGGAAAATGATTTTGGAAATGTATTTAAATTAACCGGTGATGGTTAGATGATTGGATTCGGTTCAGGTATAACCGGCGTCGGTCAAGGAGGGAATATCTAAGTTGGCCAAAAATAGTCAGATTGTTGTTATTTTTTACGTGATCTCCAACCTTCTTCTAAGTCTTAGGTGATGGATCACGGGGAGATAAGGAGTCCTTTTAGGGTTGTTAATTGGAGTTAATTCTATGTTTAGACTAAGTCCTAGTTGGTTAGGATTGGATTAGACTTGGTATTAGGTCATTAATGAGGTTTGAGTGGGTCATTTGAGTGAGGTGGATAGGTGAGTTGGTTGGGTGAGGTGGTTAAGTGAGGATATTAATTAATTTAATTAATATAATTAATTCAATTAACATGTGCACTAGGGAATATAAATGGGTATAATATGGTTAATTTAATTAACAGGGTTTTAATGGAAGTATGACCCAATTTTGGTGTCTACATTTGCCCATTTTTGTCGCATAGCTTGTATTGGTACGTGATGCTGACAAAAATAGGAAGTGGTTGCCCCAAATATAGGTGAGAGTTGTTGGAACATAATGATTAAGTGGTCTGGCCAACCCTTAATTAATATGGGTCCATCACTATTATATAGGTTAAATATTTAATAATATGAAATACTTTTCTATTATTAAATATTTATACCTAGGTAATATACATTAGGTAAGTATTTAATAATGTGATTCATTTAAGTTTATATTTATTAAATACACTCACCAAGGTATATGTGTCAACCATTTTAAGTTGAAAAGGTGGGACGGGAGACATACCCGATCACCTTATATAAAAAGGACTCTAGGTCCTCATTTGATATATTCGGGAAATATATCAAAGGTGTGCAAATCAAGTGATTTGGTTTTACCCTTAGTAAATAGGGTTTTAAGGAGGAGGTGATCTTACTGGATGTAAAATAAGTTCTTTGAAGTAAAAGGTTATTTTCAAAGTGGTTTTTACCCTATTGGGGTTTTCCACTATAAATATTGTGTCACCTGTGTTATTTATTTCTTATAAGTATTTCTTTATTTACTTATGTTATGATGTAATGTTTATTTAAATATTTATTGTAACATTATATAATATGTAATTTGATTAAATCCATATTTATTAGAATCCTCAAATTCTAACATGGTAATAGAGAAAGGTAAATTAAATAAATTAAGATCAAATGTTTTGTATTTTTTTTGGAAAGATGGTAAAAAGAGGGTTTTAGAAGGTCCCACAACCTTATACAAGGATCCCAATGGCAAGATTAAACATTAAAGCTTACATAGAGAGAAAAAACCCAAGAAAATTTCCAAATAAACCAGGCCAAAGAGCAAGCCCAAAGCAACAAAACAACATCATATGAGTTTCTTAAGCTCAATTATAATATTCTTGGCTTAGATAGACCCCAATTTATTAGCAAGTTAGTCAACAAGCATTAACAGCTCGGTACAATATTTGGTAATGGCCTTCTTGGTATTGTTAGTGAAGTTCTCCCACGCTTTGAGAACCGAGAAGGAGTGTTTCACCTTGGCCAGGATGGAATTCACCAGCTCCACATGTCAGCGTTCTGACTGCTTCTCGGTGTCAGCAGAAAAATTAGTGTTGGCCTTCTCAATGTTGCCAGAAATAGAGTCAATCTAGTTTGTGCCAGAATCCAATTGAGCATCTTGGGGGTTGGTGTCACCATCCTCCATGATAGTGTTATCGGCATCCAGATGGAAGTTAAGACCCTCCTCCTTGAGCTCCACCTCCATCCTAATCAGGATACAACTGAGAAAGCCCCAGTAGGGCATCTGAGATGTGATGCTCTGAGTTGGAGGCCATAGAGGAAGCAACAAGCACCACCAAAGACACAGGAGTAACAAAATAGGACAGACTCAAGGAGGGCAGACGAACAAGGGAGGTAGGGGGAACAAAACCCGCCAGGATTTCGACATCAGAGTCAAAGTCGGAGGAGATTTTTCGGTAGTGGCGACGGCTAGAGGAGGGGTGGGAATCGGGGGATGGAATGGGGGAGGAGGTGGGCGTACAGTGGGGCTAAATGTGCTTGGGAGGAAAAAGAATCAATTCAGCAAGCGAAGCCGAAAATTCAAACAGAAGGTAGAGGAGGCCCTGATGTAGAATGGGCCCTTCACCCTCCCTAGCCAGGTTGATGGAATGCTCAAGCGATTGGAAAAGGAAAGCAGCCAGGTTGATCTTTTTCCCCCACCATAAGTGCGAGAGGATGAAGAAATGGGGACCATAGACTAACCTTTAACGGCCATCGATGGTGAAGTACCTCACGATCACCTTGGTGACTCTATCCCAGGGAGGAAGGAGGGATTCCCGTGAATAGCCTGAGAGGTACTTTGTTGGCTTCTCCCCTTTGGCGATGAAGTCATGGAGCTCCATTTGTAGAGGCTTCTTGAAGTACACAACACCCAAGGAAGGAAGGCCGGTGATAGAAGCGATGACATTTTTGGAGATAGTGAAGCGAGTGTTTCCTCTCTGAACTCTGTCGCATGACCAGGTGGCCAGAGCACCATATGAAACCAATGCTGAGTAACCTGACATCCTATCGAAGAACATCATGATGATATTTTTTCTAAGGATGATCCACACCTCCTGGTCCTCCTGCAACTCAGTGCATGAAGCGGGTTCAATGCACTTTAGTTGCCCTCCCATTTTGAGAAAATCATGGATGTGGTTCGAGGAGACAATCTGTGACTCAGATTTAAAAAGCTTTCCATAACTGTGGTATCCTTCCACATAATCCATCCATCTGAAATGGGAGTAATTATAATGTGGAATGGGGAATCCCGGACCAAGATTCGCATGCGTGCAGTAATACTCATCACACATGCATTGCTCCATAGAAATAATTTAATTTAATATGGAAATCATTACCGCCGTCAAAAGCGAGAATGGAGTGTCTATTATCGGCTTTGCTGACATAGGAATTAGACTCCCATCCCCACGTTTTAGCTAGATAGAGAGCAGTCATTATGGGTAATTTGAATGATATTGGTAGGGAAATTCTTAAGCCAAGTTTGTTGAGATTCAAAGAGGAGACCAATGTTAGCCAAACAATCCACCACCTTTTTTCCTTCCCTAAGAGTGTGCTAAAACTTGAGTTGCTAAAAATTTCTTTGGAGGATCTGGATGTCAGTAATAATGTTTTTAATAGTCCACTGACTTGGTTCATCTGAGTTGAGGAGAGTTATAATATTGAGAGATTCACTTTCCACTATTATGGGATCATTTCCAAGTTTAAGACTCATCGCCAACCCTTTTAAGATTGCTAACACTTCAGCCCTATGATTTATACCTAGGTTAAAATTGACTGCAATAGCTACTTTAGGGGAAACATCTGAACTTTAGAGGATCGCCCCTTTGAATTCCCAAGGTTACCATTAGAAGCACCATTTGTATTAAGTTTCAACTAACCCAGAGGAGGAGGGAGCCACTTAACCTCCGCACGAGCCTGGGAAGAGGATTTGGCTGTGGGAAGGATCATCATCTATTGACACTAGTCCTTGTGATTACCTAGCTGAATTTTTTGCTGATATTTTTTCCATGAGAAGCTATTGATATTATCCTAGAAGATAATAGCTATATGACTGGCCACCCTCTCTGGATCCCAAAATTGATCTTTGAAGATTCTCCTATTCCTCTCTTTCCATATTCCCCAAAGGCCGTGTGGGAGGATGAGTTTCCAAGCCAGGGAGAGGGCTACGTGAGTGAAGGGGGAGTACCATTATAAGAGGGTGTCATGAATAGAACTTAGGAAGGTCCAGATAACTCTAAAACATGACGAAATCCCACACTAGACAGCTTGGGAAAAAGGGCAGTGTAGAAGGAGATGAGAGGAGGATTCCAAGGATTTCCAATAAAGAACACATCGAGTGGGAAGCGAGAAGCCTTTCCTCTTAAGGTTCTCACCTGAGACGAAAGCGTTCTTGAAGGACAACCAGGAAAAGAAGAAAAATTTGAGAATAGACTCTTTGGGCCAAATTTTAAAGAGGGGAGGGCCAACTGTGGTCTGGGGCTTAGTGTAATAAGTAGCTTTAATAGTGAAGGCACCAGAGGGGGAAAGGGGCCAAATACGTTCATCAACGGGGGAGGAGAATGGAATATAGAGGGAGGAAAGGGAATATATCAACTAAAACAAAAGATGAATATGAAGATCACTGATGCCCATCCAATTCGAAATATGCCAAGAGGGGGTAGAGTTCTGAATACTCTAGTAACCAAAAACTTTTCTGCCATGCCTATTGATGAGGTTCCTTTTGATAGGATCCCAAACAGATTTGAGACTCAAAGGTTTATCCCCAATCCACCAATCTGACCAGAAGTCAATAGATATGACATTTCCCAATCTCCACTTGGTCCCAAAACGGAGAAGAGGAAGAGAGATAGTAACTGATTTCCAGATGGCCGAGCCACGGGGAGGGGATGAGAGAAGTAAGTCTTCATCTTGTATCAGGTATTTGGATCTTAGTAGCTGAGCTCAATGTGAGTTACCTTGAGAAAATTCCCAACCGATTTTAGCTAAAAGAGTAAGATTCATATTAGCAATTTGTCTTATACCAAGCCCGACCAGATAGGTCGGTTTACAAACTTCATTCCAAGAGACTAGGTGAATCCAATTTTTGGCTTCAACCCCTGTCCACAATTTCTTTTGGATTCCTTCGATAGTAGTAATCACTGAGGTAGGCATGTTGAGAAGAGACATGAAGTAGATAGGTAGACTCTGCAAAGAAGCTTTGACCAGTTGAAGTTTGCAATTAATAGCACCTTTCCAAGCAACCAACCTTTTTTGGTATATCTCAATGATAGGATTCCAAAAATTATTGGTTTGTTTTCCTTTGAATAGGGGGATGCCAAGATAGGTGGAGGGAAAGTCCGCAATTTTACCACCAAATATGTCAGCAATCCTTCTTTGAGTTTGAGCCGCGGTGTTTAGGAAGGAGATAATGATTTTGTTGAAGTTGATTACTTGTTGAGAGACATGTTGATAGTATTCTAAAATTTCTTTCAGGGAACGAGCTTTAATCACCGAAGTAGCACTCAAAAGCAGGGTATCATCTGTGAATTGGCTGTGAGTGGTGGTAGGGGAGATGGAAGTGATTTTGATGCTAGAAATAACTGAATGAATTTTGGCTGCCTCAAGAGCTCTGCTGAGGGAGTCTTCCATTCACAGGAATAGAAATGGAGACAGAGGGTCCCCCTGGTGAATGCCTCTGATACTTTTGAAAAATCTTGTTGGGATGCCATTGATGAGAATCAAGAAGTAAGGGGTCACAATGCAAACAAAAACCCAGTTGCACCATCTATTGTTCAACTTGTAACTTTTTAGAACTCAGATCAAGAAAGTCCAGCTAACTTTGTCAAAAGATTTTTGCATGTCTAATTTGAGGATCATCCCCACAGACTTCGAGTGATGAGAAGAGTGGATGGATTCATGAACAATGATGATACCCCCTTGAATAAGGTGCCCACTAATGAAACCATTTTGATTCTCTATGATGAGGTTATTCAACAGAGGCTTAAGATGGGCTGGTAACATTTTGGTTATGATTTTGTAGGAGGTGTTGCAGAGGCTAATTAGCCTGAAATTGGAAACCAATTTGGATCCAAGAGCTTTGGGGGAAAGATATATGAATGTGGTTTTCAATTCTTTCAAAAGGTCATTACTGGACTATAATTCCATAACCTCCTTGTGAATATATTACTTGATGATTTCCCAGAAGATATGAAAAAAGGTAGTGGGAAGGCCATCAGGGCTAGGGGCCTTGTCCCCTTTCATAGTGAAAATTGATTTATGGATTTGCTCCATAGAGAAGGGTTTCATTAAGTTTCCATTCATGTCCTCTGAGTCTACTTTGGGAATGTGTTGGAGCATCTTGGACATAGCTTTATCGTTGGGAGGGTCCTCTTCCTAAAGGATATTAGAATAAAAGGAGACTAATTTGTTAGAAATGTCAGTGTCAAAGTTTAAGGTGTTACGTGTCGAAATAAACAATTCCTTGATTTTTTCCCTGCTTTTGTGCTTAGAGGTAGTAATGTGGAAGACCTTGGTGTTGCGATCTCCCTTCTCTAGCCAAAGTGCTCGAGATCTCTATTTCTAGCAGGTCTCTTCTTCCCTTATGGTATTGTGGAAGTCATTGAGAATATGTCTTTCTTGATTATGGAGTTGTTCCATTCTTCCTTCAACCTCCATCAGAGTGGAAATGTCAGCAATTTCCTGAGTCAACCTTTGCTTACAGTTTTTGATGTTGCTGAACACCGTGCTCTTCTAGATCTTAAGCTATTTTTTATTTAATTAAGTTTGTTGGAGAATTTAAACATTTCAGATCCCTAAACTCTGATATTCCACCAGCTCTTTATGAGAGGGTCAAGTTGATTATTTTCCAGCCAAGCGATCTCAAATCTGAAGGGAGGATTTTTTATGTTCAACTTATTATTGGCACTAAGGATTAAAGGGTTGTGGTCGGAAGCTGCATTGGGTAAGGAGCTGAGAAAGAAATCAGGGTAAAGTGAGATCCAGTCTAAGGAACCTAAAGCTCTATCCAATCTGCTTTGTATTTGATTTCTGCAAACTCTGCGATTTGACCAAGTAAAGGACGTCCCATGAATGTCCATGTCTAGAAGAGTCTCTCCCCTTATAAATTCAGCCAAAGTTTCCATGTTTTTGGGGTTAGGTGGGGCTGCTCCTTGTTTTTCAGAGGGGTATAGAGTACAATTGAAATCTCCCATAATGAGCACTGAGAGAATTCCACAATTCTTTATGAAATTAGAGATGTCCTGTCAGAGTCTTTCACCATGAGCTTCCAGGTTTGGCGCGTAAACATTGATTGTAATCCAAGAAGAATTAGAATCCACTTCCTGGAAGAGTGTGCACAAAAAAATGGGGTGCTATAGAAGGAAATCACCTTTGAAATGTTTGGGTTCTCAGAGGGTGCATAGGCCTCTTGATTTACCCATTGTAAGTTGAGAAGAAAAAGAAGTAGTTGACAAAATTTTCAAGAGATGGTCGTTATTTTTGAGTTTGGTTTCTTGAAGCATGATAATGTTAGGAGAGTGCTTAAATTTCATATCCTTGAGGACTCTCTATTTTTACAGAGAGTTCAGCCCTCTAATATTCCAAGAGACAACCTTCATTTCTTGGATTTAGATTTGTTCCCCACAACCATGGGGATGGTACTTTGAGTACCTTGGGCCACATTTAGGGCTGATTCTTGCTACAACTTGACATTTCCTAGGGTATGACCACACACTTTCTCAAAGCCAATATCAGGTTTCCTACAACTGCTGCAGGTTGTGAAAGGATTCAAACTGTCATACGAGGATTGAGTGGAAGGGGAGAGTAGGGAATCAGAGGGGGGAAGGAAGGGCGAACCGATGAAAGGAATGTTAGTAAGGGGAAGCTTTGA
Source organism: Taxus chinensis (assembly GCA_019776745.2). Taxonomy (NCBI): domain Eukaryota; kingdom Viridiplantae; phylum Streptophyta; class Pinopsida; order Cupressales; family Taxaceae; genus Taxus; species Taxus chinensis. The sequence goes on from CM034146.1 coordinate 23,242,903, forward strand.
TCCCAAATTAGGGAAGGGGGAAGGGAGAGGAGGATATTGGAAGGAGGGGAGTGGGAGGGTGGAGAGGGTGAGGCTAAAACAGTCACTGAAAGGGGGGCCGCTAGGGGATTGGGGCAAGGGGAAGCCAGGGAGAACTCCTCGGGAATAAAGACCAAGGAAAGGGGAGGGGAGTGGTTGAGAGGGGGGGGCAAGATGGAGTCAACAAAGATCTCTTCTTCTTCTAAGAGGGAAAAGGGCTTGGAAGTGGGGATGACTGGGGTCTCTCTAGGAATGGTCTTAGGGATAAATTTTCCTTTCTTTTTGGGAGAGGAAGCCAGGGTTTGGGGTTTAGGCTGAGGCTTAGTGGGATATCCAGAAGCTCTGTGACCTATGCTTTTGTAGATTGAACATGCTTGTGGGATATATTCATATTCAATGCTTTGAGACCAGGTTCCAAAATCTGACAGGAGATCAATCGATTTTGGGAGACTTCTACTTACATCAGTGTTAACACAAAAATGAGCATGGATGAATATAGTCTTGGCCTTAGTGGTCTGGTCTATTGTGATTAATGAACCCATAGAGAGAGCAATACCTTCAATAACTGTAGGGTGCCATAGCTCCAGAGGAAGGCTAGAAGATGAACCCAAATTAGAGCCCGTGTCATTGTTTTGGTAAGTGGGTTGAATCCAGGAGACCATTTTATGATATAGAAACCTTTTCTGCTAAAGAACTATAGACCACCTAGAAGAGCTCGAGAGAAATCCTCTTTCATGCTGAAGGAGAAGAGGACAAGACCGTTTGGCATCGCAGCTATTTCCAATGCACCACAAGGGTTCCATTTAAGTCGGGCCCATTTTTTAATATATTTGAGAGGGGGTCTAGGATCCATTAGTTTTCCGATAAGGGACAGATCTCTAGAGTCGGCAGCAGCCTTCGTGATGTGTGAAGGGATGTGAAGGGAGAGGGCCTAATCAGAAAGCATGGGTGTCAGATTCTCCAAGGGGGATGCAGAGGAGGACCTCTCCACAATTTTCTTCTAAGCCTCAGGGGAGGTTGGGGAGACAGGCCTCCAGATTTAGCAGGATAGGACTCCCGATCCGGACCAGGAGGGTCTAACATCAGAGCCAACACCAGGGAGATCAGAATTCAAAAAACGGAGGGCGGCCAAAAATGCAGCAGCAGTCGGTGTGAGTCTAAATCCAAATGTTTTGTATTTAATTTATTTAATTTGTACGAGTTTTTTCAACCAACCCGAAAAGGTAAATTAAATAAATTAAGATCATATGTTTTTTATTTTATTTATTTAATTTGTACGAGTTGTAACTTGATTAAATCCGTATTTATTAGAATCCTCAAATTCTAACATGGTAACAAAGAAAGGTAAATTAAATAAATTAAGATCAATCTTTTTGTATTTTATTTATTTAATTTGTACAGGTTTTTCAACAGGTTGAATTTTTTCAATGGTAAGTTAAGGAGGAGACAAAGCTCCATCAAAATAGGATTTGAATTTTTTCTATTGGAAGTGTGAAAAATGTTGTCTCCTTTGTAAATTCTAAGGTTTATGTAGAATTTAAAATTACATGGCTTGGTAAATGTTTTAAATAAAAATTCATGAGGGGCCCCATAATAAGGGTTATATGTGTTTATTTTTTTAAAAGTATATATACTATAGTTAATAATTTTTTATAGACTATATTTTGTTTTTTATTTACATTATATAAACTATATGCTTCTTTTTAAAAGTGAAAATATTTTTACATTATAAATTATAATAGGTTAATATAATGTATTAAAATATAGCCTCCCTAATATTATATAGAAGAAGAAATTATAGAAATACATAGCAAGTTTTGGCTGCATTAAATTTGACGGCTAAACGACTATCACAACAGACCAAACATAAGGCAGTATGACGGTCATTTAGACATCAAATTTAAGTTGGACGGATCTTTTTCTACATTATTTTTTTCCATAAATTTGAAGTTGTTTTGCATTCTTAGGGGTTTCTTCTTCACTTATATATGGTTATAATTTTTTTATATATAATTCTGGGGTATAATGCAAAGCCCTTTATATTGTGGGTTATTATTTTGATCATGGGAGGTTAATTAATATGCATTGTAATGAAAAAATTAGTTATGATTAAATATTGTATGTAGATATATAAAATTTAGATCTGTTTATATTAAAAGTATTTCTTTTTTGATAAATATGTATCTAACTCTGTGGTCTATTGGATATTATAATGGGGTGTGTTTTATAGGTTCAGGAAAACAATGACATCCAACTATTTATGTCTTGACAAAACCCAGATCCTGAATGGAACCAACTACAACATTTGGAAGATCAGGGTCAAATCAGAACTTATGGCGAGGAAACTTTGGACAATTGTTTCTAGATTTGAGGTTGATCTCACCGGTCGTCAAACAACTGTAGATAACATGAATGCATTCTCGCAACGAATGCAAGATGCTCTTTCCATGATTTTGTGCAATGTGAATGATGAGTACCTTCTACACATTAGTAATATCGAACATTCGAAAGAGGTATGGACACAACTAGAATCCATGCATGAAGGTACGCATTTATCTAAAATTATTAAATTAGTTTTAGAATTGCTTACAACTCCTATGAAAGGAGATGAAAAAGTAGTTAATTTCTTAGCCAAAATTAAAAATATTAAAGCACAATTAGATGGATGCAATTGTGATTTAATTGGTGAAAAATTAATCTACTTTATTGTTCAGTTAAATATACATGAAAAATTTAGGAATTTTATTTTTGTCTTGAACTTTAATTTCAGAATGCAAATGATCTACTTGATTTAAATACCTTGAGTTCACTTCTAATACATGAAGAGCAAGTGATGATGAACTTTGACTCTAAGAGAATGCCTCTCAGGCACTTCTTGCTCAAAATTCAAATTTCAAACCTCACAAGCCCTTCTCAGATCAAAAATTTAGATCTAAATCTTCTTTTGTTGATAAGAATTTTTTTTCTTCTGATCAATTGTGTGTTAGCTTTAGTGGTAAATGTCACAAATGTGGTAAATTTGGACATAAAAAGGAAGATTGCAAAACTAAGAAACCTATCCATAAAAATAAAAACAAATTGTTTTGTTCTAAATACAATTTAAGTAAAATGTATAGCTCTAATGATATTCCTAAAACTATTGCATTATATGCTACATTGTATTCTTCCTCTAATTCTGAATGGATTTTAGATTCAGGTGCATCAAATCATATGACCGGTGTTTCAAATTCTTTATTTGATGTTGTGAAAATCAATGAACGTGTGTATCTTGGTGATAACTCATCTTTAGAAGCAATAGAGAAAGGAAAAGTAAAATTTGCTAATGGTGTGTTGAATAATATTTTATTTGTTCCTAAGCTCAAAAAGAACCTTTTATCATGTTCTCAATTAACTCATGATGGTTTGGATATTCAAATTTTGAAAGATACTTGGTATATCAAGGATAGTAATGATAATATAATAGCTGAAGGAATTCAAAGAAATGGTCTGTATATTTTTTATGATTTCTATTCTGCATCCTATTTTGTTTCTCAAAGTTTGAATAATTCAAAACTATGGCATGAAATATTAGGACATGTTAATTATCAAAGTTTATATGAAATGGCTAGATATAATCTTGTGAAAGGTTTTTCGGCGTTTTCTTCTTCTCACGATGCGTTTGAAGGGTGTTTATGCTAAAAAAAAGTTCTAAACCCTTTCACTCACATCTTGAAGAGAGTTCCTCTTCCCCACTAGAACTTATTCATAGTGATGTTAGAGAACCTCTTGAAGTAGATTCATTAAATAGTTCTTTATATGCTTTGACTTTCATTGATGATTTCACTAGGATGATTTGGTCATATTTTCTTAAAAATAAATCTGCTGTACAAATTTAAGGAATTTAAAGCATCTGTTGAAAATTCTTCAAATTATAAAATTAAGAGACTTAGAAAAGATAATGGGGGTGAATATGTTAGCAAAGAATTTGAAATTTTTTGTATTGATTATGGTATTAAAATGGAATTAACTTCTCCTCATTCTCCCCAATCTAATGGTGTTGCAGAACGTAAGAATAGGACTATTTTAGATATGGCTCGCACTATGCTTCATTCTGCTAGTCTTCCCAAATTTCTATGGGTAGAAGCAATGAACACAATAGTCTACATTCTAAATAGGGTTCCCACCAAAGCTATTCATCTTTCAACTCCTTTAGACAAATGGTCATATAAAAAAACCTTGATATTTCTCATCTAAATTTTTTTGGTAGTCTTGCTTCTTTATACATTCCTAAAAAGAAAAGAAAGAAACTTGATATGACTTCTTTCTCTTGTGTTTTCATTGGATATGGTATTAACACTACAGGTCTAAGGATTTATGACCCTGTAAAAAGGGAAGTAAATGAAAAATGCAATGTGGTGGTTTTGGAAAAATGCTTTTATTCATCTAATAATGGTAAAGATGTTCCTAACTCTGTAAATATTTTTAATGATGGTTATGATTATGATAATGAGAATATAGTAAATGGTCATGATGATGTTTCTTATGTTGATACTATAGATTCTTCTAAATCTCCTAACTCCCTAGTTAAGAAAGCAAAATGGGCTCAATCTGTGTTAGAAAGTTCTAATCCTATTGATCTTAAGAAAATGACCAGAATCCATCATATGTACCATGCATTAATGACCTTGTATGAACCTGAGCCACAAAGTTTTGAAGAAGCTTCTCAGGATGAGAAGTGGATCAATGCAATGCAAGCTGAATATAATGCCCTAATTCAAAATCAAACCTGGGAGTTGGTTCCACCTCCAGAGAAAAGAAGTATTATAGGGTCTAGGTGGTTATACAAAGTAAAATATAATGCAGATGGTAGTATTGACAAACATAAAGCTAGACTTGTTGCTAGAGGTTTCACTCAGAAACCTGGTATTGATTATGTTGAGACATTTTCCCCTATAGCTAAAATGAGTACTGTTAGGACCTTATTTGCAATTGCCACTCAATTTGGGTGGGAAATCCACCAAATGGATGTGAAAAATGTTTTTTGAATGGTGATTTAAAATAATAACTTTACATGTCTCAACCTAAAGGATTTGAAGAAACTGGTAAAGAAAACTATGTTTGTAAATTGAAAAAATCCTTGTATGGTTTAAAGCAAGCTCCTAGAGCTTGGTATGCAAAAATTAATTCTTTCTTTAAATAGTTAGGATTTGTTAATTATTCTTCTGACAATGATCTATTAATTAAGCAAGAAGGATCACATATTATCATTGTTTGTATATATGTTGATGATTTGCTTATGACTGGTGATAATCCTGCTTTAATTTGTAGAATTAAAGAAAAATTGAAACAATACTTTGAAATGACTGATTTAGGTCTCTTACATCATTTTCTTAGCATGGTTATATTTCAAGATAAACATTCTATTGTTATTTCTCAAGAACAATATGCAACCAATGTACTGAATTTTTTTAACATGATTGATTGTAAACCAATTTCTACTCCTATGGAAGTTGGACTGAAAATTGATCCTAAACCTGCATGTGAAAATTTTGATCCTACTTTATATAGGTAGTAAGTTGGTAGTTTGATATATCTAACTATCACCAGACTAGATATTTCCTATGCAGTAGGAATTGCTTCTAGGTTTATGTAGGAACCTTATAGAGATCATTGGAATCTTGCAAAAAGGATTCTTAGATATATTAAAGGTACAATCAATTATGGGTTGCATTATACTAAGAATGAAAATGCTAACTTATATGGATTTTGTGATTCTGATCATGCTTGGTGATGTATTGGATAGAAAATATACTTCTGGTTATGTGTTTAAATTTGGTGCAGGTGTCATTACTTGGTGCAGCAAAAAGCAGCCAACTATTTCTATCTCTTCAACAGAAGCTGAGTATAGAAGTGCAATGGAAGCTACAAAAGAGGCTCTATGGCTAAAGAGGTTGTTCGATGAGATAAAGATGAAGGATCCACATAGTGTTCCTTTGTTCTATGACAACCAAAGCACCATATATCTTGCACATAATCTAGTACAAGCATCAGAGGATGAAGCACATTGAGATACATATACACTTCATCCGTGAGAAGGTGCTAAGTGGTGAGATAGATCTCAAGTTTGTCGACTGAAGAGTCAGGTTGTTGATATCTTCACAAAGCCCCTAAGTGCTGTAAAGTTTTGTCACTTTTGTGAAAATCTTGGATTTTTAGAGTTTCCATTGAGGGGGAGTGTGTATGACAATGTCACCTCCTAATGGAACTTGGTTTTTGTAAAAAGACCTTCGGGCATTTGTAAAAAAGACCTTTGGGCAAGTGTAAAAAGACCTTTGGGCATGTATACCTCCTTGACTTATTTTTAGAAAGAAGTGTAGAAAGATCTTAAAGGTGGTCTTCAGTAAACTCTTTAGTGATATTGAGTTTTACTGGTAAACATCTAGTACAAGCATATTATTAAGGAGGTCCTTGGTTATAAAAGACTCCTATATGCTTGGGTTCAATAACCTTTTATGAGAACTTGTGAGAATATGTAAAACTCACAAATCATACATAACCACTTATCATGGGATGATCTTTGGGATTCCAAATCCTTTTGTACCAAAAGGTAACTTGAGTATGATGAAGGTGTTATAATTCCTTCACCCGATATGCTAGCCTAAAACCTTTATGGTTTAAGGATTGTAAATCCTATAGTGTACCACGGGTAGGTAATCTATTGGCATATGTTATCCCACTTAACATTAAGGGGGAGTGTTGGAACATAATGATTAAGTGGTCTGGCCAACCCTTAATTAATATGGGTCCATCACTATTATATAGGTTAAATATTAAATAATATGAAATACTTTTTCTATTATTAAATATTTATACCTAGGTAATATACATTAGGTAAGTATTTAATAATGTGAATCATTTATGTTTATATTTATTAAATACACTCACCTAGGTATATGTGTCAACCATTTTAGGTTGAAAAGGTGGGTTGGGAGACATACCCGATCACCTTATATAAAAAGGACTTTAGGTCCTCATTTGATATATTCAGGAAATATATCAAAGGTGTGCAAATCAAGTGATTTGGTTTTACCCTTGGTAAATAGGGTTTTAAGGAGGAGGTGATCTTACTGGATGTAAAATAAGTTCTCTAAAGTAAAAGGTTATTTTCAAAGTGGTTTTTACCCTATTGGGGTTTTTCCACTATAAATACTGTGTCACCTGTGTTATTTATTTCCTGTAAGTATTTATTTATTTACTTATGTTATGATGTAATGTTTATTAAAATATTTATTGTAACATTATATAATATGTAATTTGATTAAATCTGTATTTATTAGAATCCTCAAATTCTAACAAGATAGGTTACCCCAAGTAGTGCTGAAATGGGTTTTGAGCTGACGATTGAGACAGAATCAATGAGTGGTGTGATAAATGGGTAAGTGATGAAAGTGAAGGTAGGTGAGTTGTAGGTAAGTATGGACACTTTTTGGTAATGGGTAAATCAAATTGGGTCATGGGTAAATGGGTGTTGAAAATTGAATGTATGCACACATATAGACTGTGACACAATACCAGGTTGAAGAGCTTACAAACTCTACATCGTCTAAGGTCAATAGGTTTATCCAAACAAGGTTGAAGTGATTAAGGTATCCAGGGTACATGATATGGTCTGGAAACAAAACATAGGTTAGGTGCAGGAATGTTTAAGTATGATCTTCTGGTACACCAAATTTTGGGTCGGGATAAACAACATGACCATAGGAAAGGTATGGTCACTAGGATAAAACAACATGGGTAACAATATTGCAAGGTATAGTGAGTAAATAAGATTAATGGTCACACCAAGTGGTTCGGGTTAAAGGAAAATAGGTTCATGGCATGGGTAAAGCCAAGGTATAGGTAAAATAAAAAGTCTGTAATATGTAATTAAGGAAATGTATGGAAATAATTCAGGCTTGTGGGTGAGGTGTAATGTCAATGGGTAAACTTTGGTTAGGTGTCAAAAGGTATTCGGGAAAGTAATCAATTTTGGTGGAATGTGGAAAAAGGTAGGTTAAAAGGATAACCGACAAATGGAAAACTAATCATGGTCTAGAAAGGTTATCAACCATGATCAGATTAGGGCACATGACCGATGTCGGTCAAGTCAAACCAATGTTGATCAGGTGTTAGGGTTAAAAGGTAAAAATTCTGTATTTATACGGAATTTGTTGTCAACCTGACCTTTATAGAAAAATGACATAGTTGAATTGATTTTGAGCATTTTTCTTGAGAGAAAAGGACGAGAGGTTGTACAACGATGAGTTAGAGGTATACTAAGTGGTGGATGAGGTAGGTAGATAGTGGCCATGAGATCATTTGGAGCACATCAGATTGGTGGAGGACCGATTTGAGTGTAGATTAGAGGAATGATAGTAGTAGGTGAGAAGGGTTTGGGTTGACCACCGTAGTAGAGGAGACCTAGACATCTCGGTGTAGGCAACATGCTTGTATGAGGTAGGGGGCATTCGATCCTAATTTTTTATTGGATTAAAATTTTTAGGTGAAAAATGAAGAATAATGTAGGGGTTTTCATTTTGAAATTGGGGTAAAATGTGGGTAAAATCAAATGGGGATGAGGAAATGAAGGATAGATGGGATAATAAATGAATATCAGGTAAATTTTGGAAGTTTTGAAAAATTCAGGTTTTGGTAAATTTTAGTTGAAATGGAGTTATACAGAGACTGTGTTAGTTTTGGGTTGCTGCGATAGAGACCGACATCAGTTTAGGTTTTGCTGACCAAGTCTTAAAAGACCAACATTAGTTAAAGATAACTGATGATGGTCATAGAAAACTAGTGATGATCAAGGTGACCTGCACTGGTTATGGTTTGAAGAAAAACAAGGGTAAAAAGGGTTAGTTTGGAAATAAGAATAGGTGGGAAGGGGTAAATGAAGAGTGTTGTTAGAGGGACGAGGGTAAAATGTGAGTTTGACAAGATATGATTAGTAAGTAATTTCAGTAATGTTAAGATGATGGGTCATGATTGTAAAGGGTAGTAGGCTTGTAGGTTAATTAGGTATATGGGGTAGGCATGATTGATGTGTTTGGGTATAGTTTTGGGGTTAATAGGTAATTAGAGGTAATCACATATTAATAATGTTGTGGTTTTTTGGATACAGGCTAGGGACCAACTATAGATGCGAGACAAAGAACCACCTCTATTGGTAGTGATGTGGTCTAGTGTGACTATGGAGGAGTGGGAGCATATGATGGATGTTATACTGATTGGGATCTGACACTATAGTTGTATAGCTCGAGATCCTAACTTGATGGTTGCACTCATTGACAGATGGGATTCAACGACCAACACGTTTCATTTACTGACAAGTGAGATGAAATTCACCCTAGAGGACATGTCAATGATCTTATGGCTACTGATTATTGGGGAGATAGTGTATTCTATTTCTTTAGAGGAATTAGTGGAGACGATAGTGGCTATATTTGGGGAGGTGATGGGAGAGGTGAGGTACCATAGCATGAGCCTTAGCTATGGAGACATGTATACGTCCCATCCTCAGGAGACGAGGTTGGTTGTTTGGATGATGAAGGTGGTGTGTTGTTTCACCTTACCAAATGTTGAGGGTGGGAGATTCCCATGAGCACTGATGGGAGTTATCTAGGATATGACGAAGGAGAAGATATTCTTTACTTAGGCACTGACATTCCTAGTGCAACTATATATGGAGTTGTGGGCCAATGGAATATTGTAGCAATTTAGTTTGTGTTGCACCTTTTTACTACAATATTAGGCATATGATCACATCATATGTGTACATCTAGCTGGTTTGCCTTGACATGATTGGTTTGGGGGTGGCCAAGTTCATGTTGGATATAGATGTTGGGTACCAGTTTATAGGAAGGATAGGGTGGCTAGGGCCACACGTGATGTTTTATACTATAGGAGGTTGTTGGAAGGACTATTAGGGGTAGATATTTTATGGAGGCCCTACATTGGCTATCCATCCTACAGAGGCATGGCAAAGGATATATAGGAGATGCTGTTGGAGAGGTGGATATAGGGGTGGCATGTCGGTGAGCACAAGTTGATACCCATGGACAGGGTTAGATGACACTTTGGTTTTCCATATAATGTACCCCCACCTTTTCCACAGTACATGAGAGATGACGTGGAGAGACCTATGTCTCCACCACACCTGAGTGTGCCGAAAAGGTAGGAGGAGTAGCCAGTGGATAGGAAAATTGATGACACTGGAGTCACCAATGGTTATAGGAGATGGTCTGTGGCATATATACAAGCGACACCACCAAGACTAGGGAAGAAAGACTTAGCCACCATCACAATGTAGAGAGATACCCTAGAGGGTCAGGTGGTCACCCTGCAGGCACATATTACAATTTTACAGGGACAACTGACCAGATCAAAGGCATAAGTTTCCCTTTTATAGGAGAAAGTGGTGGCCCTACAGGCCCAGGTGCCCACACAGGGTGGTGAGGGAGATGAGGGAAAAGTTTCCGCCTTACAGGTGCATGTAGCAGGGTTACAAGGCCAACTTGCCTCTACACAAGCTCAAGTTATGGCCCTAAAGGTCCAGGTTGTAGCAAAGGTGCCTCCACAGGCTCAGGGATAGGGTCCCATAATACATGCATCAACGAGACAGGGTCCCATGATACATGGAGGAGGGAATGGATCACAGATACAAGGATAGGGGCCAGTGTTAGTAGGGTAGAGCTTGCAGGTTGTTGTGAGACCTATGATACCACCATAGACGGTGATAATGGTGAGATTCAAGGATTCCCTAAATGAGGCCTGGTACTATTAGGATCACTTGATAAATGTTGAGATAGATGACCCCTCCTATGCTGAGTACAGGGTATAACATGTAGTGAGTGAGAGGAATAGATATCACACTCATAGTTTAGAGAGCACATGGGGATGATGAGCCTAGAGATAGGGTCATAGTGAGGCTACGAGTTTATGGAGGTTAGTCCCTGGTGACAATCATGTGGAGATTAGACCAAGACCCTGGAGGTTGGAGAGATGTTGGCAGGGCGTAAAACTGGAGGAGAGGAGGAGGAGACGGATGAGATAAAAATGGATATCAGGTGAGGTGATGATTAGTCACTAGATAGGATCTGTGTATTGATTTTTGATATATACTGGTCTGCGTGCTGATGATAGTGAGGATGTATATGAGATTTTTGAGATTTTTAGTTTTACACTAACCTGCGTGCCGAAGCTAGTGAGGATGTATCTGAGCGATTGAGATACTTGTATTTATTAGTAGTTGTGTACATATGTATGGATACACAGACTTTCCTAGTTATATATATTGATGATGAGAGTTATTAGATAGATAATGTACTTATGTTATAATTTTCATTTTTATTTGTATGTGATGGAAAATAAGTGAATTAGTTATGATTGAGTTGAGGTCGAGTAGGCATGGTTGAGGTAGGTCGATTAGGCATGGTTGAGTTTAGGTTAGTTAGGCATGGTTGAGTTTTAGGTCATCTAGGCATGATGAAGTCTAGTATAGGCATGGTGGAGTCAAGGTCATATAGGCATGATCAGGTTAGGTCAGTTTGGTATGGTGGAGTCATGTATAGACATGCCTTGGTTATGTTTATGGGTTTGATTTAATTTCCAAGTTATTAGTAACATGAAAAAAAAGATAATGTATAGTTATGTTATGGTGTAAACTTCCAAGTATGTAATATTATGGAAATGTGAAATGATTAGTGTGTGATATGATGATGTAATAAATAAGTAGGTAGACATGTTTATATACTTGTATGTTTGTTTAATTTCCAAGTATTATATAAGGTGGAAACTAACTAAGGTAGAATGTGAATAGAGAAATGAGGGGTGGAAATTGGTTAGGGTAGAGATTGGCTGAGCTAACCTCCAAGGGCCCCATGCCCTCCGAGTTCTACCTACATAGCCCTGGTGAAAAGGGGCCTCAAGCCAATGTATTTATCCCTTAAGCTACGGAAGAATATGATGAGGTAGAGGGATGGTTGGGTAGGTTTTTGGCATGATTGAGTCTAGGTAAGTTAGGCATGGTTGAAGTTAGGTCACTTAGGCATGATTTAGTCTAGGTCATGAAGGCATGGGTGAATTGAGATCATTTAGGTGTGGTTAATTTGAGGTGTTGAAGGATATGTCCTATATAGGAGAATCAACAAGTTAATGAAGAAGGTGAAGGGTAAGAGGTAACTAAAAGAGACACCTAATTGAAAAGACCATAAGAAGTTTATAATACATAAGATGGGCTTATGAATGTAAGACCCTAAAGGCATTGCATGATGGACTATTCTAAGGTTGAGGAAAGTAACGTGATCATGAAATGTCACATTTGCGACACATCCCTTGAGCGTGTAGGAAATTAAGGAAATTAAGGTGAAAATGGGATGAGGTAAAATTGGTTGGTTTTAGCGTAACATAATTTGAGACAACATGCCTATTTGGTAAGAGACCCAAGAGTGATCTAGAGGATCCTCACCGAGAAACACCAATCTAATATCTTATCATAATAAGTTGCAGTCAGTTGTAAAGCATGGAGAAAAATTAGATGATTCCGTCAATATATTTTTTGCAAGAAACAAAGCTCATTTGAAAAAGTTATGGCCCATTCAAATTTTTGGGTAACTGGCAAAATATGGGACGACGTGCAAGTTGGATGGATGCACGCTCACCAAGTGGATCAAGGGGATTGTGACATGTGGACAATGTAGGTGACAGAGCAAAATATAGGTTTGACATAGTCAATTATGGAGGGGTTTCTTGGCCTCCTTCACTTTATATTGCATATCATGAGGGCTCTTGCATATATGTATCAATAATGTGTTATACACCATACATGTGGGACTAATCAATTAGTGCAATTAAATATTGCAACTAATTCTTTCGCATATTTTCCAAAATGCCATATATTAAAATAACCATGCATAGATACTTGCCAACTCACACCCCTTATCTCTCAAAAATCCATGCATTCACCCACTTTGAGCGCCCCATCCTTGGGGATAAGATGGCTCTTAAGCCAATGAATACCTACAACACCCACCTATATATATGCCTTCTTGTTTTCATGCCTAACAAATGTGGGATCTTATACCAATAGAAAATGCACCCCAAAAGGAGTGGGATTTGAACCTAAGCCTCTTGGGTAAAAGGGTATGCACCCAACCATTACACCCAAAGCTATGAAGTAGTATAAAAGGGGCTTTGTTGTATATGAAGGGATATTGGAAGGTGACTGTGATATTGTTTTTCTCATAACTTGAGCTAGAGAAGGAATTTTGAGGTGATGTAAAAAGTGACTCTTGTTATTTTTGGAAGAGGAACGTGATGAGAAGATAATATTATTGTAGAAATATTTGTAAAGATTTATTTTCAATATTTTAATAGATCGATCCCATTCAACCAGACCCAGAGACATAGGCCACAAGCGTCGAACTCCGTTATCAATTTTTGTATCAATTTGCTGGTGATTCATCTATGTATTTTCTAATTTACATAGTACTTTTAGATTTATTTCCTTTATTAAACATACAAAAGGTTATAATAGTCCATTTCTATATCAAAAATCAATACAAAACAAAGTTAAGTGTCAGCACAATTGCTAGTTAAAATTGATTTTTAGATCACTGGTATCAGAGCTGGTTTTGAGTGATTTTTGGTTCAGATTAACGGTTTTTGGATTACAATTTTTTTGTTGGATGTTAACAAGGTCTCGATCTAATAAGGTTGAAGGAGAGTTAGTTGAAGGAAATCCCTAAATTGGTACCAGACGGTCTCGAATTCCTATAATGGCAGATCGAGAGGAAGAAAAATTTCATCAATCATTCCTACAGATGAAGGAAATGGTGGAAGAAATGTACCAAGATAGAAAAAGGGAAAAGGGAACTAGAGAAGGTAAGAAAGAAGAAAGATCTAGTTCTGATAATCCTAAAAGAGACCCTTTGAAATCTGATTTTCCTTCATTAAAGTTAGATATCAAGTTTGAATTGCCAATGCATACTGGAGAGCTAAATGCAGAGAAGTTGGATAAATGAGTCAAGTAGATAGAAGTATATTGCAAGGTTCAGATAATTGTTGATGATGAAGCAAATATTCATTTGGAAACTCTTTGGATGGGTGTCACAACACTAATTTGGTGGGAGAGTAAGCTTCAGGAAGTGGAAGAAACCAAAGGTATAACAATCACTTCTTGGTCTAAATTTGTTTCAAATATTAGGCAACAACTTTATCCTCTTGGTTATAAGCAACAAGCTATGATGGATTGGAAAACATTAAGATACACTAAGGGATAAAGTGTTCAACAATACACACATGAATTTAGGAAAATGGCTATAATTTTGGGAATTTCCCTAAACACAGAAGAAACACTGCTTAAATATATTAGTGGATTGCATAGTTATCTAAGGCATATGATACTTGTTTTAGGTCCTACTAATATTGACGCAGTATGTGTTTAAGCAACCCATTTGGAAGCACAAGGTAAAATGAGAAAGGAGTCCTCTTCCTCTTCTTTTAAACAAAAGAACAAGTAACCTGAAGGAAATTTTTTGAAAGAACAAGGAAAAGGAAAGGGTAAGCATAAAACAAACTCTATTGTTAAGAAGGGAGATGAAAAAACATTTTGTAATAATTTTAAAAAGAACCATGATGAGTCTAAATGTTGGAAATTACATCTTGAAATTAATCCTAAATGGATGGTGAAGAAAGGAAAGGAAAAGAAAACAAACACTGCAGTTCATGATATTGGGTCTGATTCAGGTGATGAAACCAAGATCACAACTATGAGTTTTCAAGGTAAATCAACTCTTTCAATTTCCAACAATAGTACTTCAAATGCTGCATCTTATTCTAGTAAACAAACTATACATGATGATAAGAAAATGAATGAGCTTTTCTACATTAGAGTAATTTCAAAGCATACGAAAATTGATACTCTTTTTGATAGTGGATCTCAAGCTAATCTAATTTCTGAGGAGGTTGTTAAGAAATTAGGACTCAAAACTAATCCACATCCTAGGCCTTATCCTTTGGGATGGGTTTGTGTTGATGTGAAACTACAGGTAACTAAAACTTGTACTTTCAGATTTTCCATTACAGACAAGTTTATAGATGAGGTTGAATTGGATGTAGTTCCTTTGGATATTTGTGGGGTGGTTTTGGGAAGTCCTGATTCATATGATCATAAAGCAATCTTCTATAGGGAAGAAAATAAATATTTTCTTGTAAAGGATGAATTGAGTTTATTGTTAGAGATCACCATGAAAAGAACAATCTTTCCTTGGTAACTACAGGTCAAATGAAAAGGCTTTTAAACTCAAGAAAAAATTTTGTGCTCATGGTGGTCAAAGCCAAAGAGAAAGTACATGAGATGGCTTTTGAGCATTGTGATCTGAAACATAAGGATGAATTGGTAAAGTTTTTTTCTTGTTTTGATGATGTTTTCCAGGATCCACAAGGTCTACCTCCCAAAAGAGGGGTTTAACATGAGATACAATTGCTTCAGGATACACCTCTTCCCAATATCAGAATGTATAAGTTTTCAGTAGTAGAGAATGAGGAAATCAAGAGACAAGTAATGGAACTTTTGGCTCAAGGTATAATCCATCCATGTACATCCCTATGTGGTTCACCAATTATTTTAGTTCCTAAGAAGGATGGAACTTGGAGAATGTGTGTTGATTTCCGTGCTTTAAATAAGATTACAGTAAAAAATCATTACCCTCTTCCTAGAATAGATGATTTACTGGATCAATTAAAGAATGCAATTTATTTCAATAAGTTAGATTTAAGAAGTGGTTATCACCAAGTAAGAATTACAGAAGGTGATGTTTGAAAACTATTTTTAAAATGAAACAGGGATTGTTTGAATGGTTAGTGATGCATTTTGGTTTGTGCAATGCATCGAAAACATTCATGAGAGTTATTAATGATATTTTTAGACAATTCATTGATAATTTCATTATTTTCTACTTAGATGATATTCTTGTTTTTAGTAAATCATGGGATGAACATGTTAAAAACATTCAAAAAGTCTTAGATGCACTAAAAAAAGAGAATTTGTATTTGAAGATGTCAAATTTTGAATTCAGTAAAACACCTTTTATTTACTTGGGTTATGTTTTAGGAAATGGAGAATTGAGAATTGATCCTACAAAAATAGAGGTTATTGTAAAATGGCCTAGACCCACTAATGTGACGGAAGTTAGGAGTTTTCTAGGTGTAGTTCAGTACTGGAGGAAATTCATTTCTAACTTCTCATATATTGCATCTCCTTTGCATGCTTTGACAAGTATTAAACAAGTCTTTAAGTGGGGAGCAAAACAATAGAAATCCTTTGATACAGTGAAAGAGAAGATAAGTATCACTCTGATCTTGGCACTTCAATATTTACAACATTCATTTGAGATTGAGACAAATGCTAGTGACTATTGAATGGGGGCATTTTTAATGTAGAACAAACGACCAACGTGTTACCATTCAGAAACCTTAACAAGTGCGGTAAGAAACTATCCAACTTATGATAAAGAGTTGTATGCTTTGGTTCAAAGTGTTAAAAAGTGGAAGCATTATTTAATGGGAAAAGAAAAAATTATAGATACTGACCATCAACCACTTCAACACTTACAAACACAAACCAAATTGCAGCAGTCTAGACATTTTAGGTGGATGGGATTTTTGCAACAATTTTATCTTATAATCAAGTATAAAAAAGGTATTGAAAATAAGGTTGTTGACATGTTATCTAGACCACCAGTGGTAGTAGCATTTATTATTTTGCAACATAGTTATGTGGCTCATGTTAGTTACAAGGAACAATATGTTAATGATGTTGATTTTAGAAAAGTGTATGAGGATCTATTAAGTGGGAAACAAGTAGGAGAAAAATATTATCATTTGCATGAAGGATTCTTATATCATTCTGGTAAACTTTGTATTCTAGAAAATGAATATGTGCATATGATTAGAGAAGCACATACTTCTCTTATTTCAGGGAATTTTGGTGTTAGTAAGACAGTTTCACATTTATAGAAATATTGTTATTGGCCTAAAATGAATGAACATGTAAATAGGTATATTAAGGTATGTGTTCTTTGTGCCACAACCAAGCCAAGTAACAAGAAATTAGGAATTTACACTCCTCTTCTTCTTCCGAAAATTCCTTGGGAAATTTTTTCCATGTATTTTGTAGAAGGATTTCCCATGACACAAAAGAAACATGATTACTTAGATGTGGTAGTGGACAGATTTAGTAAAATGTGTGTGTTGGTTCCATGTACTAAACAGATAACTGGTGAGGGAACTACACATTTATTTTTTCAGTTTGTTTGGGTTGATTTTGGATTACTTACTTCAATTATATCTGATCAGGATTCAAGATTTCTTAGGTAATTTTGGTCAACATTGTGGGGGTTAATGGACATAAAACTGAAAAAGAAAACTTCTTTTCATCCACAGATCGATGGTCAAATAGAGTTTGTAAACCGCACAGTAGTGCATTTGCTTAGGGGCTATTGTGGCAAACATCCTAAGTTATGGGATAAACATCTATATTATGTGCAACATGATTATAATTGTGCCTTACATTCTTCTACTTCAAAGTCTCCATTTGATACTTGTTATGGATATCTACCAAATTCTCCTTTAGATGTATATTATGGATATGAAACTGTTGTTAATGGTTTGAGTTATTCTAAGGCTAAAATATTTGTGTAGAGAATACAAAAAGTTCATTAGTATGTCTATGAAAAATTGGAGAAAATTTAGGCTAAGTACAAAGTGAGGCATGCTAAACATAGAACCGATCACAAGTTCAAAGTTGGTGATTCAATATGGCTTCACATTAGCAAGGAACGGTTGATAGGAGAAGGTAAACAATTGAAACCTATACAGTATGGTTTGTTCCAAATTTTGGAAAAAAATTGTAATAATGCTTTCCAATTGGATTTAACTCTTTATATGAAAATATACTCAGTTTTAAATGTTGAGAATTAATATTGTATGAACATCCTATGATCGTTGATCATAATGGTGCTAACATAATGCCTTCCATTGATGAATTTTCTCCTGATTATCTTGATGAGTTGTAGTAAGACATCATTTTGAACAAGAAGGTCAGAACTTTGTGAAGGGGTAGTATTGAGTATCTTTGTGTTGGTTTCAAAGGCATGCATCCGAACAAGGCTAAATGGATGGAAACCGGAAAGATGAGGGAGAAATGCCCTCACCTATTCACCAATTAAGTTAACTTTTGGGGTCTAAAATTTTCTCAGTGGGGAGGAATGATCCAGAGGATCCTCACTAAGAAACACTGATCTAATATATTCTCATAATAAGTTGCAGTGAGTTTTAAGGCATGGAGAAAAATTAAACGATTCTGTCGATATCTTGTTTGTAGGAAACAAAGCTCGTTTGCAAAAGTTATGGCCCACTGAAATTTTCGAGCAACTAGAAAAATATGGGACTGTGTGCAAGTTGGATGGATGAACACTCACCAAGTGGATCAAGGGGATTATGACACATGGATAATGTAGGTGACGAAGCAAAATCTAGGTTTGACACAGTCAATTATGAAGGGGTGTCTTGGTCTCCTTCACTTCACATTGCATATCATGAGGGATCTTACATATATGTATCAATAATGTGTTATACACCATAAACGTGGGACTAATCAATTAGTGCAATAAACACATATTTTCAGGAAATTGGAAAAATCTGGGACTACGTGCAAGTTGGATGGATGCACGCTTGTCAAGTGTATCAAGGGGATTGTGACACATGGACAATGTAGGTGACAAAGAAAAATCTATGTTTGACAGTCAATTATGAAGGGGTGTCTTGGCCTCCTTCACTTCACATTGCATATCATGAGGGCTCTTTCATATATGTATCAATAATTTTCTATACACCATACACGTGGGACTAATAAATTAGTGCAATAAATGCATATTTTCTAAACTGCCATAAGACTAATCAATTAGTGCAATAAACACATATTTTCCAAACTGCCATTTATTAAAATACCCATGCATAAATACTTGCCAACTCACACCCCTTATCTCTCCAACATCCACACATTCACCCACTTTGAGCACCCCATCCTTGGGGATAAGATGGCTCTTAAGCTAATGAATACCTACAACACCCACATATATATATGCCTTCCTGTTTTCACGCCCAACAAATGTGGGATCTTTTCCCAATAGAAAATGTGCCCCACAAGGAGTGGGATTTGAACCTGGGATTCTTGGGTAAAAGGATATGCACCCAACCATTACACCTGAAGCTATGAAGTAGTATAAAATGGGATTTTTTGTATATGAAGGGATATTGAAAGGTGACTGTGAGATTGTTTTGTTCATAACTTGAGCTAGAGAAGGAATTTTGAGGTGATGCAAAAAGTGAATCTTGTTATTTTTGGTAGAGGAACGTAATGAGAAGATCAGATTCTTGTAGAAATATTTGTAAATATTTATTTTCAATATTTTAATAGATCGGTCCCATTCAACAAGACCTGGAGATGTAGGCCACAAGCGCCGAACTCCGTTATCAATTCTTGTGTCAATTTACTGGTGATTCATCTATGTATTTTCTAATTTACACAATACTTTTAGATTTATTTCCGTTATTAAAAATACAAAACGTTATAATAGTCAATTTTTATATAAAAAATCAGTACAAAGAAAATTGAAGTGTCTGCATAATTGCTAGTTAAAATTGATTTTTAGATCAAAGATCAACATAGGAAAGTCCATGACGAAAAATTTAATATTTTTCTTTTTTCTTTTGATTTTATTTTTGTTTTGATAGACTGATCGATGTGGGAAGTCTATATGGGATGAGTAGATTATCTCCTTCAGATCTTCATGAAGGTGATCGATGCAGGAAGCATCAGAATATATATATATATATATATATATTGCAAGAATAATATTCTTTTGATGTTATACTAAGTACAATATGGTTAGCTTTGTATAGCCATCCTTCAAGGGAGCAGTCTATTTATAGTAGCAAGATATAGAGAAATATGTCCCTTTTGAGGGATTCATATTTTTACTAGAAGACTGAATCAAGGAGTTGAATCCCATTTTTATTTTGAAAGTGTTTTTGGTTTTAGACTTTTAAGTCATGGACAAGACTATAGAGAAAGATAGGTTCTTTTTTGAAGACAAAACTATATCACAGATAGGTCAACTATGAACGAGTGGGTTTAAGGATTGAACGACCATGAGATTCCATCTTGAAAAAGATGAAAAGTATCCATGAGAATCATGCCATGAGTAGATCCGTGTTACTCATATTGAAGACAAGGCTGAAAAAGTGATGGGTAATCACATGATTCTTGTTTTGTTGTTGATCATTAAAATAGGTAACTAAAAGGTGAATGGTACTCAAGGGACAAGCGTTTAATTAATAGAAGGTGACATAGGACTAAATTTAGTAGTAGAATGGTCGAAGATACAAGGCATTGAGGGGATGAGGTTCAAGTTTACCTTTGAGTGAAGACAAATGATAAGAACCTAATCCATAAGTATGTGTAACAATATGCGGTCCAAGCCTATTAAGAGAAAATTTACCCCTTTTACTTTTATCCTCTTTTGTTACATGTTGATTCTCTTTCAAGATGAGGTCACCGACATGGAAGGTTCCTTCATGGATGCATTTATTGTAGGAAATTTTGATACATTTTTGGTATATTTGGAGATGATCAAGAGCATTGAGATGGTGTTCATCTAATAACTCGAGTTGTGCCAAATGGTCTTAGCAAAATTCATCATCATTGAACATATATTTAAGTGAAATACGAAGAGACAAAATATAGAATTCAAGAGGTAGAAGAACCTTTTTCCCATAGAGCAGAGAGAAAGGTGTGGCATCAATGGATGTATGAATACTAGTGTGATAAGCCCATAAGGAAAAAGTAATTTGCATATGTTAATCCTTTCCAGTATCGTCCAAAACTTTCATAAGAATTTTGTTTAGGTTTTTGTTGGTTGATTCAGCTTGGCAATTTGTTTGAGGGTAGTAGGGTGAAGAAAAACTAACTTGAATGCCAATGGCATCACAAAGCTTCCATAGGGTTTTGTTTTTGAACTATTTTCTGTTATCAATGAAGAGACAATGAGGAACACCAAAGTGACAAATGATGTGATGGTTGATGAATTCACATATTTTCTTGGCTTTTGTTCAAATAAGAGGTATGAATTCTACCCATTTAGTTTAGTATTCAGTAGCGGTAAAAATCCATTGATGGAATTGTAAAGAATGAGGATTGATCTCTCCAACAAGATCCAAACCCCATTGAGAGAAAGGAAAAAGGTCTCCTGTGATTTATAAGGCCTGACTAGGCATGTGATGAAGATTAGCATGTTTCTGGAAGTTCACATAATGTTTGACATAATCACAACACTCATAGTTTAAGGTGGACCAATAATAGCCTAGGAGGAGAATGTGTTTAGCAAAAGCTAAACCACTGAAGTGACCTCCACAAATCATTTCATGAACTTCCTTGATGGTGTAGGGAATTTCAAAAATTGTAAGACATCGTAGGAGGATACCATCAAAGCCATGTTTATAAAGAAGACCACCCATGATGAAGTAGCGAGAGACACTTTTGAGGAAGGCATGTTGGCCTTTACAAGTAAGGTCTGGAGGTATAATTGAAAGGGAAAGGTAGTCAACAAACTACTTATACCAAAGGTAATGTGGTTCAAGTTGAACGGTTCCGACGAGGTTGACGTCTCAAAATAGATAGGAAGGTGATTTAAACCTTTGTATTGTGACACATATTTTCGAGTCAGAGGGTAAAGTGGGTATCTGAGAAGCAAGGAATGCCATGGTATCTATAAATATTTTAGTGGAATGTGGAGTGGTTTGAAGTTCATAATGGTCAAATTTAGTCGAAAGTATGTCAACATGATGTTTGTACTTTTGAAGTATTTCGTTACGACATTGTTATATACTATTGACTTGATTTACCACTAGTTGAAAGTCACCAAAGATACTAATTGATTTAATATCTAAGGTGATGGTATTTTGAAGGCCTAATACGTGTGCTTCATATTCGGTGATATTATTAGTACATTCAAAATCTAGTTTGAAAGACAACGACATAGGCTCACCATCAAGAGGAAGGAGGATATCTCTAGCACCACCCCCATGTTGACATTTGGAACCATCAAATAATAAGGTCATCAGGAAAATGGTATTGTATAATGAGAGGGTAGCAATGGATTTGTCTAGGAAATCAAATTTAGAGGGTTGATCTCCGGAGAGAGGTGCGTCTGCAAGCTGGTCAATGATAGTTTGGCCTTTGATAAATTTTTGATGAGTGAATTTGAGGTCTAGGTCTGCAAGAAGCATGATTCAACATGAAACATGTTGATGTTGGTATGGTTTGGTGTACATATAATGTAAGGGGTTTGTATTGGTGACAACAAAGGTTTTTTGGTTAAGTAGGTAATGGCTAAGTTTAGTGGCAAAAAATACTAAGGCTAAGCAAAGTTTTTTAGCATGGGTGTATCAGGTTTCATAGTCCAAAATCATATGAGAAAAATGGATGGCACACATTTAATTAACATGTGCACTAGGGCATTGTTTGAGGAGATGATGAAACATGTGACAATGATTAGAAAGTTGGGAAATAAAATGATGAATAGATTGTAACTTTTCTTACAAACTATGTAGTTGGCGAAGGTTAGTAGGTGGAGCCATTTCGAGAATATTCTTGATTTTAGTGGGATTGACTTATATGCCATGCAAAGAAACAATAAAACCAAGGATATTTCTTGAGAGAACAACGAAGACACACTTCTTAGGTTGAAGGAGAACACAATACTTGATGAGACGATCAGATATGACCTTAAGGACTGTAAGGTGTTCTTCTCGATTATTGGATTTAGAAAGAAGGTTGTCTATGTAATCTTACAATATGCGATGCATGATGTCATGAAAAATATAAGTCATAACCCGCTGATATGTAGCACTAGCATTTTTAAGGCCAAAAGGTATGAAATGATAGCAAAAGGTCCCCTGAGGAGTGATGAAAGAAATTTTGTGTTGATCTTCTGGGGTGAGTAATATTTGGTTATAACCCAAGAAATTTTCCATGAGTGATAACATCTCATGGCCAATGGTGAGATCAACTAGTTTGTCTATAATAGGCAGAGGAAATTCATCTTTAGGGAAGGCTAAGTTAAGGTCACAAAAATCCATGCATATGCGGAGTCCTCCTATTGCTTTTGTGATAGAAACAATGTTAGAAATACATTGGGGATAATCAATGGGTAGGATGAAGGAAGGCATTGAAGTTCTTCTTTGACAAGAAGAGCAATGTGAGCATGCATTTTTTCACAGCTTTTGTTTTACAGGTTTGGATTTAAGAATAGTTATAATATTATGGACCACAATATTTGGGTCAATATTGGGAATATCAACATAGGACCAAGAAAAAGCATTGCTATGATCTCAGAGGAATGATATAAAAACTTCTTGTTCAGTAGTATCTAAAGATTGGCCTATCTTTAGAATGTACGAGTCATCCTAAGTGTTATTATTGATTTCAATGGTCGATTCATTTAACATGATTTGTGTCTCAGAAGGCAACGACTAATGAATATAAGAATCCTCCACACCAAGATAAGAGAGAATAGACTCATCATCCTGACATTGAATGACCTTTAATATAAGGTGTATTGTCATCGATCACCTTGATAAGTCAGAGGACCCAAGGAAATGGTGTTTATGAAAAAAAAAGTTAGGAGGAATGGATTTTGGATCCATAAACTCCGTGGGTGAAGATGGTGAAGTTGGTAAATGGAGTGAAGAAGGTTTGTTGTCGTCAATGAGTTTGACATGGGATTTCTTGTAAGATGGTTTGGAAAATCCAATATCACTATGGTCACTGTGTTTACGTGTGGTACACGAGATAACATTATAGCAGACCTATTCATAGAAGCCAAATTCAAATCATGCACAACGATGGCGGAAAGTGTGGGTGAAGCAGTGGTTGGTGAGGGATTAAAGGTTAAAAGAAATTAGTCATGTTTAGGAATGTGGATTGGTTAAGTAGGTAGAAGTGTCAAGTCACCCATATGTTAAGTTTTTATGAAGATGGGGAGGACCATAAGGGAAAAATTCACCTACATGGGGATCATAGCGAGGATGTTGGTGAAGGTTACCATACTCCTGAGGAGTAAGGAATGTGTCAATGTTGTGCAGGTGGTACTCCCCTAGAGTGAGACATTGGAAAACACCTTCTAAGGGATCGATAGTCGGTATATGGGTAGTGGGAATAGATGACTCACTAGGTGACTGGGTAGAAGAAGTGTTTTTTGGTTGAGAAGTAGATGGGTTAGTGGATCAGTCAGCTACATAGGCTATGACGTTAGTGGGAATAAAGGAGGTAGGTGCTGAAAAGGCAATAACAACATCATTGGATGGGGCTGTGGGTGAAGGAGAAGTGACAGCAGTGGTAGATGCCTTAATTGTTATACAGACAACATTAGGTCAGTACAACATGTTACAGGTTTTGAATGGTGAAGTGTCAGTGGGGATGGTATAGTTATGTCCTTTATGTTCAAATTTTACACAAAAATGTAAATCTAAAGTAACACAACCCATGACGTAGATCCAAGGTCGACCAAGTAACATGTTGTATTAGAATTCCCCCTCTAAGACATAAAATAGTTTTGGAATAGTACATGGTCCCACACAAATGTGGAGGATGATGGTGCTACGAGTGGAAGTGATGGCATCCTTGAATGAACACAACATAACTAGGTTATTATTCATGAAATTGGAAGGGATGCACATTTTATTGTACTCGTGGGAGGAGATGATGTTGATGCTAGCACCACCATTAATCATAATGCGTTGAACATGAATATTATCAATATAAAAAAATATGAAAATGGTGGGATCATGATCATCTGAATGGAGAGGTATAATCTCGTCATTAGAGAAAATAAGGGTAAATACTTAATGAGTGGTAGGGGGTGTAGAGGAAGGTGATGAATTGGTGAGAGAGGCCCCATGGTGAGGGGTAATAATGGAGGCCATAGGTGTAGGTTCGTTGTGTAAAACCTCGATGGATTGCAGAACCTCCATGAGGTTCTGTCGATGAGATTGAGAGGTTTGGACGAGGCTGTACAAAGACATTTTCAGGAGGGATTAGTGAAATTTTTTTATCATCATACGATGGGTGACCCTGTTAGAAATGGGGTATGTGGGTCCCCTAATGGTGATTTTTGGTGCGAGTGTAGATGGTATGTTGGGTACATGATTG
Source organism: Taxus chinensis (assembly GCA_019776745.2). NCBI lineage: Eukaryota > Viridiplantae > Streptophyta > Pinopsida > Cupressales > Taxaceae > Taxus > Taxus chinensis. Next base: position 23,268,212 of record CM034146.1, read on the forward strand.
ACGGAGGAGCTAATTACTTTATATTTTCCTTTGTATTTTTGGGCGCAAGTGACAGCTTGGATCATGTTAATCTAAGGAAGAGAGGTGGACGGAGAAGATATTTCATCAGTAGTATAACAACATGATGGATAAAAAACTAATGTGGAGTAAGAACCTTGTGAAATGAGTAGGGTACACTGGAATTTTTTTGGGGTTTTTGCGAGCTCTCTTATACGGACCATGTTGATCTTGAATTTCAGAGGTGGATAAAAGGGTTATGAATGTGGTGATGTAGGTTGCCGAATAGGTATCAGGTGAGGATATGTGGTGATAGGTGGAGGTGGAATGGGGTCCTTGTCTAAAATATCATCATCATCAAAGTTTTTTTAGGAGGAAAAAGTTGGAGAAGAACAGTTTTTAGAGCCTTACAATTTTCTACGTCATGTCCTATCATAAGGTTAGCTATGGTTTAGGTTTAGGTTTGAGTCATTCATAAGGTCTAAGTGGTGGTGATGTGATTACGGAGGTCTCTAAAAGGTTAGCTATAATGTTGGCATAAGACCTTTCCAATGGATTACAATGTGAAGTGAGTGTGGGTCTTGATTGAAGTGTGGGTGATTGTGATGGATAAGGTGTCACAAGAGGTGGAATTGGAGGTGGGATAGGTTTAACCATTGGTTTGGTATGTGCTACCATTTGAGGCTTGGGATGTACCTTCATGGGTAAAGGAATAGTAAATGAACTAGCAAAAGAAGTTGTTGTAGGCTTAGCTACCTCTTTAGTGGGTAGTGGGTTTTTCAACTTTGGTTATACCTTCCTAGGTAAATGTGAAGGAGGCATACGTGATGTAAAGGGGAAATCAGATGGTGGTAGAGGACAAGTTAGAAAAGGTGATAAAGGAGGTATGGTGAAGGTTTATGGGTCAGAATTATGGGTTGAAGAGAAGGAAATATCATATGTACTGATGTTGTTACTGTAATTAGTTGGGGTATAAGTGGTAAGAAAGATGTGGGTAATGACGAAGGTGTACACTATGTAAGTAGGTTGGGTGTAATAAAGGTTTTTGATGAAGAGGTGTGTTGCTTCACTTTTTATTTGCCTTGGATGGGCGGTTGCTTGACCAAGGTCGATGGGTGAGGCCCTAGGATAGACGGAAGAGGCGAAAGTAACAAAGCCATAGTGGGTAAAACTGGTGTATGCAGACTAGAAGTTTGGGTCTTCCTTTTAGGTGGAGGAATGGTTTTTACACAAGTTTGGGAAGATGTGGCTAAATCCACTTTGATGGGTGGATGAACTAGACTTGATTTCGGCATGAAACCCAATGTGGTAATGGGTTTAGACATGGGGGGAGGTGTAGGTGAAGGTAGGTTCTTAGGCATAGGAAAAAAAATAGGTGTTGGTAAAGGTTTAGATGTAGGTGAGGGTGAAGAAGAAGAGTCCATTTCAACATGCATGGTCATGGTTGATTGAAATACCTTTGGATAAATCGTGGTGGTATCCGCATGCGACATTTGCATTTGGGTTGAAAAGGGTAACTGAAGTCGTCCCCAAAGCATGGAATTATCAACATAATCCAAGTGATCAAACAGGCTTGAAAATGACACTGTTGTAAGAGGAGATGACATTTGTTTAGTGGTAATCCCTGTAAAATATGTTTGTGAGATAGGGAACTGGTTCACTTTAGACTTTTTAGGTAAGATAGCTGAGAGAAGACCAATGGGATCTTGGAATGCTAATGGGGAATTGTCCCCAATAGGAAGTGGCACTTCTAAAGGATCTCCTATGGGTAGGGGAAATGGAAGGTGGGATGAGGTAGGTTCCTCTTTTGGTTGAGAGGAAGGTGAGTGCGAACCCCCCATGGGTAGTGTGCTTCAAGAAATGCTTGCATATGAAGTGTACATGTACCTCAATGTGTTTTTTTGTTTCATGAAAAAATGGATTGCAAACAAGTTTGAGAACACCTTCATTGTCAACATACATGGTGGTCAGTTTTTCCTATGGTATTCCAAGTCCTTGGAGTATGCGACGTAGCCAAATCACTTCACAAAAAAATTCTCCTATAGAGTGATACTCAAATTCTGTGGAAGAACGAGAAACAATTTTTTTTTCTTGCTTCCCCATGTTATTGGTCTAGATCCCATAAAGAACACAAATCATGAAGTGGATTTTTTGTCATTAATGTTTCTTGCATGATCTGCATCTGAATATCTTGACAAGAAGTTTTTGTTCTTCTTGTATTCTAGACCAAGATCCACTGATCCTTTGAAATATCTCAAAATGTCCCTTGCTTCCTTCCAATGAAAAAATTTGGGTTCCTACATGAACCTGGATAGATAGCTTACTGCAAAGCTAATATCTGGTCTAGTGTAGATTAGGTAAATGAGACTCCCATTCAACTGCCGATAGAGAGTGGCATTTACCTCAGGAGATGGATCTGAACAAGATAACTACAATCTGTTCTCCATAGGTATAGCAATCGATGTGTAATCCATCATCATGAATTTCTTGAGCATCGTCTTGGTATATTTCATCTGAGAAACAAAAATTTGATTCTCTTTCTACCATACTTCCAATCCAATACAATAGTACATTAACCTGAGATTTGTCATGCCGAATGATCAATTAAGATATTTATTCATTACATCGATCATCCTCATTGAAATTCCAGTGATGAATAGATCGTCGACATAGACAATGACAATGACAATATCCCCCCTTGATTTTTGACGTAAATATTGGGATAGTATGTATTTCTAACAAATCCATAATGTACGAGGTGCTCATCAATTTTGATGTACCATGCACGGGGTGCCTGTTTAAGGCCATATAGATATTTCATGAGTATGCATACCTTTGCTTCTTGACTATGTACAACATATCCCTCAGGTTGAGTCATGTAGACTTCTTCTTGTAAATCTCCATTCAAGAAGACACTTTTTTTTAATTAGAGAACAAATATGCGGAAACATTTCCTCAAATCATAGCAGTAGGAAACTATATAGCAAAAGTATGCATGTAAAAACATAACAACATAAATAAATAATGCATAAAAGAAGACAAGACAAGATTTAACGTGGTTCACCCAATGTGGGCTACGTCTACCAAGAACTTGCTCATATTTTATTATCAACAAGAGTAAAACAAATCTCATAGTCTTCTCTCAGTTATGAACTCAAAACAGAATTCCAAAGATGTTAAACCACATCTAAACCACAATTGACACCCAATTGCTTAACCTTGATCACTCTTGATAACCTCTTGATTACTAATACTCAAGACCTCTTGAACACAGAAGATATCTTCAAGATACCCTAACACCTTTATTTATAGGATTACAATCCTTTAAGAAATCCAAAATTTGACCCTAGAAAATTGAAAGTCATGACCTTTCATCTTACCATGGATGGAAAAGAAACTGTCTTGACATTTCATCTTCTCAATTCAAACTCCACACTTCAATATTGATTTGAGAAGACCAAAAATAGGCTCCACACCCCAAGAATCTCCCACTTGAATATTGTTCCTACTGAGAAAAGTTCTCAACCCTTCATTATCAACCATGAAGGCTAATCAAAGTTGAATACAACTTTAAATTCACTCTTGTGACTTCCTTGGTCATCATATCCGCAGGATTTTAACTGGTATGAATATTTTCCAGCTTCAACTTATCTTCTTCAAAAGCTTCCTTGATGAAATGATATCTTAGATGAATGTGCTTCGTCATAGATTGAAAAGTGGAGTTCTTCGCTAAATTAATAACACTATGAATATCACTATGTAGTATCTCAACTTCCTGCTTATGATCCAACTCATCAAGCAACTGCTGTAGCCAAATCATCTCCTTGCTTGCCTCTATGGCAGAAACATACTCAGCCTCTGTGGTTGAGAAAGCCAAAACCTTTTATAACCATGAAATCTAACTCACCGTTGTATCACCAACCATAAATACATAGCCTGTCATGCTTCTCCTACTGTACAAATCTTCTGCCATGTCTAAATCTACATAACCACGTAATTTAGTGTTTGATCCACCGAAACACAATTCTTCTCCCATGGAACCTCTCAAATACCAAAGGATCCACTTCATTACCTACCAATGCTCTCTACCTGGATCACTCATAAACCTACTCACTACTCCCACTACATGGGAAATGTCAAGCCTAGTACATACCATATCATACATCAAGCTACCAAACACTGATGAGTATGGTACCCTAGACACCTAGATTTTATCCTCCTCAGTCTTGGGACTCTGCTTCTTTGATAATTTAAAGTGAATTGCCAAAGGGGTACTAACCGGTTTAGCATCTTGCATACTAAACCTATTCAATAACTTATTTATGTACTCTTCTTGAGATAACATCAGCTTCTTCATGTTTCGAGTTATTCTCATACCAAGGATCTATTTTTATACCACAAATTCTTCATAGCAGAGGAGTCACCTAGCAGTTTCTTGAGTACCTTTATTTCCTGCATGTTCTTCCCTGCAACAAGCATATCATCCATATACAGGAATAGAATAATATAACTACCATCAAGAAAATTCTTGATGTACACACAATGGTCTGAGTGACACCTTGACTAACCCTACTCCTATATAAAATTGTCAAACTTCTTGTACCACTGTCGTGGAGCTTGTTTCAGGCCATACAAGCTCTTCTTCAATTTGCACACTAACCTCTTCTTCCCTTTGACCTCATAACCCTATGGGTGCTACATATACAATTCCTCCTCCAAATCACCATGAAGGAATGTAGTATTCACATCCAACTGCTCTAAGTGCAGGTCTTCTACTGCTACTAAACCAAGAATAGTTCTAATAAAATTCATTTTAACAACAAGAGAAAAAATTTCATCAGAGTCTATACCTTTCTTCTATGCAAATCCCTTGACCACAAACTAGGCCTTGTATCTTTTCCTACCTCCATATTCCTATTTGATTCTATAACCCCACTTGTTCTGTAATTCTCTCTTGCCCTCGAGTAGCTCCACAAGATCCCAAGTCTAGTTTTCCATAAGAGATCTATGCTCTTCATCCATGGCCTACTCCCAATTCTTCTTGGCATCCACCTGCACTGCTTCCTCTAAGCACTTTGGCTCTCCACTGTCAGTGAGCAATAAATAATTCAAATATGGAGTAAATCATTCAGGTTCCCTTCTTACCCTAAAAGACCTTATCGCCTCAGGAGTTTGGGGTTCCTGAACTGGCCCCTTGGACACCTTTTTGTCTACAATTTCCTCTAACACTATGTATTCTTTCTTTGATTCCTCTTTCTGTTCCTGTAACTGATCTTTATACATGACTTTTTCATTAAAGACAATTTCTCTAGACCAAAATATTTTCTTGTCCTTAAGACTCCAACCACAAAAACCAAAGTCATCCTCACCATATCCAACAAAGGTGCATTTCTCATACTTAGCCTCTAACTTGGTCCTATCATCTTTATCAATGTGAACAAATATATCACATCCAAATACTCTAAGAAATGAGTAATCAATTTTATTACCATACCAAGCCTCCTCAAGTGTACCTCCATCCAAAGCCATAGAGGGTCCTCTATTAATCAGATAAACAGCTATGCTCACTACTTCTACCCAAAACATGAGTGGCAACCCTGCATGTAACCTCATGCACCTAGCAAGCTCCATGATTTTCCTGTTCATTCTCTCTAACACTCCATTTTATTGTGGAGTATTTGGAACCGTTCTTTTCCTGCAGATTCCATTTACCAAATAGTAATCAGGAAATTCATTACTACAACACTCCCCTCCATTATCTGAACTGAGACATTTCAACTTGAGACTTGTTTCATTCTCAGCAAAGGATTTCCATCTTTTAAAGGTTTCAAACACATCATATTTCATTCTAATGTAATATAACCAAACTTTTCTAGTTGCATCATCAATGAAAGTGACATAATAACATGAACCACCAATAGAGTTTACCTTAGCTAGCCCCATACATCTGTATGCACTAAATCCAACTTACCCTCCTTCCTGGTAGGTCCAACCTTGAGAAATCTCACCTGCTTTTGTTTTCCATAAACACAGTCATCACAGAATTCTAAATCTAACTCCTTTAATCTGGGTAACCTGTCATTTATAATCTGCATGGCCTTTTGACTCATATGACCGAGTCTCTAGTGCCACAAAGTTGCATCTCCATCTGCAATAAATAAATTACAATAATCAACACCATTGGTTAAATAAAAATTACCAATTTTCTTACCTCTTGCAACCACAAGAGATCCCTTGGTAACCTTCTAAGAATCCATTGTAAAACTAACCGTATAGCCATCATTACCCAGATGACCTACTGATATCAAGTTCCACCTCAACTTAGGCACATGCCTAACATCCTTAAGTATCCATGTGTTCCCATTCTACATTTTCACCTGAACACAACCTTTCCCTACTATTCTGCATGGTTCATCATCACCAAGATATACATGTCCAAAAACTCCTTGAAAAAAATTAGTAAAGTAATGTCTATGTGGGGTGGCATGGAAAGAAGCCCTTGAATATAACACCCAAGACTCAACAATATTATCGAAAGAAAAAATTAAGGCATCCTGAAAAACATCACCTACTGCCACATTTACCTATTTAGTTTCCTCCATTTTGTTCTTCTTATTCAAAAGAGTCCAACAATATTTCTTAGCATGACCAACCTTCCCACAGTGCCAACATTCTAACTTACTCTTGGAATTTGACCTTCCACGATCATTCAACTTCCCACGGTTACCTTTCCCTCTATTCTTTTGTCTCCCTCTTCTCTCCATCGTCAAAGCGTTTCCAAAAGAAGAAGAATATCCAGTACTCTTCCTTCACATTTCCTCACTTAGGATCACACCTATTACATCCTCAAACTTTAACTTTGCATTATTAGAGATTGAATTACTTACAGCCATAACCAAGTTGTCCCAGCTATCTGGTAAGGAGCAAAAAATCAATAAATCCCTGACCTCATCATCAAATTCAATTTTTCACAAGTTTAACATACTCACAACCGTATTAAATTCATTAAAATGAACATAAATAGAACCATTCTCAGACATCTTCATATTAAATAACTTTTTTTTATCAAAAATATTGTATTATAGGTAGAGGGTTTTTCATATAACTTCCCCAACACACTCATGAGACCTTTCATGGTCTTCTCCTGCGATATGTTGAAAGCAACCGAAGATGAAAGGCATAACCAAAATGCCCCGAGTGCCTTTATATCCAATAACTCCCAATCCTCAGCCGACATGGCTATAGGTTTCTTTGATTTTTCATCTAAAGGAACATGGAGGTCCTTTTGATACAAGTAATCCTCCATTTACATCTTCCACAAATCAAATTTCTGCCCATAGAATTTCTCAACCCTTGATTTTCCCTCATCCACCATAGCTCCCACTCAAGCTAACATTTCCCTGTGATTTACCACTTCAGAAAAAACCACCAAAGCTCTAATACCAGTTGTTAGGAATTAGAGAACAAATATTTAGAAACAATTCCTCAAATCACAGTAGTAGGAAACTATATACCAGAAGTATACACCTAGAAATATAACATCGTAAATAAATAATGCACAAAAGAAGACAAGACAAGATTTAATGAGGTTCACCCAATGTGGGCTATGTACACCAAGAACTTGCTTAGATTTTATTATCAACAAGAGTAAAACAACTCTCACGTTCTTCTCTCAGTTATGAACTTACAACAGAATTCCAAAGATGCTAAACCACATATAAACCACAATTGACACCCAATTGCTTAACCTTGATCACTCTTGATCACCTCTTGATCACTAAGACTCAAGACCTCTTGAACACACAATATATCTTCAAGATACCCTAACACCTCTATTTATAGGATTATAATCCTTTAAGAAATCCAAAAGCCGACCCTAGGAGTTTGAAAGTCACGACCTTTCATCTTCCCATGGCTGGAAAAGAAACTATCATGACCTATCATCTTCCCATGACTGGAAAAGAAATGGTCATGACCTTTCATCTTTCCAATTCAAACTCCACACTTCAATACTAATTTTATAGGACCAAAAATAGGCTACACACCCCAACACTTTTTACGTCAATTTGATGGACTTTCTAACCAAACTGTGCAGCTAGAGAAAATATCATCCTGATCATTTTGATCTTAGCTATGGGAGAAAATGTATCCTCATAATCAATGCCTTCTTTTTGTGTAGACCCCTTTGCTACTAGTATCTCTTTGTACTTGTCCACTGTCCCATCTGCTTTGTACTTCATTTTGAATATCCATATGCATATAATGGGTTTCTTCCCTGGTGGAAGATTGACAAGCTACCAAGTTTTGTTTTTCATTACTAACAAATATTTAGAGTCCATGGAATTTTTCCAAGATTTTGACTATAGGGCTTCCTAGACTGTAGAGGGATCATTAGATTCAATAAATCTACTCATCAAAGAAAAGTTGACGTCTTCTCTTGTTTTATTGTGAGTTCGTGGTCTAGGGGTGGATGTATCCGATGGAGCATCCATTCTTACATCTTGTAACCTACTAGTACACCAATTGGGCATACACTGAACTATTCTCATGGGTCATGGTTCTATCAGATCAACAGCATCATCCCCATCATCACTTTTATCATCTTTGGGAACGTCAGCTTCAGTTTTTACAACTAGTGAAGAATCTACATAAGGTGAGTCAGAAGGAGGAGACTCTGCTTCCTTCTTCTCAAAGAACTCAACATATCTGCTAGTGTAGACTCTCTTGGTCTTTGGATCCATCAATATGTACCCAAGAGTTTCTTCATTGTACCCAATAAAGATGAGTTTTTGTGACTTCATGTCCAATTTATTTCTATTCTGCTTGGGTATGTGCATAATTACTTTACACCTGAATACTCTAAGGTGTGCAACATATGGTTTCCACTTTGACCATGCTTCATGTGACATTACTCCGTCAAGAGGAACTATGGGCACTATTTTAAAAAAATACATTGTTGTCTTTGCTGAAACTACCCAAAATATCTTTGCAAGTCCAAATTCATTGATCATGCATCGCACCATTTCCATTATATTACTATTTCTTCTCTCAACAACACCATTCTACTGCGGTGTGTGTGGAGGAGGCATTTGTCGACAAATATTGTGAGTTTGTAGGTAGTCTTTGAAATCATCACTAGTGAATTCCCCCCTCAGGAGAGTTCTGATGTGACAACCAATTTCATTCTCAACAACTACTTTGAACTTATTAAAGGTTTCAAAATCTTCACTTTTCTTGCGAAGACAAAAAAGTCACATTTTTATTGAATAGTCATCAACACAAAGCATGAAGTACTAAAATCCAGAATGGCTTGGTTGCATTGGACCACAAAGATTGGTATGAACCAGATCAAGCTTACCATGAGCTTGATATGTACTCTTCTGGAATGAAGATCTATGTTATTTTCCTGCTAGGTAATGAGGACACTTGTCTGTATCCTTCTGAAGAGATGGTAACCCATATATCATATTGTACCAATGAAGTGTCTTGAGATACTTGAAACTAACATGACCAAGTCTCTGACACCACAATTGTGCTGAGGTAGAGTTCTTAGCCACAAGTTCCTGATCATCTCTATGGACAAAATCAAGCTGGAACATGCATCCCACATTGGAGGATTTTGCAACTATTTTTTAGCCTCATGATTTATCTCAAATTAAACATGTTTTCTTTTCGGAATGACAATAAAATTCAATTTTTAAGTTTTGACCTAGGAGTTGACTGACTGAAAGCAGATTTTTAGTCAACCTAGGGACATATAAGACATCTAATAGTCTACAGTTGCATGAACCAAGAGGTAGATAAATGTTCCCAATCCCCTGAACTATATATGAAGAATCATCACCCAACGAAACATGGTTTTTTGAAGGCATGTCCCTCATTGAAGTAAACCAGTATCTGTGGTCGTTCATGTGTCGAGTAGCTCCCAAATCAACATACCAGACATCACTAGATGACGTGGAGGGTTCACTTGATCGAGCATTATACAAGAAGTCTCCATTAACTAAATTTTATTCTTGCTCAACGCTATTTTCTTACTTATGGGGTCTTCTTTTCTAGTTCCCCTTTTTCTACCCTTGATTATAGTAGAATTTCCCTTTTGAGATTATCGTTGTGGAGGTCCAAAGTTTCTTGATGAACCTTTCTTGTAAGTATTATACTAAAAATCTTTCAATTCATGTCCTCTTTTACATATTGGACACTTCTTCTTCCGTTGATTGTCCCCTTGATGTTGATACTGATTTTGGGACTTTTGATAGGATTTAGGTTTTCCTTTACCTTTTCCTTTCCATTTTTGATGTGAAGAAAGTTCCTGATCCTCTTCATCATCCTTATTATGCATGGCTTCCTCTTGTTGCAGAAGGTTTACCAACTTGTCAAAACTAATTGTCGTATCTGACAAGTTTAGTGTTGTTACAAAAATACGGCAAGAAGAAGGGAGTGCTCTCAGAACAATGGGAATGAGAGCATCATCTGTGACCACTTCTCCTAGGGCTAGAAGTGAAGCCCTCAAATCTACAACTCTTCTTAAGAATGCTTCAATTTTTTCATTCGGATTGAAATTTAGTGTGTGTAACTGACTCTGCAAATTTAGTATGACATTCTTATTTTTGGCCTCATATACTGTGCTCAACTTATCCCACGATTATTTGGCTATTTTGACATCTCGAATGTGGGGTTGCACATCAACTGACACTCCAAACAAGATGATGAGTTTGGCCTTCTGATATGCTTTATCAAAATTTCCATGTTGTGTTGTATCAATAGTTGATCTGGTCAGAGTACCATTCACAACAGGATAGATCTCTTCAAACTCAAGATGTGTCTTGATTTTTGTCTTCTAGGCATCATAGTTGTTTCCTTTGAGTAATGAGTCTGCAAGAAATAATTTGGGGGCATTGGTGCCCATTTTGTAGAAATCACTGATAGGGTTAGGCTCTTATCACTCTAGGTATAAGGTCTCCCAATCTATATACCGTCAGTCTGATATACCGAACCTTTCTATATACGGGCCCTTCCGATATATCCGAAAGTACGTGGAAGAATATCACCCTTTCTATAAACCCGATGGTACGTGAAAGAGGCATTAAAGTACATGAAATAATTCTATACATGGTACCAAGACATTACTGAAATGGGTTTGTACGATTATTGACACCAGATCAAAGAAATATCCTCATACACATGCTTAACTTTTCTATATACTATGATGATTTCTCAGTCCGGATTTATGTCGTGTAATCATTCACAAACAGATGGGATAGCTCATAGTGTGTACATTGTGACCTTATCAATCCCCATCAATTTAAAGGGTTGATGCCCAGACGACGTTGTTACAGCTATATTAGACGTTAAGTACAGTAGTAGTCATGATGGATTTGCCCATAAGTGCTTCCCATAGGCACTATATATACCGAACACTGTGAATGAGATCTAGGATCTCGTGAGCGTTTTTGAACCAAATTAAATTATTTTTTAGTACAATATTCTGCCAGTTTATGAGAAGTTACAAATTTTGTGGTTGGCTATAGAAACCTAAAAATTAGTGCAATATACTGAAGTATACAAATTACATTCAAAAATTTGGAAAAATTGAATGGCAGACATTTTTTTTTGTTTTGTGGGTCCTGGTGGCCTCCGAAGCCCAAAATGACCCTCTATGCCAAAAATTGCAAAAACAAGTTGAAAATACAATTTTTTGGTGTAGGCCCTTTAGCAAATGTTTATTGGAATGAAAAAATAGGCCTAATACAAGATTTATTTTGGCCCTAAAATAGGGGTTTTCTCACTAAAGGTTTACGGGTGGTTTTAGTTATAACTAAGCAGATTAGAGGCAGTTCTTACTGCTAAGTTCCCCTCCAAATTTGGCGGTTTCACAAAATCACCACTAAATTTCAAAATTAAAAATTTTGTATTGGGGGTGGGGGTTTAACCCCAAACCTCCCTTCCCCAATTCATTTCCTCTAACTACTTTGGCTCTATGAGCACTTATGCTAAAATCCAAAGCATATATATTTAAAGAAGATGAAAAATAACTCACCTCTTTAAAATAGTGACGTGGCAGAATGATGAGGTGATAGTCTATGTGGAGGATCCACTCCACATGGCCTACATGTTTGGAGGAGGGAAATTAGGGAAACCTTATGCTCAAAAAATGGATATGAAGTCATTTTTTATCTCCTCTGCCATTTTGATTTTTTATTCCTCCGCTTTGTTTTGTTGTATGGTCACCATTTTGTTTTGCAGGGTTGCTGATATGGTTTGCTTGCTACAGGTTGTCCAGGGGTTGACATGTGGAGGGAGGAGGATGCCCAGATAGGAGCTCGAACAATAGAGTGGGAGGTAGGGGACATGACCTGTCCAATCAACTGAAACACCCTTGTATTTTTAGTACTACCGCTGTCTTATATTGAGCTCTGTTGGATTCGTTTATTTCCACCGTTGTAGATTAAATCTCTCACCTTTTTTATAATGTGGTTGTAGGTCATAGAATGTGTAGGAGGGATGGCTCAGCCATTAAAAAGTGATCTCATGAATTGTGTTGATAGCTGGATGAATGCAGGTGTAGGGTGGAAAACTCTAACTCACTAGTCAAGATAACACTAGCAACCACGTTTGCAATCAGATCAACCGAATGTAACTCGGTCTCCTTTACAATCAGCTTGAATGCACAATGAAATAGCTTGGCTTTGTATAGTGGATTCAACTCGGTAACTCCACATGCAGGAACTTTTCTTTCAAATAACTAGTTCGTCCTTTGAAAACACTACTCATCTTTTTCCCATGGCTCGACTTTGGATGGTTCAAAGCAGGGTCTTTAATACACTCAAAAAAATAATGTGACTTAGCCTATAATGAAAAATAGCTTGAATAGATCGGTGGGAGCTTGATCCTTTAGAAGAAAAATAGATTCCTCCAAATTTGATAGTACAGATAATATTATCTGTAACTAGATAATTTAGAGGTAAAACTCCTGATGGGGAAAAGTTGAATTTTTTTTTTTTAAATTGTGTGAGTGTCAGGAAACAATTTTTCCTAGTGTAGAGGGCACCAAGGCAAAAATAATTTTCTTTATATTTACCTGGAAATCACATAGGAGTTTGTGGGACTGCAGGGAGATGTGGGAAGCTGTTGGAGGCAACAATGGCTCTTTGATGATGCAGATGTATTTTCAATGATTTTTCTTCCTTTACAACCTCTCTCCAACCTTTCCAAGAGCTTCAACCTACTATGGTACCAAATGTATTTTCACAAATAGGGACCGAAGCCTGTATATTTTATTAATGTGAAATTAATAAACATTACAATGGAGTGCTGTAATTCTTATAGGAATTATAATATCATATACAAATAGATAAATGGGTTGCACAGTTACAACCAAGAATCAAATACACATAATAATATTGCTAAAATAATATAACAAATCCCGTAGTGTTTTGAATAAAGGAAATTAGATGGTTATGATGAAATATAACCATATAACTTTAAATAAATAAAATAATTAATATGTAATGCATAATTAATAAAGGTAATAATATTTTACCCTAACAACTGATAGTCATCCCGAATTTGGCACCTCCTGTTGACCTTTACTCTATTACATGAATTCCTTCCTTTACGTAGAGATACATCTAAGTTTTCTCAATGTTGATGATGATGATTGTCTTTAACTTTTTTGAACAACCCTTCAACCTCTACGTAGAGCTAAGATCATACCCAACCTCATCAACGAGCTAAAAAATGGTATGAATCTCCTCCGCAGCCTCCAAGTAATCTTACTTGGTGATACACCCAACGTCAAAGAATCAAATCTTCGTCAGATAATTCATGAGGAATTATAATGGAACATTTCTTACCAATTTTTGCAAGGAACACTAGGCATGTTGAACTTATTGCGAAGTGTTCACTTGCTTTATGGCTAGAGTCTGGTGTCATCTCCTCTACATGATCATGTTTGCTGCAAAGCCTGATAGATTGTTCCTGTACAATTTCTTACAAGAAATATTTTGATACTCTACAACATTATGGTGTTAGTACACAATTTTTTCCCTTTCTACAGGGTCGTACAATTACAAGTATCTCATATTACAAACGATTCCTAAAATGGGTTTTTTTAATTAATTTATATCAAAATAAGAGCATGGGTATATTTTACTTTTATTAAACCCAATAAAATTCTCAAAAGATACAATTAGAGTAGATAAATATTTTTATTACTAATTATATTCTATATTATTACCCGAGTCTAGTGTGGATCTGGTTGCTTCATTGGTGGCTCTACTGATCCTGTACGTCATTTGGGACAGGATGGTCCCCTGGAGAGTATGCGTTAGATGATTCACTAATGTATCCATTTCCGGGCCTTGTAACCTGACCATTGTTGAAATCCATAATCAACCTTTGATTTAATTGGAGTTTAAGGCCTTATCCCACATTCACAATGAATGCCTGGTGAGCTGTGATCCCTAAGACCATCTCATCCACCTCCACTGGAATGATTCTAAGATTCACAGTGTTTGAAAAAATTCTCCCAATAATATATTGTAGGGTGTAAAATATGGTTACAATCCCCTGGAAACAACCCTATCGAGTGCCATATATCTTGACACGTAGAAGAGGATTGGTAGGTATGCATGTAAGCCTGAAAATCAACACGTGATTTTAGTATCACTTGACTTTTCGAGGTCATGTCGAGATAGATGGAATGTGTAAAATTGAGGTTATTTTTATGGAAAACTAAAGGATAATCAGGGACTAAGAACCAGTAGTGTGAGTTCTTACGAGCTGAGTTGGCAAAGGGGAAATTAGAGGCGATGTACATGTAGCATAAGTTCCCTATTGTTTGATCATTTAGTTTGATTTGAATACTAAACTACGTTGAAAGGTTTGTTTTAAATAATTAAGAAAAAAAATCTAGCTTAAATAAAAGGAAAGTGTGTTTTAATGTTTTAATTAGCTAAATTCATTCCCGATTAATTAACCAAAACAAAATGAACAATCTAATCTATTTTTCTAAAAGGAAGTAAAATGAATGAAATTAAATAAATGAAACTAACATCTACCTTTCATCAATTAATTAAAATAGATATTATCTATAGACACAGACAAAGAAATAATTTAAATGAAACAATCTACCTCTAATAACAAAAAAATAAAAAGAGAATAGGCATATGTAGCTGTTATCACATAGATCGTTCACCCGTTAAATTGGCGAATGATCATGTGCAACGTTGGAACATCCCCAAGGTGTGGGACCTTGTTGCCTTAGGATGAACCTCTAGAGAATGCCAAATTCCTTTGGAACTTGGGGCACCTTATTTAAGATCGATGTGCAAGGCTAATAACACTTAAAAATTACTGTAATCTACTCAATTCATGGGGTTCAAAGTTAGAAATAAAAATAAATGAAAATACAATGATACACCAAGAGAGTATAATTAGATAATTTCCTGATCTTCACACCAGAAAGGGTTAACTTAGAAAGGATAAAGCAACCATCACAATATAATTCACCTTATGCTATTTATACAGCGAAAATAATGACCACATACAAAATATCATGTATTTCCTTGTAAGACCCCAAACATACCTAACAGATAGATCAAATATGTTCGAATACAAAATCAACAAATCATGACAATATATAATATGCACATGACATACATCAATTTCTCTTTATGGAAGTTAATGATAATGTAACTTTATAAAAGAAGGAATATAATTTTTCTACAAATGATATGCAAGATAACCACATCGTTCTCCCACAGATTAAAATAAGATACTCTAAAATAAAGGTGAATTGATAAATTACACTAAGGAATTACACATTCACAAAACATACATTGATCAACTATTAACACAATGAATCAGACATTTCACAAAAAAATATTGTTCTGAATAGAGTTGAAAGGATCCAAATTATTCAAATAACTCTTCCAAGATTGAAGAGTAACTTCCTCCAATGATCTATATCTAAACCTTATGAACTTAACTATTTATAAGTTTTTTAGGTTGAGCCATTAAAACAGAACCTTAACTAACAAGTTACTAAAAATAGAATGTAATTAAGTTCCAGGGAACAGGGTCCCATAAAAATAAAAAATTAGTTGCAAGGGTTTGACTCAGTCAACCTTACAACTTGACCTAATCCAGAGCTTGGAACTATCCACTCATGGCCACCCAACTTAGCTTGGTTCTACAACATGCTTTCCTTCCTTGATTTTCTCCTTCTCTCTCTCTCCCATACACCCATCTGATGCTTGTAATAAATGAAACATTTAATGATTCCTTGTACTTCCTATTCTTTTGGTCCACATGCATAATGATTTACCAGTTATGCTATTTAAATTTCTATTTGCAGTTTAATTGGTATCCTTTTGAGTTTACTCACCACTTTCCTCCATCGACTTATGAAGTTAAGAAATGAGACCAACTTGTCAATTGAATCACTAATGAAATTCCTAGTTATCTCATCATATTTCTTTAACAAATCCTTGAAACTTGAATTGATTTGATCCAATGGAAGGGCATAAATATTTTCATTGAAAAGTTTACAGTTAACTTTACCAAAATCCTCCGAGATATCATTTAGAGCATCCATTATTTCCACACGTTTGTCATATAGTTTCTTGATAAAATCTTGTAACACCTGGGATCTAAATTTTATAGCCTTCTGAAACTCAAACAACTTGGAAACATAATCAATTACTTCTTCTTGAATAATTATATCTGGATCTTCATCTCTGATCTCACCCCATGTGGTCAAATTGAGATTCAAATTATTGATATCTTAAGAAAAGACTTCATCCATCCTATGGATGGAGGATCTTTCGGTCTGTAAATCATTCTATAACTCAATAAATTATTTAATCAATGGATTATTTTCCTGAAGCATGCATTCCATCCATCCATTCACTGATCTTCCCTTTTGACCTATCTTCTCAATATCATGATATGAAATATCATCTAGAGCAGAAGAAATTGTCATAGAAGTAGTAGTTGAAGGATCGGTGGTTGGAGTGGGCTGTGTTACTTTTCTCAGCAAAGAAGTGAGTTGTTCAACCTTCACTTTCATTTCATCCTTGGAATATATATCCTTATCATACTTCTCCAAAAAATTCCCAAGAGCCATTTGTACATCCTATTTGGCACCTTTGTGTGTCACCTTATGATCTGAAAATGTGTGCTGTATTTTTTTCACTTTTAAAAGTTTCCAAAGATCGTGATTTTCTTAACCAATTTTAAGTATTCTTAACTCCACAAATTGATTAAATTCTGATTATTATGCATCCATATAAGTGTGGAAAACTTGTGTAGCAAATAAATAATCAGAACTGAAAACATTCAGATAACAAACAAGATTGTTTACGGGGTTCGGAAATTCCTACGTCCCCGGGTTCAGATTGAACCGATCCATTAATAATATTGAAATGTAAGTAAAATAACTCTTAAAAAAAACCAATAATGAATCAAAACCTGAAAATGAGCTGATCAATGTCCCAAGAACTCTGAAAAATAGCAGAAACTTTCCCAAGAACGATTTGTGGCTCCTACAGTGTTTTAACAATGTATCTCCCTGCAACGGTGTTAGAAAAACACCTAAAAATGGAGATTTAAAAACATTATATGAAAAAAAATTATATATCTGATAACATCTCTGAATTATGAACACTTTTCATGTTTACACCAAGTCACAATTCGAACCAGAAGTGCATTGAAATTCGTGTTTTCCAACTAGCTGTCTTGTAGATACCTGTTAAAATATGCATTCAAAGCTTCCAAAAAAAGGTTAGAACTCAACAAAAAATATCAAATCTTAAATCTTTGGAATCTTCTCATAATTTCCTTCATTTCATATATTTACTTTGAGTGCCCAATCTGAGTGAAAGGCCTTCAAAAATGGCGTTTTCTGAAACTGCCCCCTTCTCGCTTTTTACACAGACCTGCCCCCAATGCTATTCAAATACAATAAAGCTCCTTTTATATTGTTTCTAAGCCTCCTAGCATACCGGATGGGCACTTATTTTTTTACATGACCCACTTGGGTTCCATTCTCCTCCCCATGCATTTGACTTATCTCTTAGGGAACAATATCCCACATTTGGCGCATTTTAAAGTGGAGGAGGTTTTAAAAAGGTAGGCGGTGCATTGTTTAAGTGGCTTAAGAGCCACCTTAGCTGTGGGAAGTGGCGCATTTGTTGGTTGTATTAGGATGGTGCATGGATATGTATGTATATGGTATTTTTAGGTGCCTTGAATAATGTTTATAGAGGTTAAACCAACTATAATGCGTGGAAAATGTAATATGGATTTGGATTAAATGCGTGGAATATGGAAAATGGACTTACCAAGTAAATATAATTTCGACCCACATAATGTGGTATGGAAATAATTAACTCAGTAAATAATATATATATTCCACTTGTCGTCTCCTGATAGGCAAATCGATTGAATTCGACGAGTGGTGGCAAGCCACGTGGTGGCTTGTGGACCCACCACGTTGGCGATAATACCATAGTCCACATGGTGATGGGGCTCCCCTCTATAATAAAAGTTGAGCCTCTTGTTCCCGTGCATCATTTTTATGCTCATCAAATACCAGTGATCGAAAACCAACAAACAACTCCCTTTTGCCTTTTCGCCATGTGTCGCAGTGCGATTGGTCCATTATTGACCAGTTGACTAGAGTTGACTTTCTCATTGACCGAACTTTGACCAGACATAACTAGAGCTCCCGATGTCTGTTTGTCATGTTCTTATAGTCGTTGGAAAGATCTCGAGATGATATTCTACACTGACACCATTTAGGGATGTTTAGGGAAAAAATTTTCAAAAATGATCCCCTGATCACACCTCCCCACTGAGAAAGGATTTTTGTCCACAAAAAGTTGTGTATCAACCCACAAAAACATGTTATCTCTTCCTGCATTGCAAAAACACATACAAGAACCCAAAATAATATTATAGGTTAAATAAATGAAAATAGTTGATTAGCTAGTCACATAACTGATCAGATAATAACACCCAATTAAGCTAGTGTTCAACTAAAACACTGCAACCATGTCAACTCTACGCACAACTGTGAACCATCATACCCCACTGTAATGCCATCACAATTAACTGACCAGATAATAACACCCATTCTATTACGGAAATATAGTGTTCAACTGTCACTTTGTGATACGACCGATTACCAAAAATTACAATTCCATAACACAGATCAGTATACAAGACATCTAAACTGCCCACAATTAGGCTAGTGCCCACTACCCATCTGAAACTGTAACAACTGCAAGTATTCACTATCATAATATAGTAGACTATCAATGCCAAAAAATATCTATAGTCAACAACTGAATCAATATGAATATGACAAAACACGGTATCGCCATCACAAATAATAAGTCAGATAATAACACCCATCTATAACGGAAGCTAGTGTTCAACTGACACTTTGTGATTATGTTGATTACAACTGAAAGTTTCAAATTTAGACATGCTACTGATGCATATCCCTACATACTGTTTTCAACAATGGAACTACTAACCAATATGAGAAAACAAAACATGAGTATGATGAACCTATCACTCAAATCTTCTCTTCAGTTGTTTCCATTCATTTTAAAAGCTTAAATATCAACTTAGGAACAAATCCTTATCAATCAACAGGAATCCCTAAAATATAGCTCTGAAAAACATTTTCCTTGCCTACTATCAACAATTTACTGTAGTGCAAATATAAAGTTGAGGAGTTTTTTTCCCAACCAATCACTTGGGTTTTTCTGTTTTGGTTGTTTTACCTTCTCAGTACCAAAATGAGTTTTAGTTAGGTTTAGCACTGTTGGTTTTACAATACTGTTCTTTTTAACAAATTTCCAATTTTGTTGTTTAGGAACAAACCAACAAACCTTAACATCATGACCATTCCTATTACAATGGGAACATAATTTAACTTCCCTATTTTTAGGAGTCTTACCCATTTTACCATTCTCAGAACTCTGTCTACGAGAATGATTCCCCTATTTAGGAGAGGTAACATTCTTGCCATTTCTTGCCTTTCCTTGGTGAAATTGGTCTTTAACACCTGCCTTATCATTCAAAAAAGGCATTAACTTCTTAATCAAATTTTTCCTCTTCCAACAATATGTAACAGAATGATTAGTACCTTCACAAAACGTGCAAGGGAAAGCATATTTTTGCCTACCAAAGCTATATTGTTCCAACTGAAAGAGTGTATTAGAAGTTTTAGGATTTTATTTTCCCTTAGTGATTTTTTTAGTGTAAGTGGAAGGAGGTGGAATCTGATTACCTCTTTTACCTATTTTCTTACATCTTTCATTGTTCCTCCTGATGGCGGAATCCTGCAATTCTAGTGGTGTAGATCCTTGGCTGTTGGAAGCTTGTCTTCCTTCAGCTACTTTGGAACTTTCTCCAATTTCCATTTTCCCACTAGAATAACCCAAACCTACAAACCGAGGCTGATCCTCTACATGTATTGGGTTAGCATCGCCTTGTCCATTTTTACCAAGGCCCGTTCCATTAAATCCCATCTTAACCATTAGCTTAGACCCAATTCCCTTAGTGTGTTTTTCAAACTGACCCAAAGGAATATCTGAAACTGAATGAGAGGAAGAATTAAAATTTGAACAACTTACAGTGCATTCTGTCATAGTACTTGCATTTGATTTAGAAGGAATTTCCTTCTTATGTTCACCTTGTTGCAGCTTTTCCAAGAGAGCATCCTTCGTCCGTATTTCATCCTGCAACTCTTTAACAAAGCCCATCAACTTCTTGCTCTCTTCAAGCATCTTATTGACATGCTCCTCTTTCTTGGTTATAGAGGATTGTGGCTCAGATTTTAACTGCACTATTTCCTCTTCCAAGGAATAAAAATTAGCTCTCAAGAAAGAGTTTTCTTCTTGGAGTTGGCAGTTTATGGCTTCAAGCTCATCCAGTTGCTCCTGTTTGGATGACTTGCCCATGATTCCTCGTTCCTGCAAACACAACATGTACTTCCAAAACTGCACACTGTGAAAGAAGATTAACAAGCCCCAAAATGTCTGCACACTGAAAAGTGAAATCAATACTGAAACTGAAGCCAAATTTTCAAACACAATTAGAAGCTAATCCAGAAATCTAACTGCTCTGATACCAAACTTGATCTAAAAATGTGTGCTATAATTTTTTCACTTTTAAAAGTTTCCAAAGATCGTGATTTTCTTAACCAATTTTAAGTATTCTTAACTCCACAAATTGATTAAATTCTGATTATTATGCATCCATAGAATTGCGGAAAACTTTTGTAGCAAATAAATAATCAGAACTGAAAACATTTAGATAACAAACAAGATTGTTTACGGGGTTCGGAAATTCCTACGTCCCCGGGTTCAGATTGAACCGATCCATTAATAATATTGAAATGTAAGTACAATAACTCTTAAAAAAAACTAATAATGAATCAAAACCTTCAAATGAGCTGATCAATGTCCCAAGAACTCTGAAAAAATAGCAGAAACTATCCCAAGAATGTTTCGTGGCTCCTACAGTGTTTTCACAATGTGATCTCCCTGCAACTGTGTTAGAAAAACACATACAAATGGAGATTTAAAAATATTCTATGAAAAAAATCATATATCTGAGAACATCTCTGAATTCTGAATACTTTTTATGTTTACACCAAGTCACAATTCGGATCAGAAGTGCATTGAAATTCATGTTTTCCAACTAGCTGTCTTGTAGATCTTTGTTCAAATATGCATTCAAAGCTTCAAAAAATAGGTTAAAACTCAAAAAAAAATATCAAATCTTACATCATTGGAATTGTCTCAGAATTTCCTTCATTTCATATTTTTACTCTGAGTGCCCAATCTGAGTGCAAGGCCTTCAAAAATGGCATTTTCTGAAACTACCCCCTTCTCGCTTTTTACACAGACCTGCCCCCAATGCTATTCAAATACAATAAAGCTCCTTTTATATTGTTTTTAAGCCTCCTAGCATACTGGCTGGGCGCTTATCTTTTTACACGGCCCACCCGAGTTCCATTCTCCTCCCCATGCAGTTGACTTATCTCTTAGGGAACAATATCCCACATTTGGCGTATTTTAAAGTGGAGGAGGTTTTAAAAAGGTAGGCGGTGCATTGTTTAAGTGGCTTAAGAGCCACCTTAGCTGTGGGAAGTGGCGCATTTGTTGGTTGTATTAGGATGGCACATGGATATGTATGTATATGGTATTTTTAGGCACCTTGAATAATGTTTATGGAGGTTAAACCAACTATAATGCGTGGAAAATGTAATATGGATTTGGATTAAATGCATGGAATATGGAAAATGGACTTACCAAGTAAATATAATTTCGACCCACGTAATGTGGTATGGAAATAATTAACTCAGTAAATAATATATATATTCCACTTGTCATCTCCCGATAGGCAAATCAATCGAATTCGACGAGTGGTGGCAAGCCACGTGGTGGCTTGTGGACCCACCACGTTGGCGATAATACCATAGTCCACACGGCGGCCAAGCTCCCCTCCGTAATAAAAGTTGAGCCTCTTGTTCCCGTGCATCATTTTTACGCTCGTCGAAGACCAATGATCGAAAACCAACAAACAACTCCCTTTTTCCTTTTCGCCACGTGTCGCAGTGCGATTGGTCCATTATTGACCAGTTGACTAGAGTTGACTTTCTCGTTGACCAAACTTTGACCGGACACAACTAGAGCTCCCGATGTCCATTTGTCGCATTCTTATAGTCGTTGGAAATATCTCGAGATGATATTCTACACTGGCACCATTTAGGAATGTTTAGGGAATTTGTTTTTCAAAAATGATCCCGTGATCACCTTACTTAGTGAAAATCTAGAAATTTGATAGACCATTACTGTGATAGTTTCTTTAGTTTTTCCTTCAATGGGAGTATCAATTTCCATGAATATCTCTCCTGATTGGTTTATAGATAAAATGGAGACAATATTTGTTCGTTTGGCTTGTCTCTTCAGAGTAGGTTACTACACACTCGCATCTATTATGTCTACCAAAAGCACCTTCTTCTCCTGTTTTGGAGTTTGGATATATAGCCATTCTGGTATAGCATATGCAGACAGAAGTGGCATAAATGATTCAGTACTTGGAGCACTAGTCAACAAAATATCACTAGTAAAATTAGTTTTAAATGAAGTGGAGGTGGTAATGATGGATGGGTAGATGTGAGAATAGCCTCAGGAGTGGATACAACAAGGCTAGAAGTTGAGATAGAAGGAAATGAAAGTTTCAGAGGGAGTGAATTGGAAATGGGAGACCCAATCATTTCTCCCACTTAGAAGACAAGAAGGGATAAAATACTTCGGCCATGGATGGGGATGGAAAAGAAGAAATGAGTGGAGTGGAATGTAATGATAGTGGAAGTGATAATGGTAAGGAAGGAGGGGGTGGAATATTTTGTGATACAACTGGAGAATCAATAACCTTGACAACTTCTAATATTGGTACTATAGGGGACACAACCTTGGAAGTAAGGGAATTGAAAAGAGAGGAACTTCCAACAATGAATGAAATCTTCATAGGAATTATATTGGTCCTTTGGGTAGACCTTTTCCCTTTTGTGGTTGTAGGAAGAATCATTGTTGGTTGGGCTTTTGTTCTTCTAGATTGATCTAACCCTTTGGGTGAAATTCTCAAGGTATCTAACCAATCATATGTTCTTTGTAAAATGGATCCCACCCTTTCCTTAATATTGAAACTTTCCTCTTGATACCAATTGATCCATGGGAATGGTTGATTGAAAACGTTGTTATCTTTATATACTGTATCCAATACTTATTCCTCATCCTCCATCTCCTTTGGAATCTCTGTGATACCAAACTATCTAACCTCATCCAAAGTTAGCCTTCCGTATTCTTATTTTTGGATAATGAACTCATCCTGACAATGAATCCAAATATCCTCTAGCTGAGGCAAGTGAGAACTAGATAAACCTATTTCACTAAAATTTCATCAGTAAAAATTGGTTCTGGGATGAAAAGTTCACAAAGTCACTTTAGAAATTTTTATATCCACATTATTTGCTTTATAAATATTGGCACAAGTATATCCATTGATTGAAATGGGAAACTGGAATCCCACCTTATGCCATTTGTTCTAGATTTTGTGATAATCCAACAATTTCCGAACCAACTCTAACAAAACCCATTTGTCAGTAGGTAACCTTGGTAACATGCTCGGGGCACCCACGAAACCCAAAATCCTGATGTATGTAAATGTTGGAAACTGAAGATAAATGGCTCCCCACTCTCATAATTCTTTGAAAGCCTAATTAGAAATCCTTCGATTATACAAATACTTGTCAAAATGATAAATAATAACAATGAAGAAGGTATCTTTGACTATGTGAAAATGTCTTCTTCCCTCGTCCATCGTGATTTGAGTATAAAAATTGAAAATATGTGATTGACTCCTAACACCTTTAGTATTTAACCCATTGAATTCCCCCATAGCAGCTACAACATAGAGCAAGAAATAAGTCATCTAATTTTTTTTGAAAGAAAAGACTTTACTCAATTGAAAATAGATAGAGCTGCTGATGTGCTCTCCCCATCATATGAGTTATTTTTTCTTCTTAATAGTGGAAATATATAGCAACATCAATTCTTGAAACTCTTTTGTAGTAGAAAGAGCCAAAACTCTATTAAAAAACACAATGAGATCATTTACTTCTTGGATGAAATTTGATCGAAACATAGTCTTAGGTAACTTGGTGACACTCTTAGCCAAGTAGCTCTTCATCATGATCCTCACACACAATTTGGTTTCCTTGTCCCAATGTTCAATTGCAGCTTCAGATGAAATTATGGTGTAGTCCTCAACATCAAGGAGTTTAAGCAAATCTTCAAAAAAATTAGAGTCCAATCGAATTATGGCCTTTCCATCACCATTCTTGTCAGGAGCTCTCAACGTTTCCCAGAAGTCTAGAAAATCTACCTACCCAAGATCGATATCCCCAATATTACCTAACTATGAAGAAAGACATGAGTGAGGAGCAATCCTAAAAATGTATATTTCATCTTTTCTTTTTCTTTTGACGAGGACGTTGACATTAAGTTCGGAATTCAGAATCCGAAAGGCCTTTTGGAAATTTCGTAACAAATATCTTGACAAAGAATACTTGAATACAATATTTGACATAGAAGCTTTGTACAGAAGCAAGACGGTGCTTGAATATTTTATTAATATCAAATTCAAGCATTACAGACAAATGAGAGAGCTGCAATATTTATAGATATTGGACAACTTCTATCTCATCCACAATATATGGAAACAAATCATCTAATCAGAGAAAATATGCAGAAATAGCATATTTACCCTAACTTCCCCTATTGCCCCTCATGGAAATCATCTAGGAAAAAAATATGTAAAAGATAGAACATGATCCCACAATCATTGGGATGATAACACTATCACTTAGTTAACTAACAACTAAGGACAAATAATACCTATTGACATAAGTTTAAAGTATTTAATTAAATACTTTAACTTATTACATTTATTCAAATATCAAATAATGATGAATTAATCTAAGTTTTATTCATAACATTCCCCCCTTTAATTCAACATGGTCTCAAGTGAACATGAGAGAAATTCTCTAAAACCCTCAAATTTACCTCGAGCAAGTGACTTTGTGAAGACATCTACACGTTGCATATCTGTTGGGCAATATTGGAGCTGGATGTTGTTGTTCTAAACATGTTCACAAATGAAATGTACCTACACCTCAATGTGTTTGGTGCGCTCATGAAAAAATGGATTTCGAACAAGTTTTACTACTCCTTCATTATCAACATGTAGGATAGTTGGATCTTTCTGTGGTATTCCCAATCCTTCAAGTATACATCGGAGCCATATTGCTTCACAGAAAGCTCCACCTGATGCACGATATTTTGATTCTATGGAGGATATTGAAACACAAGTCTACTTCTTACTCCCCCATGATATCAGTCTAGATCCCAAAAAAAATACAAATCCTGAAGTGGATTTCCTATCATCTATGTTTCCTGCATGATCTGAATCTGAATATCCTGTCAAGAAGAAGTTATTATTCTTCTTGTATTCTAGGCCATAGTTCATAGTTCCTCTGATGTACCTCAGTATCCACTTTGATGCTTTCCAGTGAGAAAACCTTGGTTTTTTCATGAACCATGAAAGATAGTTGATTGCATAGTTGATATCCGGCCTAGTGTAAGTCAAGTAGATGAGACTCCCGATCAACTGTCGATAGAGAGTTGCATTTACTTGTGGTGATGGATCTATTTGAGATAGTTTAAGTCTTGTCTCCTTAGGAGTGGAAAATGGCTTACAATCCATCATATTTAATTTCTCGAGTGTTGTCTTAGTGTATTTAAATTGTGACACAAAGATATTATTTTCTCTTTTCCAAACTTCAAGTCCAAGACAATAATGCAGAAGCCTGAGATCGGTCATGTTAAATGATCGTGTTAGATCTTTATTTGTTGAATCAATCATCCTAATTGATCATCCTGTGATGACTAGATGATTGACATATACTACAAAAATCACTATCTCCCCCCCTTGATTTTTTAGATAGAGATTAGGATCGTATAGACTCCTGTTGAATCCATGTTGAATGAGATGCTTGTCGATTTTTATGTACCATTCCCTGGGAGACTACTTTAGACCATATAGTGATTTTATTAGTTTACATACCTTTTCCTATTTACCTGGTATGACAAAAGCTTTTGGTTGAGTCATGTAAACTTCTTCTTGTAAATCACCATTAAGAAAGGAACTTTTCACATCCATTTGGTGTATTTTCCAACCAAATTGTGTAGCTAGAGCGAATATTAACCTGAAAGTTTTTATCTTAGCTATGGGATAAAAATTATCCTCATAATCAATGCCTTATTTTTGAGCATATCCCTTAACAACTAGTCTAGCCTTATGTCCATTTGCTTTGTACTTCATTTTGAAGATCCATCTGCATCCAATCAGATTTTTACCTGGTGGAAGATCTGTAAGTTTCCATGTATTATTTTTCATAAGTGACTTATATTCTGCATCCATAGCATCTTTCCAAGGTTTAGAGTGTAGGGCTTCTGAAACTAAGGATGGCTCAATAGTTTCAACAAATTTACTCATTAAGGCCAAATTGACCTCATTTCAAGCCATATTGCGAGTCCTCATTCCAGTGGTAGATGTGTCGGGGAAACTATCCAATTTTTCATCTCTAATCATACTTATATACCATTTAGACATACTTTTTGTGGTTCCTGTGGGAGGTTGAATTTCATTATCTTCCCCATCATCGTTGTCATCATTAAAGTGATTGCCATCCTCTGTTTTTACTATAGGGATTATTTTTTCATCATGTGAGTGTATGAAAGGAGCATCTTCTTCTTTCTTCTTAAAGAACTCAACATCCCGACTAGTGTATACCCTTCTTGTTCTTGGATTCATAAGTCTATAGCCAAGTGCTTCATCACTGTATCTCAAGAAGATAAGTTTTTCTGATTTCATATCAAGCTTAGTTCTTTATTTCTTAGGAATGTGCATACTTGCTTTACATCCAAAAACTCTAAGGTGTGAAATAGATGGCTTATGCCCTGACCATGCTTCATGTGGTGTTAATCCATCAAGAGCTGTAGTGGGAACTCTGTTTAGTAAATACACTATTGTTTTAGCTGCTTTGGCCCAATTTTTTTTTTATAAACCTACATCATTAATCATACATCGCACCATATCCATGATAATATGATTTCACCTTTCAACAACACCATTTTTTTGCAGTGTGTGAGGAGGAGCCATTTGATGACGAATGCCATGTGTTTTCAAAAAATCATTGAACTCATTGCTGGTGTATTCTCCCCCTCAATCTGAGTGGAGTGTTTTTATTTTCCTACCAGAATCTGTTTCAAAAAGGGCTTTAAACTTCTTGAAAGTTTCAAAAGCTTGGTATTTTGTAGAAATACAATATATCCACATTTTTCTTCAAAAATCATCAACAAAGAGCATGAAATATTGAAACTCAGAGTGGCTAGGTCTCATTGGTCCGCACAAATCGGTATGCACCAAGTCAAGTTTTTCCTTATCTCAAAATGTACTATGTTTGAATGGTGCTCTATTTTTTTTCCTTCCAAACAATGTTGGCATTTATCTACACCCTTTTTAGAGGTGGTAAACCCCTAACCATGTCATATCGACGAAGTGTGTCAAGATAGGCAAAAATCGCATGTCCAAGTATTTGATGTCATAGTTGAGCTGATGATGTATCCTTGGCTAAAAGTGCTTGATAATTTCATTGAACAAAATCCAACTAAAACATTCTTCCAACATTTGAAGCTTTTGCAACAATTTTTGAGCTTCGTGACTTATCTCAAATTAGGCACATCTTTTTACTGCCTTTACAATCAAATTCAATTTTGATATTGTGATCTAATAATTGACTCATGGATAACAAATTTTTTGTTAAACCAGGGGCATAAAGAACATCTGTAATTTTACAATTATGTTGCCCAAGTGGTAGTGAAATGGAACCAATGCCTTTAACACTATATGATGTATCATCACCCAAAGAGACATGATTTTTGGTGGGTGTTTTACTCATTGTGAAGAACCAATATTTCTTTCCTGTCATATGTCGAGTTGCACCCGAGTCGACATACCAAATTTCATTTGTAGAATTAGATACTTCATTTGAATGTGCAGAATAAAGGAAGTCGTCATCATCAAATTGATCTTCCTGTTCATCTACATTTCCTTGTTGAGTTGGTTTCTTCTTCCACTTTTGATAATTTTGTCCCTATTTACTCTGTTGTTGGCTTGATTTTGTTTGCTGGTAATTAGTATTTTTACCACTTGATGATCCTTGTTGGAGTGTGTTGTACCAACATTTTTTTAACTCATGTCCTTTCTGACCACAAATAAGACATTTTTGTTGGTCTTTTTGGCCTTGTTGAGAATTACCTTACTTCTGAGGCTGTTTACTAGACTTCACCTATTTTTTACCTTTTTGATTAGAAGCAAGTGCCTGCTCTTCAGTTTCAATAGTTGAGTGAATAGATTCTTCTTGTTGGAGCATATTCACTAACTCTTCAAAAGTTGTTGTTTGACTAGTTATGTTTAACGTGGTCACAAAAATCCTATAAGAAGGAGGAAGATCTCTCAATACTATGGGCACAAGTGATGTGTCAGTTACTTCTTCTTCCAAATCTTGAAGTGATGAACACAACGCTGCCAATCTTCTCAAAAACATTTCAACTTTCTCAGTTGGTTGCATTTTCAAGTTTAATATTTGACTTTGGAGATGAAGTATTGTGTTCTTATTTTTTGACTCATATACCATTTTCAACTTGTCCCAAGATTATTTTGTTGTTGTGGACTCACGAATATGAGGTTGTACCTCATATGAAACACTAAACAAGATTATTAACTTTGCTTTTTGATTTTCACGATCAAATGTAGCTTGTTGTGTAACATCTATTGCAGATCTTGTTAATGTACTAGAAACAACGGTCCATAGATTTTCAAAATTAAGTTGTGCAAAAATTTTTGTTTTCCATGTTGGATAATTATTAGAACGCAATAGTTGAGAATCTAACAAAAAGAACTTTGGTGCCATAATTGTGGCCATTGTGAAAAATGAATAAGGAAAGAAGAAGAATTGAACAATTTCCCCCCCTTAAAGCATACACACCCCCCTGCCCCCAAATTTTTTTTATTAAAAACTAGACCAAGACGTAGATCTCGCAAAAACACACACTTTCAAAAAAATGACACCTCAATCCAAGGTACCAGTTGAAATTTATGCCTTTTTTAAATTGTAATTTTAATATCTTTCCGGGACCCTTTCCAAAAATGGAAAATTTAATTTTTCCCTTCTAATTCTTTTCACTATGTCCAAAAAAAGGAAACTTTTTAAAAAATGATTTTTAAAAACTGAACGCAGCTAATGAATTACATGCATGTGTACTTCATTTTAGGGTACAAATGTAGTTCATCCACTCTGCATATGCGTTACAATAACCCTTGGCCACATTTTTATTTTATTGTTTCTCTTTGTACATAGGTATTTCTTTTGATTGGAGGAAACATATTCTTCCTTCTTCTCATGTAGCTCTTTTATTGCAGGTTGCAAATCTTCTCCCTGTTTAATTTGTAGTCTTTGTTTTGGATGCAGGCACGTTGCAGATCATTCAAATATGTGGTGTTTTACTCCTCTGGCAAATGCAGGTTCACAGAGAACCTTCCATGTTTGATTGGATCTCTTTTTTTTTAAATTCTCAAATAGAGAGAAGAGGAAGAAGAATAAAAAGTACAGAGAAGAAGAAGAACAAGTAATTTGGGGAGATCAAAAATCTTGGGTACCCACAAATCAAAAATATTGTGTATATACATATTTAAATGCTTCCAATTTAAAAAAAATCACGTACAAGTAATTTTTTTTTTTAAATACCAGAGAATGAAATAATGTCACCTTTTACAACAAATTATCATCCAAGTCTACAAAGGCATGTGATTTTTCTCCAGGTGTTCTTCAACTGCAAATCAACCGTGATTCAGGGTGTGGAGCCGAGTAGGGGATGTGAAATGGCTGGGGACATCTATGGCTCCTCCTAGCTCTGTAATTTCTCTAGATCTCCCTAAACTTCCCTAAAACTTCATACACTCCTATCTGGATAAGAATACTACTCTAATACCAAATCTTGAAAAAGAATACTTGAATACAATATTTGACACAGAATCTATGCACAGAAACAAGATGATGCTTGTATATTTTATTAATATCAAATTCAAGCATTAGAGACAAATGAGAGAGTTGCAATATTTATAGATATTGGACGGCTTCTATCTCATCCACAATATATGGAAACAAATCATCTAATCTAAAAAAATATGTAGAAATAGCATACTGCCCCTAACTGCCCCTATTACTCCTCATGGAAATCATCCGGGAACAAAATATGTAAAAGATAGAACATGATCCCACAAACATTGGGATGATAACACTATCACTTAGTTAACTAACAACTAAGGACAACTAATATCTATTGACATAAGTTTAAAGTATTTAATTAAACACTAAATTATTACATTTATTCAAATATAAAACAATGATGAATTAAGCTAAGGTTTATTCATAACAAAATACTGTAAAATATCTGAAATGCCGAAGTCTGAAATTCCAAACAAATTCTAGCTCCGAAGTGCAAACCCTAAAAAAACCCAAAACTAGTAGACCTTCAAAACTCTGAAAATCAAAACCCCAAACCTTTGAAATCCTTAGACCTCTGAAACTCCAAAAAGGGTAAACCTTCAAAACTCTGAAAATCAAAAACCTCCGAAATTGGAACCTCTGAAAGTCTGAAAAGTAGGAAGCTCCAAAAATCTAAAATTGATGTTTCCAAAAATTCAAAATGAAGATTTTGAAAAAGCAATATGCGAACTATGAAATTACCAAAGGGCATGAAATGAAAATCAAATAATTGTGGAGATCTGGACTGGATGCCTGCACATGTTGGATTTTGCAGTTGTGGGAATCACAAAAAATTCTTAAGGAAAACATGGTGGATGATGAGGGTTCCATTTTCAAAAAAGGAAGAACAAAAGAAAGTAAATAAGGAAGAAGACCTAAAATAATTATAAACCAAAAATAAATAACCCAAAAACAATTACCTTGAAAATGACGCCTCAAAAGTACAAAGAGTTCGGTAAAAATCAGAGTGTCAGAGAAAAAAGTCTGGTTGAAATGAAAGATAAAAATATGATTTTATATAGAAAAACCCAAAATTAATGCCTAGAAGCTGACACATGGGGGGTAGGCAAGAATTAAATTCCCATAATACCCCAAAGTCTGAAACTTTGAAAATGTGAAGTTCTAAAATTTTGGAACTTCGGAGTTTTGGACTTTGGAACTTAAGAGACGAAGTTATAAAAAAGATGACAGAAGAATCCGAAACCCTGAAAGTCTGAAGTTCTGAAATTTTGGAACTTCAGAGTTTCAGACTTCAGAACTTAAGAGACAAAGTTATAAAAAGATGATGGAAAACTCTGAAACCTGAAAGTCTGAAATTCTGAAATGTCGGAACTTCAAATTTTCGGACTTCAAAACTACGACAAGATATTTTTCAAAAGGAGCAACGTAGACTTTCAAAGTTTAGAACTTCAAAGTCAAAAAATTGAAAAATGTCAAAGGAGACTTCTGAATCCTGAAAATCTGAAACTTCAAATTTTTGGACTTTTGGGCTTTCAGAGTTTGGAACTTCGGGATAAATTTTTTTGATTTGGAAGTCTCCTCCTCACAAGAGAAAACCTCTGAAATCTAAAATTTGAAATTTTAGACTTCAGAGTTTTGGAGAACTTCAACACATTTTTAAAGAAACTAAAAAAAACACAAGATGTGGAAAGCACTTAGAGGAAAATTCAAAATGAACACTGTATAGGGGAGGAATAATCTCAAAAGAAAGCTTTGAGATGTATCCCATTCATATGAATGGGAATTTCTTCTCTATTGAGCCTAGATAGATGAAAAAAATCACCTCTTTGTAACTCGTGATGATGTCTGGCCCTCTCCAATGAACATCAAACATAGCATGTTTTCCTAATTTTTCTCTATCTTCATCCCATTTCAGAAGTAACTCTCCCTCTTGAAAATGCTTTTTGGATGCTTTCTTGCCAAAATATTTCTTATCCTGAGCCTGATGTTGCTCCAAATTCTTCATAGACCTATTCCATACTTCTTCCAATTCCATGAGTTCGGAAAACCTTACTGTCAAAGAATAATTATCCATAACCTCAAGATGATGAGCTAACTCCAAAGAAGGTAACTCTAAGGATATCGGAAGTTTTGCTTCTCTTCCATATACAAGTAGGAAAGGAGAATTATCGATGGCCCTTTTAGGTGTGATTCGATCTTCCCATAAGGTAGTTTTAATTTGTGTATGCCAAGTACTCATGTTAGTCTCCATTGTGTGTTTGAAAATCCTTATGAGGTTCTTATTGCTAGAATAAGCCAATCCGTTTCCTTGCGGATAGTAATTGTACAAAGTCTTGAGGTAGACCCCATTCTTAATAGCCCATTCACTCAGCTTCAGACCGATAAAATCCATTGCATTGTCTAAAATAACTATAAATGGAACACTGAACCTTGTCATTCTACCTTCTAAGAAATCAAGAACTTCCTTCTCATTGCTTTCTTTCAATGCTACTATCTCTATCCATCAAGTAAAGTAGTCCGTTGCAGTACGGACCCATTTATGTCCATCACTTGATGGATGATTAATAATTCTGATGAAATCCAACCCCCATTGAAAAAATGGTTGATCCACTTGAATTACATGTAGTGGAAGATCTGTGAACCTCTACTTTCCCATGAAAAGGGCACATTCCTTGCATTTTCTTAGCCAAAGATGAGCATATTTGAACAAATATGGCCAATAATAACCAACTCACATGATCTTGGTAGTGGTTGTTCATGCAGAATAATGACCTCCTGACAGGCCATTGTGAACATATTCTAGTATCATGCTTACTTGTTATGGTTTCACACACCAAAGAAGAAAACCATTCAAATCTCTTCGAAAAAGAATGTTATCTACCAAAACATATGGATTTGACTGAAAGCAGAACATTTGTCTTTGAATTTTATTCATATCCACAAAGTATGCTCATGAGAAAAGGAAATTCTCCATTCTGGATAACCATTTAACCTGAGGATCATCTTCATCAGTGTTTAAGAGCATAACATCCTCTTCACCCTTTGATTCCATGTCTGCAGCAAGTTGCTGACACAACCCCTTACCTCTGACAAGTTTGGTGACTTTGATATGTACTTCATATTCCATCACCTTCGTAATACATTCGGCACGATTCTCATTCATCTCTTTGTTAAACAAAAAGTCATTGACACCTAAATGAGATACCATCAAATGAATTTTGTTGTTGGACAACATGTGCTTGAATTTCTTCAGAGCTCGAATAACTGCAAAGAATTATTTTTTAACAAATGAATATTTGAGCTCATAGTCTTTGAGATACTGACTGAAAAAAGCAATTGGTTTTTCCATCAAATCATCATTCTGCTGAGTAAGGATACCTGAAATGCTCTCTTGACTTGTAAAAACATAGAGGATAAAATATTTATCAAACCTGGGGTTCACCAGTGTTGGACCTTGAGAGATAGTTGTTTTCATGGCTTTGAAACTCTCTTTCCCTTCCTTTGTCCATGAGAAAGGAATATTTTTCTTTAGCATAGCTGTCAGTGGTTTATCAAATTCTACAAATTGAGGGATGAATATTCACATGAAATTTATGGTGCCAAGAAAAATTTGGAGTCCATTTTTGTGACTTGGGAGGGAGAGGGAAAAAATTGATCGAATTTTTGCTAGGTCAATTGATAGTGCTTCCACTGAAACAACATGCCCCAACAAATTTCCCTCGTGCACTGCAAAAATACATTTCTTAGGGTTGAGTGAAACCCCGAATTCGTTGCACCTCTAGAAAACTTTTCTTAGATGTGTGATGTGGTCACCCACATGTTTAGAGTATAAAATTATATCATCTAGGTAAACCAAAATGATATCATTGATTATTCCCTTAAACGCCATGTCCATGGCTCTTTGAAAATTAGCCCCGACATTAGACAATCCTAATGGCATTTTGTTATAAGCATACATGCCCCACTTGGTAGTGAAGGCTATTTTAAATTTACCAGATTCCTAAACAAGAATATGATTATAAGTTGAATACCCATCGAGAAATGAAAATATCTGTGCTCTTGTCAGTGTTTGAAGAATTTTCTCCATTGATGGAAGAGGATAATGATCTTTCAATGAGGCATGGTTCAGATCTCTAAAATCCACACATAACCAAATTTCTCCATTTTTATTCCATACAGGAACTAGGTTAGCCACCCAAGATGAATACTTAATAGGAAATATTAGACATGCCTATATGAGTTTGGTTTTCTCCTTTCTCATAGTGGCTCAATTTTGGGATGAATCGACCTCTTTTTCTAGTGAATCGGGTTGGCATGAGGGTCCAGGTCAATAGTATGTTGTGCTATCCCTATATCAAAACCACGTAGGTCCTTATAGCTCCATGTGAAATTTCATGATACTCTTGACATATTTTGATGAAATATTCATTTTCTTTAGAATTACATACTTTACCAATATTAAGAAATTTTTCACTGGCCAATTCAGCTTCCTCAAAATTGTCTTCTTTGACCACCATGTTCAAGTTTTGTTTTCTAGCTTGATCATTTGAATTGAAGATGGATTCTAGAGTAACTAATAATTTTGGTATATTTTTCCTTTCAATTAAATGATTTAATCACCATATGCTTCTTGCAACTTAGCTTGACATTTTATGGCAAACTCCACCTCTTCTTGTAGAAACATGATAATTTGTTGTTCACTATCAAACACTTGCCAGCTACTTACATTATCAAGGACTACAGGTCAAATCACTATTTTGATAGATTGTTTTCCTTATTTTGTGATATCAACTGATATGTCATATTATAAACCAATTGTAGCAAGCCTATCAACATATAGGTTTTTCTTTCTAGGAACACCATGGATCCTAAAAGCTTTGAAATATTTGATTAAATTCCAGAATCAGTTTTTGTATGATCTTACAAGATATTTTTGCACACACTACATGCCATCACTTGATGAACTACTAACTAATTATCTCCAAAAACATCCAAGGATTTAATACCCCTCTTTTGAGCAAGTTGAATTCCCTGCACAAGGGCCTTGTATTCTGTAACATTGTTAGTGCAACTAAACTACAATCAGAAAGATGAGAAGTATTTATTTCCTTATTGAGAAATTAGCATAACACCAGAACTAGATCAATTCTTACTCCTTGAGCCATCAAAGAACAATTTCCACAATCCTTAAAGATTGCTTTGTTTTTTGACAAGTTGTTGTATGGTTGTTCCTTCTTCATGAATACAATATGTGCCCAATCCCGTTTCTTCTAACAAAAACAAACCAACTTCTTCCTCTGCCAATGAATCAGCATAGTGATTGTCTTGATGATCTACACTTACATCATCTAGCACCATATCAGGAACTTCCTCTACAATATTAGTTGGTTCACGATCGACATCTTCTTCTTCAAGGTCACCAATGGCATAATTCCCATTTATGGGACTCACAGTGTAGGGCTCCACATGATTATGGAAAATTGGTTCTTCCCTTATAGTCACCTTCCTCCCATATCGAGTTCTGAGGATCATATGTGACTAATCCAATGATAGGTAACCACACATCTTGGTAGTGAGATTTAATGATAGGAAGATGAGGAAGAGAGGATGAAGATCTATAATTGATATGTCTTGTGTGAATGACACACTGGGGCACACATGTATGGTCAGTTGGATCCCTTTGGTGAATTCGATGGTTTGAACTACTGTACCATCTAACTGAACAAATCCCTTAGAGATTGGAGTATACTGTATTCCCAACATGTCTGCAATCTACTTGGGCATAACAGAACTACTAGCACTAGAATATATCATGTAATTATGCACCAAATGATCACCAATGATCAGGGAGATATAGAATGGCGGTGGTTTGTTGGCCTAAGGAATAATTTTCCCTTTTGGTTGCCACAATCTTGTTACAATTGGTACTTCATGACCCGATGATCCTTCAGTTGTACCAAAATTGTTCAAGCCTCTCACAACAAGTTTCTTTGAGAAGGAATTGAGAGTGTGTCCCACATAGTAATGCTTAGGTTGGTTTTCTTCATTTGTTCCATAATACTGAATGGAATTGATCCAAATTTGTTGACAATTCTTTGGTAATTAGATTACTCTTTTGGAAAATGCTTATTGGGTACCGTGACACCTGAAGAACCTTCTTTCCTTCCAGTTTGACTAGCAGGTGTTTCTAATGGTTTCTTTTCCGCATCCATATCGACTGCCACTTATGGATGATGTTGTGATGTGGATGCTTCATCAAATTTGAAAGGTTGAGATTCCATTGCTATATTATTAGAATGAGTATTTGCTACTATGAATGAAGCATTCGTATTCAAACCACAAAATACATTGTTTTCCAATTTAGCAACATGGTTTCATCAGAAGGATGCTCTTGGTATTTCTGCGAGGATGATCCTATTATTGACTCAGGAGGGGAAGATATATCTTGGACCATAAGGTCTTGGATCAAAACTCCATTTGGGAAAATATTTTTGTTATGAGACTGAGAATAAGGATAATACCACTCATAATCCTAGAATAGATTATTCTTGACAGGTACTATGGATCTGGATGAACTAGTAGCAAGAGGGTTCTAATATTTTAAAGGATTAACATTTGCAGCTTGACTAAAAACTTGGTTTTGTGACTGATTGCTTCCTTGAAAAGGAGGATGAATTGTTTGGTATTGGGATTGATACAGGAGAGCATATTGATACTGGTACCTTTTGATTGCTATGAGCTCATTCCTGAAAGTTTGCAACAGTGATTTGACCTCAACTAGATCATTTGAAGGAATAGATGCAATCACAACTGATTGATTGGGATTTTTTGGAACCAAGGAAATGATTGTTTGTTTCCCTATGATTTGAGTAAACAAAGGCATGAGAGGCATAGGCGCAATACTTCATGCTTGAATTAAAGAATTTTTGGACCTTATATTGATTTCATAGACATCAAGAACTATAGTTCCCCCCATGGATTGGATCATAACTACTATATCACTATTCAAGGCCCGTAAATAATATAAGAATGCATTACTTGGAGATGGCCTTACGAGTGTTGGGATTTTTTTCCAAGTCTTGTTGAAATGGAAATTAAAATCCCTCATATATTCTTAAGGGGATATTTTTATGGTCGTGAGTTGTTCCATAAGTGATACGTGATCACTTTTGTCTTCAAACTACTTGCAGAACTTCTCACCTAACTCATTCCAAGTAGTTATGGAACCAACGTTCAAACTTCAAAACCATTGAAGTGCTTTACCTTTAAAGGAATTAACAAGGAGTATAACTGCCACATTATCCTTCATAATACTATGTACTGCACAAATACTAGCTATATCTAAAATGTGCTCCAAATGGGTAGCATTGGTTTCCCTAGTATAAAATGGTAACATTTTTAGGGCAGGTACATGTATATCATCTCTTTGGGCTAATTGCAAGGGGATGCTAACATTGAAAGGAGGACAAGCATTGGTTGCCATGTTGAAAAAATGTCGATTTCTCCTTGGTGAAGGTAACCTTCCATCAGGAGGAGTTGAAAAACCTCTACGAGATGATGCTAAAATGTCTCTTTTCTTTATCCTTGGCAGAGACAAGGATAATTAAGTATGATGATACTTTCCTTAGAAGAATCTCTTTTCTAAATTCTTCGCATAATTTAACACACTAAGACTTGAAATCTAGATAAATGGAGTCTCCAGGTACTTTGATTCACACAAGTGGGATGAGAAGTACCAAATCTCCCACAGGTCTTGCCAAAAACTATTTCCACATGGATTGTGCACCCATTAAATCATTGAATGATCCCATGTGACGGTTGAACATCCCCAAGGTGTGGGACATTGTTTCCTTGGGATGAACCTCTGGAGAATTCTAACTTCCTTTATAACTTTGGGCACCTGATTTAAGATCAATATGAAAGGATAAGAACACTTAAAAATGACTCTAATTTACTCAATTCACAAGGTTCAGAGTTAGAAGTAACAATAAATGAAAATACAATGATACACCAAGAGAGTATAATTAGAAAATTTCTTGATCTTCACACCAGAAAGGGTTAACTTAAAAATGATAAAGAAACAATCACAATATAATTCACCTTATGCTATTTATACTGGGAAAATAATGACCCTATACAAAATATCATACATTTCCTTGTAAAACCCCAAACATATCTAACAAATAGATCAAATCTATTTGAATACAAAATCAACAAATCATGACAATATATAATATGCACATGTCATACATCCATTTCTCTTTATGGTAGTTAATGATAACGTAACTTTATAATAGAAGGAATATAAGATTTTTGCAACTGATATGCAAGATAACCACATCATTCTCCCACAGATTAAAATAAGATACTCTGAAATAAAGGTGAGTTAATAACTTACACTAAGGAATTGCACATTCACAAAGAATACATGGATCAACCATTAACATAATGAATCAAACATTTCATGGAAAAATATTGTTCTGAATATAGTTGAAAGGCTTCAAAGTATTCAAAGATCTTCCAAGATTTAAGAGTCACTTCCTCCACTGATCTATATCTAAACCTTATGCACTTAAATATTTATAATTTATTTAGGTTGAGCCATTACAACTGAAACTTAACTAATAAGTCACTAAAAATAGAATGTAATTAAGTTCCAGGGAACATGCTCCCATAAAAATAGCAAAATAGTTACAAGGGTTTGACTTAGTCAACCCTACAACTTGGACTAATCCAAAGCTTAGAACTATCCACTCATGGCCGCCCAGCTTAGCTTGGTTCTACAACATCCTTTCCTTCCTTGATTTTCTCTTGCTCTCTCTCCTATACAATCATTATATGCTTGTAATCAATGAAACATTTAATGATTCCTTGTACTTCCTCTTCTTCTGGTCTACATGTGTAATGACTCACCACATATACTATTTCAACTTCTCTTACCACTTTAACTGGTATCCTTTTGACTTTACTCACCACTTTCCTCCATCAACTTATGAATTTATGACATGAGACCAACCTTTCAATCGAATCACTACTGAAAGTCCTAGTTATCTCATCATCTTTATTTACCAAATCCTTGAAACTCGACTTGATTTGATCCAATGGAAGGGCATCAATATTTTCATTGAAAAATTTACAGTTAACTTTATCCAACTCCTCCAAGATATCATTTAGAACATCCATTATTTCCACACGTTTGTCATCCATTTTCTTGATCAAATCTTGTAACACCTGGGATCTAAATTTTATAGCCTTCTGAAACTCGAACAACTTGGAAACATCATCAATTACTTTTTTTTCACCATTTTCTTCACCTTTTCGAAATGAAAAAATAGATAAGGGTAAGGGCCAATGAGGAATACCTATTAAATGTTGGTCCATTGATGGTTATTGTGCATGTTCTGAATTCTTGATCCACAGCTGAATGTGAGAGCTTCCTTTTGGCTAGGAGGAACTACCTGTAATAGAAAACAAGACCACAAAAAGATAGTTAAATGATATATGATAGCGGACTTCCTAGCATATGCTATTTCTAGGAAGTGTGATACTTCCTAGATGACTATCAATCCACTATTTAAAACAAGTTAATGCAAGAAATAAAAAAATTCCTATTATAATTAATATGATTTAGGTATCTCATTCAAGTACAATAAGAAAATCCAATCACAACTGGCTAGGCTATAGTTAGATCTGAGAGGTGAGGTGTCTGTCAAGGTATTGCGATTGGTCAAAGCCTAATTT
Source organism: Taxus chinensis (assembly GCA_019776745.2). NCBI lineage: Eukaryota > Viridiplantae > Streptophyta > Pinopsida > Cupressales > Taxaceae > Taxus > Taxus chinensis. The sequence goes on from CM034146.1 coordinate 23,308,671, forward strand.
TGGGTTATTTAGGTTAACTGGTAGAGTGATTTTTGGGTCTATTCTTGGTCAAGGTGTAAAATAAAGAGACTGACATTCGCTAAATGTGATTGATGCCGATTTAGGTAGAACCGATGGCGGTTGTGGATAACCTACGTCGGTATGGCGAGGTAAAATAGATCAAATAGATCAAATTGGAGGGGTGATATGAGGTCAAATAAAGTTTGGGAGAGTGAATGGGGAGGTCCGTAGAGGTATTAGGTATGTTCAGAAGTATACAACAGGTGAGGATAGGTGATTTGGTGATATGGGTGAAGGGATATTTTAGTTCACATGCAAGTGGGTGATGAAGCAATAAGCATGCAAATAATAGATTAATAACAGGAGTAATAAATATTACTAATTGAAATAAAACCTACTGGTTAGAGCCATACTTACTGTGTTAAGGATTTGATGGCTGAGTGGTGGAGGTGGTTGATCGGAGAATACGTGTATGGTCTTGTAGCTGTGATTTCTCGGAGTGCTCTCATGAATGCAATGGCTCTATGATTATCCTGGTGATGGGTCTGGATGTCTAGATGCGTAAAAGGATGCTTGTTTTGCTTGCATGCATATCTGATATCCTTTCCTTTATCTCAGAATATGCCAACCCAAAAAAAAGGTTATTTGGGTGAATAAATGGTAACCAACAACGGTTTTGGGTTGACCGGCATCGGTTTAGGGGTGACCGACGTTTCTTAAGGTGGGATTCCCTAGGTTTACTCAAATGGGCAGATCTTTCTAATTTCTTAGGCCCAGTTAGTTTATTCTCATGGATTAGAATGGAAACTTCCCTTCTAATGAGTGGGAATGTGGTTAGAGAGATTTTAGGGATTTATTTTAGGGTTAGACCAAATTTTAGTTCATTAAGGTAAGTAATACTTAGTTATTGTTAGTTATGGAAACATGCCAAGAATAGATCTAGGGTGAGGTGGAAATTATCTTAATTAAAATAATTAAGTAATAAATATTGTGGGAATGGGTATTAATTTAATCAAGTTAATTAAATTAATATTAATGTGGGGTGGAGGGGGGCATGGTTAGATGAGTATGCTTGAGCTGGTTACTTAGCAAGGGACCAAGGGGAGTGTGATTCAATTTTGGTGTCTACATTTTGCCCCTTTTTGTTGTGTATCTTGTATTGGTAAGTGACGCTGACAAAGATAAGATGTGGTTGCCCCATGTGTGGGTGAAGGTGATCCCCCTCAAACTAGGAACTGATGTGGTAGAAGACAGAATCGATGCGTTTCACCTGATTCTTAGATCATTTCTTTGAAGTATTGATGAAACATATAGGGTAACAGGCGTAGGAGGAATACCTGTTCAAATGTTGGTTGATGGGTTGTTGTGCATGCGTATGACTTCCGAATCCACAGCTGATCGTGAGAGATTCCTTTTGGCTAGGAGGACCTACTTGTAATGCAAAACAAGACCACCAGAAGGAATTAAACAATATGGGCAGTGAACTGCCTAGTGTATGATAGATTCTGGGAAGTGTGATACTCCCTAGATGGCTTTCAGTGCACTATTTTAAAAAATTTAATGTTGTAAACAAAGTAAATCCTATTGTTATTTAAAATGATTTAGGTATCTCACTTAAAATACAATAAGAAATAGATCTAATCTAACAGGCTAAGCTAGAATAGAATCCAAAGGTCAAATGATTGGTTTTGGGTCTCTGCAGGTTTGATAGAGGTCTCAGGTAGATCACAGGTGAATGATGGTGAGATGAAATTAGGTGGGTAGGTCTCTGTTCTAGGCTGTGTGGGAAAATACAGAGACTGGTGTCGGTCAGGGGTGACCGACGGTGGTTAGGTGTAATCGGTGTCGGTTACTGTAAGATCTGAGAAATGTCACAAAATAAGCTTTTGGTCTCCTTTGTGCAATCACAAAGGACTTTGGTTCATCAAGATGATGTATTGGGTGACTAGAGTAGGATTTGGCGAGGTTTTAATGGGTATATGGAGGTGAAAATATTGGATAAGGTCAATAGGGGACAAGGTAAACAATGGATAATGATATGATGAAAATGAAATAAATCACGAAAGTATGATGTTATACTTACTTGGATTCTGGTCCTGAATGCCTATGTGTGAGGGATGGAGGTGCTGATGAGAGATTGAAGGCTGTAAGTGATCACCAATCTTAGGAAAGCTTCTGCATGGGCAGTATGTACACTCCTCTTTGCTTAGATAGATTAGATCATGGCTGGGATGGCTGTGTAGGAGAAGATGCTCAATCTCCTTACTTGCATGCGAGTTTTTGCTGGAATTCACTCTCTAAAGATGTGTTATCTCTCTGAGATGTGTTCTTTCTCATCAACCTTCTCCCAATGTTTTCCCACCTTGAGAATAAGGTAGTTTAGGGGTTAAAAGGGTAACCAACGGTGGTCTGGCTTAACCGGCGATGGTTAGGGGTAACTGACGTAGGTCAAGGTGGGATTTCCTAGGTTTACTAAACTAGGGAGATCCTCCTGATTTCCTTGGATCTCGTGTCTTTATCCCACAGGATTAAACTGGAAGCTTCTTGTGAGCATGTAGGAATGTGGTTAGAGGGAATGTAGGCATTTGATTTTTAGGGTTTGGGTAAGTCTTAGTTAGTTATGGAAACTTGCTAAGAATAGGTCTTAGGTTGAGTTGGCTTGGTGAGGTGTCTAAGTGAACTGTATGTGTGGATATTATTTAAATTAAGATATTTAAATAATAAATATAGTGAGGATAATGAATTAATTTAATTAAGTTAATATTAGTGGGGTGAAGGGGGTCATGGCTAGGTAAATGTAATAAAGGGTGCTTATTGGTCGAGGTACGAAAGGGAGTGTGACCTAATTTTAGTGTCTACATTTTGCCCCTTTTTGTTGTGTAGCTTGTATTGGTAAGCAGTGCTAACAAAAATAAGATGTGGGTGCCCCATGTGTGGGTGAAGGTGATACCCCTCAAACCAAGAACTAACGAGGCAGTAGGCTGAAGTGGTGAGTGGTTTGTTAAAAGGAAAATGTGAGGAAAAGGCAAGTTGGAATGAGGGAAAAGGGTGAAAGGTAAACTTGGGAAATCTAGGTAATGGGTCAGGGTCAAAGGTAACAACAGTCAAACACACACACACACACACACACACACACACACGTATAAACTGCAGCACACTACCGGGTTGAAGAGTAGGCAAACTCTACATCGTCTAAGGTCGATAGGTTTATCTAGACAAGGTTGAAGTGAATCCGGTATCCAAGGTATAGGATATGGTCAGGAAACACAATGTAGGTTAGGTGTAGGAATGTTTAGGTATGTTCCGGTACACCAAAGGTAGGGTTAGGATAAACAGTCATGGCAATAGGCTAGGTAAGGTCATTAGGTCAATCAACACAGGTAATAGTGCCACAAGGTATAACGAACACATGAGGTCAAAGGTCACTAGCGATGGTCTAGGTCCAAATATCTAGGTCATGGCATGGGTAAGGCCAAGGTATGGGTAAAATAACAAGTCCCCAAAGGAGGACAAGAGTAGGCAGGCAAGTGAGGAGGTCTGGAAAGGTAAGGTAAATAGGTTGGGTACAGGCGGGGTGGGGTAAAGGATCAAGGTAAACGGTGGGGTAAAAGGGAAAAGTAAGGGCAATGTGTAGGTGAAGTTGACCAATGGCGGTCATGTATAACCGACGTCGGTATAGGAAAATTGACGATAGTGAGGTAGGGCATGAGACCGATGCCGGTCAAGGGGAACCAACGTCGGTTAGGTTGGGATTGTTATAAAAACAAAAAATCTATGTTTGTATTATTCATTCGTTATTTGGAAGTGAAGAAACGACAAAAGAGAGAGAGAAAAGAGAAAAAAAAGTGTCTGGAGAATTTGGTGAGCTGACAGTTGTAAAGGTATAGAATAGCCTAAACATGTGCAACTGCCCATATTGCTGGTCAACTCTTGGTATAGTTGCACCAAGAATGCTGGTGCCCAGGAAAACTGGATGGCCATTCTGTAGGCCTAGATGGTGGAGGGAGAGGATGGAGGAGATGGAGATAGAGATGGTCAGGTGATAACCTTACTGGCCTAGGTGGTAGGTTTACAGGGCCAATTCCTCCACAACCTAGTATCGGTGAGATTGAGAGGCCTTATAGGCTCTACCATACAGTTCCATAGGGGCAGGAGGAGCAGCCAATGGATAGGCACATGGAGCTTGACACCGGTTCATAGGCCGGCGCAGGGCGTGGTGGGTGGCTACAATTAGAGCCATAGTCACCTAGCAGGAAGCAGGTTAACTACCATTACAGTGTAGAGAGGCCCTACAGGGGTAGGTAGAGACGTTGATTATCCAAATAGGATCACCACAGACACAGTAGAGGGGTCCTATAGGTCTAGAGTTACGAGTACAGATGGCCCTAGGCCCAGATGGTGAGGGATATTATGGAGGAGATGGAGCTCATGGATGGTCAGTGATAGACTTCCTATCCTCACGAAGCAGTTTACAGGGCAGTTGGCCAAACAGGCATCCAGATGAGAGGACGAGATCCCAGCACTCATAGTGTGGAGAGCACAGGAGGTCAGCGAGCTCCGAGGCCTGCATTAGGGAGAGGACACCAGCGCACAGTGACTAGTGCTACAAGTTGAGGTGTCAGCAGGGACATACAGGAGGTCGTATAGGGCCGTGACCTAGGTGACCACAGAGATGGATGCTTATATCTAAGCTCGACGAGATGCCCTGATATGCGGTCACCTGATATTATTAGGATGCTCATAGCTAGATAGATTTATTTTGATAGTATATGCCGGCCTGCATGCATCCAGTGAGAGGATAGATTGTATAGTTTGGAGAGCACATACCGGCCTGCGTGCCAAAGACAGTGAGGATGTATGAGTAATTTTGTATCTTTTGAGCATATACCGACTTGCATGCTGAAGAGATTTTGTATTTGATTCATTCATTCTTTTTTTATATATGAGATCGGCTTGCGTGCTGATGACATTTTATATTATATATATCGGTCTACGTGCCGACATTTTTGAGATGACATACATGATGAGGTAGACATGTATATATATATTGAGATACACATTTATTGATTTATATGATGAGATACATGGTATTTTGTGATTTGTTGATGTGAAATTTATGAGACATTGGTTTATGGCTTGTGTTAGATGAGTTATGGATTTGTTACTTTGATGTAGATTGAAATTAGGTGAGTTAGGCATGATGGAATTAGGTTGGTTTAGGCATGGATTGAGTCAGGTTATAGGCATGGTTGAGTTAGGTTATAGGCATGGTTGAGTCAGGTTGGGTTAGGCATGGTCGAGTTGAAAGTAGGTGTAGTTATGATTCATTATTTTGGCAATAAATGATACTATGGGTCATATGTGAAATGTCCTATAATCTATGCATAGTGATGATAGAGAGATGGTAGGTGTAATAAATGTATGTTGTGGTAAGCAACTTGTTATGTATGTGGCTTAATTTCCAATTTTGTTAGAAAAGGGGAACTAAGTGAAATGTGATGTAAATGGTGAGTTAGGCATGGTTGATGAATTTTTTTAGGGTAGAGAATGGCCAAGCTAACCTCTAAGGGCCCCATGCCCTCAGAGTGCTGCCTACATAGTCCCGGCGAAAAGGGACCTCAGGCCGATGTAGTTCTCCCATGAGCTAGGGAAGAATACAAAAATGAGTTGGTAGATTTTTGGGCATGTTGTGGGTTTAGGTTTAATAGGTGTGGGTAGATTATAGGTAAAATTATATAGGTGAAGGTGATTATGGCGAAAGGGGAGGATTACCCCAAAGGTAAGCATCGAGGACCAAGTCATGTATAAGGTAATCAAAACGTAAGAAAAGATGGTTAAAAGATAAGAGTGGGGGGGGGGGGGCAATAAAGCCACCTGATTGGGTATGATCATACCGAGTAGATCATACCTTGGAGGGGGTGATGAACATATGACCCTAAAGACATTGCACGATTGATTGTTCTACGGTGAAAGTAGTCACAGGATCACCAAATGTCTAAATTCCAAGATTTCCCTTGTGGAAATTGAGGCAATGAGAGTGGATATGGTAAGGAGGGTGAAAGGTAGTTAATTTTATATGTTTTGAGTGATAGGGCCTTTGGGTAAGGGGTCCTAGGTCACAGTGGGCAAGTCCATGACTAAAAAGTTTTTTTATTTTGATAGACTAATCGATGCAGGAAGTCTATATGGGATAAATAATATGGTACTCCTTGAGGTCTTCGTGAAGTTGATCGATGCGGGAAGCTTTGGTTTCTCTCGTTTTGTTTTGTTTTTTTTCATTTTTAAAAGCTTCACATAGTTGTCCTTCGAGGGAGTAGTCTATTTATAGCAGCAGTTTTGTCGAGAGGAAGATGTCCTTTTGAGGGAGTCATCTTTTTATTCATTAGAAGTTTGAATGAAGGAGTTTGGTCCCATGTGAGGTCTTTGAAATCATGAACAAGACCCAAGGTGGAAGATAGGACTCTTGTTCAAAAGGCAAGGTGGAACGACCATGGGATATCATTTAAAGGTAGACGAAAAGTATCCATGAGAATCATGCTATGTGTAGTGCCGTGGTACACAAATTCAAGATAAGATAACAAGTGATGGGTACTCACATGATTCTTGTTTAATCATTGGGGAGGTGCATGGAGTGGGTAGCACTCAAGGGATGAAGCTTGTACAGAGAGAATGGGTGAGTTAGGATGATGATTCAACAATAGAATGGTCGAAGATGCAATGCATTAATGGGCTCAGGTTCAGGTTTACCCTCAAGTGAGGATAAGCGATAGGCACCTGATCCATAGGTATGAGTTACGATGTATGGTCCAAGCCAATTATGAGTGAATTTTCCCCTGTTTACTTTTTTCTGTTTTAGTTACGTGTTGATTTTCTTTCAGGACAAGGTCACCAACTTGGAAGGTTCGTTCATGAACACGTTTGTCATAAGCATGTTTGATACGTTGTTGGTAAACTTAAAGGTGATCCAGAGCGTTAAGATGACATTCATCTAATAACTCTAGTTATGCTAAGCGGTCCTGACGAAAGTCATCATCAGTAAGCATTTCATGGAGAGAAATGTGGAGTGAGAGGATCTAGAATTCGAGAGGCAGAACAACCTCTATACCGTAGGCCAGAGAATATGGATGTGGCTGTAGTGGAAGTGCGAATAGTAGTGCCGTATGCCCACAGGGAAAAAGGAATGTGTGTATGCCAATCCTTCCCAGTATTGTCAACCACTTTCATGAGAATTTTTTTGAGGGTTTTTTTTAGTGGATTTGGCTTGGTCGTGTGTTTACAGGTAATAAGGTGATGAGAAACTAAGCTGAATGTTGAAGGTGTCGTAAAGTTTTTGCAATGTTTTGTTTTTGAATTGTTTTCCATTGTCATCGATGAGGCGATGAGGGACACTAAAGCGTTAAATGATGTGATGCTTAACGAAATCACATATTTTCTCAGATTTTGTGGAGATGAGTGGTATGGATTTCACCCATTTGGTGTAGTATTCGGGAGCAGTTAGGATCCATTGATGGTGTTGGAGAATAATGGGGATTGATTTCTCCTACAAGATCCAAACCCCATTGAGAGAAGGGCCAAAGATCACGAGACGACTTGTAAGGCATGAATTGGTTTTTGGTGAAGGTTGGAATTTTGTGGGAATTTTACACAACATTTTACATAGTCGTAACAATCATGGCTTAAAGGTCATCCAATAATATCCTAGGTGAAGAATACACTTAGCAACATAAATGCCACTAAAGTGACCTCCACATATGCCAACATGAACCTCTTTAACGGTATAAATAATATCAGAACTTGTGAGGCATCCTAAGAGAATACCATCAAAGCCACGCTTATAGAGGACTCCCCCCAGGATGACGTAATGAGAGACCTTTTTAAGGAAGGCACGTTGTCCATTACGGGTGAGATCAAAGGTAAGATGGAGAAAGAAAGGTTTTCGAAGTATTGTTTATACCAAAGGTCACTAGGGGTGTTAGTTCTGATCGAGTAAACATCGTGAGGTAAATAAGAAGGTGAATGGAGGTGTTTTACGATGACAAATATTTTAGAATCGGCAGGGGAAGTGGGTATTTGGGAAGCTAAGCAGGCCATAGTATCTACAGATTTGTTGGTTGAACATGGGATGGTTTGAAGGATGTAACGATCAAAGGTGGTCAAAATTATGTCGACATGTTTATACTTTTGAATTATCTCATTATGACATTAGGACATACCATTGACTTAGTTTACGACCAATTGTGAATCACCAAAAATGTTTTTTGATTTGGCATCTAGGGCATATACGACTTGGAGACCTAGTACGAGCACTTCGTACTTAGCAATATTGTTGGTGCATTCAAAATCTAGTTTGAAAGGCAAAGGCATGGGTTCACCATCTAGAGGAATGAGGATAATACTAGCCCCGCCCCCATGCCGACACTTGGAACCATCGAAGAAAAGTATCATTTGGTAATGGGGGTTCATCCAGGGAAAGGGTAGCAATTGACTCATCTAGAAAGTCAAAATTAGAGGTTTGATCCCCGAAAATAGGTGCATCGGCCAATTGTTCGGCGATAGATTGGCCCTTGATAGAATTTTGATGAATGAATTCTAGGTCAAGATCAGCTAAAAGCATAAGCCATCGCGTGGCACACTGATTTTGATAAGGTTTTGCGTACATGAAGTGTAAGGGATCAGTGTTGGTCACAACATAGGTTTTGTAGTTGAGTAGGTAATGGCGGAGTTTGGTGGTAGCGAAAACTAAGGCTAATAAAAGTATTTTTGGATGGTTGTATCGGGTTTCATAGTCCAAAAGAGTATGGCTTATGTAATAAACCGCCTACTCCCTGTGTTGTTCATCGTGATGAGTGAAAATGGCTCCCAAGGAATGATCTGTAGTGGATATGTATAGGTAAAAAGGTTGATCATCTTTGGGTGGAATTGTTACGGGTGGTTGGAGAAGGTATTGTTTTAGGGCCTCAAAAGCTTTGTGATAGTCATCATCCCATTTAAAGGAGACATCCTTCCTAAGCAGATGATGAAATGGTTGACACCGATCGAATAATTATGAAATGAAATGGTGAATTGACTATAATTTACCTTTTAGCCTACGAAGTTGATGAAGGTTAGTAGGTGGAGGCATTTCAAGGATGGCCTTGAATTTAGCAGGGTAAACTTCTATACCATGGAGGGAAACGATAAATCCCAGGAGCTTTCCTAAGAGAACCGTGAAGACGCACTTCTTAGGCTGAAGGCGGATGTAATATTTAATGAGGTGGTCAAATATGGTTTGGAGGATGGTGAGGTTCTCGGAGTGACATTTAGATTTGGCCAAGAGATCATCCATGTAATCTTCTAATATGTGATGCATGATATCATAGAAGATATAAGTCATAACACACTGATAGGTGGCACCAGCATTTTTAAGGCCAAAGGGCATGACTCGATAACAGAAGGTCCCCAAAGGGGTGATGAATGTGGTCTTGTGTTGATCTTCTGGGGAAAGAAAAATTTGGTTATAACCTAAGAATCCATCCATGAGTGATAGGATCTCATGACCAGCAGTGAGGTCAACCAGTTGATCAATACCGGGAAAGGGAAAATCATCTTTTGGGCAGGCTAGGTTGAGGTCACGGAAGTCTATGCAAATGCGAAGTCCCCCTGTTGCTTTAGTAACATGGAAAATTATATAAATCCAATGAGGATAATCAATGGGTAATATTAAGGACATGGAAAGAAGGCGTTGAAGTTCTTCTTTGATGAGAAGAGCAATGTGAGGGTCAATTTTCCTCAGTTTTTGTTTGATAGGTTTGGCATCGGGAAGGGTTACGATATTGTGGACCACTATGGTGGGGTCAATACCGGGCATATTTACGTAAGACCAAGAGAAAGCATGGTTATGATCTCAAAGGAAAGAATTCATGGCTTTCTGTTTAGCAACATATAAATATTGTCTTATCTTTAGGATGTACGGGTCATCCTGAGTATAAATGTTGATCTCAATAGTCGATTCATTCAACATGGTTTGCATCTCAAAGGGTAATGACTGATGAATATATGAGTCTTTTGCACCAAGGTAGGTGAGTATGGATTCATCATCCTGACATTGAACAACATTAATTATAGATGTGTCATCATCGATCATTTCAGGATATAGGGATGGAAGAGTGGAAGGGGCCTCACCTTTGCGTTGATAAGTCAAAGGCCCCAAGGAAATGGTGTTTATGAAAAAAAAGGTAGGAGGGATAGATACAGGATCCATCGACTTCATTGGTGAAGGTGGCAATGAAGGTGGAGTGGGTGAAGGTGGTGATGAAGATGAAGGTGAAGAAGGGCTAGTGTCCTCAATGAGTTCAATGTGGGCTTGTTTGGTAGGAGGTTCGGGGAAGCCGATACCACTATGGTCATTATGTTTGTGGGTGGTACATGGAATAATGGTATGGTGGCCTTGCTCGTAAAAGATGAAACCAAAACCCTTCCACACATAGCGGTGCAGGAAGGTGTGGGAGAAATGGTGATTGGTAAGTGATTGGAAGTCAGTAGAAAATGGTGGGTTTGTGATGGTGGTTTAGGTGTGTAAGTGGTAGTATCAAGTCCCCCATAGGTGAGACTAGTACAAAGATGAGGAGGACCATAAAGGAGATGCTTGTTTTGCGCAGAAATGCTTCCGTTCCTGGAATAGAGTTGCTTCTATCCCTTCATTCCTTTGAGAAACAGATAAGGGTTAGGGATAGGAGGAATACCTATTGAATGTTGAGAGGGTGTGTGCGTACCATAGAGAGAGATCTGATTGATTGTAAATAACTCATTTTTGTCTGGGAAGGACTACCTGCAAGTAAGAATACAATACCACTAGATTCTAATTAGACAATAAATGAGGGAACTGCCTTGGGCCCAGGAAATATTAGACTTCCTTTCGAAGGTGGTTAGTTCCCCTGCTAATATGAATTAACACAAATTCTAACAAGGAGGCTATTGCAAAATTACAATTTAATTACCTTGTTAAAACAATAGAGAAAAGGCTGGTCTTGGTTTTGAATCACAGTGACCGATGCCGGTCACTGTCACCGGTACCGGTTTCTGCTAACTGATATCGGTAGGGGTAGTGGTTTAGGGGATTTTAGTGAAGGTTGGCTATAAGGTGGCTATGGTGTTTATAAGGCTAGTAAATGATTGGGGATAGGTAATGGGGTGATGGAGAAGGCTCGGAGGGTATGGGAGCTACTCTTGGGGTAGTGTAGGGGTAGAGGAATGATAGTTAGATGGAGGGTGTTACCGGGTAGTAGATCTAGGAATAGACTTGTAATTACTGTGATTCAAAAATCCAAGAAATGTTATTAAAAGAACGTATAAGACACTACTTACTAGTTCCTGATGAAGATACAGGTTCAAGGACTGTGATGACGAAGGTAGGGTTCAGGTAGGATGATCTGACAATCCAATATGAGCTATCTTCTCTCCCAATGCTTAGATGAGTGTCACTGGGCTCTGGTTACTCAGTTGCAGTCTTGGGCTTGATGTCCTTCTCTGCAAACTCCTCTCTTTCCTTCACTTGTCTCTACTCGGCCAAGTGAATTCCCGATCTTTCAATGAATTTTGATTCGGATCAATGAAAATCCAACCCTTTGTTTTTGGTTGGGGGAGGTCATTTACAGGGAACCGATGGTGGTTACGTAACCGACGATGGTCGAGGAGGAACCGATGTCGGTTAAGTCAAAGTGGGCTATTTTTAGTAAAATAGCCAACTTTCCCTCCTTTTCTCCCGAGGGATTAGTTGTGGGCTTGGTCAAGTCATTATGAGGTTGGTTTTGGTGCGGGTGAGGAGTAATTAGTCATGGGTGTGGATGTAGACTAAGTTATAGGTCTTAATTAGGTTAATTTAGGGTTAGGACTAGGTCATGATGAGGTGGCAGGTTTGGAGATGTGGATTTATTAATTATAAGGTAATTAATAAATAATTGTGTAAGGTTTAGGTGATGAGGTTAGGTTGCGAAATGAAATGCGCGGAACGGGGGGTCGTAAGACACAAATTTGGTGTCTACATTAGCCCCTTATTGTCATGTAGCTTGTCTTGTAAAGCTACACTGACAATAATAAGAAGTGGTTACTCCTGTTAAGGGTATAGGTAATCCCCCTCAAATCTATTACAGATTGAGGTAGTGTGAAATCAGGGATAGGATTGATAAAGGGTAAATGGTGTTGAGATGATGGTAAGATGGTTGGGTAGGTCCAAGGAAGCAGACGCACGTTGAAATGCAGTAGTGCGACCAGGGTACATGATTTGAAGAGCAAACAAGCAATTCATAGGCAAAGGTCAATACTTTATCCAAACAAGGGTGATATAATCCTGGTATCCAAGGCATAGGAAGTAGCTCTAGGGGATATAACGGGTAAGGTACAGGAACATTTAGGCATGTTCGGCAGTACCAAATGGTTGGTTTGGTTGAGATAAACATCACGGTCTTGGTCTAGGCAAAGTTGGTCGACTGATCAAGTTAAGTACCCTAATTATGCTACAACACGAACAGGTGAGCTCAATTGAACAAAAAGCTACATGATGGGTGGATAAAATTGTAATGTGTTGGTTGTGGGCAAGGTATTTAATTGGTGTGGCCTTGGGTCAGGACGATTGATTAGTGAGGGCCATGGGTCGAGCCTGATTGGTTGGTTGCGGCCTTGGGTCGGGCCAAATGGTTGGTTGCGGCCTTGGGTTGGGCCAAATTGGTTGGGTGCGGCCTTGGGTCGGGCCAAATGGTTGGTTACGGCCTTAGGTCGGGCCAAATTGGTTGGGTGCAGCCTTGGGTCAAGCCAAATGGTTGGTTACAGCCTTGGGTCGGGCCAAATTGGTTGGGTGCGGCCTTGGGTCGGGCCAAATTGGTGGGGTGCGGCCTTAGGTCGGGCCAAATGGTTGGTTACAGCCTTGGGTCGGGCCAAATTTATGGGGTGCGGCCTTGGGTCAGGCCAAATGGTTGGTTACGGCCTTGGGTCGGGCCTGATTGATTGCGGCCTTGGGTCGGGCCAAATGGTTGGTTGCGGCCTTGGGTCGGGCCAAATGGTTGGTTGCGGCCTTGAATTGGGCCAATGAAGTCAAAAAAGACTATTTAGCAAAGGAGGGTATAGGCGATGTGGTGAGAAAGGGATATTGGTGAATAAGGTCAGAAATTGTGGTAAGATAGGGATTAAACCAATATCGGTTAGCTATGACCGGTATCGGTTAGATGACTGATACCGGTTGTTTAGGGCACAATATAACCGATATCAGTTATAGGTAAAAAACCTATAAAAAGAAAAAATACGGCTTGTCATTGTCACATTGTCAATTTGATAACCAATACTCCTTGTCTGGGTTGAAAATTGATTTTGTTGAGTTTGTACGCTGAGTTGGCAGTAGTTGAGTGGAGGAGTGAGTGATTGGTAGACCCCAGCGAGTAGGAGGCAGAATTTGATTGGTGGAGGACCCGGCTAAGGAGATTTGGAGCCATGGCACAGCCAGGAGGAGCAAGAGGTGCTGGACCAGCTGGACCACCGCCGCCTATCCCACCACGACGACGTGTAGTCGTACCGGTAGGCTCTAAACCTCTAATTATGTGAATTTAATGATTTTAAGTTTAGATTTGGGTTTTGGGTAGGAATCCAAAATTTTAATGAAATAATGAATAAATGGATGTAATTTGAAAAATGGAGTGGGTAGGTAGGTTAGTTAGGCTAAAATGGTAAGGTGGGTAGGTTTGTAGGTTTTTCCAGTGGGTAAAAGGGTAGAAAAAGGAAAAAATATGGTTTTGGGGGCCGCGTCAGGTTCGGCTCCGGACCTGGACAGTGACCGATGTCGGTCACTAGGCGACCGGCATCGGTCACCAATTTTTTAGGCAAAGTGGGTTGTTGGTAGACCAGTGTCAGTCGTATGTCGACCGGCGCTGGTGTATATCATGTGCTGTAGGGGACTGGTGCCGGTCAAGGGTGACCAGTACTGGTCATTACTTAGGTTTATTTTTGTTTTGTTTCATTGTTATTGGTGTTTTGTTTTTTTGGTTGTTGTTGGTGTTTGTGTTTTGTTGGTTGGTTGTTGTTTGGGGTGAAGAGGGAGGGGGTAGAGTTGATAGGGAAGGTGATTGGGATGGGGGGGAAATGGGGTGGTTGTGTTGTTGGTTCGGTTAGGATAGATTAGGTGTTGAGTATGAATTAGGAGGTGTTAAATTGGTAGGGGCATAGTTAGATGGCGAGAGTAGATCAGGGTGGTTGGTAGGGTGTGAGATAAGGAAAGGGGATATCGTAGATGTTTTAAGGTAAGATAGGTAGGTGTAGATGTGTGTTATAGAGTCGGGGTGTGGTTGGGTGGGTAAAAGGGGGTATAGAGGGTTAAAGTAGTTATTTTTGTAAATAGTAGGTCTAATGAAGTGGGTTGTTTTTGTAGGCACGTCAGCAGCTTACGATACGGGATCGGATGCCACCGCTATTGAGATGGATGCGGCCACACGTGTCCGCAGCGCAGTTGGCCATTATGCACGAGGTGGGACTCAGCAGAGTCCAGCGGTATAGGGCTGTGGATAGGGACCACAGCCTTATGGTTTCCCTCATCGAGAGATGGGATCCGGAAACCAAGTTTTCCATCTCCCTACTAGAGAGATGACTATTACCATGGAGGATGTGTATCACCTCCTGAAACTACCGATCGTAGGGGAGGTAGTATTCCAGGTAGATGCGGAGATGGCTATGGACAACATTCTTCAGGTATTTGGGGATGCAACTGTATTATTGACTTATCACAGCACGAGCATTACCTATGGGGACATGTGTCGTGCCCACAGACATGAGACACGGCTTTCCGTGTTAATGATGATAGGTATCACCTGCTTCGCCCTCATGGACTCAGAGGGAGGCCGCTTCCCACGGGCTTTGATGGGAGTGCTGCACGAGATGGTAGAGGAGCATACGTGTTATGCCTGGGCACCAATATATCTGGTGCAGCTATACAGAGAGATGTGGGGTTATCGCCGGATGAGGTGATTTGGGATTTGCTCCACATTTTTGTTACACTGCTGGGCATATGAGCACATCATATGTATACGACCAATAGGGCTGCCCCAGCAGCCAGGGCCACAAGTTATATACAGATATGGCTTTCAGAGGTGGTTGGGGATCGTGGGCCAGCCATGAGCGGTGCTCGCAAGACGGGACGTAGCCTACTACCGACATATGTTAGAGGGCTTGACTGCGCTAGACATTGTATGGAGGCCTTATAGAGGCCATCAACCCCGAGGAGGAGCCCAAGCACATATGCGCTAGATCCAGTATACTTTCTGGATAGCTGGACGCAGGCCAGGAGAGCATGAACGGATACCCTTAGAGAGGGTACGAAGACAGTTGGGGATGTGACAGGATGAGCCACCTCCCTTCCCACAGTACCGGAGGGATGATGTAGAGGCCCCACTGCCTGCACCGCAGCCCGTTAACCCAGATTGGGTAGCAGAGAGGCCAACACAGAGCACAGCCCGCACAGCCAGATTTGGCGGCGGTTATAGCGGAGAGGGACTGGCTCGTAGGATAGGTGCAGTTACTACAGGGGCAGCTTGCTGCTGCATAGGCACAGAACAGGGTATTACAGGAGCAGTTAGCCCAGGCACAGGTACAGGTACAGCCACAGGCACCACCACCAGCACCGGCACAGCCACAGGCACCACCACAGGCACTGGTCCCACCGCAGGCACAAGCACCGCCACAGGTACATGCACAGGGTGTACCGGCCGGACAGGGGCCACTATTATTAGGAGTCGGGGGACCATCCCCAGCAGCCATGGTGGCACGGGCCCGCTATATGGAGGCGAGAGCAGAGGCCCGGTATTATCAGGATGTCCTTGATGGTACCGGGGCTGACTATCAGCCATATGCGGCGCACAGAGCCGAGACCTCTCGGAGCCAGAGATCCCAGGGGGGTGCAGCCACAGCCGGTGGGTCGGTGACAGGGAGGAAGCAGGAGCCAGCACAGGGACCAACAGGGAGAGGAGCTGAGGGGGGTGGGGAGAGCTAAGACATCCCTGGAGCGGAGATGGGTGTTTTGTTTGTATATTGGATATAGGCACTGGTCTACGAACTAGTTATCTATATAGAGGCCTACGTGCCCACATATGATTCATTTATTCATTCTTGTTGTATATACCAGCCTGCGAGCCGAGTACAGGTTGTAGAGTTGATACCGGCCTGTGAGCCGAGTATATTTTTGACAATGATAGCGGCTTGCGTGCCGGATTTGTATTATTTTGAGATCAAAGAGGCCCCCATACAGGGCAAGTTGTATATTTTAAACATTGATATATATAGAGATGATGATTTTGATCCACATGGTGTGTATAAAATGTTTTATGTGTTTTGTCGATGGTTTTTGAAATTTAATGTGTATAGATGATGAGTTTGATCCAAATGGTGTATATATTGATGGGTTTGATGTATATATTAAAATGTCGTATGTATTTTGTTGATGGTTGTCTTATTGTAGATAGACGATATTGATGAAATTGTGATGAGATATTGATGTGATTTTGATGACAAATATTGATAATGGTGTAGTTATGCAGAAAAAAGAGGCGGGCGCCACAAAAATTTGCAAAAAATAAAGAAAAGGCCCAGGTTTTAGAAAAAGGAGGCATGTGACCGATATCAGTTAGCTAACCGACATCGGTATATTGTTGACCGATATCGGTTATGTAACCGATACCGATTATGCCAAAACGAGCTTTTCTAAAAATAGAAAATCTTGGGCAGTAACTTAAGTTCTTATTTTTGGAGTTCTTATTTTTAGAGTCATGTAACAAGT
This sequence comes from Taxus chinensis, assembly GCA_019776745.2. Lineage (NCBI taxonomy): Eukaryota > Viridiplantae > Streptophyta > Pinopsida > Cupressales > Taxaceae > Taxus > Taxus chinensis. The sequence continues at coordinate 23,325,457 of CM034146.1, forward strand.
TAAATACGTGAATGCGACGCTATTTGATGACTGATACAAGTAATTGCATGAAAGAATTGAGTGATAAGGAGGAAAGAGATAGGTAGAGTGAGTGTGGATTGAGATTAAGAAGTTAGAAAGGTAAATTATATTTGAAGAGGGTGGTGAACGTGGCTGAATGAGGAGAAGCATCTAGCAGGCAGGGATGAGAGGGAAGGCAAGTTCCACCCCAAGCTGCTACATCCCGAGAGGTAAACTGTTTGGTTGTAGTTTAATTCTTGCATGTTTTGATGAATAGGATGAGAGAAGGTAAGAGGGTAGAGATGAGAAAGAAAAGCTGATAAGCAAGGGTTTGGAATGGGGTGAGTGTTATGGGGTAGGTAAGCGGGGGTTTCGCATATGTTTGTAGGTATGGAGAGGAGTAAACGAGAAAAATAAATATCATAGGGGATGTTTTTAAGCAGGCTGTATATGTTTGACAGTAACCGGTATCGTTTAGAGATAACCAGTATCAGTTATCTATAACCGATACCGGTTACTGTAGGAATTTCTAGAATGTGAGAAAAAACCCTTGGTGATTTGATTTATTGAATGGTTGTGTGTCGTTTTGATGTATGCAGGCAGAGGTAGGGTTAAGGATGAATGATAGTGTGCCAGCTTTGTTGTCACGAATCCGAGCGGATGTAACACCAGCTGAATGGGAATTGATAAACCGTGTGGGGCTAAGTGGAATCTGCTATTATTCATGAATCGCATGTAATCATGCTATGTTGCAGGCATTGATTGAGAGGTGGAATCCGGAAAAGAATACCTTCTATCTGCCAATAGGGGAGATGACAGTGATGTTGGAAGATGTGTTTATAATTTTGAGGCTCCCAATTACAGGAAGACCAGTGTATTAGGCGTTGCCTAGCGCGGGGCGGGGAGCAATAACAACAGTATTTGGTTCAGCTGCACGAGATTTGACACAGCGAGGTTTGACATTCACTTATGGTACAATGTATGCAACACACCCCGAGGAAACAAGGTTGGTAGTGGTATTAATTATAGCGGTGGGGTATTATGCATTACCGAGGGTGGAGGGGGGAGTATTTCCAAAAGCATTGATGAGTGTTATTTGGGAAATGATAGAAAGGAGCGTGACTTTCACATGGACACCCGCATATCTGGCGGAGTTATGCAGGGGTTTATGGGCCTACAGGCAAAAAAACAGGACAACACTGGATTGTTCACACTTATTAAATATTTGGGCCTATGAGCACATTGTTTGTGTGCGACTGATAGGCCGACCCATCCAATCGGGAGAGACAGGAGTGCAGAGGTTGGGATTCAGACGATGGGTCCAGACAGAACAAGAGGTGAGATCCCAGGCCGTGATAGATGACATCGAGTATTATAAGTAGGTATGGGAGATGGTGATGATTGCAGATATTTGTTGGATGCCTTACGGGAACTATATGGTGATAGAGAACATAGCTAAGGAGTTGAGGGGTGTAGAGTGATTGAGGTGGATCGCAGGGCACAGGCCAGGCGAGTACGAGAGGATTCCTCTAGATCACATGCGGCGACAATTTGGATTTGTTCAGGATATACCTATGGCTTATAGACCATACATGAGGATCGATGCTGAGGCAGCATTCTCACCTACCCGGCCGACACCTCCAGAAGGGCCAGAAGAGATAGCAGCCGATCACAGGGTAATGGATGCGGGAGAAACAGAGGCCTATAGATTATGGTGGGTAGCAGAGCTGCAAGGTGTACGTGATCGTCCTGACATAGCTGTGATTACAGCAGAGAGAGACCGCCTCCAGGATTTGGTTCACTAGCTTCAAACACAATTGAATGAAACAACGGGATTGTTAGAGGTTTCGCAGTTACGAGTGGAGAGACTAGAGGTAAGACTTCTCCACGCGAGAGGATGTATTCGTATGTTACAGGAGATCTTGGCGGATCAATGAGAGGAACCAATAGCAGTGGCACCTTTGAGGATGGAGAGGCCAAGTGAGTGGCATCGACAATCACGATCACCCACCTGATTCGGGAGGAGGCGCAAGGGTCTAAGTGAATTTCATAGGAGTATAAGAATAAATAAGGATGCTGACCTGCGAGTCGATGATAGAGAAGATGCATTTGTTTAAAATCTAAATAAAACTAAATATGTATGTTGATTTGATTGATGATAATAATAAAAATGGTTGTGTTTTGAATGTTTTGTTTTTTTTGAAAAAGGATAAAGATGAATGTTGTCAAATAGAAATACACAAAAATATTTATATTTACAACACATGATAGGTTATGGTAGGGGATGGTCGAGCTAACCTTGGGAGACCCCATGTCTCATAAGTGCTGCCTACATAGCCCATTGCACAAAGTAAGGAGGAGCCTCAGACCGATGTAGTTCTCCCTTAGGACCAGGGAGAGGTGAATTCAGGAAATTTGTTTGTGGTTAGGCAATTTGTTGGTTGGTAAAAATATTGATATTGGTAGGGTAATGTTGTTGGTATTGGTAAGGTATTGGCGATGTTGGTGTAAGTATAGGTGAAACGAAAGCTAGCTTACCCAAGTAGTAGGGAATCGTGTCCTGATTAAGGTTAACACATAATCCTAGAGTCGAGTAAAAGAGGCAAAAGTGTCCCGTAGTTGAGAAGAGCTAAACGAACCACATATTAACATAGGATGAGCTTGAATCCCTAGGTACCTTGCATAGGTGAGAAGTCGATAGGTGAAAAGAGTCGTATAATCACAATATATCGGATATACGTCACGTCCCTTGAGTTTTGTTGCATAGACGAATGGTGAGGTGAGGTGACTGGTATAAGTGGGGTGCAGAGAACTTGTTATAAGGTGATTATTCTAACGAAAGAGAACCAAACCTAAATAGACAAGTCCATGACTCAAAAGTGCTTTGGAATACTACTTTTTACTTTTCTGGATATAGACTGATCAATGCAAGAAGTCCATAGGGGATATGCATTTTACTGTTTCTTGAGCTCTTCACGAAGCTGATCAATGCGAGAAGCTTCTGATAAAGGATGACTTTGTATAGCTGTCCTACAAGGGAGCAGTCTATTTATAGTAGCAGATGCCATTTTTTGTGCATAGTTGTCCTTCCGGGGAGCAGTCTATTTATAATAGTAGAAGTGGCTTTGCACATAGCTATCCTTCGAGGGAGCAGTCTATGTATAACTTTAGAGGTCTAGATGTTCATTTGGCATGAAGCATCTAGTTTTGTAGGAAGTTTGACTCAAGAATATCCCATAAGTGTACAATTGAGAACATGTTATTTTGATACTTTTAAGTCATGGACCAGACTAAAAAGGGGAAGGCATCTTTAAGAGGAGGTAATGACCAAACCACGTGAGCTTGATTCTATTTTGAGATGTATGGAACAAAAGTGTATGAGGTAGTAAATGAGCTCAAGGGACGAGCGTAAGGTAGATAAGAAGTGATGTAACACTAAATTCAACAGTAGACTAGTCGGATATGCAAGGCATTAAGGGGTTTAGGTTCAGGTTTACCATTAAGTGAAGCTAAACGATAAGTGCCTGATCTGTAGATGTGAGTGATAATGTAAGGCCCAATCCAATTTGGGAGCAAATTTTCCACGTTTGCTCTTTTCTAGTTTGGTTACATGCTGATTCTCTTTGAAGACAAGATCACCAACCTTAAAGGTACGCTCATGGAGTCGCTTATCATAAGCACACTTGATGTGTTTTTTTATAGATTTGAAGGTGGTCAAGAGCTATAAGATGACGCTCGTCAAGAAGCTCCAATTGGGCTAACCGCTCTTGGCGGAAATCATCATTGGTGAGAATACCCTGAAGAGATATTCTTAGGGAGGGTATTTATATTTCAAGAGGCAAGACATCCTTGGTACCATATACCAAAGAGAATAGGGTGGCATTAGTGGAGGTGCGAATGCTAGTCCGATAAGCCCAAAGGTCAAAGGGGATGTGATCATGCCAATTTTTTCTAGAATCGTTAACGACTTTCATGAGAATTTTGGTTAGGGTTTTATTAGAAGATTCGGCTTGACCATTTACTTGTGGATAGTAAGGTGATGAGAAGCTAAGTTTGATACCAAAGTTGTCACAAAGGTCTTGTAACAACTTATTTTTGAAAGATTTTCCATTATCTCTTATCAAGCGATGAGGGACGCCAAAACGACAGATAATGTGATGGTTAATGAATTCGACGATTTTTTCTTTTTTGGTTGAAATGAGTGGAATGGCTTCCACCCATTTAGTGTAATATCCTGTTGCCTGTGATTATCCAACGGTGATGTTGCGAAGAGGGTGGGTGAATCTCACCGATAAGGTCTAAACCCCCATTGTGAGAAAGGCCAAAGATCTCGTGCGACCTGTAGCGGATGGCTAAGAGTATGTTGAAGGTTGGCATGTTGTTGACACATAACACAATGCTTAACATATTCGTAGCAGTCGTTATTAAGAGTAGGCCAATAATAGCCTAGGTGAAGGATCCGTTTGGCCATGGCCAGGCCACTAAAATGTTCACCACAAATACCGTCATGGACTTGTTGGATGGTATAGGTGACCTCCGCACCCGGTTAGACATCGAAGCAGGATGCCATCAAAGCCATGTTTATAGAGGAGTCCCCCCATGATGACATAATGAGAAACACTTTTAAGAAAAGCACGTTTGCCATTACTAGTAAGGTCAGGTTGGAGAACAGAGGTTGTAAGGTAGTCGTGAAATTGGTGATACCAGGTATCTTGTGAATTAGCAGACACATTATTTATCATACAAACCTTCGGGGCTAAGTAAGATGGGGCAAAGATTTGTTTTGACCCAAGATGAATATGTCAGAGTCCATTGGTGAGGCAGGAATTTACGAGGCTAAGCAAGCCATAGTATCTACAAATTTGTTAGTGGAGCAGGGAATGGTTTTGGATAGAATAATGAGTAAAAACAGTCAAAAGTGAATTCACGTAATGTATGTACTTTTGAAGTTCCTCATTTTACATTGGTAGATGCCCATAACTTGATTGACAACCAGTTGAGAATCGCCAAAGATGTTGATAGATTTGACACCTAAGTGTAAACGCAACCTGGAGACCCAAAACAAGGGCCTCGTATTCCATTGTATTATTAGTGAAGGGAAATTGAGCTGGAATGAAAGAGGCATAGGGCTCAACGTTAAGAGGAATGAGAACAACGCCGACTCCTCCACCACGCTGGCATTTGGATCCATCGAAGAAGAGGGTCATTGGATACGACTCCTCACTGAGTGAAAGAGTGGCAATGAGTTCGTCGGGGAAATTAAAATTGGTAAATTGTTCCCCAGGTAAAGGGGCTTCTGCAAGTTGGTCTACAATAGTTTGTCCTTTTATTGATTTCTATTGTACAAATTCAAGATCGAGGTCGGCAAGGAGCATAAGTCATTGGGTGATGCGTTGGTTTAGATGTGGTTTGGCGTACATATAATGAATGGGGTCCGCGTTGGTGATGACAAAAGTTTTGTGATTCAGGAGGTAGTGTCCGAGTTTGGTGGCTATGAATGATAGGGCTAGGCACAACTTTTCTACATGTGTATACCTAGTCTCGTAATCCATGAGAGTACGACTTATATAATAAGCAGCTTGTTCTCGATGCTCAGAGTCATGATGTGAGAGCATGGATCCTATAGCATGATCAGTGGCAGAAAGGTAAAGGTAGAAAGGGTGATCGTCCTGAGGTGGGATAAGCACAGGTGGCTACAAGAGATAGGCTTTGAGAGCCTCAAATGCTTGGTCGCACTCTTCGCTCCATTGAAAGGCAATGTCCTTCATAAGGAGGTGATGGAAAGGTTGAAATCGATCCGAGAGTTAGGAGATGAAACGCCGGATAGATTAGAGTTTACCTTGCAAACTACGCAATTGTTTGAGGTTAGTAGGTGGGGGCATTTCTAGGATAGCTTTTACTTTAGATGGATCGACTTCGATGCCATGCAAAGAGATGATAAAACCAAGAAGTTTTCCTGAAAGGACACCAAAGACACATTTCTTTGGTTGAAGACGAACACAATATTGTAACAGGCGATCGAAAATAATGGTTAAAACATCGAGATGTTCACTGTGATGTTTAGATTTTCCAAGAAGATCATCGACATAATCCTCAAGGATAGTGTACATAATGTCATGAAAAATGTAAGTCATAGCCCACTGATAGGTCGTACCAGCATTCTTAAGGCCAAACAGCATGACATGATAACAGAAGGTTCCCCACGGAGTTATGAAGGCAATTTTATGTTGATCGGCCGGGGCTACCAAAATTTGATTGTATCCCGAGAAACCATCCATGAGAGAAAGCATCTCATGGCTCGCAGTGAGATCAACAAGTTGATCAATACTTGGGAGGTGGAAGTCATCCTTCGGGAAAGCAAGGTTAAGGTCCCTGAAATCCGTACATATCCGAAGTCCCCCCGTCGCTTTAGTGACAGGTACGATGTTAGAAATCCATTGAGGATAGTCAATAGGCAAGATGAAGGAAATAGAAAGGAGTCTTTGAAGCTCTTCTTTGACCAAGAGGGCAATGCGTGGATGCATTTTTCTTAGTTTCTATTTAACTGGTTTGGAATCGGGTTTCAGGGTAATGTTATGGACAGCAATGTCAGGATCAATTCCTGGCATGTCAGCGTAGGACCAAGCGAAAGCTTGGTTGCGGGCACGGAGAAAGGTAGTAAAGGCGGCTTGTTCTGATGCGTTAAGAGATTTTCCAATCTTCACAATGTGAGGATCATCCTCTGTGTGGATGTTGATTTCTATAGTCGACTCATTCAACATGGTTTGAGTTTCAGATGGTAAGGCGCGTTGAATATAAGAGTCGTCCGCACCAAGGTAAGTGAGGATGGAGTCATCATCCTGGCACTCAACAACATTAATGGAAGGTGAATCCTCTTCGATCATGTCTAGATACAGAAGGGGAAGAGAAGATGGGTCCTCATTATCGCGTTGATAAGTGAGAGGACCCAGGAAGATAGCGTTTATGAAAAAAAAAGTTAGGAGGGATAGATTCAGGGTCTATCGACTCTGTGGGTGATGATGGCAAAATGGGTGATGATGGATCGGTAGGGGTGACATCGTCATCTTCCAGGATACAACTGACATGAGGTTTCTTTGGTGTAAGTGTTTCAGAAATCCAAGACCACTACGATCTTTGTGTTTGCGTGTAGTCACGGGAATGATTGTATGTCGGCCTTGTTCATAAAGACCAAAACCAAAACCTTTCCAAGCACAACGAGTCAGGAAGGTGAGAGTGAAATGACGATTTGTCAGGTATTGAAAATCAGATTGGAAGGGAACCACACCAAGGGGAGGTTCAGGGGTAACGGAGGATGTGTCGACACCCCCATACGTTAGGTTGGTGCGGCAATTAGGTGGTCCGTAGGAGATTACTTCCCCCACATGACAGTCGTAGGTGGGATGCGCATGTAACTGTCCATACTCCTGTGGGGTATGGAAAGAGCTAACGTTATATAGGTGATACTCCCCCAGCGTAAGGCATTGAAAAACATCTACTAAGGGGTCTGAGGTTGGGATGTTGTCCGCAGGAAAGGAAGTGGTATTTGCGATGGCGGTTTCATTGGTTGAAGGTGTAGGTGTGGTTGAGGTGGATGGTTGAGGTGTGGTTGAAGTGGATGGTTGGGTTGGATGAATGGGTGTCTTGACTGGTACAAGCACATCATTAGGGTGATATAACATATTGTAGGTTTTGAAGGGGGGAGGATCATCTTTTACGGTGTAGGACTTCCCCTCGTACTCAAATTTTATGCATCTATGTAAGGTGGAGGGAACGCATCCCATAGCCCGGATCCAAGGGCGGCCTAACAACATGTTGTATTGGAATTCACCCTCAAGGACATAGAAGAGTTCGGGTAAAGTACGTGGCCCTACACGAATGTTAAGGATCACGGTGCCTAAGGTAGAAGTAATAGCATCATTGAATGACCACAACATGATGGGGTTGGCACACATGCAGCTAGAAGGGATATTCATTTGTTGGAAGGCTTTGGAAGAGATGATGTTTAGGCTAGCGCCCCCCGTCAATCATAACACGATGCACCCGAATGTCCCGGACATAAGCTGAGATGAAAAGAGTGGGGTCAGGATCTTCTGCACCAAAGTCGACAATTTCGTCTTTGGAGAAACTGACAGCAGCGGCTTGCTGTACAGAGACAGAAGTGGTTGGGGAGATAGGTTGTTTGGTGAGCGAAGCAACGTGATTGGGTGTTAAAATGGAGGCAACGGGCAAGGTTTCGTTAGGTAAGACCTCTATCCCTTGAAGGATTTCAATGAGAGCTTGTCGATGAGATTCAGAGGTCTGAATGAGATCATATAGTGTCATTTTTACAGGTGATTGGTGAAGCTGTTTGATCATGGTTCGGTGGGAAACTCCATTAGAGACAGGGTAGGCAGGTCCATGAATAACCACTTTAGGTGGTGGTGCGATCGGGATGGTGGATGGAGAAAGAGAGGCCGTAGGTGTGCTTTCTTTAGCTTTCCCATTGTTTTTCTGCCCTCGAGTAGCAACACTAATCATGTTGATCTCATGAACACGAGAGGAGGAAGACGGTAGGGATAAGTCATGGTCTTCGAGCGGTGGGGTTGTAATAATGATAGATCTTGGTGAGGAGGGGACAGGTGGTATAGGAGAGGGGATTGAAGCTAAAGGTCTCTCCCTTCGTAAGTTGTCTTTCTTAACCTTTTTATCTGAGAGAGGTGACTGACGAAGAATGGATTTCAAAGCTTTGCATCCCTCTACATCATGTCTTGGTGTGCGGTGGTAAGCACAGATTTTAGACTCATCATAACCTATAGGTCGAGGTTTAGATGGATCATAGGGTCTAAGTGGGGGTAGGGAAATGGTCGCATTCTCCACCAACATAGCAAGGATTTTGGCGTAAGACCCTTTGAGCGGGTCAAAGTCAGAGGAAGATGAGGCTATTGACTGGGTGGGTTTTGGTAATGACTGGGTATGGTTGATTCGTACGGGTGGTGGCTTAGCCAAGGGGTTTTGATAATTGGATTTAACTAAACGTGGCTTCTTCGGCGCAAAAGTTATGTTTAGCTGGTTAGATGATGAGGCCACAGATGATGTGGTATCAGGAAACAACCACGGAGAAAGAGGAGTGACAGCAAACAAATCCTTTGATGATGGAGTTTGTTTAGGGTTGATAGGTGGACAGGATACATGGGGTGACGGTGTTGATACACCCATGGATCTCTGTATGGGTGCAGAAGGCGTAGGTCATTTTAAAGAAAATGCAGGAGGTATGATATATTGATGCAAGGTGGAGGGATGAGGTCCCAATATAGAAGGTAGGTGTGACGGTGATGGTTTTAGTTGTGATAGAGGCATAGGTTGGGCTTGAGGAGATTGGGTCTGTCTCCTAAGTGGATGGACGGCTTTACTTTTGGATAAATCTAACCATTTAGGTGGATGTGTTAGGCTGGGTATTGGTAGAGTCCCAAGCGTAGGGAAAAGTTTGGTTAGGTCAATAGAGGTGGATGAGGTATTTGGTAGAGATGAGGGGGGTGAAGATGAGGACATAGGCATTTTAAGCTTTTGTAAACACTTTGGGTATATGGTAGAGGCGTCTGGATCGGTCATCTGCATTTGAGTAGAATATGGTGTACTCAAACGTTCCCATAGGACTCGTCTATCTTCTGAGGGGTGACAATCCTCACGTGTGAATAGGAACTTTTGTATGGAAGAAAGGTGGGTTGTGATTCCGGTCCACTGTGGGTGTGATACAGGGGGTAAATGAGGCACTGTATCAATGGGCGTTAAGAGGTCAACCGGTCGCTGAAAAGATTTAGGCGATGAAGAACTAATAGGTAGGAGGGCATGTTTGAGAGGATCTGTCATGATTAAAGAATTTGGTGATGTCGGTTCAAGGGGTTTCTCGTCTAAGGATGACGAAAAAAGTGGCGAGCCTTCCTCTTGTACAGCAAGAGTGGTAGAAGGAGATGTTTGGGAAATAGATAAGTTAGATAACATCCGCTCACAGTCTTGCAAGGATGTGGTGTAAGAAGGCTCATCTGTGAGAAGAGAACTCTGGGCGGTTAATTCCTTTATGGGTAAAGGAACGGCAAGGATTTCATCTTGTCTTGATGGTGGTGAAGGGGGTTCTGGGTCCCTGCGTTAGTGAAGAGGCTTGATTCAAAATTTCCTCGATAGAAGCGTTTGGTTGGGAGTCGAAGACTGCATGGATTTCATGAACACTCTCCTCGGCTAAGATATCCTGGTTTATGTTACTGTTAGAAGAGTGGTTTGGGAATGGTTTGTTGAAGATTTTCAAATTTCGGTTAGCAGGGGCATTAGGATTATCGAGGGTTATATCCCCTGCATCAACCATTTCCTGCACTATGTTTTTCAACATCTTGCAGTTTTCATGACTGTGTCCCTTCACGCGGTGGAAGTTACAGAAGTCATTTTCTTTGTACCAAGAAGGTATAGCGTGGGTGGAATCAAACCCGGAGTGAGGTTTAACAGGAGGTAAGGTAATAGCTCCTGCTTTGAGCAATTTTTCCAAGATGACACCATAAGTTTCTCCCAAGGGAGTGTAATTGATGGGCTCGGCTTTATACTTATAGGTGGTTTTTGGCGGGGTATTAGACGGTGCTTGGGATTTGACCATCACCGCATGGACAACTCCTTTTGATTTCGAAGCAGTCGATGCATGAGAATTGGTGGTGTTGGGTTTGTTGGTGGAGTCTTGGGTTTGGAAATTGGGGTTTTTGTTGCGCAACCACAATTTCTCTTCCTCTAAGGCTCGAATCTCTAGTTTTCGAGCCATAGTAAAGGCCTCATCAAATGTGTGGAAAGTTTGAATTTGGAGGGTAGGAGAAATGTGCTTAGCACAGGCCCACGTAAAGAGTTTGATAAGTTCGGCCTGAGGCAAGGCATAAGTAAGTTGGTTGATAAGGCCCCGCCATCGTCCAACGAAATCTGCGATAGATTCGTCTTCAAATTGTCGGATGGCATAGAGGTCGGTGATAGATACTTTCTTGGCAATGTTAATGGAGAAATGATCCAAGAAAGATTGGGCTAATTGGTTAAAAGAGAAGATTGAGTGCTGGGTTAAAGCACTGTACCACTCCAAGGTGGGTCCTGATAAGGACATGGGAAAGGTGCGGAGTAGTAAGGCATCATCATGAGCAATCAGATAGCAGGCATGTCTAAATGATCGCAAGTGTTGTTGAGGATCCTCCTTACTATTAAAACGAGTAAATTTTGGTAATTCCCATTGAGGAGGATATGAATGAAGGGGGACAGAAGGGTGGATAGGCTCCCGAAAAACTTGCTCGTATGTCAGGGCGCTACGGCTTCCTGAAACAGAAGCCTCCAGATTTTGCATCTTGTCCATCATTTGTTTGATTAAATCAGTAGTTGGATGAGATGATGGTGCGGTTGCCGTAAACGGAGGAGGATTGGGCCAAGGGCCACCACTAGACAATGGTGGGGTTAAATGTTGATAAGGTATTGAGGATGAATATGTTGAGGTGACCGAATAGGGATGTCCTATATAAGATGTTGAAGTCACCGGATACGTGTGTGGAAATGAAAAGGTGGGCGGAGCTTGAGAAGGAAAGCTTGTGTGGATAGGTGGTAGAGAGCAAGTTAGGAAAGGAGCAGTCTGCGAGAGAGACGAGGTAGGAGCAGTCAGCGGTAATGATATGTTGGGTCCCAGATTAACCAAAGGAAAGCCAATCTGTGCCGTATGAACCCCCGAAGCCACTGAGTTGGGAGACGGGGCTAAGGATGAAGAAGGCAAGGTGGAGTTATCAGGTGGAGAAGGAGCTAAATGAGCAGCTATACTAATAGGCATGCCAACAAGGAGTTGACCATCGGGTGTACAGTCGGGGGCATGAGACAAATAGTACTGTACAGTGCTAGGATTAGCGTCCAAAAATTTTGCAAATTCCTTATCTCCTACAGGGATTTTGGGAACCTCGCTGGTGTCCGTAGGATTCCCCACAGGATGTGAAGGGGGTGATTCAGGAAAAGGCACGGAGCAGGCATGTGAAACCATGGCTGCGGCTTGTTTCTGAGTGATAACAACCATGGACAAGAGTACACAGTAGGGATGCAATCTATCAGGAACAGAAGCAGCAACAAAATGTTGGAATTGGTAGGTTGCTGGTTTTGGGAACTGTGAAAGATAGTAACCGATATCGGTCAGGTAACCGATGTCGGTCAGACTGTAGCCGGTGTCGGTAAGTTAACCGATGTCGGTATAATAGGACCGGTGTAAGAAGCTGTAAGAAGTTGCTGATTTGGGGTTAACAATGCTTAGTATACCTACCAAACTATTCTGAAGTGATCATAGAAAACAGTGTATGACAGAGAAACAAAACTAAAAACAAGCAAGATGCACAAGCAAATTAACAGACTAACCCTAGGATTAGTTTTAATCACTTTGGGCTTATGCCTTAGACGCAAGATGATGTCAATCCTAAACAAAAGACCTAGGGGAAATGTCAAGTTTGTTTTGGCTTATAAGGTTACCTCAATCGGGCGGAGGAATACCGCGGAAAAGGGGGGATGTTTGAGCTGTTGTGTTAATTATGAAGTGATTCGGTATGTGTTGTGCAGTGAAAGTAAGATTAATTTCTTGTCAATACCGTGGATATCACCCCCACGTGTACGACCTGTTACTTAATCTACGTTCACTAGAATTGAAAACAACAAGCAAGAATGTGATGCACGTGTTTTAAACCCAAATCGAAAATGATATTCGATGAAGCAAGGAGATGATCTTCACTAATGCAAAGATGTGAAAGCAAGACAAATTATTTTACCAAATATAACAAAATATCTTGTGAATATTTTAGAAGAAGAAAATAGCAAGTATGCTCCCTATATGAAAGCAAGCAAGAAAGAAAGAAACCCAAAATGGGTCCCACCGGGCGTGCCAAAATGTTTTGTGCAGAAATGCTTCCGTTCCTGGAATAGAGTTGCTTCTATCCTTTCATTCCTTTGAGAAACAGATAAGGGTTAGGGCTAGGAGGAATACCTGTTGAATGTTGAGAGGGTGTGCGCGTACCGTAGAGAGAGATCAGATCGATTGTAAAGAACTCCTTTTTGTCTGGGAAGGACTACCTACAAGTAAGAATACAAGACCACCAGATTCTAATTAGACAATAAATGAGGGAACTGCCTTGGGCCCAGGAAATATTAGACTTCCTTTCGAAGGTGGTCAGTTCCCCTGCTAATATGAATTAACACAAATTCTAACAAAGAGGCTATTGCAAAATTACAATTTAATTACCTTGTTAAAACAATAGAGAAAAGGCTGGTCTTGGTTTTGAATCACAGTGACCGATGCCGGTCACTGTCACCGGTACCGGTTTCTGCTAACCGATATCGGTAGGGGCAGTGATTTAGGGGCTTTTAGTGAAGGTTGGCTATAAGGTGGCTATGGTGTTTATAAGGCTAGTAAATGATTGGGGATAGGTAATGGGGTGATGGAGAAGGCTCAGAGGGTATGGGAGCTGTTCTTGGGGCAGTGTAGGGGTAGAGGAATGATAGTTAGATGGAGGGTGTTACCAGGTAGTAGATCTAGGAATAGACTTGTAATTACTGTGATTCAGAAATCCAAGAAATGTTATTAAAAGAACGTATAAGACACTACTTACTAGTTCCTGATGAAGATACAGGTTCAAGGACTGTGATGACGAAGGCAGGGTTCAGGTAGGATGATCTGACAATCCAAGATGAGCTATCTTCTCTCCCAATGCTTGGATGAGTGTCACTGGGCTCTGGTTACTCAGTTGCAGTCTTGGGCTTGATGTCCTTCTCTGCAAACTCCTCTCTTTCCTTCACTTGTCTCTACTCGGCCAAGTGAATTCCTGATCTTTCCAATGAATTCTGATTCGGATCAATGAAAATCCAACCCTTTGTTTTTGGTTGGGGGAGGTCATTTACAGGGAACCGATGGCGGTTACGTAACCGACGGCGGTCGAGTAGGAACCGATGTCGGTTAAGTCAAAGTGGGCTATTTTTAGTAAAATAGCCAACTTTCCCTCCTTTTCTCCCGAGGGATTAGTTGTGGGCTTGGTCAAGTCATTATGAGGTTGGTTTTGGTGCGGGTGAGGAGTAATTAGTCATGGGTGTGGATGTAGACCAAGTTATAGGTCTTAATTAGGTTAGTTTAGGGTTAGGACTAGGTCATGATGAGGTGGTAAAATGAGGTGGCAGGTTTGGAGATGTGGATTTATTAATTATAAGGTAATTAATAAATAATTGTGTAAGGTTTAGGTGATGAGGTTAGGTTGCGAAATGAGATGCGGGGCACAGAGGGTCATAAGACACAAATTTGGTGTCTACAATTCTCTCCTATACAGTGATCATAACGAGGGTGTTGGTGAAGGCTTCCATACTTCTGAGGAGTAAGAAATGTGTTGACACTATATAGGCGGTACTCCCCTAGAGTGAGGTGTTGAAAAACACCTTCCAAGGGATCAGTGGATGGTAAGTAGGTAGCTAGAATGGATGATGTGTCGAAGGTCAATGCGTAGGTGGAGTTAATGGATTGGGAAGCTAATGGGTCAGCCATGGAGGTTATGGCAGTGGTAGGAATGGAGGAGGTATGCGTGGTGAAAGCAGCGGCTGTACTGGTAGGTGGAGGTGTAGGTGAAGTGGTATTGGTTACAGAGGTAGACGGATTGACAGGTATGAGCACATCATTGGGTCAGTAAATCATGTTGCATATTTTGAAAGGTGATGGGTCAGTTGGAATGGTATAAGTATGTCCTTCGTGTTTAAAATTTACACAATGATGTAAAGTGGAAGGAACGCAACCCATGACATAGATCTAGGGTCTACCAAGAAACAAGTTATATTGTAATTCCCCCTCCAAAATGTAAAACAATTCTAGAATAATGCGGGGGCCATGCGAACATGGAGGATGACAGTGCCTAGTGTGGAGGTGATAGCGTCATTGAATGAACGCAACATGACTGGATGTTCATGCATGTAATGTCAGGTATGTGCATTTGAGAAAATGCATAGGATGAATGATGTTAATGATAGTGCCTCCATCAATCATCACACGACGTACCCGTATGTCGTCAATGTGGATAGAGATGAAGAGGGTTGGGTCCAGGTCATCATTTTGGTGTGGCGTAATCTCCTCCTCTGAGAAGCTAAGGGATGCCACTTGGTGAACAAGGTGGGGTGAGGATGAAGGTGGTAATCTGGTGAGAGAGGCTACATGATGGGTGTGATAATGGAGGCTACTGGTGTAGGGTCATTGGGTAAAACCTCAATAGATTGAAGAACCTCCATGAGAGCATGACTATGGGATTCTGAGGTTTAGATGAGGTCATATAAGGACATTTTGAGGGGAGAATTGTGTAAGTGTTTGAGCATGGTGTGATGTGTGATGCCATTAGAGATGGGGTACATGGGGCCATGGATGGTTATTTTAGGTATGGGTGCATATGGTATGTTGGGTATAGGATTGGTTGGTGGGTTAGTTTCCTTTTCTTTTCCCTTCTACACACATGTAGTGACATGTATCATGTTGATTTGAGGGGATTTGGAAAATGGAGAAGGTGTAGGGTGAGTGGTGTAACGACATGAAGGGAAAAAACCTACTGGAGGAGAAAAGCCTTGTGAGGTGAGTTGGGAACAAAAAAATTGGGGTGGTGGCGTGGCAAGCTCTCTGATGCAAATGATGTTAATTTCAAATCTTGAGGGTGGCTCTAGGAGTTGTGAGGGTGGAGGTTGTGGTTGTGGAGTGCGTAGTGTGGGAATGGGTGTTGGTGAAGTAGGATCCCCGTCAAGAAGATCATCTTCATCAAAGTTGGTTTCTGGTGGACACAATTGGATAAGGATGGTTTTCAAGGCCTTGCAATTCTCCACATCATGCCCTAGCACATGATGGTATGCAAAAATTTTAGTATCGTCAAACCCTTTTGGCTTGGGTTTGAGGGTGTCGTAAGGTCGGAGTGGCGGTAATGTGATAACAGAGGTCTCGAGGAGGTTGGTTAAAATTTTGGCATAGGACCCTGCTAGTGGATCACAATGGGAAGTGAATGTGGGTTTGGATGTTGGTGTGGTTGATTGTCGAGGAACTGTTTTTGGAAGAGTAAGAACGGGTCAAGCTATGGGTTTAGGTTCCAGTGTGGTTTTAGGTATCAGTCGTGTTTGTTTGGGTAGGGGTACAATAGATGGATGGGTAGGAGGGTGTGTGATTGTTTTGACTACCTTATTGTGGGGTAGTAGGGTTTTATTTTTGGGTTGCACCTTCTTGGGTAAAGGTGATGTGGGTGTGTGAGGTCTAGAAGGAAAAGCAGATAGAGGAAGAGGGTGAGTTACCCACGGGGATAATGGGGGTGTTGTGAAGGTAGATGACTCGGGTCGTATTTGGGGTGTGAGGGAAAATGACTGAAGTGTAGTGGGTAGTGAAGCAATAGCTAAGGGTATTGGAGATATTGGTGGTAAAGATACTACAAGTGTAGGTGTAAGTCGTGTTGTGTTCCTGGGTAGGTTAGAGGTTTATGAGGAAGGAATGGGTTAAGGTTGCTTGACCATGTTGGGCAGCTGAGTTCTTAAGATAGATGGGACAAGTGCTGGTGTGATTAGTGTGGTCGGGGTATGAGGTCGATGAGTTTGTTTCTTTGGTTTGGGTGTTGGAGTAGGTGTGGTATTGACGTTGGAGGATGTAGCTAAAAATAGTTTAATAGGTGGATGAGTGAGGTTGGTGGTCGGGTTGACCCCTAAGGTGGTAATAGGTTTAGTTGAGGCAAACGTTATAGGTTTGGATTTGGGTTTAGATGTAGGTTGGGTTATGGGTAAGGGTGTGGTTTGAGTTATAATAGGTGTCATGGAGGGGGTGGTGATATAAGTGATTGTGTTTGGCTCGATTAGTCGAAATGTTTTTGGGTAGATATTGGAGGTATCAGCTAGGGATCTTTGCATCTTTGTTGAGATGGGCAGTAAGAGGCACCCCCATAATAAAGCCTTATCCACATAATCTAAATGATTGGCCAAATTTTAGAATGACACGTCTTTAGGTGGGGTTGGTAAGGGCCTAATGGAAATTCCCGTAAAATGTGTCTTAGAGACGGGCAATTGGCTAGGTTTAGCTTCTGTGGGTAAGAGAGCTGAAAGTAGGTCTGCGGGATTCTGGGTAGCTGATGGAGTATGCTCACCAAGAGGAAAAGATATCTCAACTAGGTCTATGATAGGTGGAGGAGATGACGGGAGCTCCTCTATAAGTGGAGGAATAGATGAGCGCTCCTCTGTGCAATGGGTACTCCTCTATGGGTGGAGGAAATAATGGGTGCTCCTCTATCGGTGGAGGAGGTATTGTAGGTAAAGGTTCTCTAAGTGGTAAAGTTGGGGGTGAGATGGGCTGTATGTTAGCAGAAGACCCCTCCGTAGGTGATGAAGGAGATGAAAGGTGTTCCTCTGTTGGTGAATGAACAAGGGAGGTTAGTTCCAATGCGGAAGAAGGATTTCGGGATAGGATCACCTCTATGGACGGAATATGGGGTAATTGGGATGCGACATGTAACTCATTAAATATAGCATGAACCTCGCAGGTATGGGTATCATGAGTTGATGTCTCGCAAGTTTGATTGGATAAAGGGGCATGGTTGGGAAATGGTTTTTTGAATATTTGTAGATTTTGGTTGGGGGTGGCGTTGGGATTATCCATAGTTAACTCACCTTTCTCGAGCATTTCTTGGATAATATTTTTGAAAGTGATGTAGTTTCCGTCACTATGACCCTTTACTCGATGATAGTTACAGAAATCATGTTCTTTATACCATGCGGGCATGGGGCGAGAAGGGTCAAAACCAGTGTGTGGTTTTATAGGTGGAAGGGTGATGGCTCCGGATTTGATAAGCTTTTCTAAGATAGAAGAGTAAGGTTCCCCAATTGGGGTATATTTTCGCTACTCTCGTCTGAATTGAAAATTTTGGATAGGTGAGAGATTAGATGAGGGGGTAGCCTAATTTGACAGATGAGCTGGGCTGGCCTTGAGTATCACTGTGTTAGTGGTGCCCTTAGCTTTTGAATAATTGGTTTGTGGTTTGGAAGAAGAAGAGGTATCATTCAACTTGAATGCCAAATTCTTATTACTTAATTGGATTTTCTTCTCTTCGATGGCCTGAATCTCTAACTTTCATGCCATTGAATGCCTCATGGAATGCTCGGAAGGTTTGGACTTGCAAGGTCGGTGAAATATGTCTAGCGCAAGCCCATGTGAAGAGATTGATGAGTTCAGTTTTTGGCAGTTGGAAAGTAAGTTGATTGATCAGGCTACACTACCAAGTGACAAAATCTACGATAGATTCATCCTCATACTAACCTTCTTGACGATATTGATAGAGAAATGATCCAAGAAGACTTGGGCTACCTAATTGAATGAGAATATAGAGTGTTTAGGTAACCCACTATACCAATCTAAATCAGGCCCAGTGAGGGACATGGGAAAGGTTCTCAAAAGCAAGGCATCATCATGAGTGATCAGATAACACCCATGTTTGAACGATCGCAAATGTTGTTGTGGGTATTCTTTACTATTGAAATGATTAAATTTATGCATTTCCCAATGCACAGGGTATGAACGGATAGGAATGGATGGGTGAATAGGCTCGTTACAAATCTCATCGTAGGTGAGAGTGTTGCGAGAGCCGGAAACCGATGCCTTCAATGTTTGCATCTTGTCCAACATCAATTTAATTATGTCGTTGGTGGGTTGTGATGATTGGATGCCTCTTGTAGCGTGAGGAGGTTGGTTTTGGGTATATAACAGGGGTGGCATTCCAGTGTATGGGGCTGCCATGTAGGGTGGTGGAGAAGAGGGCATTGAAATAGGGGATACGTACCCAGAATGAATAATGGATGAAACAGGAGGTTATTGGTAATATGTATATGGTGATGGAAGGGTCATGGTGACCCTAGTGGCAATAGGGGCTAATGATTGTGGAATAGAAAGGACAACATTCTAAAATGGGGTAGGGGTCACCGACACTAGAGGTGGTAATGTAGCTATGGGTATGTGTGAGACATTAGGGGCATATGAGGTTTTGTTTGGGGTAGTTGTCGAGGGTACAGTAGATGTAACGGGGGCCACGGAGGTAAAAAATGTGGCAGTCATAACGGGTATAGGACCTAACTGCGAAACGACTGGGGGTAAGGTAGATGCAGGAAACACGAAGCCAGATGTGGCCAATGCAGGAGTGGGTACGAGATTCAGGGGGATAGATACGGGCATGCCTTATATCAACTGACCCGAGGTGTCTTGAGTGGACGAATGGGAAAGGTAAAACTGCAAGGCGGCAGGGTTTTGGTCAAGGAGTCATGCAAACTCCTTATCTCCGGTAGCGATAGTAATAGGCTGGATGGGATCCATGGTTGGTGATAAAATGGAAGGTGATGAAGGACTAGGTGGGAGTGGTTGACAACTAGCATGAAATATGAGTGTGCTTGCTTGTCTTCATGTCAGCACCATGTGAACTAGTACTGATCAAGTAGGGCTACTTCTCTGTAAATGACACAGAGAACAACAAGAATAGGTGAATCTAGTCACAAAAAGTGGATTAAGTACCAAATGGTGGCTGGAATGTGAAACAGGCTAACCGATGCCAATTAGGGAAAACCAACACTAGTCAGGGGTAACTGCTACTGGTTACTATAGAAAATGACAGTGAGTAAACAACGAGGAATAAGGTAAAATCTGACAGGTATGCCAAATCTGAAGATGTTTAAAAGGTCAATGGGAATAATGACAGTGACATGGACTGTGAAAAGTGGAAGAAAGTGAAGTAAAATGTCCTTTTGAGTAGGTTAGAAAAAGGACCTGGAACTGACGTCGGTTGGGTATAACCGATGGCGGTCAAAGGTAACTAATGACGGTTACTGTGAAATTGAAATAGAGATGAAAGAAAGTGGTTGTGAATTAAAATCTGATGTAGAATCAGACCCATAATTCTGAGAATGATGATGATATGACCTAGACACACTTAGGTGAAGCCAGGATACACCATCTATGATGAGGAGCATTTAAGAATGAACGAAAAAAGTGACGAACGTGATCTCTCACCTCAAAATGTAAGCCAAGCAAAAACACTAAGAAAATGCAATCCTAGCAGTGCCTTTTCTATTATGTTTGTTTAGCTTATGCTATTTAGGGACTGACACATGAATTGTGAAATAGATTTTTTGGTGAGGATGGCTTCCTACAAAGAAGGAGATCTAAAAGATGAGGTTTCAGGTATGCTATAGTGGGGGTGGGCTTCACTCTGAAGTATGAATCGACAGAGCAGTAAGTTGGGTGCCCACTGTGTCATGATCGTGTGATCACCTACAACTTCTTCCAGGTAGGATGTTGTTTAAGAATGTATGTATTTTGAATTTTTGTGAGGTTCGGTAAGACTCAGAGAAAGAGAAAAGGACAGAAGTACTTTTCTACGATTCATTTTTCAACCATCAGGTGGGCATGACTTCCAGCATATAGGTTTGCCTCAATTAATGTGAGCTAATGCAATAAATCAGAATGGAATGCACTTATTTTTAAGCCCAAATCAAAATGTGAAATTGGATAACACAATAAGATGAAGAGGAAGAGGGATGCTCTTTCACTACAATGCAGAAAAAAATGAAGAAATGGTTCTTTTTAATTACACCAAAAGAAAAATTTCCTTTAGAGCAAATAGAAAGAAGAGGTGGGTTACCAAGGAATAAAATTAGTGTGTACACTTTTCAGAAGGGAAACAAACACAAAAAAATTTCCTAGGAATGAATGAAATGCAAGGAACCCTAGATGGGTCCCACCAGGCATGCCAAAATGTTTCACCTGATTCTTAGATCGTTTCTTTGAAGTGTTGATGAAACAGATAGGGTAACGAGCATAGGAGCAATACTTGTTCAAATGTTGGTTGATGGGTTATTACGTGCGTATGACTTCTGAATCCGTAGCTAGTCATGAGAGCTTCCTTTTAGCTAGGAGGAACTACCTGTAATGAAAAGCAAGACCACCATAAGGAATTAAACAATATGGGTAGTGAACTGCCTAGCGTATGCTAGATCCGAGAAGTGTGATACTTCCTAGATGGCTGTCAGTTCACTATTTTAAACAATTTAATGTTGTAAACAAAGTAAATCCTATTGTTATTTAAAATGATTTAGGTATCTCACTTAAAATAAAATAAGAAATATATCTAATCTAACATGCTAAGCTAGAATAGAATCCAAAGGTCAAATGATTGGTTCTGGGTCTCTACAGGTTTGATAGAGGTCTCAGGTAGATCACAAGTGAATGAGTGTGAGATGAAATTAGGTGGGGTAGGTACCTGTTCAAGGCTATATGATAAAATATAGAGACCGGTGTCGATCAGGGGTGACTGACGGTGGTTTGGTGTAACCGATGCCGGTTTACTATGAGATCTGGAAATGTCACAGAACAAGTTGTGGTCTCCTTTGTGATTGTACAAAGGACTTTGGTTAGTCAGAATGAGGTATTAGGTGACTGGAGTCAGCTTTTGCAAGGTTTTCATGGGTATATGAAGGTGAAAATGTATACGAGGTTGTTCAACACCAAGTGTATAGGCCTCTATTTCTGTTGTCCATTGTGTAAGTTGGGGCAGCATTTTCATCATAAAGTCCAGCTTCTCCTGAGGGCTGAAGTGTCTTGGAAAAGGGCCTCCCCATGGACAAGGAGTCCTGCAACCAATTCTGAAAGCCTTCATTTGAGCTGCTGCTCTTGATTACACCATTTTTGCCTCCATGTTTTGGATTTTTTTCCACAAAATCTGCATCTTCCATTTGATTGTCTTCATTGCATGTGTACCCTTGCTCTTGATGTGCTTCACAACCAAACTGACTTTGGTACTGCTGCTCATATGGGTAGACATGCTGATTTTGAATTTGACCAAAATGCTGATTTAGAGGATTTGTAAAACATGTTGGAGGTGTGATATACTGCTGTTGTAAATGTGAATTCCATGATGGAAATGATGTCATGATTGCACAACTTCATGGAATGGAAAAGAATGAAAATGATGGAAAGAAGAATGGATGGAAATGAATGGAAAACAGGTCTGCAACTTAGAGAATGAGTTGTTTACCAGATGGAGTCGCCAGATGTGCTTTTGAAAGTGCCTCCAAAAGGTTGAATCTTTAACAGGAACACACCAATCTGTCAAAGATGGAGTGGAAGACCTCTAAGGTCCCACCGGGCGTGCCAAAACTATTAGTGCAAATCAGCAGCACCCCCTGGATGTTGATCAGATTTCTAGTTTGATCATTCTAAGCATCCATTGTGATTGCACAACATTGAAACCTCTCTCCAAGTGTGGGACTTGAAAAATGAGAGAGGAATCTCTAGATTAGAGGCTGGTTCCTCAAACTCCTCTGATCAGATATGTTATTTGCACAATCACAGAGGTTTGAATCCTAATCCTACTCTAAATTCCAAGGAGATAGAGATAGAAAGTGCAAAAATTGAAACTAAACTAATAGGTGATACACCAGAAAAGGAGTGGTGAACACTTCTAGTTCTGAAGATAGACACAGATCATGGAATGCAACATAAACATCATGCACAAACTGATAATATGTAATTTAAAGTCTGAAATGAAGCAAACAACACAACCAAAGGACTGAAAACTAATCACAGAGCCTGTATTGTCATTTCCACTGTCAAAATCCTTGCATTACAACATCAAAAAGGTAGAATACCTGTTACCACCATCAAGAGTTCTGATACTTGCAAAAATCACTTGTTGAAGGTGAAAGAAGGATCCATAGATGGTCCCACCAGGCATGCCAAATGTTTCACCTAAGTTCTTCGATCGTTTCTTTAAGTGTTGATGAACCGATAGGGTAATGCGAGCATAGGAGCATACTTGTTCAAAGTTGGTTGATGGTTATTACGTGCGTATGACTTCTGAATCCGTAGCTAGTCATGAGAGCTTCCTTTTAGCTAGGAGGAACTACCTGTAATGAAAAGCAAGACCACCATAAGGAATTAAACAATATGGGTAGTGAACTGCCTAGCGTATGCTATATCCGAGAAGTGTGATACTTCCTAGATGGCTGTCAGTCCACTATTTTAAAAAAATTAATGTTCTAAACAAAGTAAATCCTATTGTTATTTAAAATGATTTAGGTATCTCACTTAAAATAAAATAAGAAATATATCTAATCTAACATGCTAAGCTAGAATAGAATCCAAAGGTCAAATGATTGGTTTTGGGTCTCTGCAGGTTTGATAGAGGTCTCACGTAGATCACAAGTGAATGAGGGTGAGATGAAATTAGGTGGGGTAGGTATCTATTCAAGGCTATATGATAAAATATAGAAACCGGTGTCGATCAGGGGTGACTGACGGTGGTTCGGTGTAATTGGTGTTGGTTACTGTGAGATCTGGAAATGTCACAGAACAAGTTGTGGTCTCCTTTGTGATTACACAAAGGACTTTGGTTGGTCGGAATGAGGTATTAGGTGACTGGAGTCGGCTTTTGCAAGGTTTTCATGGGTATATGAAGGTGAAAATGTATACGAGGTTGTTCAACACCAAGTGTATATGCCTCTATTTCTGCTGTCCATTGTGCAAGTTGGGGCAGCATTTTCATCATAAAGTCCAGCTTCTCCTGAGGGCTGAAGTGTCTTGGAAAAGGGCCTCCCCATGGACAAGGAGTCCTGCAACCAATTCTGAAAGCCTTCATTTGAGCTGCTGCTCTTGATTACACCATTTTTGCCTCCATGTTTTGGATTTTTTCCACAAAATCTGCATCTTCCATTTGATTGTCTTCATTGCATGCGTACCCTTGCTCTTGATGTGCTTCACAACCAAACTGACTTTGGTACTGCTGCTCATATGGGTAGACATGCTGATTTTGAATTTGACCAAAATGTTGATTTAGAGTATTTGTAAAACATGTTGGAGGTGTGATATAATACTGTTGTAAATGTGAATTCCATGATGGAAATGATGTCATGATTGCACAACTTCATGGAATGGAAAAGAATGAAAATGATGGAAAGAAGAATGGATGGAAATGAATGGAAAACAGGTCTGCAACTTAAAGAATGAGTTGTTTACCAGATGGAGTCGCTAGATTTGCTTTTGAAAGTGCCTCCAAAAGGCTGAATCTTTAACAAGAACACACCAATTTATCAAAGATGGAGTGGAATACCTCTAAGTCCCACCGGGCATGCCAAAACTGTTAGTGCAAATTAGCAGCACCCCCTGGATGTTGATCAGATTTCTAGTTTGATCATTCTAAGCATCCAGTGTGATTGCACAACATTGAAACCTCTCTCCAAGTGTGGGACTTGAAAAATGAGAGAGGAATCTCTAGATTAGAAGCTGGTTCTTGCTCCTAAACTACTCTAATCACATATGTTATTTGCACAATCACAGAGGTTTGAAACTAACTAATTCTAATCTAACCTTTCAAGGAGATCAGGGAGAGAGAAGTGCATAAAATTGAAAGCCTACACTACAACGGTGATACACCATAAAAGGAGTGGTGAACACTTCTAGTTCTGCAGATAGACACAGATCATGGAATGCAACATAAACATCATGCACAAACTGATAAGATGTAATTTAAAGTCTGAAATGAAGCAAACAACACAACCAAAGGACTGAAAACTGATCACAGAGCCTGTATTGTCATTTCCACTGTCAAAATCCTTGCATTACAACATCAAAAAGGTAGAAAACCTGTTACCACCATCAAGAGGTCTGATACTTGCAAAAATCACTTGTTGAAGGTGAAAGAAGAAGCTTGCTATCCAAAGAAATGTTCCACCTCTAAAAAAATGAGCCAAATCTGGCTTTTACAATGCATGGGTCGAGCCTAGGAGAGAGAAAATGTGTAAAAAACGTGGGAGCCATTCCTCATTGAATGAAGATGCATTAAAACAGCATGGGCGTCCTTACAGACCCATGCCCTGACATTTTTGGCCATGCTGAAGAAGAATGCGACCCATTTTGCATTAAAACTGGTTGTTGAAATGTCACTTCTAGCCATTACCACGTGCCAGAGACGTTTCTTGATTTTATCTCTCCAAACTGAACCAAAATTCAATATTGACCCTAGAATCATTTAGATAATTTCACCATCTTTCCATTGATATAAAGAACGTGAAAATCCAAGCTCTGGATCGAAAGTTATGGCCATTTGAAGATTTAGGGCAAAAACAGGCCAAAATCGGATCGGCGGGAAAATTTTTGAATTTTACCTCTTTTTTGCATTTTGGAATTTTTTTCAAATTTTCCCTGTGCTCCACCACCCAAGTGCCACTTGGATGACATGTGTCAGGCCCTTCCTGAGATTCCCATTACGGTCCCATCCTTTGGAAAATTTCTTTCGGGCCCAAAATTTTTTTGCCGGGCCGATTTGGACAAGTGGCAGGCGCTGATTAGACGGGCTTGTCTTTCCAAAAATTGGCTCAGGCCGTGAGGTTGCCCCGACTTTGCCCTTCGGTCGATTTGTCATTTTTCACATTGGATGGGAAAATTTGACCCTCCAAAATTTCCTTGGCAGGCCCTATTCTCTGGCGCCAATAGGATGACTTGTGTCGAATATTCTATTGACTCGCAATAAGAGGCGGTGGGCTAAAAACTCCTTTCTGGATTTTTGGTGAAACACTTAGCCAAATTTCTTTTCCCCTTCTGACTTCCTGGGACACATTCTGATTCGGCCGATTCGGGCTTCCTTGTCTATGCTTGCGAAAATTTTCACCTTTTCAAGTCCCATGCGTCCCTCACGTACCTTTGTCCCAACTATCCCGTGGACTGACTGGGAAAAATATCTCTGCTTTCAGCCTGATTCGGGCTTCTTGTTCCTATTTGCAGCCTTTTTGCCTTTTCACGTCCCACGCACCCCTCGCATACTTTTTTCCCAACTGTCATGGACTGCGTGGGACAAATATCTCCGAACCGCCCGAAATGGACTGTCTGTCGGCAAATCGGCCGATTCGCGTCCCACGCGTACTTTTGTCCCGGCTGTCCCAAACCGCGCGAAACAAAATACTTAGACGATTTTTCCTTGCTTTTGGCCATTTCAGCTTTTCGCGTCCCTCACGTCCCGACTTTTGTCCCAACTGTCCTGCAGACCGCCTGGGACAAAAATGTCTGACTTAGCTGATTTTCTTGCTTTTTCAGCCCCAAGCTTGGTACGACGAACCTCAGTACGACCCGAACCCTTCAGACCCGAAATGCTTTGAAATAGTCCTGCAACCTTATTTTTTGTATTTTTTCCATTTTCTCTAACTCGTTGGGATTTCTTCTTGGATGGGAGAGTTAGAAAAAGGCCGAGGGGACCCCGAAAACATGATTTTGGGCCTCGAATCAATCTACTTGCTCAGGACTGAATAATTTGATGCATGTTATCAAAATTACCTTGAGGGGTGAATTTTGGATAACAATTTTGGCGACTCAGCGGGGTCATCTGCCTGCTGGATGAAGAAGATGGCCAGTGGCCGTTAAGCAATCCATTGGGCATGGAGTCATGAGTTGTAGCCTGCAAACTGATCTGAACTTTGAAAACTTCCCTCTGAGCCTTGAATTCCATTGAACTTAGAGTTATTCTCACCAAAATGCCACTAGTGCAAGAGCAAAACCAGCACCACAAAAACTATGTACAAAACTAAAAATCATACATGCTCCAAATGGAACATGCAGAGTGTGCACAAGCACTTCTTTTACTAAAAGCAAAACTACCTATCCTACTCTAACTGGAAGCAAAAGTGGGCTAAACAAACCCTGCAACTGGTTGGGAGAAATAGCTTCCTTTCTTCAAAATTGGCAACCATGCAACTAATTTGGCATTGAACATGGCTGATTGGATGAATGGAAAATCAACAAGAAGCTGGTCTTCCACCCAAATCATCAAGGTGTCAACTGAAGGCAAATTCAATACCTCTTTTAGTTGTTCTGCATTTGGATTGGAGAGGTATGACAGCTGATCCTTGGTTCTTTGTAGCTCATCCTCATGCTTAGGAGCAAGCATGACTAGTTGTGACTTCTCCTTTGGTTCCAATGAAGCCAGATACCTGATTGGGCAAGGTATGGTCCGTTTGATATGCCCATAGCTCTTATTTTCAACTCCAAAAATGGAGTCTTCTTGTAAACCTTCTTGAATGGATGGTGTGGAAGCAATGGTAGAACCTTTCTGCCCTTTCTCTTCCTCCAATGAAGAACATGAAAGATTAAAATCTTCCAATCTTGGTTCCAAAGAGCTGCTATAAGATGTAGGCTACTGCAAATGAATGCTCTCCTTCATGACAACAGGCTCAAGTATTTGGGACGTGGAAGATGAAAGAAGGAATGGTGGAAACTCAACTGGTTCTTCTTTATCAAAACAGTCCTCCAAATCTGACAGATACACTACCTCATGGTTGTCCTGCTGCAAATGCTCAACTTCCTCCATGGTGTCCTCTTGATCTGTAACTTGATCATCATGGTTTCTTTCATCCTCCAACATTGAGTTTGAGAGATCAAACTCTTCTTCAACACTAGAACTTGAGAGAGATGAAGTAGAAAGAAGAACTGAAGGTTCTCCTGTAGCCTACTTTGTGCTCAAAGCCCTTGGATCTGCAATTTTCTCCTCCACAACTAGAATGTGCTCCTCTTCTTTTAGATTTGGAGCAGCTTCTCCCTCCTCTACTACTTGAAGGAAATCTTTCTCTTGATAGAACTCTTCTTCTAGCATGAAGTTTTTCAAGTCAAACTCTTCAATCTGCTGCTCTAGAGGACAAGTTGGGACTGCAAGATCTTCTTCTGAGCTTTCTTCCTCTATGGCTGATTGTGCAACTTGAATTGAATCAGCATTCCCTTCAAATAGAGTGCCAACATGGACACTAATTTCTGAGCAAACTGACTGCTGATCTACTTCTTCTTTTTGCTCTTCTTCTGCTGCCACAAAATCAGTCTTAACCACCACCTGTTCTCCAACTCCAACCTCTTCTGAAGGCTTAACCATCAAGGGGATCTTTTTCATCCCAAATTTAAGAGCCCAACTCTTCAGACTTTGAATTTCTTCATCTTTGTTTGGCTCTTCTTTTTGCTATTGTTTTCCTTGATTGGAATTCTGATTTTTATCCTCCCAACATGGATTTGGGAATGCAAGAGGAGAAGTGGATTGTAACTCAATTGATTTTGCAATTTTTTGTGGTGGTGGAGGAGGTAGGAACTCTCGTTTCTTTGGATGGAAGGTATTTCTGTTAGCTTTTGTGGAGGGGATGACTGTTTGGAAGGAAAGGGGACAGGAAGAATTGAGATGTGGTGGAACTAGGGAATGGAGAAATGGAATTAACTCCTGGGGCAGCATTGACTGGATTTAGAATTTGAAATTCCAAATGAGATGATGCTGCTTGAGTGATGGGGTGAGAAAAACCAGATGATGGTGTAGAACTTACCCATTGACAAGGTTGTTCAACACCAAGTGTATAGGCCTCTATTTCTGCTGTCCATTGTGCAAGTTGGGGCAGCATCTTCATCATAAAGTCCAGCTTCTCCTGAGGGCTGAAGTGTCTTGGAAAAGGGCCTCCCCATGGACAAGGAGTCCTGCAACCAATTCTGAAAGCCTTCATTTGAGCTGTTGCTCTTGATTGCACCATCTTTGCCTCCATCTTTTGGATTTTTTCCACAAAATCTGCATCTTCCATTTGATTGTCTTCATTGCATGCGTACCCTTGCTCTTGATGTGCTTCACAACCAAACTGACTTTGGCACTGCTGCTCATATGGGTAGACATGCTGATTTTGAATTTGACCAAAATGCTGATTTGGAGGATTTGTAAAACATGTTGGAGGTGTGATATAATGCTGTTGTAAATGTGAATTCCATGATGGAAATGAAGTCATGATTGCACAACTTCATGGAATGGAAAATAATGAAAATGATGGAAAGAAAGATGGATGGAAATGGATGGAAAACAGGTCTGCAACTCAAAGAATGAGTTATTTACCATATGGAGTCGCTAGATGTGCTTTTGAATATGCCTCTAAAAGGCTAAATCTTTAACAGGAACACACCAACCTGTCAAAGATAAAGTGGAAGACCTCTAAGGTCCCACCGGGCGTGCCAAAACTGTTAGTGCACTGAATCACAGCACCCCCTGGATGTTGATCAGATTTCTAGTTTGCATATACTTAAGCTTACAGTGTGATTGGATAACATGGGAAACCTATCTCCAAGTTGTGGGACTTGCTAAATGAGATAGGAACCTCCAGAGAAAGCTGGTTCTTGCTCCTAAACTACCTGCCACAATCTACTCTAATGCAGGGGAAACTAACTATTCTAATCTAAATTTCCAAGGGACCAGGGAGAGAGAATGCATAAAATGAAAGCCTACACTAAAGCAGTGATACACCAGAAAAGGAGTGGTGAACACTTCTAGTTCTGCAGATAGACACAGATCATGGAATGCAACATAAACATCATGCACAAACTGATAAGATGTAATTGAAAGTCTGAAATGAAGCAAACAACACAACCAAAGGACTGAAAACTGATCACAGAGCCTGTATTGTCATTTCCACTGTCAAAATCCTTGCATTACAACATCAAAAAGGTAGAAAACCTGTTACAACCATCAAGAGGTCTGATACTTGCAAAAATCACTTGTTGAAGGTGAAAGAAGAAGCTTGCTATCCAAAGAAATGTTCCCCCCCAAAATGAGCCAAATCTGGCTTTTATAATGCATGGGTCGAGCCCAGGAGAGAGAAAACATGTAAAAAATGTGGGAGCCATTCCTCATTGAATGAAGATGCATTAAAATAGCATGGGCATCCTTACAGACCCATGCCCTGACATTTTTGGCCATGCTGAAGAAGAATGCGACCCATTTTGCATTAAAACTGGTTGTTGAAACGTCACTTCTGGCCATTACCACATGCCAGAGACGTTTCTTGATTTTCTCTCTCCAAACTGAACCAAAATGCAAGATTGACCTCGGAATCATGTAGATAATTTCACCAGCTTTCCATTGATATAAAGAACACAGAAAATCCGAGCTCTGGATCGAAAGTTATGGCCATCTGAAGATTTTAGGGCAAAAACAGGCCAAAATCGGATCGGCGGGCAATTTTTTTTGAAATTTTGACCTCGTTTTGGTCTTTGGAATTTTTTTTCAAATTTTCCCCATGCTGCCTGCCACTCCAAGTGCCACTGTGGCGATGACACATTTGGATGCGGGCCCTTCCTGACCATTTCCCTTTGTTTTTTCATTTGGTCCCGTCGGGCCAATGAGGTGAAGACAGTGGGGCTGATTAAAACTCTAAATTTTCCCTTTGGACACTTTTTGGACAAAATTTCCCATTTTGCCAAAATTGTGCTTCTAATTTTTTGGCCCTGCTCCACTGGGTCGATGGTGAAGACACGTGGCAAGATTCTGATTCGTGGTGCGGGGCGGGCAAAACATTTTACCTTTGAAAAATTTGACCGAAACACTTAGGAAAATTTTCCAACTTTTGACTTCCTGGCACAATTTGATTCGGCCGTGGGCTTCCTTTTCTCTTTTGCGGCCTTTTCACCTTTTCGCGTCCCACGTGTCCCTCATGTACTTTTATCCCAACTGTCTCAGACCGAAAAATATCGGCTGATTTAGGCTTCCTTGTTCTTGTTTGTTGGATTTTTCAGCTTTTCACGTCCCACGCATCCCTCGCGTACTTTTGTCCCAACTGTCCTAGACTGCTTGGGACAAATATCTCCAAACCACCCAAAATGGACTGTCTGTCGGTAAATCGGCCGATTCGCGTCCCACGCGTACTTTTGTCCCAGCTGTCCCAAACCGCGTGAAACAAAAGACTTAGACGATTTTTCTTTGTTTTTGGCCATTTCAGCTTTTCGCGTCCCGACGTCCCAACTGTCCCGCGGACCGCCTGGGACAAAAATGTCCGACTTAGCCGATTTTCTTGCTTTTTCGGCCCCAAGCTTGGTACGACGAACCTCAGTACGACCCGAACCCTTCAGACCCGAAATGCTTTGAAACAGTCCTGCAACCTTATTTTTTGTATTTTTTCCATTTTCTCTAACTCGTTGGGATTTCTTCTTGGATGGGAGAGTTAGAAAAAAGCCGAGGGGACCCCGAAAAACATGATTTTTGCCCTCGAATCAATCTACTTGCTCGGGACTGAATAATCTGATGCATGTTATCAAAATTACCTTGAGGGGTGAATTTTGGATAACACATATCTTGATAATGGAAGAAATTTGAGAGAGAAAGAAGATAGAAGAGATATGCCATTTTTCTTTCTTTTCCAGGTATAAAACACTCTAGTCTTTTATGAAATCAATTGCCAACCCATGGAATGACATTGAGAAACCATTATATTCTTCACAAGAAACCGTTACAACTTCAAAAATCCTCAATGCCTTTTCAAATTCCTCTGTTGTGAAGAAAATGCTCATGGTGGATTAAAAACCAGATCTTGTAAAGAAACTGTTACATTTGATTTGCCAGTTTAAATATAGACCATTTGATTTTCTCCTCTAACTCTAAAATTGGGTCATCCACATGACAGGAAGGGATTGGAGCGGTAACGGGGGAATCCTTTTGCATTTTGTGATTTTTCGTGAGATTTGGAAATTTGGAACAAATTGGCCCGCAGCCCTGCTTTGAATTTTCATCTTAAACACGTGGCACATTCTTATTGGAAATGGGATCGTGGTCCTTTTCTCAACATTTTAACCTTTTTTGGAAAAGGCTCAAAAACTCAATTTCCTCCCTTAGCCCGCTGCTCCGATTTGACTAGGACACGTGGCACATTCTAGTTGGAGATGAGGTCGCGGCTCTTTTCTAAATATTTTAACCTTATTAGAAAAGGCTCAAAAACTCAATTTCCTCTGCCGGCCCGCTCCTCCGCTTTGAATTTTCAACGGCGGGCTCAAGACCTTTGGCGGATCCATAGAGCATTTTAGAAATTTCACTTCACTTTTGGGAATTTGGTTAAATTTCCAAAAGTGCCTCGATAGCCCACTCGTCCGCTTTGACTTTTCAATAGCGGGCTTTACCTTTGAATTTTTCCCTATGGCTCAAAATTTGACTTTTATCTTTATAGCCTTATTGGGGCTGCAAGGCAAATTTACCATTCTTGCCAAAAGTGACCAAAAGTGTTAAGTTCACCAAAAATCCCATTCCTCCCCATCCAATAGGATCTCACCACATACCTTCATTCATTGGGGTCAAAATTTGATGGGGAAAAGACGCTCGTCATCCCGACTGTAGAAAATACACAGAGGAAGAAAACTTCATCATTTTGAGTCCAAATTTCAAATTTCCTTCATAAACCAGAGGCATCGAGGAAAAACAATGATTTTACGACCTAGGCCATAGAACAAGTGAACAATTATGATAAAAAATGGAGGTTGCAAAGACAATATTTTGTGCATAGACTAAGAAATGGAGGATTTCTAAAAATGAGCAAAACAAAGATTTAAACAACTCTAGGGCATGACTTTTGGTAATTTCTTGAATCTCTAACTTGGCTTAAACACCAATGAAAGGCATGAGCTCAAAAAAATTGAATTTGGCTATGAAAAAATAGAGTAGTTTTCAGGAGACAATAGTTTTCTCTAACTTAGGGACATGGCGTGAACAAGGAATGGCTAGGGCACGACATGAGGATCTAGAATCTCAAGTTTCAAAACATATTACGTTCACCAGTGCCTTATCCATTTGGCCTTGCAGAGTCATGTACAATTCTGAGAAATAATGGAAGGAGGAAACACACAAGATAAACCACACACAACAAAAACCAAACAAAACAAAACCAAAACCACACAACAGAAAAGGGAAAAAACACACCTACGAAATCACCTATGGTACAAGGCAGGGGACAACCCGCTTTCACTGATGATACAGTTTCAAGTATTTCTTGCTTTGAGGCAATTCCAATGGTGTTCCATCCAAGGATGAGAGGATAAAAAAATTATGACCACAAGCTCCATGAATTTGGAATGGACCAAGCCATAATGAATCAAACCTTCCGTGGCTTCCCTTTAGTTCTCTTCTCTTGTCCCATAGTAGGAAAAAGTCTCCAACCTTGAATTATATTTGCTTTTCCCTCTTGTCAAAAATTTTCTTCACTTTCAACTGATGCTCCTTAATTCTATCCACCACTTGGCATCTGATTTCTTCCAGCTTCTCTAGGAAGAGGATCCTCTTGTCAATGGAGTCTTTGTATTGACCATCTTCTATTTCTTACAACAACTTGAGAGATGACATCTAAATTGTGAGGGGAATCTCTGCCTTAACTCCATACAAAATTTGGAAAGGTGACATACCTATTACCTTCTTAGGAGTGGTCCTATCGGCCCACAATGCATCATATAACGTCTTGTGCCAGTTCCTTTGATTCTCATCTACTAGCTTGCGAAAAATGGTCACAATGTTCTTGTTTCTTGACTCATCTTGCCCATTTCCCTATGGGTAGTATTCAAAAGAGTGAGATAGGGAGATTCCAAAGCCATAAAAAAAAATTGTGAGCTCCTTGGAAGAGAAATAGGTGGCATTGTCTACAACAATTTTTGGTGGTATTCCAAAACAAACAATGATATTCTCCTTGATGAAGTTACAGACTGTTTCAAAGTTGGCTTACTTGGTTGGGATGGCTTCCATCCATTTAGTGAAGTAATTAGTTGTAGGAGTACATAAGTATGCCCTGTACTAGAATGAGGATTCAGAAAACCAATAAAATCTAGCCCCCATTGCTGAAATGATTCTTAAATCACCACAGGCCTGAGTGGCAATGCAGCTAGTTGTGGATTTCCAACAAATTGTTGGCACACTTTGCATTTCAAAACCCAATCCTGAATGTCTGTAAAGATGGAGGGCCAATAATATCTTCCTTTGAGGATATTATGTGCGGTTACCATTACTGAGAAATGTCCACCACAAGCTTTATCATGATATTCCCTAAGAAACTTTTCTTGCTGCTCCTTATCTACACACTTGAGGAAACAACCATCTAGGCCTCTCTTGTAAAGTGCATGATTCTAGATCACAAACTTGGCTGACTTTAGCTTGATCATCCTTCTTTTTTTGTAATAAATATGAGGAGGGAATTCTCCATAAGTGAGGTAGTAATCAATGTCAGCATACCACTCATCAGTAGTGGTGACAAAGAGTGCATGTGGACTGTCTCCTGAACAGGTTGAGCAAACACCATATTTTTCTCCTTGCTGAGCATTTAGAGCTTCATGCAGAAACAATTTCCTCTTACTAGATTAGAGGGTCTAATCTCCAAGTCACACTCTTGGGTATTTTCAATCCAACTTCCTCTCTTGGCCCCAAGATCTTTTTGAGTTAAAATGGACTCGATTACACTTCTAGGGACCATCACCACTGTATGGGAATTGAGAATGTAGAATCTGAAACTTGTAACAACTTTGACCACTGCGTAGGCATGTTTCTCCAACTGGCTATACTTTAGCTCATGATTTTTCAAAGGGAAACTCATGAAAGCAATGGGTACTTCCAAACCTTCATCATTTTTTTGAACAAGGAAAATAGAGAGTGTATGTTCTGATGTATAGAAATACATAGTGAACTCCTTGTTGAAATCTAGAGATATGAGAGTTGGATATTTGGAAATTGATTTCTTGATCTCCTCAAATGCTTCTTTTCCTTCCTTATTCCACTTGAAACTTGCTTGATGCTTCATCATGGAAGTTATATGCTTAGTCAATTCAGAAAATTCATGCACAAAACAACGAAGGAAGTTTACCTTTCCAAATAATGAATGAACTCCCTTCTTACTGGTTGATAAGGCTAGTGCTTGGATAGCTCTGATCCTCTCAGGATCAATTTGCGCTCCATGTTTGTTAACAATTTGTCCCATTAACTTACCTTCTCTGACTCCAAAAATTCACTTCTTTGGATTTAGAGAAATGCCATGTTTCCTACAACTTACAAGGACTTTCTCCAAATGACAGATATGATCTCCCCTCCTCTTTGAAAAAACTGTGAGATCATCAAGGTAAATGAAAATGTAATGTTTCATATTTTAGAAGGCCAAGTCCATTAATCTCTGGAAAGTGGCTCCAATATTTATCAAGTCAAAAGGCATTCTGCTGTAGGGAAAATTACCCCAAGATGTTGTGAAGGTTGTTTTGTTACAATCCTCTTCTGCCACCTTGATTTGGTTGTACCCTTAGAATCCATCAAGAAAAGAGAACATTTCAGATCCAGTGACTACTTGCAAGATATGATCCATGATTGGAAGAGGGTAGTTTTCCTTGAGAGATGCCTGATTTAGATTTTGGAAGTCTACACAAATCCTTATTTCCCCATTCTTCTTCCTTACTGGCACAATGTTAGCCACCCATGTTGAATGGTGGATGAGGAAGATGATTCTAGAATTGAGCATCTTTTTCGCCTTTTATTTGATAACATTGGAAATATTTGGATTGTAGGGCCTTTGTTTTTTCCTGAAGGGCTTAGCTCCTTACTTCAAAGGAATGGAGTGATGCATTTCCTTTGGCTGAAAATATTTTAGTTCTTCATAGGAATAGGCCAAGACATCTGAGTAATTTTTTAGCAGAGCAAAAAACTTTATCTTCTCTTTTGGTGAGAACCATTTACCAATGTTAACCATCCTTAGATTCTATGAAGTTACAATGTTTTCTTGATCAAAATCATATGGACACCGAGAAGACTGTTTTTCTTTCTCTTAGATGAACCTGTCATGCTTGTCTAAGAGGTCTTCCAAAGAAACTAGGCCTTTGGGGATTTTGTTTCCTTTCAGTTTGATTACTCCCTCTTCATCAATTCCCCCAATTCCTTGCTTCTCTTCTTTGGGGACTGATTCACGGTGTGGGTTTTCAATTCCTTCAAAGAAAAGATTATTGAAGTTATCCCTTTATTCTAAGAAGGCTAGGATCTGATTGTCATCATTGAAGACTTGCCAGTTATTTGCATTATCTGGTATGTTGGGTATGAACACCATCTCAATGGTCACTTTATCCTTACAAAAATAAGGATGAGGTGTCACTAAGGAATCTGACACTGCTAGAGAATCAGCCTTTTCATTCTACTCCCTAGGGATAGCTTCAATGGAGAATGCATCAAAGGATTCAATGCAGTCCCACAATCTTTTTCTGTAATGCCTAAGCCTTGTATTTTTCACTTGATATTGTTGGAGGACCTACTTCACCACAATTTCTACATCACCTTTACATCTCATATTCTTGATTCTCGTGTCCTCTGTTGTATTCATGCCTAAGAGAAATGATTCATACTTTTTAGTATTGTTTGTATTATCAAATTGCAGCTTGTAGGCAAAAGGAAACACCTCCTTGGAGGGAGAGTACAATACTACACCATCTCCTAAACCTACTCTGAAATGACTGCCATCAAACTCCATTGTCCAAATTTAGTCTTCTTCTTCCTCCATGAGAAGTGGTGAGTTCTCCTCTTTTTCTGACATGAGGAAGTAGTTTCCTATCCCACAATCTTGAAAGAGGATGTTTTCTTTTGGATCATCAAACTTTCAGACTGTAAACTTAATTTTTCTTACTAGAAATAACTTCTTCATTTCTCCTTTCACTAGGATAGTTGCATATGACCAATCCATTTTTATTTCTCTTCCTAGATCTCTGCAAAAACTTATACTCAACAACATACCAAAAGATGTTGGGATGTCTTCCACCAAAATGGTCAAGAGTATCTTCTTGTCAAGGTAATCAGCTAGTGTAACCTGGGCATCCTTAATCCTTCCCACCAATGGAGCTTGTTTGGATTCCATTGAGTAGAATGTTCCATTCACCTGGGTCAAAGTGAGGCCAAGAGAATTTGTAACTTTTTCTAGCATCACATTATCTAAGGCTCCCGAGTCTATAATGTAATTATTTAGCTAGAAACCTTTGATGAGAAGTGACAGGTAAAAAGGTTCAACTCTGTTGGTGGTGGAGGCACTGAGGGCTAACATGTTTTGAGAAGATGGTGTGGATGGTGTGGGAAGTAATCCTTTAGAATTAGAGATTGGGGATGTAGAGTTACCACTCTGGACTGCCTTGATGAATCTGTCAAATTAGGAAGGATGTGTTTGTAGGTATTCAATTTCAGAGAGTTAGACTTTGGTTTTGCTAGCATGCTCTACAAAGTCAAATGAAGTTATGGTATATGAGGACTTAAATGGAAGATGCATCATTACTTTTGGTGTTGGGTTCTCCTTTTCAAATGTAGAAATTGGCTTGGAAGGAGATGGGGGTGTAGCCTTTGATTAAAATTTAGATGTTCTTACAGAACCAACATTTAGAAGAGAATTGCTCTTAACAAATTTTGAGTTGGGAGAAGAATTGGATAGCTTACTTGGATCAACAATGTGATCCTTAATAACTGGTGAGTTTGATTTCTCTCTAGCTGATTCCATGGAAGGTGGTAATGGTGATCCCCTGCTGATGATCTTGTTTAGTGGAGGCTTTGGAGAGCTATCTTCTTTGTTCTTCCTGATCTCAGTTGTGACTGCTAAGGATGAAACACCATTCTTGGATTGTGCACGAATGAAAATATCACATGAAAAACTTGTAGCTTCTTCATCAACTTCCTCCTCATCTGTAATGTATTCAATCAGGCCATTGTGCATGCCAACCTCTTCAATTTCAAGATAGTTTTCATAGTCATCCATGCTTTCTTCTTCAGTTTCCTCAATTTCTTCTCCTTCTTATAATTACCTAGTGTCACAGATGGCATTGACTGGTGGTACTTCAATATAAATCCTACAAGGAGGTGGAAAAATTCTTTGTCTATCAGGAGGATTTGGCCTCCTTGGAGCATTCCTCATTGTGATTTGTGACAACTGCTTCTTCAAAGCAACTAGGTCATTTGCCATTTTTTGGAACATTGGATTAGTGGTGACTGAATTTGAAATCTAACCTTTTTGCTTTCCATTTTTTCCTTTCACTTTACAGGAAATAATTATATTATCATCAGTCTCAAACTACAAAGTCTTGAACTTCCCTCAATGTTCTTACTTGGGCTCTTCTGAGGAAGAAACCAACTTCTGATGGAAAATCATTGATGAAGAACCTTTTCAAGTTATTTTCAGGGGGTACCACATCTTTTGGGATCCTTCTTATCAATCTATTATACCTTGCTACAAAATCTCTCATTAATTCATAGGTCTCCTTCTTCATCTGAACCAATTGGACCAACAGATCCTGAAAATCTTCTGTGTTGTTGAACCTATGTTCAAATTCACTTCTTATATCTTCCCAACATGTGACAGATCTTGGGGGAAACATGTAGAACCATTCAATAGCTCTTTCTTGGAGTGACTCCACAAAGATCCTAACTGAAACATCTTCATCTTTAACTCCCAACACTCCATAAGTAGTGATGAATGCTACAACATGTTCTTCGGGGAGCTAAGAATGATCCCCTTTGAATTTTGGGAAGTTCTTTTTTGAGCATCTTGAGAATTCATGAAGTAGTTGTGGAAGAGCAAGTGGACTAGTACTTATTCCCCATGGTACGTTAGCCCTACGTTCCTCATGATCATGATTTCCCATTCTATTCTTGTTTCTATCCTCTAGTCTTGCTAAGGTTTCTTCTGCTGCTGCTCTTTCTTCTGTTTCAATTTGGAGTCTTTCTATTTCTTCAAGTTGAGCCCTTATCTTCTCTTCAGCTCTTTCCTCTCTTTCAAGCTCTTCAAATGTGGGATCAAATCTTCCTCCTTGCCTCAGTTGTCAGGTGTATCTTCTATCAGCCAACTTGAAAGTTTATGCTCTTCTCTAGGGTGCTGGAATTTTTCTCTACCTTTCCAATTCGATAGCACATTCCTCTTCTAGCTCCAGAATCCTTATGACAATGAAGTAATGATTGACACTTTATCTATTATGCCAAATATATTCTCTCATATTAGAAGCAATGTCTTCTTGGATGTGAAAGAGTAAATTAGGTCTCTCAACAAGAGGATTTCCTAGAATAGCCATGATTTACATTCATGTAGTTTGTGTGATTATTAAATCTCCAAAAAAAATTCTTCTAGAATATTTTTTTTGTATTTTATGACCGTGAGGTATTTTTTAGGTGCAGATGCTATAAAATATGCCCCACGGTGGGCACCAAAAACTATTGGTGAGAAAATTTTCCCTGTGGACAAATTGGTGGGTTTCAAGCCAATGCTATGGGAATCTAAGTCCCTCTACTTGAATGGTGTAGCTTCGATAGGTGCATGCATAAAAGGTGGATTTCAATTGTGGCCTTTCGACCAGAGATCCAACAGGGGTACTCCACTGACCTTGTGGCAAAGCAAGCAATGTCTCACTAGAGAAGAAACTTTGTCTTGGAAATGGAGGTAGGAGAAAACTAATGTTGTGAGTAGAATATCAGATGCCCACACACATTAATTAGAAATTTCATTTACATGCATTTATAGTTAGAAGAAAAAAACAAATCCGCAGGAGAAGCTACAAGACCAAATAGAATTCATTGGTCACAAGGTACCAACCAATCCCTCAATCAAAAAAGTGAAAATTCCTTCTTTTATTATTGAAGCTCGAGCAGAGTTTGTGCATAGCTTGAGAATGGAAGAAATTAGAGAGAGAAAGAAGATAGAAGAGATATGGCATTTTTCTATCTTTTCCAGGTGCAAAGCACTCTAGTATTTTTTGAAATCAATCATTAGCCCCTGGAATGATGTTGAGAAGCCCTTATGTTCTTCACAAGAAACCATTACAACTTCACAAATCCTCAACGACTTTTCAAATTCCTCTGTTGTGAAGAAAATTCTCATGGCAGGTTAAAAACCAAATCTTGCAAAGCAACCGTTACATTCAATTTTCCAGTTTAAATATCGACCATTTGATTTTATCCTCTAACTTTGAAATTGGGTCGTCCATGTGACAGGAAGGGATTGGAGAGGTTACGGGGGAACCCTTTCACATTTTGGGATTTTTCGTGAGATTTGGAAATTTGGAACAAATTGGCCCGTAGCCCTGCTTTGACATTTCAACTTAGACATGTGGCATGT
Organism: Taxus chinensis; assembly: GCA_019776745.2. Lineage (NCBI taxonomy): Eukaryota > Viridiplantae > Streptophyta > Pinopsida > Cupressales > Taxaceae > Taxus > Taxus chinensis. The sequence goes on from CM034146.1 coordinate 23,365,390, forward strand.
TCTTATTGGAAATGGGATCGCAACCCTTTTCTCAACATTTTTACCTTTTTTGGAAAAGGCTCAAAAACTCAATTTCCTCCGCCATCCCGCTACTCTGATTTGACTAGGACACATGGCATGTTCTAGTTGGAGATGGGGTCACGAATATTTTCTAAACATTTTAACCTTTATGGAAAAGGATCAAAAATTCAATTTCCTTTGCCGACCCGCTCCTCCACTTTGAATTTTCAACGGCGGGCCTGAGACCTTTGGCGGAGCCGCGGAGCATTCTATAACTTTTACTTCACTTTTGGGAATTTGGTTAAATTTCCAAAAGTACCCCAATGGCCCACTCGTCTCCTTTGACTTTTCAACAGTGGGCTTTACCTTTGAATTTTTCCCTGTGGGCTCAAAATTTGACTTTTACCTTTATAGCCTGATCGGGGCCACGGGGAAAATCTACCATTTTTTCCAAAAGTAACCAAAAGTGTTAAGTTCACAAAAAATCCCATTCCTCCCAATCCAATAGGATTTGACCATGTACTTGCATTCATTAGGGTCAAAATTTGATGGAGAAAAGACGCCCATCATCTCGACTATTAAAAATAAAAAGAGGAAGAAAAATTCATCATTTTGAGTCCAATTTTTGAATTTCCTTCACGAACCAGAGGCATGGAGGCAAAACAATGATTTGACGACCCATGCCATAGAACAAGTGAAAATTTCAATCAAAAATGGAGGTTACAAAGAGTATATTTCGTGCATAGACCAAGAAATGGAGGATTTCTAAAAATGAGCAAAACAAAGGTTTAAACAGCTTTAGGGCACGAATTTTACTAATTTATTGAATCTCTAATTTGTCTTAAACACCAAAAAATTTCATGAGCTCAAAAAAAATTAATTTGGCTATGAAAACACAGAGTAGTTTTTGGGAGAAAACAGGAGGTAGATTGGGTATATAGGTCAGGGAAGGAATACAGGATTTTGGGGGGAAAGGTGCTTTGAATTTTGGAAGGAAAATTGGGTAAAATAGGAATGGGGAGAGGTGTGGTTAGGTGAATGAGGGGTGGGTAGGAGTTGAGGGTAGAGTTAGGTAGGAATTGGTGAGAAGAAGGGAGTGTTTTAGGAAAAAGGGGGTTTTGGGTGTTGCGTATTTCTGCGGGGCAGTGACCAACGTCAGTCAAGGGGTGGTCGACATCAGTGGTGTCGAGCCTATACCAGTCACAGATAAGGTGATCGATGCTGATTTGGGAGAGACCATGGTTGGTTCGGAGTAGCTGGTATTGGTCATCATGTGGAGAAAAAGGGGCCAAAATAACCCTAGGGTGGGTGAGATAGATAGTGAGAAAAAAAAGATTGTGGTGATGAAAAACAGAGCATTGGTAAGAGGTTAAAAGAGGTATGGTATGATCAATAATGGGTGAGGGTTGGGGTGGGTAGATAGAATATGTGATAAGAATGTAAGTTGTGAGGGGAAAAAGAGAGAGGGTAATAGGTGTAGGTGAGGTGTCAAGAGTGATTGTGGGTATGATCAAGGTGTATTAATGTGATGTTTTGTTGGATGTAGGCAAGAGACCAGATGTGGATGCGAGATAGGGTACCACCCCCTGTTCATGATGGTTCAAGGAGGTGTGATAGTCAAGGATTGGTGGCATGTTGCATAGGTTGACCTGATTGGGTTCTGACACTACCGACATGTAGTCTGATAGCTGAGTTTTATGGTCTCCCTCATCGACAGATGGGATTCAGTGACCAACACATTCCATCTACCGACGGGTGAGATCACGGTCACCTTGGAGGATGTGTACAAGATTTGAGGAGTTGATGCTGACAGTATTTGGCAAGGGGTTGGTAGAGATGAGGTTTCATAGTGCCAGCATGAGCTATAGGGAGATGTACTTGGCTCATCTAGAGGAGACTAGGCTAGTTGTGTTGTTGATGGAGGTTGTCTACTACTTTGCACTGCAAGATGTAGAGGGTGGGAGATTCCCACAATCATTAATAGGGGTCTTGCATGATATGTTGATAGACCAGACCCATATTGCATAGGCGCTAGCATTCCTGGTACAGCTATATAGGGAGTTATGGGTGTATGGGTGGCTTCAGAGGTTCAGCTTATGCTACACCTTTCTACTTCATTGTTGGGCATACGAGCACATTATGTGTGTGCGTCTAGTTGGTATGCCCCGAGCTGATGCATTCAAGTCAGTTTTGGTTCAGGTGGGTTATAGGTGATGGGTGCCCACTATGGGAGAGCATCAAGTGGGTAGGGCGATGCATAATGTCACCTACTACAGGTGTTTACTGGAGGGGTTGTCCAGCATAGACATCATTTGGAGACCATATGTGCCTTTTCCATCATATAGGCAGATGTCCAAGGAGATAGATGGATTGTAACTACTTAGATGGATAGTGGGGCAATGTGCTAGAGAGCACGAGATAATACTCGTGGATAGGGTTAGACAACAGTTCAGGATGCCACAGGATATGCCTCCACCCTTCCCATAGTACATGAGGGATGATGTGGAGTGGTCATTGTCTCTGTCCTAACCGACAGTGCCTACAAGGTAGGAGGAGTAGGTGAGAGACCGACATATCGATGATGCCGGGGTGACTGAAAGATATAAATAGTGGTTTGCTACACACCTACGAGCAGTACCACCGAGGCTAGGGCAGTTGGATTTAGCCACCATCACTATTCAAAGGGACACCCTATAGGGGTAGGTGGCTACCTTGATTACCCAGCTGGGGGTGGTGTAGGGGTATTTGACAGGTGTAGATGCATAGGTGGCCACTTTACAGGCATAGATGGCCAGTTTACAGGCCCAGAAAGCACAGGGATAGGAACCCGCATAGGGTGGTGATGGTGATTGGATATAAGTGGCCACCCTACAGGCATAGGTTATATGTTTGTAAGGCTAGATGGCCACTGAATAGGAAAAAATTATGGCCCTACAGGCCCAAATACATGCACAGGGTGTGGGGCCAGTGGCACCACCATAGGCACCAGGATAGGGTCCTAGTTTACAGGTAGGGGTAGGATAGGGTCCTACAGGATAGGTACAGGGTCAGAGGCCAATGGGGCCACCAAAAACAGTACCCGTAGCCAGATTGCAGGATGCCTAGGTGAGGCCAGATATTATCAAGACCATCTGATGGCATCAGGGAAAGATTTCCTATCCTATGGAGAGTATAGGGCACAACAGGACTCGATTAATAGGACCAGGTCACGCACCCACAGTGTGGAGAGCATAGGGGGATAGTGATCCTTGAGATGGGGTCAAGGCAAGGCCACCAGTTCATGGAGGTCATTCCCAGGTGATGTACTAGCCAGGACCTAGCCACGACCCGTGATGGGTGGTGAGATGTTAGTAGGTTGACATACATGAGACAAGGAGGAGGACGAATACAGGGGAGATAGAGATGGAGGATATCTAGTGGGATGATGCTTGATAGCCATGTCAACCTCCATTTTCATTTATTTATTTTATCTTTTATATACATCAACCAACGTGCCAAAGAGAGTGAGTATGTATATGAGAGTTTATTGATTTTGATCATATACCGACATGTGTGCCGAAGGTGGTGAGGCTGTATATGAGATTTTTGTATATTTTGATGATATACTATCCTGTGTGCTGAAGATGGTGAGGGTGTACATTATAAATTTGAGATTTTGATTATTATTATTGGGATATATGTTCACATTTATTTTTATACAGACTTTCTGATTTATAGATGATGTTGTTTATAGTAAGAATGGTGTACATGTTTTAATTTTCATTGTATATATATAGGTGGAAATCATAGTGGATATATGCATGTATAGAGTCATAGGTATATGTAGGTATATATATAGTATAGGTATACTATAGGCATGACGGAGTTAGGTCATAGGCATATATGGAGTATATAGGTTGACTTAGGCATGATTGGAGTTAGGTCACAGGAATGGATAGAGTCAAGGTCGATGTAGGAATGGGGGATTTCAAGTCAGTTTTGGCATGGTTAGAGTCAGGTCAACTTAGGCATGGACTGGAGTTTAGGTTGGTTTAGGTATTGTTGATTTTAGGTTGGTTTAGGCATGGTTGAGTTTTTAATTCATTAATTTGTGTAATTAATGATGATGTGGATCATGTTAAGATGTTTTGTAGGAAAATGTATGATAATGGTAAAGAAATGGTAAACAAGATGAAATGAATGTATGAGTGATGATGGTAAAGATGTGAAGCAATTGTTGTTTGTTTGGTTTAATTTCCAATTATTGATATAAAAAGGAAACTAACTAGGGTAGAATGTGACTAGGAAAGGGGCAGAGGGAATTGGTTAGGGGAGAGAGTGGCCAAGCTATCCTCCAAGGGCCCCATGCCCTCGGAGTGTTTCCTACATAGTCCTGGCGAAAAGAGACCTCAGGATGATGTAGTTCTCCCATAAGCTAGGGAAGATTAGGGTGAAATAGCAGAATGGTCTGATAGGTGTTAGGCATGGGTGATGTAGGTCATAGGCATGATTGAGTTTAGGTTGTAGGTATGGTTGATTTATTTTTAAATACATGTGCTCGAGGATTTGGTCATGTATAGGATAATCAATAGGTAATGAGGAAGGCGAATGGTAAGAGGTGGTAAAAGAGATGCTTAATTGATAAGAACCCTAATGAGTCTACCATACCCTAGATGGGCTTATGAACGTAAGACCCTATAGGCCTTGCATAATGGACTATTTTAAGGGTGAAGAAAAGTCACATGATCACGAAATGTTGCGTTTGCGGCAAGTCCCTTGAGTAACGAGGAATTTAGGTGAAAAAGACAAGGAGGTGAGAATGAGAGGTTTAGCGTAACTTAGTGTATGATGATGTGTATTTCGGAACAAGAAACCCAAAATCCAAAATAGGCAAGTCCATGATGAAAATTTCATATTTTCCTTGATTTTTTGGTTTTTAATAGACTGATCGATGTAGGAAGTCTATATGGGATAAATATATTATCTCCTTGAGGTCTTCGTGAAGTTGATCATTGCGGGAAGCTTTTGAATATTTGTTATATTTTTGTAATGACCGTATATAGTTGTCCTTCTAGGGATTAGTCTATTGATAGTGGTAGAATATAAAGAAGAGATGTCCCTTTTGAGGGATTCATCTTTTTCTGGAAGTTTACTCAAGGAGTTGTATCCCTTTTTGTTTTTAGACGTTTAAGTCATGGATAAGACTATAGAGGATGATTAGGTTCTTGTTTTAGAAGACAAAATCGTAGTGCACAAAGATTAACTATGAAAGAGGTGGTTTCGAGTGATGAACAACCATGGGATTCCATCTTGAAGAAGAAGAAAAGTATCCATGAGAATCATGCTATGAGCAGAGCCGTGGTACTCATATTGAAGACAAGGCTAAAAGGTGACGGGTAATCACATGATTCTTGTTTAGTCGTGGATCCTCAAAATGGGTAATTATGGAAGGTGAACAGCGCTCAAGGGATGAGCAATCAATTGACAGAAAGTGATATAGGACTTGATATCACAACAATAAAATGGTCGAAGATGCAAGGCATTAAGGGGCTTAGGTTCGGGTTTTACCTTTGAGTGAAGACAAACATGATATGCACTTGATCCATAGGCCATGGGTGACCGATATAGGGCCCAAGCCAATTACGAGAAAAATTTCCCCATTCACTTTTCTCCTCTTTGGTTACATGTTGTTTTTTTTTTAGGACGAGGTCACCGACTTGAAAGGTTTGTTCATGAACATGTTTTGTCATAGGCACATTTGATAAAATTTTGGTCATATATTTGGATATGGTCAAGAGCGTTGAGACGATGTTCATCTAATAATTCAAGTTGTAACCAAATGATCCTAGCAAAATTCATCATCGTTGAGCATGTCTTATGGTGAGATGCAGAGGGATGGAATCTTGGAATTAGAGAGGTAATACAGCCTCAATACCATAGACTAAAGAAAAGGGGGTGACAGTAGTCGAAGTGAAGAGCAAACGATAAGCACATGATGCATATGCATTGGGTGCTGATATAGGGTCCAAGCCGATTAGGAGCAAATTTTCCCCGTTTACTTTTCTCCTCTTTGGTTACATGTTGATTTTTTTCAGGACGAGGTCACCGACTTGAAAGGTTTGTTCATGAACACGTTTGTCATAGGCACATTTGATATGTTTTTCATAGATTTGGAGATGGTCAAGAGCATTGAGACAAGTGTTCATCTGAATAATTCAAGTTGCACCAAAATATCCTGGAAGGATTTCATTTTTCATTGAGCATGTCTTGTAGTGAGATGTGGAGGGATGGAATCTGGAATTTGAGAGGTAATACAGCCTCAATATCATAGACCAAAGAAAAGGGGGTGACAGTAGTCGAAGTGCGAATACTAAGTTGCAATAAGCCCACAAGGTGAAAGGAATATGCATCTGCCAATCCTTCCCAGTATCGTTGACTACCTTCGTAGGAATTTTGTTCAAGGTTTGATTGGTTGATTTTGCTTGACCATTGGTTTGTGGGTAATAAGGTGATGAGAAACTGAGTTGGATGTCAAAAGCATCACATAGTTTGCGTAGGGTTTTGTTTTTGAATTGTTTTCCATTATCTGTGATAATGCGGCGAGGAACAGTTGATGTGATGGTTGATGAATTCACATATTGTCTCTACTTTAGTGGAAATGAGGGGAATGGACTTCTACCCATTTAGTGTAATATTGAATAGCAGTTATCATCCAGTGGTGGCATTGTGAAGAATGGGGGTTGGTCTCATCTAATAAGATTCAAACTCCATTGAGAGAAAGGCCAAAATGTCTCACATGACCTGTAAGGCATGACTAGGGGTGTGATGGATATTAGCATGTTGCTGGAATTTTATGCACCGTTTGACAGAATCAAAATAGTCACAATTTAGGGTTGGCCAGTAATAGCCTAGTTGCAAAGAATGTATTTTGTGACAGCGAGACCACCAAAGTGGCCTCCAAAAATTCTATCATGGACTTCCATAATGGTTTAAGTAATTTCAAAACTGGTAATGCATCGCAAGATAATTTTATTAAAACCACATTTTTAAAGAAGACCACCCATGATGACATAACACGAGACACTTTTAAGAAAACCACATGTTGTCCATTACAAGTGAGATTGGTCGGGTAAAATGGAAAGGGAAAGATAATCTGTATATTACTTATACCAAAGGTCACTTGGGTCAGGAGCAGTGGTTACGATAGAGTCAAACTTCACGAGGTGAATAAGAGGGTGATTGTAGTATTTATATGGCAAAAAATAGTTTAGAGTCAGCAGGTGAAGTAAGTATTTGAGAAGCCAAGCAGGCCATGGTATTTACATGTTTATTGATAGAACATGGGGTGGTTTGAAGTGTGTAACGGTCGAAGGTGGTCAAAATTATGTCCACAAGATGCTTATACTTTTGAATTATCCCATTACAACACTAGTACATACCACTGACTTGGTTTATGACCAACTAAGAATCTCCAAATATGTTGATTGATTTAATGTTTAAGGCATAAGTAAGCCTGAAGGACCTAATACGAGTGCTTCGTATTTAGTAATATTGTTGGTACAATAAAAATTAAGTTTGAAAGACAAAGGCATAGGTTCACCATTAAGTAGAATGATAATAACACTAGCCCCATCTACACGTTGACACTTGGAGCCATAGAAGAAGAGATTTCATTTGGTAAGTAGGTTTGTCAAGGGAAAGGGTAGCTATAGTCTCATCTAGAAATTTGAAGTTAGAGGGTTGATCCCCAAAAAATAAGTGAGTAGGAAAAAATGGTCGGTGATAGTTTGGCCCTTGATGGAATTTTAATGGATGAATTCGAGGTTGAGGTTGGCCATAAGCATAAGCCATCGTGCGACACATTGATTTTGATAAGGTTTAGCATACATATAGTGTAGTGGGTCAATATTAGTGATGATGAACGTTTTGTGGTTGAGTAGGTAATGGCAGAGTTTGGTAGTGATGGAAAATAAGGCTAGGAAAAGCTTTTCAGGTGTGGGTATATCTTGTTTCATATTCAAGAAGGGTACGAACTTATTTAATAAACCACTTGCTCTTCGGTGTTGGTCGTCGCGATGAGTGAGCATGGCACCTAGAGAATGGTCAGTGGTGGAAATATATAGGTAGAAGGGTTGGTCATCCTTAGGAGGAATGAGCACTGGTGGTTGAAGTAGGTATTCTTTCAAGGATTTGAAGGCTTTATGGCATTCATCATCCCATTTTAATGAAATGTATTTCTTGAGAAGATGATGGAATGGTTGACAATGGTCAGAAAGCTGGGAGATAAAATGATGAATTGATTACAATTTTCCTTGTAGGCTGTGAAGTTGACGGAGATTAGTGGGTAGCAGCATTTCAAGGATAGCCTTGACTTTAGCAAGATCAAATTCTATGCCACGCAAAGAAACGATGAAACCTAGGAGTTTCCCAGAAAGTACTGCAAAGATGCACTTTTTCTGTTGAAGACGAACACAATATTTGATGGGGGGTCAAAGATGACTTTAAAGAATGGGTCGAGGTGTTCATGGTTCGATGCTTGGATTTGACGAAATAGATCATCTACATAATCCTCCAATATGTGAATGCATGATGTCATGGAAGATGTAAGTCATGGCTATGCTGATATGTAGCACCAACATTTTTTAGACCAAAGGGCATGACATCGATAGTAGAAATTCCCCCAAGGGGTGATGAAGGTAGTCTTGTGTTGATCCTTGGGTGCTAGTAATATTTGAGCTGTTAGCATGAGAAACTATGCATGAGTGATAGCATTTCATGGCCGGCAGTGAGATCAACTTAGTTGGTCAATGACTGGTGTTGGAAATCATCTTTGGGATAGGTGAGGTTGAGGTCATAGAAATTTGTGCAAATGTGGAGTCCCCTTGTCACTTTCATGATAGGATTGATGTTAGAAATCAATTGGGGATAATCAATGGATAGAATGAAGGAAACTAAGAGAAGGCGCTTAAGCTCTTCTTTCACTAGAAGTATCAATGTCGAGGATGCATTTTTTCGTACAGCTTTTGTTTGATAGGTTTGACATCAGGAATGGTTATGAATATTAAGAACCAATATTTTTTGGGTCAATACCGGGCTCTATCGGCATAGGACCAAGCAAATGCATTGTTATGGTCCCAAAGGAAAGACGTGAAGGATTCATGTTCAGTAGTTTCTAAGGTTTGGCTAGATCTTTAGAATGTAGGGTAATCCTAAGTATTAATGTTGATTTTGATGATCGAATCATTCAACATGGTTTGCGTCTCAGAGGGTAACAACCTAGTGAATATAAGAGTCTTCTGCACCAAAGTAGGTGAGGATGGATCATCATCTTGACATTAAACAACGCATTAATTTAAGGTGTATCATCATCGAACATGTCAGGATATAGGAATGGGAGAGAAGAGGGAGCCTTCACCATCGGGTTGATAGGTAGCGGTCTCAGGGAAATGGTGCTTACAGAAAAAAAAATTTTAGGAGGTATAGATTCAGGATCTATGGACTCCGTGGGTGAGGATGGTAATGTGGGTGCATGAGACGGTGAATACCTATCATCTTAGATAAGGTTGATGTAAACCTTCTTAGAGGATGGAGCGTCAAAACCATTGACAATATGCTCAAAATGTTTACGAGAGGTACATGAGATGATAGTATGGCAGCCTTGTTCATAAAAACCAAATCCAAATCCTTTCCACACGCACCGGTGGAGGAAAGTGTGAGAGAAACAAAGATTAGTGAGGGATTGTAGGTCAAATGAACATGGCTAGGTTTGGGATGGAGTTTCAGGTTTACAGGTCTCCATATCAAGTCCCCCATATGTTAGATTGATGCAAAGGTGGGGATGGCCATAAGGGATAAGATTTCATCTATGGAAGGAACATGAGGTAATTGGGAAGTAGCTAGTATATCATTGAAAATAGCGCGAACCTTGCGGATAGTGTTGTCATCGTTTGAGGTATCACCCAGCTTGGTTGAGAAGATGGGGCATGATTAGGGTATGGCTTCTTAAAAATATACTGGTTTTGGTTAGCGGGTGCATTCGGGCTATCCAAGACTAGATCTTCTGTTGTCTATCATTTCTTGGATGCTATTCTTGAAGGTGATGTAGTTATTGTCGTTGTGAACCTTTGACACAATGATAGTTGCAAAAAAGTCATGTTCTTTATACCACGCATAGGCATGGGTCACTCAGGGTCGAAACCAGTATGTAATTTTATAGGTGGAAGGGTAATGGCACCAGCTTTAACAAGTTTTTCCAAAATGGAAGAATAATATTCTCCTTAGGAAGTGTACATTCGTTGTTCTCGTTTGAACTAAAAAGCTTGTACATGAGAGAGATTAGAAGGGGGTTTGGCTGGGTTTGATTGATGAAGGGGACCAACCTAGAGGACTACGGACAATGGCTGACCCTTTAGGATTTTACATAGTTGTTTTGGGATTTTGAAAGATGAAGAAGCATCATTTGATTTGAAGGCGATGTTCTTGTTTGGAAGTTGAATCTTCTTTTCTTTGATAGCACAAATTTCCAACTTCCATTCCATGGTGAATGCCTCATCAAAATTGTAAAAAAGTTTGCACCATATGCAGGGTTGGTGAGATGTGCCTGGCACAAGCCCGAGTAAGTATTTTTATAAGCTCATGGTTTGAGGTAATTGGAATGTGAGTTGGTTACTGAGGCTGCGCCAGCAAGCGACAAAGTCAGCGATAGAATCATCATCATACTATTGTGTGGAATAAATATCTATCATGGTAACCTTCTTAACAATGTTGATTTTGAAGTGATCTAGGAAGGCTTGGGATACTTGATTGAATGAGTAAATGGAGTGTCTTGGTAGTCCAATGTAGGTCCTGTTGGGGACATTGGGAAAGTCCTCAAAAGTAAAACGTCATCATGGGTAATCAGGTAACACCCATGTTTAAAGGGTCGTAAATGTTGTTGCAGATCTTCTTTGCTACTGAAGTGGTTGAATTTTGGCATTTCCCAATGTATGGGGTATGTTCGAATTGGAATGGATGGGTGAATAGGCTCGTTAAAAATTTCATCATAGGTGAGGGAATTACGTGAGCCAAAAACCAATGCTTCTAGTGTCTACATATTTTCCATCATCAACTTGATGAGGTCATTGGTAGGTTGTGATGGAGGGACACCTATGGCATAACAAGATGAATACTAAACTTGATAGGGAGGTTGAGAATAAGGAACTGAAATAGAAGGTACATATCCAGAATGGGTGACAGACAAGATAGGGGGTTGTTGATAGTAGGTGTATGTAGGTGAGATGGTCATCGTGACTCTGGTAGTGATTGGGGGCAATGTTTTTGGGATGGAGAGGACGAGAGTCTGGAATGGATTGGGGCTTACCAGTACCATGGGTGGTTGTGTTTCAATAGGTATTTGAGAGACAATGGGTGTAGATTTTGCTATGGTCTGGGTGGTTTACGAGGGGACAATAGATACGGTAGGCATGAGGGAAACTACAAATGTAGTGATCATGGCGGGTATGGGTCCTAGCTGTAAAACTATCGAGGGTGTAACAGGTAAGGGTAACGGTGCATTATTAGGGGCTGATGCAACAACATGAATAATGGCAGGAGAGATTGATATAGGCATGTCATATATCAACTAACCAGAGGAGTCTTGGTTGGAAGAGTGGGAAAGGTAGAACTGTAAGGCCATAGGATTTTGATTAAGGAGTCATAAAAACTCTTCGTCGCTTGCAGCAATGGTGGTAGGTAAGGTTGGATCCATGGGTGACATGACGAAAGGCGGTGAGGGACTAGGTGGTAGTGGTTGATGACTAGCATGGAATATGAGGGCATTAGTCTGGTTGTGAGTCAGTACCATGTGAGCAAGTGTTGACCTAGAAAGACTATATTTTGTAGATGACACAGAAAATAGTAGAAAAAGAGAATAATGGGGTCCAGGAGGTGAATCTAGTCAATGTCTAGATTTTGGAAAATCAAACACAGGAAACTGATGATGGTCAGGTTGACCGGTGACAGTTATGGGAAAATCAATGACGGTCAAGATGACCGGTGACAGTTGGGGGAACATAGATGACGCTTTTTGAAACCGATACCGGTCATTGTGGAAGAAACTAGTCTAAACAAATGAAACAGGAATGTTGGATGTGTATCTGTGAAAACTGTGTCTGACAATAAGTATCAACAGGGGAGAAATATGATGATGACCTGAGGGCTAGAAATAGAGCAGAAGTAGTAATGAAAGCTATTCTAGGTAAATTAACTAGAAATCCATAAGCCGACGCTGGTTATGGTTTAACCAATGATGGTCAGATGTGACTTGGCGATGGTCACTAGACCGATTTCGGTGACTGTGAAATTAAAAAGGAATGAAGAAAATTGGTTTTGTGAATTAAATTAAGTGAAGAATCAAACTCAGAAGCATGAGAATGAGGAGATGGGGCCCTGGAACACTCAAAAAAAGTTAAAATACTCCAACTATAATGGTGGAGTGTGCAAGGAAGAAGAAAATGGAGATTCGTAGTCTCACACCTCAAAACACAAGCCAAGAAGAACGCTAAGAAAAAGCACGATCCTAACAGTGATTTTCTTATGTTTGTTTAGATTATGCCATTTAGGACTAACTATGTGTATTTAGAATAGATTTTTTTGTTGGTAAGGTGTCCTACGAAGAAGGATATCTAAAAGGAGAGGTTTCAGGTATGTTATGGTGGGGGCGGGTCGTCCTCTGAGATGATGACTTGAAAAAGGAAACGAGCTGGGGAGTACCTACTAACCGGATCGTGTGATCACTGATAGATGTTCCCAGGTAAGATGTTGTTTAAGAAATATGTGTATTTCTGATTTTGTGCAAGTTTGGTAAGACAAAGAGGGAAAAATGTGCTTTCTATGATTCTTTGTGTCAACCATCAGCTGGGCATGACTTCCAGCATATAGGTTGCCATCAGTTTTAAGGTGAGCTAATAATGCAACAAATCAGAATGCAATGCAAGTGTTTTAAACCCAAATTGAAGTGTAATATTCGATGTAGCAAGAGATGAATAGGAAGAGGGATGCTCTTTCACTAATGCAATGTAAAATAAAGGAAGGTGTGTTCTTTTTAAAGCACCAAAAATACAAATTTTTTTAGACAATAGAAAGAAAGAGAATGATTCCAAAAGAAGATAATTAATGTGGAAGCTTTTCAAAGGGAAAAAAACACACAACTTTCACCTATGAATGAATAAATGCAAAATAACCCTTTATGGGTCCCACCGGGTGTGCCAAAATGTTTCACAGTTTTCTTCACCTTTTCGAAATGATGAAACAAATAAGGGTAAGGGCCAAGGAGGAATACTTGTTAAATGTTAGTCAGTTGATGGTTGTTGCACGCGTTCTAAATTCTTGATCCACAGTTGAATGTGATATATTCCTTTTGGCTAGGAGGAACTACCTATAATAGAAAGCAAGACCAAAAAAGATAGTTAAATGATATATGACAGCGGACTGCCTAGTGTATGCTAGTTTCAAGAAGTGTGATACTTCCTAGATGGCTGTCAATCAAATGTTTAAAATAAGTTAATGTGAGAAATAAAAAAATTCCTATTGTAGTTGATATGATTTAGGTATCTCATTCAAGTTCAATAAGCAAATCCAATCACAACAGGCTATGCTATAGTTGGATCTAAGAGGTGAGGTGTCTGTCAAGCTACTAGGACTAGTTAGGGTATGATTCTGGGTTATTTAGGTCAAATGGTAGGGTATTGCTGGGTCTTTTCTTGGTCAAGGTGTAAAACACAGAGACAGACATCAACTAAATGTGACCGATTCCATTTTAGGTAGAACCGACGACGGTTTTGGATAGCCGGTGTCGGTATGGTCGAGGTAAGAGAAACTCAAATAGATTAAATGGTAGGGGTGATCTGAGGTCAAATAAAGTTTGGGAGAGTGAATGGGGAGGTCTATAGAGGTCTTAGGTATGCTCAGAAGTATACAATAGGTGAGGATATGTGATTTGGTGATATGGGTGAAGGGATATTTGAGATCATAGGTAAGTGGGTGATGAAGTAATAAGCATGCAAAGAATAGATTAATAATAGGAGTAATAAATATTAATAACTGAAATAAACCCTACTAGTTAGGGCCATACTTATTGTGTTAAGGATCTAATGGCTGAGAGTTGGAGGTGGTTGATCAAAGACTACATGTATGGTCCTATAGTAGTGATTTCCCGGAGTGCTCTCATGAATGCAATGGTTCTATGATTGATCTTGGTGATGGCTCTGGATGTTTGGATGCATAAAAGGATACTTGTTTCGCTTGCATGTAGCTATGATCTCCTTTCCTTGCTCTTAGAATGTGCCAACCCAAAAACAAGGTTGTTTGGGTGAATAAATGGTAACCGACGAGGGTTCCAGGTTGACCGGCGTCGGTTTAGGTGTTACCAGCATCGGTTAAGGTGGGATTCCCTAGGTTTACTAAAATGGGTAGATCTTTCTAATTTCTTGGGCCCAGTTAGTTTATTCTCATGGATTAGAATGGTAACTTCCCTTCTAATGAGCGGTAATGTGGTTAGAGAGATTTTAGGGATTGATTTTAGGGTTAGTCCAAATCTTAGCTCATTAAGGCAAGTAAGACTTAGTTATTATTAGTTATGGAAATATGCCAAGAATAGGTCTAGGGTGAGGTGGAAATTAGCTTAATTAAAATAATTAAGTAATGAATATTGTGAGAATGGGTATTGATTTAATTAAGTTAATTAAATTAATATTAATGTGGGGTGGAGGGGGCCATGGTTAGATGAGTATGATTGAGTTGGTTACTTGACAAGGGACCAAGGGGAGTGTGACCCAATTTTGGTGTCTATAACTTCTTCTTGAAGAAGTAGATTTGGATCTTCATTTTTGTTCTTGCCCCATGTCTTCAAATTCAGATTCAAATTATTGTTATCTTCAAAAAAGACTGCATCCGTCCTACAGATGGAGGCTCTTTCAGTCTGCAAATCATTATATAACTAAAAAAATTCTTTAATCTATGGATTAGCTTCCTGAAGCATGCATTCCATCTATCCATTCACTGATCTTCCCTTCTAACATATCTTCTCAATATCATGATATGAAATATCGTCTAGAGCGGAATAAATTTTTAGAGTAGTAGTGGTTGAAGAATCAGTGGTTAGAGTGGGTTGTGTTACTTTTCTCAGCAAAGAAGTGAGATGTTCAACCTTTGCTTTTAGTTCATCCTTGGAAGCTTTATCCTTATCATACTTCTACAAAAAATTCCTGAGAGCCATTTGTACATCCTGTTTGGCACCTTCGTATGTCACCTTACCTAGTGAAAATCTAGAAATTTGATAGTCCTCTACTGTGATAGTTTCTTTAGTCTTTCCTTCAAAAAGAGTAGAAATTTACATGAATCTCTCTCCTAATTGGTTTAAAGATAATCTGAGACAATATTTGGTCATTTGGCCTATCTCCTTGGCGTAGGTTCCAACACACTCAAATCTATTATGTCTACTAGATTCACCTTATTATCCTATTTTGGAGTTTTGAAATATAGCCATTCTGGTATAATAGATGTAGATAGAAGTGGTACGACTGATTCAACACCTGAAGCACTTGTCAACACAATAGCACTAGTAACATTAGTTGGAAACGAAGTGGAGGTAGTAATGATGGATGGGGTAGATGTGATAATAGCCTCAACAGTGGATACACCAAGGATAGAAGTTGAGATATAAGGAAATGAAAGCTACATATTGAGTGAAGTGGAAAAGGGAGACCCAATCATTTATCCCACTGAGAGGAAAAGAAGGGATCAAAATAATTGGGCCATTTATGGGGATGGAAAAGAAGAAATGAGTGTAGGAGTGGAAGGTAATGATAGAGGAAATGATAATGGCAAGGAAGGAGGGGGCGAAAGATTTTGTGATACAACTGGAGAATTGATAACCTTGACAAATTCTGATATTGATACTGTAGGGGAAACAACCTTGGAAGTAAGGGCCTTGGAAAGAGAGGAACTTCCAACAATGAATGAAATATTCATAGGAATTATATTGGTCCTTTGGGTAGACCTTTTCCCTTTTGTGGGTATAGGAAGACTCATTGTTGGTTGGGATTCTGTTCTTATAGATTGATCTAACCCTTTTGGTGAAATTCCCAAGGTATCCAACCAATCATATGTTCTTTGTAAAATGGGTCCCACCCTTTCCTTAGTATTGTAACTTTCCTCTTAATAGCAATTGGTCCATGACAATGGTTGATTGGAAACATTGTTATCTTATTATACTAGATCCAATACTTCTTCCTCATCCTCCATCTCTTTTGGAATATCTACAATACCAAATTGTCTAACCTCATCCAAAGTAATCCTTTTGTATTCTCGTTGTCGGATAATGAACTCATCCCGACAGTGAATCCAAGTATCCTCTAGCAGAGGCACATGAGTACTGGATAAATTTGTTTCACTGAACTTTCCCCAGTAGTCAAAATTGGTTATGGGATGAAAAGTTTGCAAAATCACTTTAGACATTTCTGCATCCACATTCTATTCTTTATAAATACTGGCATAAGTATATGTGCTGATTAAAATGGGAAACTGGACTCCCGACTTATGTCGTTTATTCTAGATTTTGTGATAATCCAACAATTACCAAACCAAATCTAGAAAAACCCATTTGTTAGTAGGGAACCTAGGTAACTTGCTTAGGGCATCCATGAAACCTAGAATCCTGATGTACGTAAATGTTGGAAACTAAAGATAAATGGCTCCCCACTCTCATGCTTCTTTGAAAACCTCATCATAAATCCTTCTATTATACAAATCCTTTTCAAAATGATAAAGAAGAACAACTAAAAAGGCATCACTGACTATGTGAAAATGTTTGCTTCCCTCATCCATTGTGATTTTATGATAAAATTGAAAATCTTTGATGCACTCCTAACACCTTTGGTATTTAACCCATTGAATTCCCCTATGGAAACTGCAACATAGACCAAGAAAGAATTCATGTAAAAGTTTTTAGAAGACAAAACTTTACTCAATTGAAAACAGATAGAGCTACTGATATGATCTCCCCATCGTATGAATTCTTTGTTCTTTTTAATAGTGGCAATGTACATGAAGATCCATTCCTGAAACTCTTTTACAGAAGCAAGACTTGAAACTATACTAAAAAAAACAATAAGATCGTTTAGTTCTTGGATGAAATCCGATTGAAACATAGTCTTAGGCAACTTGGTGACACTCTTTTCCAAGTAGCTCTTCATCATGACCCTTACACACAATTCAGTTTCCTTGTCCCAATGTTCAATTACAGCTTCGGGTAAAATTGTGGCATAGTCCTCAACATCAGGGAGTTTAAACAAATCTTCAAATAAATCATAGTCCAATCGAATTACAACCTTCCCATCACCATTCTTCACCATCTTGGAATCTTCATCAAAATGGGTTGTTGCGGCCAAGACAAATTTGAGACAATGCATGGATGAAGGAAAATTAATAGCGAGAGCAATCCCACTATCATATATAGAATGCATCTAATATTTATTGTCAAGATCTCTCAACCTTTCCGAGAATTCTAGAAAATATACCTACCCAAGCTTGGTATCCCCATTATTACCTAAGTCTGAAGAAAGACCAGAGTGAGGAGTGACTCCTAAAAATGTATATTTCATATTTTATTTACCTTTTGATGAGGAGGTTGAAATTAAGTTTAGAATTTGGAATCTGAAAGGCCTTTTGGAAATTTTGTAACAAATACTATAAAATCTACGAAATGCCAAAGTTCAAAAGTCTGAACAAATTCTAGCTCCAAAGTATAAATCCTCTGAAAACCCAAAACTACCAGACCTTTGAAACTCCGAAAATAAAATCACTAAACCTCCGAAATCCTTAGACCTTCGAAACTCCAAAAATCAAAAACCTTTGAAATTCTAAAAAGGAGGAAGCTATGAAAATCTGAAATTGATGGTTCCGAAAATCCCAAATGAAGATTCCAAAAAATCAATCTGTTAACTGTGAAATTACTGAAGGGCACGAAATGAAAATCAAATACTTGTGGAGATTTGTACTGGATCCCTATACGTGTTGGATTTTGTAGCTGTGGAATTCAGGAAACATTCTTAAGGAAAACATGGCGGATGATGAGGGTTCCATTTTCAAAAAAGGAATAAAAAAAGAAAATAAACAAGGAAGAATACCCAAAACAATCATAAACCAAATAAAAATAACCCAAACAAAATTACCTTGAAAATGACACCTCGAAATTACAAAGAGTTCAGTAAAATTCAGAGTTTCAAAGAAAAAATTCTTGTGAAAATGAAAGATAAAAATATGAGTTTATATATAAAAACC
This sequence comes from Taxus chinensis, assembly GCA_019776745.2. Classification (NCBI taxonomy): domain Eukaryota; kingdom Viridiplantae; phylum Streptophyta; class Pinopsida; order Cupressales; family Taxaceae; genus Taxus; species Taxus chinensis. The sequence continues at coordinate 23,383,687 of CM034146.1, forward strand.
CAAAATTAATGCCTAGAAATTGACACATGGGGGATAGGTGAGAATGAAACTCCCATAGAACCCTAAATTCTGAAACCCTGAAAGTATGAAGTTCTGAAATTTTGTAAATTCAGAGTTTCAGACTTTGGAAATTAAGAGATGAAGTTATAAAAAAGATGACGGAAGACTCTAAAACCTGAAAGTTTGAAATTCAGAAATTTTCGAACTTCGGAACTTCAGCAAAACATTTCTCAAAAGGAGCAATGTAGACTTCTGAAACCCGAAAGTATGAAGTTGTGAAATTTTGGAACTTCATACTTTTGGAGTTCAGAACTTCGAAGTCAAAAATTTGAAAACTGTCAAAGGAGATTTTCAAATCCCAAAAATCTAAAACTCTGAGTTTTCAAGCATTTGGGCTTTCAGAGTTTTGAACTTCAGCATCAAATTTTTGTATTCGGTAGTCTCCTCTCAGAAGAGAAAACCTCTTAAATCCAAAATCTAAAATTTTATACTTAGGAGTTTTAGATAACTTCAACACATTTTTAAAATACTTCTGGGAAAAATATTCAAAAGAAATTTTGAATTGACTTTTAACATATTTTTTTGAAGGGTAAAATTTAAAGGTTAAAAGTAGCTACTCATTTGTTGCAGGATATGGAATTTGAATCTACCTTAACGAATACTTATTCTAATTTATAACTTTGTATATCTACTTCTTATAACTGTTTTACCTCAGAATCACAGGAATAAAGAATCTTCTTAGAAGTAATTTTTTATTTCACCTGAGACTTCCCTGGTAAAGTAAGTGAATTACATAGAAATTAATAATGAATAAATACAATGAAAATCATAGACACAGAAGCTTCCTTAAGCTTCTTTCCTTCACAGATCCATAGGGATAAGCAGGGAAGAAGTTATCAATGAAAGTTTTCTCATATGCACGTTAATCTAATAATGAATAAATTGAAATCTATGGGTAATCTAAAACCAATAAGTGAATAAATTGATGGACAGGAACCTCCTCCAAATTATTTCTTGGGAAAATCCACAGGGATAAGTTAAGAATAAAATATTAATAGAAACTTCTTACGAGTAAATAAATAACTATGAATTCTACCTCTTAAAACAAATTATATTGATTCTATTGATTTAATGGCAATATTCTAGATTAAAATATTTGAAGAAATTGAAAGTACACCCCAACCTGGTTGTTCTAGAACTATGACAACTTCCAATTATGGTGATGGTTTGCTATCTACTTAGCTTCCTTTCCAAATATGAGTCCAAGTGATCAAGGGAACAATGTTGGTTATATAATAAATCAAGAATCAAGAGAATGTTGGAGTGGACTAGTTTTATGTAGCTTCATAACAAATGCAAGAAAGAAACAATAAAGAAATGATCAGATTTTTTTTTACTTCTTGGTAGGATTTCAGAAGAGTAATGGTGAAATAATAAATAAGAAATCTCCAACCAATGCTTTGGGAAAAATCTTGGCTTTTATAGAAAAATACCAGGGAAGAAGTCTTGCACACTTGGAAATCAAGAAGTGCCAAATCACCCAAAAGAGAGGTGGTCAACATTATAATAATAGTAATTATAGAGGAAGAGTTCAATACACATCCAACAAGCTTGAAATAAGGATAAATGATCAAGAAAGTGAAAGAAAGACACTGAGAAGCTTGCAACATAGATTTAGAACACACAGTTTAGAATCTCAAATTAATGTGCATGGAACTACTAGTCTATACAGACCGGCAGTTATGTAACTATCATGGTAGTTCCATAACCATCATGGTAGTTACATGACTTAAATTCAAAACAACCAAGAAATGGGAAGAAATGGGCTTAGAAAGATAAGAACTTTGTGATAAGGATAAATAAAGAAAAATAGGCATGCTGAAAGACAAAGGAAAGGATTTGAACATCATTGTTCTTCTAGAAAAGAAATTTATCATCATAGGATATTTTTATTGTTCCATCAATGTAGTGTCATGTAATTTTGGGTGTGTACAATGCTCTATTAGTGTACCAAATTAGTTGTAATGTAGATCAGTCTGATGTCCCAATAAAAAATGATCCACACATTGTGTCCTTCAGTAACTGCCATAACATTCTATATGGAAATCCTTGTTGATCATAGAATTAAGTCAAGAGATTCCACTTGTGTCCTTTGTTTTCATAAGGGTGTTATATGATGACCTGCATTGGGAACTTTGGGAACTTTCCCCTTAGCAACTATCTTCTTCTGAAACCATTGGGGTACTCAATCAGGGTTCTATAGCCAACAATGTTATGTATCATGCCCACCTTTAGAGCAGTGGCTACACACTAGATTTTCTGGTGATGGTGATATATGTCTATATCATTTCCTCTATCAAAATGCCTTGGCCATCCTATCAAGTAGGGATTCAATACTCATCTATAGCTAAGAAATCCATCATTTCTGGAGATGTTATCGCTCACAAACATTTTCCAGATGTGTATACAGCTCTGCAATCTGACAAGTCTAGTCCTGGTATCTAGTCACCAACGTTAGTATCATTGTGCCAAAAAGAGAGAACACTATGGGCCTTTGGAAAAATGGATATAGGTCCATTGCTATGTAACAATGAGCTAGTATAAGAAATCACTAGCTCTGATACCAACTTGATATGAAAACATGGCCTAAAATTTTTCTTGACCTCAGAGCCCTATAGGCAGTTTAAATCTTGTACCAAATTTACTCTGCAATAAGTAAACTTTAAGTTAAAAAATTCAATGCAAGAAGGAAAAACACCACACCAATTTGATAATGGAGTTTGGCCAAAATGCCTACATCTCTAGGTTCAATAGTCAAACCAATTCATTAATAATTTATATTTGCAAATATAATACAAAATTACAAATCAAGTAATGAATGTGCAATCAAACCTGGTGTCAGTTGATTTGACAAAATTCATACTGGTCTTTATAAATATCAATACAAAAATCCCCTCCATGACCACCAACTAGAATTACCATGGTCTCTATGTTTAGCGTAGAGGATCAGAACTCAAGTGTGTATCCTCCAACGTGATCAACTCCATTTGGCTACACAACGATACTCCATTCTCTCATGTGATAAAACTATGGCTTCATGATCATTTACAAAATATGGGAGAGTTAATAAAAATTAACCCAAAAAATATTACAATAGTTCCTATTAAAAAATAACAGGTCTTAAACTTTAAAAAAATTGCCTTAAAAATCCTAAGGCCTTTCCACTCCTCTAATTCTCCTTTCTCCTCGAATTGAGTGGATTGTGTGTATGATTGAGTTGAGGGAGGGGGCTTTTATAGGCCTTGGCATGCCCAAACTCTCCATTATATGCCTTATCATCATTATCCTGCCACCCAAATCAGTTGGACGAGTTGGGTAGGCTCCACAATTTGGGAGCGACAAGTGTGGAGTTTAAGTCCCATCCCATCCTCCCGCTATATGGTTTTTTCTACGGTTCAGCCTCCGTACCCTATCTCCACTCCACGTAACAACCCCTCTAAAAGGAACGATAACCAGATCATACCAAGCCAAGAACACAGATGCTAATCAAACACCACGATCAATAAGATGAAAGAAATTTGCCAAAATAGCTTTACATAAAACCTTTGCAAACAAATGAGCAGCAATATCATATTTTATTATGGAACTCAATGCAATACATTGATAATGCACCTTGCTTAAATAGGCAAGGAATAAAAATCTAAGAACCAGTCAAGGTCGTAGATCAACCCATAAATCAAGGAAATAACTAGTCATCAAAGAACTAGTCAAGACAATAGATTTAGGAGAGAACTAGACATCAAGGATCTAGTCAATACCATAGATCAAGGAAATAACTATACCTAACAACTAGATAATATCTCCTAATATCTAAATAAGATAAAAGAAATATCCACACACATAAGTGGGTGAGGATAAATACAATAAAGGTAAATAAAGTACCTAGGTGAACATGAGCTAAGGTAAATACCTACTCTAACACCCCCCCCTCAAGTGAAGCTAGGGGCCAAAATAGATGTGGCATGTCCACAATATGAGTCCCGACAACTAGGCCTGATGAGGTACTCATGTACAATAATTGGGAAAAAGGGACACTGCAAGGTACCCAAAACCAGTAGCAACAAAGTAAAGAGAGTAAAGACCCACTCCAAGGCATCCCAAGAAGGTCAGCTCATAAAACTCGTACAATGCTGAAGAAGTTTGGTGTGCACGGTGGTCTGAATCCACTGCTCGATCACAAAACTCAAAAACAACTCACACTGGGCACCACCAGAATATCTCCATACAAGGAGACTGTCAATGAAGTGATGTCGAAAGTGTGTAAAAAAACACCAAACATAATTCGATCAAGTATTGTAAATAGGTGCGCCGTGATCCAAGAACAATAACCAAAGCAACAAGGCAAGGACACAAAATCAAGAGTGTCAAAATCTAAGAAAATCCAAGGTAAAAAGGCAAGGACACAAAACCTGAAGAAGCAGGATCAACACCACACCCTCCCATACTGCTGAATGGGTGGAGTGACACTACAAATCTGTATGAGTTGTCAAAACAACTACTCGAATACTAACAAACTAACACTGGGCTCCACTAGAATAGCTCCCCCACAAGAGAGACTATCAACATGCCAAAACTATTGAAAATACAGATACAAAATCTCTCAACAAACAAGAGAGATACACTATACCTGCTAAAGAAAAATGCTCAAAACAAGAAGCATCACAATGCAGAAGGTATAGAAAGTGGAGCAAGAGGCTGAGTGGTGGAGGAGTCACACCTGTAAAGTCCTCTCAATGAATGCCTATATCACCTCCACGAGTGATCAGATATCCACCCCAAATCAACACGGGTGGATGAAGAAGATTCCTACATATGACTTCGATGGAGTAGTTCTGGGATGGGTGACCTCCCAAGAAATTCCTGGTATCACTTCCTCCTAATGTTGTTGGGCCTGATTGGGTGTATACCAGGCTCTATCGTGCGGGATGGTATTGGCATAACATCTGTTTAACATGATGAGATCCCTCTCCACCATTAGTTCGATCTTTTGGTGTGACGACAAGTCGTGCAGCTCTAATATCATGAAAGGAACGATAAGTAGATCTTACCAAGCCAAGAACACAGATGCTAATCAAATACCACAATCAATAAGATGTAAGTAATTCGCCAAAATAGCTTTACATAAAACCTTTACAAACAAATGAGTAGCAATATCATATATTATTATCGAACTCAATTCAATACATTGATAATGGACCTTGCTTAAATAGGCAAGGAATAACAATCTAAGAACCAGTCAAGGTCATAGATCAAGCCATAAATCAAGGAAATAACTAGTCATCAAAGAACTAGTGAAGACCATAGATTTAGGAGAGAACTAGACATCAAATATCTAGTCAATACCATAGATCAAGGAAAGAATTAGTCAATACCATAGATCAAGGAAATAACTATACCTAACAACTAGATAATATCTCCTAATATCTAAATAAGATAAAAGAAATATCCACACACATAAGTGGGTGAGGATAAATACAATAAAGGTAAATAAAGTACCTAGGTGAACATGAGCTAAGGTAAATACCTACTCTAACACCCTCCACATGTCCACCTCTTGTTCTCCCTACCAATCCATCTTGACCCAGCCATCAGTCCCACATCCACATTACCCATTGTTGCTGAGATGTGTCCTTGTTTGACACATCAAACTTGACCGCTATCTGCCATGTGTCCCTATGACATGCTATGGCTTATCCTACCATGCCATGTAGCCACTGCCATGGAGTTGGTTTGGTGGGAATAATCCCACATGCACTAAAAGGGGTATTAAATAGCTATTTATATAGTCAAAATCCCTCGGTGGTAGTTGTGGATAAGGCCACATAAGTCACATTTTGATTTCCATTTAATTTGGCCTTGGACTCACTGAGTCATTTTTGTATCTCTCCGGCTTGGATCAAATTTCCAAATTTTGAATCACTCTTAGATCAATTGAAAAACTCATTCATGACTCAGTTGCAATGTGGATGGATGGTGGTAGGCCACGTGGTGTCCTAAGGACCCATCATATAGCTAATGTAGTCACTTTTACATTCAACAACTCAATGCACCTTGTCTCCGCTCCATGTAACAATGACTCCTCCACACGTCTACCTCTTATTGGATCCTCTAGTATATGTAAAACCTATCATCAATCTCTTGTCTACGTCACCTACTATCATTGAGCTATGTCCTTATTTTTTAAGTCTGAGATTTACCGCTATAACCCACGTGTCCCTCTGACCTGCTGTGGATTAGTCCGCTGTGTCACATAGCCATTTCCACAGATTTAGTTTGGTCGAAATAATACCATATGCATCAGAAGGGGGATTAGAGAGGGATTTATATAGCCTGAATATATTGTTGGTAGTTGTGGCTAAGGCCATGTAGACCACATTTTGTTTTCCATTTAATTTGGCCTTGGGCTTGTTGAGTTGTTTATGTAGCTCATCGGCTTGGCCTAACTCAGCCAATTTTGACTTGATTTTGGCTCAAACGAGAAACTTGGTCATGAATTAGTTACAATGTGTATGGATTGTGGCAGGCCACGTGATGGCCTGAGGACCCACCACGTAGCTGATGTAGTCACTTTTACATTCAACAACTCAATGCAAGTTAGAACAATCAATCATTAAAAATTCATGAAAATTTTCACTTTTTCTTAAATCTTGAACTGTCATTTCTTCATAAAATTTTCTATGTACAATAATTTTAAGTTTTAAAACACTATAAAATTGGCTAAGTATGCCTATCAACATTGTTCATGTGCTACGAGGTCGCGCATGTCTTCGAACCCTTTTCAATGTAAAATATGACTGTATTTTACATCTTGACCTTGTTGTACATTTTTAGAGACAGAGATATGGTGGATGAAATTTTTGAGTTACATCATATGGTCAAAGGTTGAGAATTGATTTTATAGTTTTATATTCAAAAACATTCAACGCATTAATGTGTGGGAATAAGATAGTTAGTGTTGATAAGACCATGTATAACTGTTAGTAGAAGTCATATAGAATATTCACGCGAAAGGGTGGAACGCATTCAAAAGCATGGGAGGATCAGGAAGGAATAACGCACTGAGGACAGAGACATATTCGGTACTTAGCCGTTTTCATGAGTATGATCTATTTTTGGAAGATGGCATGTGGAGCACACAAACGGGATGAAGAATTACATGACACGCATGAGATATTTTTTGAAGAGTGGCTAAGGAATTCTTTACATGGATGCATGCTAAAGATAAAATTGTGACTGATAGTTAACTAGGAGAGATCTATTATTAGCGCACTTACATGTGTGGCTGTAATTTTAAAGGCACATGGCTATTTTCGGCATGCAACCTATTTTTGGAATAGAGGAGTAGTGAAGGGAAAGTCCCCACCCTTATAAATATCTAATGAACTACATAGTTTAAGAGAGATATATGTAAGGATTGAATTACAGTGAGATTATACTATCATATCTATTACACGCATGAGCATATAATGCTAGTATTGTAAGAAGCTTCTGTGTATTTATCATTTTTAATATAATGGAGTGTATTTTCTAAATCAGAGTGTTAATTCTGAGTATAATTGTAACTTGCATACTTGATTTCATCATGGTTATCATTTAAATATGTTATTCTCTAGAACTAGATCTGTACATGCATTATAGAATGATGGATCTGAATGCTTTAAGTCTTCATCAAGATAGCATCCTATAATAACAACCCTAAAGAGGGGCCTGGTACCTTTGTGCACTTCGGGTGAGTGCTCAGTCTAGGCTGAGTGATGTGCTAGTGTGCCTAGGCTTTTACTGGTAAATTCTAGGCTACATCATTGGTTCTATTGTTGGGACCTCTTTTTGAGTTGTTTTCAGGATGGTTCACGATGAAGACATAGTGGTTGACCCTAGCGAGTGTTGAGGAGTGGATACATGACATAGAAGAAGAATACACATGGAGGTTTAGCATTGGATCTAAGTTTGACGCACGCAAGTGGGTGGAGCAGAATCTATATGACTGTTTGTATGAGAGTTTCTTCATTATATTTCTAGTAGAACTATACGAGTGGATGGTTTCTTATGCATCTAAACATAATTGGAGGTATTGCACACTTATTTGCACATAGGAAGAATTTTAGACCCTTTATGATGCTGCTCTGATTTGGACTTACGTTGTGGATACGTGGTTTCATGGTGTTTTGAACATTTATATCTCTGAGTACTCAATTTCCACATATTCATGCCTAGAGGTAGTTGAATTCCAATTTTTACGATATCCCAAGGGAACTTACCTGTAAGGCATTCCACTGGTGATCAATTTTTTTATGGTAACCCTAAACTTGGAGAACAAACTGATGATGAACTAAACCCCACTACGCACAGGGGTAAGAACAGGTTTGGTAAAATATGGCAGACCTAGCAAAATAAAGGAAAAGAGAGGAAAGGTGGCTTAAGTATAATGAGGTGTGTGAGAGGGAGATAGACAAACAGTGGGATGTTATAGAGCGAATGGCATTGTGGAGAGAGATATTTCATGAAGTTTTTGAAGTTCACACAGATGACGTGGAACTTGAGCATCAGGAACTCCCCCATTTTGGAAAGCATGATAGGGAACCCTCCTCTGCCTCGTGTAGAAGTGTGCCAGCAAAGACGACCTGGGCCGTGGGTACACATCTGAATCCACCAGAAACCTTTCTCTTGTGCTTGGTTTTCTAGTATCTATTACAAAAAATAGTCAGAAAGATAATTTAGGCAATGGTAGAGTAGGAGTGAGTCATATAAAAATCACAACAATGGCAGATAAAATGGCTTTGTTGTTATATGGGAGTACCTTTTTTAGTGTATCATCCACACAAAATTCAGGTGCGTAAACTTTTGGACTCTCTTCTAGGAGTGGTAATACTTCACAGACGGTCAACGTGAAGTTCAATACTATTTTTGGGACACAAGGTAGTACATATTCTGGTCTGACTCTAGCTACAGGTTCAGGATCAGGTGGTATAGGTGGCTCTAGTTCTGGTGGATAATGGTTCTAGAGGTAGAGGAAACACAGGAGGTTCTGGATCAAGTGGGCAAGGTCCACAACAACCCCAGAATATTTACATGGATATGTTTCTTCATCTTCCAGAGTATAGGGGCATAGATGATGATGCTGAATAAATACAGATGTGTGAAATACTGTGGCATGTAAAAGGAATCGTGAATTTTGAGTGTAGGGAAAGTCAATTCATTACTACATTACAAGGGCATGCACATAGTTGGTACAAAAATTTTGACCCTAATCAGAATTACGTAGACTATGTAGCCTTAAAATATGTTTTCCTTAAAGATTTTCACATCCCTAAGTTTGAGAAGAATAGTATAAGTGCACTCAAGGATATTAAGCAAGGCACTACTGAGAGTGTCAGAGAGTATGATGCTCATTTCAAAATGTTGTTATCTAAGTTGTCTTATGATATTCATGGAAGCTAGCATGCACAGTGGTTTTTTGGAGGTTTGATTACACCTTTTATGAGGGCACTATCACATAAATCATACACTGATCTACGTGAAACACTTGAAACATCCTTACGTGGTGAGGAAGTTGGAAGTATAGACACTGGGTTGAGCCCGTTTTTAGAGGTACAGATCACAGCTATGGCAAAGTAGTTGGAGAAACTATCTGAAAATTCAACACATGAGATGTGCATAGAGATTTAGTGTAGAGATTGCGAAGTGGAAGGTCACACAAAGGATAGTTGTTCATGCAGATCAGTTCTCTCATTATTGTTGGACTATGAGATATGCCATTTAAACCATGATGCTAGCCGATGCCCATTACTACAATGTGCTTTAAGTAAGAACATATCATGCTACTGCAAAATTTTCAGGTCCACGACTCATGACACGAAATACTATCGGTTGATTGGTCAGATCCATGACACTATAAATATTAGTGTACGACAGACGGGAGTTTCAGATAAATCTAAAGGAAAGAACGAGCATCAAGATCGGGATCACAACTAGGGGTGCTATGAGCGGAATGAAGGTCGTTTTGAAGGCGGTCGTGGTAGAGGTCGAGGATACTATGGTGGATTCAGAGGATGGGGTTGTGGTGCTAGAAGAGGTGAGTTCCCATGAGGAACATGTTATAAATGAGGATCCCCTAACCACTAGAGGCATGATTGTCCTCGGAATATTACATGTTCTTTGTACGGAAAGAATCATAGTTATGAGGAATGCCCGAACTTGTATGAGAATATTAGTAAGAAGCATAAACAAGAAAAAAAAGGTGCATGGATGGTTATTATATAACGCACTGTGGAAAATTAGTGGATGCCCAAGTTAGAAGCAGAATTTGAGGCATTGCAGGTAAAAATCATGACCCGCACTGAAGCAGTGCGAGCCAAAGAAGCATTTCAGCAGAAGCCTACCATCACTAAGGAGGATGTTCTACATGCACGTTACCCTGACCCTACCCATAAAAAGGAGTTTACCAGGAAACCATGGAGATACTCAAGAATCTTCAAGTTGAAATACAATATTTGAAGGAGAAATCATAGAAGATGGAGAAAAAGAAACCATCAGAGATGGTCCAAACTAATGTGGATGACTTGAGAGAAGTGTGCAAATTGTTGCTCCAGGAGAATATCATTCCACTGTTTGGGAATTGGTTAAAAGGAAACACTCCGCGCGTAAGTACTAAGACTAGATGATAGATCCTGCATGCAAATATTCCCCCTCATAGCCTAGATTATGAAAAGGAAATAACTTTGAATGTTGTTGTGGATGGGTGGCTATTGAGTAATATATTGATTGATACAGGCATGGAATTAAATGTTCTTACTTTAGATACATGGGTACAAATGGGGAGTCCTCCATTGCAGCCATCCTCTAATGTTTTGTTCATGGCTAATCAAACTAAGGCCACTCCCATCGGATTTTTAAGAAGATGCATCTATTACCATACAAGGAGCCAAGTTCATTGGATATTTTGAGTTTTTAGCGCTGGCAGAGTTAGATAGCTTCCCAGCTCTATTGGGGCATCTTTGATGCTATAAAAATAACGTTGATCTTTGGTTCAACAAGGGTTATATCAGATTTGAAAACAAGGAGGAAAGAGTTATTATACCTTTAACAGATGGAAAATATGCGCCCTTTGTTGATCCCTTGAGTGAAGAAGACCTTAATAGGATTCATGTACGCGTCATCCAGGATCCAGAGGTGATTGAGCCATGTAAGGAAGGAATTATTCAGTGGAAGGATGCACAATCTATTAGTGATACTACAAGTGTTGCTTGTGATAATTGGGCTCATAGCACTTATGAGTTGGTCAGGCGTGAAGTAAAGAGCATATTGTAGATTGAGAAACAGGGACGGAAGCCTGTGTAATTTTATTAATCTCAATCAACTGAACAATTACAGAGAATGGGCTGCAATATTTATAGATATTGCACAGCCAAATACATCCGGAAGAATAAGTTGCACAGGTGCAACCAAATGCCAGAATAAACAAACTTCCAATAACATCCGGGAAGCAGGAAATGAATAGATACAAATATATTGTTGAAAACAATATAACAGTATGAATAAAGAAAAATATGGTTGATTAACCATATAACCAAATAACAATGATTATTTAATTAAATAATTTATATTATGCAGAATTAATATTAGGATAATAATATTTAATCCTAACATTCCCCCCCTTAATTGTGCATTGTCTGAAGAGATGAGGAGAGAAATGCTCTGAACAACTCGAACTTGTCACGTGCAAGTGACTTTGTGAAAATATCTGCTCGTTGTTCAGCCGTTGGACAAAACTGAAGCTGGATGTTGTGCTTCAACACATGTTCACGTATGAAATGAACCTGAACTTCAATGTGCTTTGTTCTCTCATGAAAAACTGGATTGCGAACAAGTTTGAGAACACCTTCATTGTCAACATACATGGTGGTCGGTTTGTCCTGTGGTATTCCAAGTCCTTCCAGTATGCGACGTAGCCAAATCACTTCACAGACAGCTTCTCCTGCAGAACGATACTCGGCTTCTGTGGAAGAGCAAGAAACAAAGTGTTGTTTCTTACGGGCCATCAGAGGCAACTTGGATTTTTCCCCTTATTGTCAAAAATATTAAAATCATCAAAATAACCGGAAATCTCGATAGAGAATAGTCAAAATTTGCTTCAGTCAACGGTGGAGGTGCAGACTTTTGAGGGAAATTTGGAAATTTTTCCTTTTGTGGAGAAAGGGGTTAAAAGTGTAAAAAGGAAGCATGGTTCCACTGGGACCCACATCAGAAACTAAAAGTGGAAGGGCGGAGCTGTGGGGAAAATTTGGAAAATTTTATTTTTCTGAAAATGGGTGAAATAGCATAATTTAGCCACGGTTCCTTTAGGACATGTGTCAAGCCCATTTTTCAAAGGTGGAGGGGTGGAGCAAATTGAGAAAAATTTTATTTTTTCCAAAAGGTGTAAAAAGTAAAAAGGAACACCAAGGCCCATCTTAACTCAGATCTCCCACGTGAACAATCCAAATTCAAAAGGGAAATCGACAGAAATTATGCGTCTGTATCTGATTTTCTACCATTTCAACTCCAAACCTCCTGGGGATGTGAATTTTTATGGTTTTTTATCATTTCTTAGAGTCTCTTGCATGTCAATTGAAGAGGAACATTAATTTGATATCCTTGTTTCATGGGGAAGGTCTGAAAACATCTTTCACCATTAAATATGTAATCTTACTGTCAGATTCAGTTTGTCTTTCTTTCCTTAGCACGCAAGAGACTTATTGATATTCTGGTTAAAGGGACATTCTATTTGTTTTGAAGCATTCTGTTGATCAATCCTTCCATTTTTTGTAAAATTTCTCAGAGATCTGGTAAATCAAAGTCTACTCTACCTCACCTTCGACCAAAATTCATTTAAAAACAACCAATCATATCCATACTACCCTTGTTTGTCCTGTGTGTGCACAAATGCATAATTTTTGTTACCAAAACATGTAGAAGTAATCAGGTTTTCATTGTCTTTAGTACCCTGAACCTTTCTCATAAAATATCTCTATTATCTAGGGTGACAACTCGTGAGAGTTATATTTTTGATTTATTGATCATGTTTTCTTCAAGGTATTCTCAATAACTCTACAATGAAGGACATATCCATCTCCTCCAAAAATAGCGGGATACAAAAGGGTCCTCTCACCCTGGTTGAAAGGAACAACCATAAAGTAGTGAGGATAGATCAAATCCTCTTAAGGGTGTTACCCATTTCTCCACATCTGAGTGACAAAAAGCAAGCCACATTTCTTCCCCAGCTACAAAATGACACACAACGTGCTCTGCGTGCCTCTAAGCTTCCTGTCAAAAATGTGATGCTGCTTAGCTTTTGAGGGAGAATCAATTTGGGTACCAACATAAGGATCAACGAAAAAACAAGAATCATGTGATTCCCCATCACTTTTGCATCCATGTCTTCAATATGAGTACCACGAATCTACTCATGGCATGATTCTCATGGATAATTTTCATCTTTTTTAAGATTGAATCTCATGGTCATTTATCCCTTAAAACCTCTCCTTCATGGTTAACCTATGTCTGTTATATTTTTTTCTTCAAAACATGAGACTATCTTTCTCTATAGTCTTATCCTTGACCATGGGATTCCATCTTAAGTTTCAGTTGTAATGGCTCAACCTAAAAAACTTATAAATATTTAAGTGCATAAGGTTTAGATATAGATCATGGGAGGAAGTGACTATTCAAGATTGGAAGATCTTTGAATACTGTGGAGCCTTTCAACTATATTCATAACAATATTTTGTCATGAAATGTTTGATTCATTGTGTTAATGGCTGATCCATGTATGCTTTGTGAATGTGCAATTCCTTAGTGTAATTTATTAACTCACCTTTATTTCAGAGTATCTTATTTTAATCTGTGGGAGAACGATGTGGTTATCTTGCATATCAGTTGCAAAAATCTTATATTCCTTTTCTTATAAATTTGTGTTATCATTAACTGCCATAAAGAGAAATGGATGTATGACATGTTCATATTATATATTTTCATGATTTGTTGATTGTGTATTTGAACATATTTGATCTATTTGTTAGATATATTTGGGGTTTTACAAGGAAATGCATGATATTTTGTATAGGGTCATTATTTTCCTAGTATAAATAGCATAAGGTGAATTATATTGTGATTATTGCTTTATCCTTTTTAATTTAACCCTTTCTGGTGTGAAGATCAAGAAATTATCTAATTATACTCTCTTGGTGTATCACTATATTTTCATTTATTGTTATTTCTAACTCTGAACCTTATGAATTGAGTAAATTAGAGTCATTTTTAAGTGTTCTTAGCCTTTCATATCGATCTTAAATTAGGTGCCCAAAGTTCCAAAGGAAGTCTGAATTCTCCAGAGGTTCATCCCAAGGTGACAAGGTCCCACACCTTGGGGATGTTCAACCGTTACACGGGATCATTCAACGATTTAATGGGTGGTGCAATATCCACATGGAAATAGTTTTTGGTAGGACCTTTGGGATATTTGGTACTTATCATCGCACTTGTGTGAATTAAAGTACCTTAAGACTCCATTTCTCTGGATTTCAAGTTTCAATGTGTTCACTTATGTGAAGAATTAAGACAAGAGATTCTTCTAAGTAATGAAAGTATCATCATACTTAATTATCCTTGTCTCCACCAAGGAGAAAGAAAAGAGACATTTCAGCATCATCTCGTAGAGGTTGTTCAACTCCTCCGTTACCTTAACCAAGGAGAAATTGACCTTTTGTCAACATGGTGGCCAATGCTTTTTCTCCTTTCAATGTTAGCATCCCCAATTAGCCTAAAGAGATGATATACCCATAGCTTCTCTAAAAAATTTAGCATTTTATACTGGGGAAACCAATGTTACCCATTTGGAGCACATTTTGGATATAGCTAGTATTTTTGCAGTACATAGTATTATGGAGGACAATGTGGCAGTTGGACTACTTTCTACTTCCTTTAAAGGTAAATCACTTCAATTTTTTTGAAGTTTGAATGTTGGTTCCATAACTACTTGGAATGAGTTAGGTGAGAAGTTCTGAAAGCATTTTTAAGACAAAAGTGATCACGTATCACTTATGGAACAACTCACGACCATAAAAATATCCCCTTAAGAATATATGAGTGATTTTAATTTCTACTTGAACAAGACTTCGAACAGAATCCCAACACTCGTAAGGCCATCTCCAAGTAATGCATTCTTGTATTATTTACGGGCCTTTAATAGTGATATAGTAGTTATGATCTAATCCATGGGGGGAACTATAGTTCCTAATGTCTATGAAATCTCTATAAGGTCCAAAAATTCTTTAATTCAAGTATGAAAGATTGCACATATGCCTCCCATGCCTTTTTTTATTGAAATTTTAGGGAAACAACCAATCATTTCCCCGGTTCCAACAAATCCCAATCAATCAACTATGATTGCATCTATTCCTTCAAATGATCTAGCTGAGGTGAAATCATTGTTGCAAACTTTCAGGAATGAGCTTGTAGCAATCAAAAGGTAGCAGTATCAATATGCTCTCCTGTATCAATCCTAATACAAAACAATTCATCCCCCTTTTCAAGGAAGTAATCAGTCACAAAACCAAGTTGTTAGTCAAGTTGCGAATGTTAATCCTTTGAAATTTCATAACTCTCTTACTTCTAGTTCATCCAGAGCCATAGTACCTGTCCAAAATAATATAGTCCAGGATTATGAGTGGTGTTATCCTTGTTCTCAGCCTCACAACCAACATATTTTCCCAAATGAGTTTTGAGCCAAGCCCTTATGGTCCAAGTTATATCTTCCCCTCCTGAGTCAACAATATGATCATCCTCACAGGAATACCAAGAGCATCCTTCTGATGAAACCACGTTGCTAAATTAGAAAACAGTGTATTTTGTGGTTTGAATATTGATGCTTCATCCATAGCAGAAAATACTCATTCTAAAAATATAGCAATGGAATCTCAACCTTTCAAATTTGATCAAAAATTCACTTCACAACATCATCCACAAGCGGCAGTCGATAGGGATGTGGAAAATAAACTGTTAGAAACACCTGCTAGTCAAACTGGAAGGAAAGAAGGTTCTTCAGGTGTCACAGTACCCAACAAGCATTTTCCAAAAGAGGAATCTAATTCCCAAAGAAGTGTTCACAAAGTAGGATCAATTCCATTCAGTTTTATAGAACAAATGAAGAAGACCAGCCTAAGTGTTACTACGTGGGACACACTCTCAATTCCTTCTCAAAGAAACTTGTTGCGAGAGGCTTGAATAGTTTTGGTACAACTGAAGGATCAACAGTTTGTGAATTAACAATTGCAACAAGATTTTGCCAACCAGAAGGGAAAATTATTCCTTAGGCCAACAAACTACTACCATTCTATATCTCCCTGATCATTGGCAATCATTTGGTGCATAATTGCATGATATATTATAGTGTCAGTAGTTTTGTTATGCCCAAGTAGATTGTAGACATGTTGGGAATACAGTATACTCCAATCTCTAGGGGATTTGTTCAGTTAGATGGTACAACAGTTTAGAACATTGGATTCATCAAAGGGATCCAACTAACCATACATGTGTGCCCCAATGTGTCGTTCACACAAGACATATTAGTTATAGCTCTTCCTCCTCTCTTCCCCATCTGCCTATCATTAAATCTCACTACCAAGATGGGTGGTTACCTATCATCAGAATTGTCACATATGATCCTAAAAACTCGGTATGGGACAAAGGTGACTATAAGAGAAGAACCAATTTTCCATAATCATGTGGAGCCCTACACTGTCAGTCCCATAAATTGGAATTATGCCATTGGTGACCCTGAAGAAGAAGATGTCGATCATGAACCAACTAATCTTCTAGATGAAGTTTTTGATACGGTGTTGGATGAGGTAAGTGTGGATCATCAAGAAAATTACTACGTTGATTTATTGGTAGAGGAAGAAGTTGGTTTGTTATTGTTAGAATAAATGGGATTGTGCACATATTATATTCATGAAGAAGGAACAACCATACAACAACTTGTCAAAACAAAAATCAATCTTTAAGGATTATGGCAATTGTTATTTGATGGCTCAAGGAGTAAGAATTAATCTAGTTCTGGTGTTATGCTAATTTTTCCAGAAGAAAATAAATACTTTTCATCTTTCTTATTGTAGTTCAGTTGCACTAACAATGTTGTAGAATACGAGGCCCTTGTGTAGGGAATTCAGCTTGCTCAAAAGAGGGGTATTAAAGCCCTGGATGTTTGTAGAGACAGTTAGTTAGTAGTTCATCAAGTGACGACATGTAGTGTGTGTATAAATGATCTTTTAATATTGTATAAAAATTGATTCTGGAATTTAATCAAATATTTCGAAGCTTTTGGGATCTGTGGTGTTCCTAGAAAGAAAAACCAAGATGTTGATAGGCTTGTTACAATTAGTTTATAATACGACATATCGGTTGATATCACAAAAGATGGAAAAAAATCTATCAAAATAGTAGTTTGACATGTAGTCCCTGATAATGTAAGTAGTTGGCAAGTGTTCGATAGTGACCAACAAATTATCTTATTTCTACAAGCAGAGGCAGAGTTTTCCACGAAAGGTCAAGCTAAGTTGCAGGAAGTGTATGGCAATCAAATCATTTAATTGAAAGGAAAAAATCTACCAAAATTATTAGTTACTCTGGAATCCATCTTCAATTCAGATGATCAAGCTAGAAAACAAAACTCGAACATGGTGGTCAAAGAAGACAATTTTGAGGAAGTTGAATTCACCAGTGAAAATTTTCTTAATATTTGTAAAGTATGTCTTCTAAATTAAAGGAATATTTCATCAAAATGAGTCAAGAGTATCATGAAATTTTCACATGGAGCTATAAATACCTATGTGGTTTTGATATAGGGCTAGCACAACATACTATTGACCTGGACTCTCATGCCAACCCAGTTCACTAAAAAAAGAGGTTGATTCATCCCAAAATTGAGCCACTAATGAGAAAGGAGAAAACCAAACTCATATAGGCGTGTATAATATTTCCTATTAAGCATTCATCTTGGGTGGATAACCTAGTTCCTGTATGGAATAACAATGGAGAAATTCAGTTATGCGTGGATTTCAGAGATCTGAACCATGCCTCATTGAAATATCATTATCCTCTTCCATCAATGGAGAAAATTCTTCAAACAGTGGCAGGAGCTCAGATATTTTCCTTTCTCGATGGGTATTTAACTTATAATCATATTCTTGTTCAAGAATCTGATCAATTTAAAATAGCCTTCACCACCAAGTGGGGCATGTATGCTTATAACAAAATTCCATTTGTATTTTCTAATGTCGGGGCTACTTTTCAAAGAGCCGTGGACATGGCGTTTAAGGGAATAATCAATGATATCATTTTGGTTTACCTAGATGATATAATTGTATACTCTAAACATGTGGGTGACCACATCACACATCTAAGAAAAATTTTCCAGAGGTGTAGCAAATTCAAGGTTTAACTCAACCCTAAGAAATGTTTTTTTGTAGTGCACGAGGGAAATTTGTTGGGGCATGTTGTTTCAGTAGAAGGACTATCAATCGACTTAGCCAAAATTTGATCAATTTTGTCCCTCTCCCTCCCTAGTCACAAAAATGGACTCCAAAGTTTTCTAGGCACCATAAATTTTTTGTGAATATTCATCCCTCAATTCATAGAATTGGATAAACCACTAACATCTATGCTAAAGAAAAATATGCCTTTCTCGTGGACAAAGGAAGGGAAAGAGAATTTCAAAGCCATGAAAACAGCTATCTCTCAAGGTCCAACACTAGTGAACCCCAGGTTTGATAAATATTTTATCCTCTATGTTTTTACAGGTCAAGAGATCATTTTAGGTATCCTTACTCAGCAAAATGATGATTTGATGGAACAAGCAATTGATTTTTTCAGTCAGTATCTCAAAGACCATGAGCTCAAATATTCATTTTTTAAAAAACAATTCTTTGCATTTATTCAAGCTCTAAAGAAATTAAAGCACATGTTTTCCAACAACAAAATTCATCTGATGGTGTCTCATCTAGGTGTCAATGACTTTTTGTTGAACAAAGATATGAATGAGAAGCGTTCTGAATGTATTACAAAGGTGATGGAATATGAAGTACATATCAAAGTCACCAAACTTGTCATAGGTAAGGGGTTGTGTCAGCAACTTGCTGCAGACATAGAATCAAATGGTGACGAATATGTTACGCTCTTAAACACTGATGAAGATGATCCTCAGGTTAACTTGTTATCCAGAATGGATAATTTTCTTTTCTTAGGAGCATACTTTGTGGATATGAATAAAATTCAAAGATGAAACTTCTACCTTCATTCAATTCCATATGTTCTGGTAGATAACATTCTTTTTTGAAGAGATTTGAATGGTGTTCTTCTTTGGTGCATGAAACCAGAATAGGTGAACATGATACTAGAAGAGTTTCACAATGGCCTGTCAGGAGGTCATTATTCTGCATGAACAACCGCTACCAAGATCATGTGAGTTGGTTACTATTGGCCATATTTTTTCAAATATGCTCATCTCTGGCTAAGAAAATGCAAGTAATGTGCCCTTTTCATGGGAAAGCAGAGGTTTTCAACTCTTCCACTGCATCTAATTCAATTGGATCAACCATTTGTTCAATGGGGGTTTGATTTCATCAAAATGATTAATCCTTCATCGAGTAATGGACATAAATGGGTCCTTACTGTAACGGACTACTTTACTCGACAGATAGAGACAGTAGCATTGAAAGAAAGCAATGAGAAGGAAGTTCTTGATTTCTTGGAAGGTATAATGACAAGGTTCCATGTTCCATTTACAGTTATTTCAGACAATGCAATGGCTTTTCTCAGTCTAAAGATGAGTGAATGGGTTGTTAAGAATGGGGTCTACCTCAAGACTTTGTCTAATTACTATCTGCAAGGAAACAGATTGACTTATTCTAACAACAAGAACCTCATAAGGATTTTCAAACACACAATGGAGACTAACATGAGGACTTGTAATGCACAGATTAAAACTATCTTATGGGAAAATCGAATCACACCTAAAAGGGCCATCGGTAATTCTCCTTTCCTACTTGTATATGGAACGGAAGCAAAACTTACGCTCTCCTTAGAGTTACCTTCTTTGGAGTTAGCTCATCAACTTGAGGTTATGGATAATTATTCTTTGACAGTAAGGTTTTTTGAAATCATGGAATTGAAAGAAGTATGGAACAGGTCTATGAAGAATTTGAAGCAACATCAGGCTCAGGTTAAGAAATCTTTTGGCAAGAAAGCATCTGACAAGAATTTTCAAGAGGGAGAGTTACTTCTAAAATGGGATGAAGATAGAGAAAAATTAGGAAAACACGCTATGTTTGATGCTCTTTGGAGCGGGCCATACATCATCACAAGTAATAAAGAGATGAATTTTTTTTGTCTATCCAGGCTCAATAGAGAAGAACTACCCATTCATGTGAATGGGATACATCTCAAAGCTTTCTTTTGAGATTATTCCTCCCCTATATAGTGTTCATTTTGACTTTTCCTCTAAGTGCTTTCCACATCTTGTGTTGTTTTTATGTTTCTTTAAAAATGTGTTAAAGTTCTCCAAAACTCCGAAGTCTAAAATTTCAAATTTCAGATTTTGGAGGTTTTCTCTTTCGAGGAGGAGATTGCCAAATCAAAAAAAATTATCCCAAAGTTCCAAACTCTGAAACCCCAAAATCCCAAAAATTTGAAGTTTCAGATTTTCGGGATTTGGAAGTCTCCTTTGACAGTTTTCAAATTTTTGACTTCGAAGTTCTGAACTCTGAAATTCTAAAGTTCCGAAATTTTGGAACTTCAGAGTTTCAGGTTTTGAAAGTCTATGTTTCTCCTTTTGAAAAATATCTTGTCGGGGTTCCGAAGTCCGAAACTCTTAATTTTTGACATTTCGGAATTTCAAACTTTTGGGTTTCAGATTTTTCCATCATCTTTTTTATAACTTTGTCTCTTAAGTTCCAAAGTCTGAAACTCTGAAGTTCCAAAATTTTGGAACTTCATACTTTCAGGGTTTTTGGAGTTTTCCATCATCTTTTTTATAACTTTGTCTCTTAAGTTTCGAAGTCCAAAACTCTGAAGTTCCAAAATTTTAGAACTTCACACTTTCAAAGCTTTGGACTTTAGGGTTTTATGGGCATTTAATTCTCACCTTCCCCCCATGTGTCAGCTTCTAGGCATTAATTTTGGTTTTTTCTATATAAAATCAGATTTTTATCTTTCATTTTCACCTGAATTTTTTCTTTGACACTCTGATTTTTACCAAACTCTTTGTACTTTCGAGGCGTCGTTTTCAAGGTAATTATTTTTGGGTTATTTCTTTTTGGTTTATGATTGTTTTAGGTCTTCTTCCTTATTTATTTTCTTTTGTTCTTAATTTTTTGAAAATGGAACCCTCATCATCCACCATGTTTTCCTTGAGAATGTTTTGTGATTCCCACAACTGCAAAATCCAACATGTGCAGGCATCCAGTCCAAATCTCCACAATTATTTGATTTTCATTTTGTGCCCTTCAGTAATTTCATAGTTTGTAAATTACTTTTTCGAAATCTTCGTTTTGAATTTTTGGAACCATCAATTTCAGATTTTCGGAGCTTCCTACTTTTTGGACTTTCGGAGGTTTTTGAATTTCAGAGTTTCAAAGGTTTACCCTTTTCAGAGTTTCAGAGATCTAAGGATTTCAGAGGTTTGGGGTTTTTATTTTCAGAGTTTCGAAGGTCTACTATTTTTGGGTTTTTGGAGGGTTTGCACTTCGGAGCTAGAATTTGTTTGGACTTTCAGACTTCGGCATTTCAGAGATTTTACAGTATTTGTTACGAAATTTCTTAATGGCCTTTGGGATTCTAAATTTTAAACTTAATGTTAACCTCCTCGTCAAAAGGAAAAGAAAAGATGAAATATACATTTTTAGGATTGTTCCTCAATTGTTTCTTTCTTCAAACTTAGTTAATATTGGGGATATCGATCTTGGGTAGGTAGATTTTCTAGAATTCTAAGAAACATTGAGAGCTCCTGACAAGAATTGTGATGGGAAGGTCGCAATTTGATTGGATTCTGATATTTTTGAATATTTTTTTAAACTCCCTGATGTTGAGGACTACACCATAATTTCACCTGAAGTTGCAATTGAACATTAGGACAAGGAAACCAAATTGTGTGTGAGGATCATGATGAAGAGCTACTTGGCCAAGAGTTTCACCAAGCTACCTAAGACTATGTTTCGATCAAATTTCATCTAAGAAGTAAATGATCTCATTGTGTTTTTTAGTAGAGTTTCGGCTCTTTCTACTGCAAAAGAGTTTTAGGAATTGATGTTACTATACATTTCCACTATTAATAAGAACAAATAATTCATACAAAGGGGAGGGCACATTAGCATATCTATCTATTTTCAATTGAGTAAAGTCTTGTCCTTCAAAAACTTTTACATGACTTATTTCTTAATCTATGTTGCAGCTATCATGGGGGAATTCAATGGGTTAAATATCAAAGGTGTTAGGAGTGCATCACATATTTTCAATTTTTATTCTCAAATCACGATGGACGAGGGAAGAAGACATTTTCACAGAGTCAAAGATACCTTGTTCATTGTTATTATTTATCATTTTGACAAGGATTTGTATAATCGAAGGATCTTTGACAAGGCTTTCAAAGAATTATGAGAGTGGGGAGCCATGTCAGTTTCCAACACTTACATACATTAGGATTCTAGGTTTCATGGGTGCCCCAAGTAAGCTACCAAGGTTCCCTACTGACAAATGGGTTTTGCTAGAGTTGGTTCGGAAATTGTTGGATTATCACAAAATCCAGAACAAATGGCATAAGGTGGGATTCTAGTTTCCCATTTCAATCAAGAGATATACTTGTGCCAGTATTTATAAAGAAAAGAATGTGGATACAAAAATGTCTAAAGTGAATTTGTGAACTTTTCATCCCATAACCAATTTTTACTGACGAAATTTTAGTGAAACAGGTTTATCTAGTTCTTGCTTGCCTCAACTAGAGGATATTTGGATTCATTTTCGGGATGAGTTCATTATCCGGAAATGGGAATACGAAAGGATAACTTTGGATGAGGTTAGACAGTTTGGTATCATAGAGATTCCAAAGGAGATGGAGGATGAGGAATAAGTATTGGATCGAGTATATAAAGATAACAATGTTGTCAATCAACCATTCCCATGGATTGATTGGTATCAAGAGGAAATTTTCAATATTAAGGAAAGGGTGGGACCCATTTTACAAAGAACATATGATTGGTTGGTTACCTTGGGAATTTCACCCAAAGGGTTAGATCAATCTATAAGAACAGAAGCCTAACCAACAATGATTCTTCCTACACCCACAAAAGGGAAAAGGTCTACCCAGAGGACCAATGTAATTCCTATGAAGATTTCATTCTTTGTTGGAAGTTCCTCTCTTTCCAATGGCCCTGCTTCTAAGGTTGTGTCCCCTACATTACCAATATCAAAAGTTGTCACGGTTATTTATTCTCCAGTTGTATCACAAAATCTTCCACCCCCTCCTTCCTTACCATTATCACTTCCACTATCATTACATTGTACTCCTACACTCATTTCTTCTTTTCCATCCCCATCCATGGCCCAAGTATTTTCATTCCTTCTTGTCTTCTAAGTGGGAGAAATTATTGGGTCTCCCATTTCCAATTCACTCCCTCTGCAACTTTCATTTCCTTCTATCTCAACTTCTAGCTTTGTTGTATCCACTCTTGAGGTTATTCTCACATCTACACCATCCATCATTACCAGCTCCACTTCATTTCCAACTAATGTTACTAGTGTTATTGTGTTGACTAGTCCTCCAAGTGATGAATCGGTTGTCCCACTTCCGTCTGCATATGTTATACTAGAATGGTTATATATCCAAACTCCAAAACAGGAGAAGAAGGTGCTTCTGGTAGACATAATAGATGTGAGTGTGTTGTAACCTACTCTGAGGAGACATGCCAAATGGAAAAATATTTTCTCCATTTTATCTGCAAACCAATCATGAGAGAGAGTCACGGAAATTGATAATCTCATTGAAGGAAAGACTAAAGAAACTATCACATCAGTGGTCTATCAAATTTCTAGATTTTCACTAGGTAAGGTGACACACAAAGGTGCCAAACAGGATGTACAAATGGCTCTTGGGAATTTGTTCAAGAAGTATGATAAGGATATATCTTCAAAGGATGAACTGAAAGTGAAGGTTGAACAACTCACTTCTTTGCTGAGAAAATTAACGCAGCCCACTCCAACCACTAATCCTTTAACTACTACTTATCTGACAATTTCTTCTGCTCTAGACGATATTTCATATCATGATATTGAGAAGATAGGTCAAAAGGGAAGATTGGTGACTGTATGGATGGAACGCATGCTTCAAGAAAATAATCCTTTAATTAAAGAATTTTTTGATTTATAGAATGATTTGCAGACTGAAAGATCCTCCATCTGTAGGATGGATGAAGTCTTTTCTTAAGATAGCAATAATTTGAATCTCAATTTGACCACATGGGGAGAGATCAAAGATGAAGATTCAGATATACATCTTCAAGAAGAAGTAATTGATTATGTTTCCAATTTGTTCAAGTTTTAGAAGGCTATAGAATTTAGCTCCCAGGTCTTACAAGATTTTATCAAGAAACTGTATGACAAACGTGTGGAAATAATGAATGCTCTAAATGATATCTCAGAGGAGTTTGATAAAGTTAACTGTAAATTTTTCAATGAAAATATTGATGCCCTTCCATTGGATCAAATCAATTTGAGTTTTAAGGATTTGTTAAAGAAAGATGATGAAATAACTAGGAATCTCATTAGTGATCCAATTGACAGGTTGGTCTCATGTCATAACTTCATAAGTCAATGGAGGAAAGTGATGAGTAAACTAAAAAGGATATCGGTTAAAGTGGAAAGAGAAATTTAAATATCATGTGGTGAATCATTACGCATGTGGACCAGAAGAATAGGAAGTACAAGGAATCATTAAATGTTTCATTGATTACAAGCTTCAAATGATTGTATGGGAGAGAGAGAAGGAGAAAATCAAGGAAGGAAAGGATGTTGCAGAACCAAGCTAAGTTGGGTGGCCATGAGTGGACAGTTCCAAGCTCTAGATCAATCCAAGTTGTAGGGTTGACTGAGTCAAACCCTTGCAACTATTTTTTTTATTTTTATGGGAGCCTGTTCCCTGGAACTTAATTACATTCTATTTTTAGTAACTTATAAATATTTAAGTGCATAAGGTTTAGATATAGATCATTGGAGGAAGTTACTCTTCAATCTTGGAAGAGTGCTTTTGATACTTTGGAGCCTTTCAACTCTATTCAGAACAATATTTTTATGTGAAATGTCTGATTCATTGTGTTAATAGTTTATCAATGTATACTTTGTGAATGTGCAATTCCATAGTGTAAGTTATTAACTCACCTTTATTTCAGAGTATCTTATTTTAATCTGTGGGAGAACGATGTGGTTATCTTGCATATCATTTGCAAAAATATTATATTCCTTTTGTTATAAAGTTACGTTATCATTAACTTCCATAAAGAGAAATGGATGTATGCCATTTGCATATTATATATTGTCATGATTTGTTGATTGGGTATTCAAACAGATTTGATCTATCTGTTAGGTATGTTTGGGGTCTTACAAGGAAATGCATGATATTTTGTATGTAGTCATTATTTTTCCAGTATAAATAGCATAAGGTGAATTATATTGTGATGGTTGCTTCATCCTTTCTAAGTTAACCATTTCCGGTGTGAAGATAGGGAAATTATCTAATTATACTCTCTTGGTGTATCACCGTATTTTCATTTATTGTTATTTCTAACTTTGAATCCCATGAATTGAGTATATTAGAGTTATTTTTAAGTGTTCTTATCCTTGCACATCGATCTTATATCAGGTGCCCCAAGTTCCAAAGTAATTTGGCCTTCTCCAGAGGTTCATCCCAAGGCAACAAGGTCCCACACCTTGGGGATGTTCCAATGTTGCACATGATCATTCACCAATTTAATGGGTTCATGATCTGTGTGAAAACAGCTACATATGCCTATTCTCTTTTTATTTTTTTGTTATCAGAGGTAGATTGTTTCATTTAAATTATTTCTTTGTCTGTGTCTATAGATAATCTTTATTTTAATTAATTGATGAAAGGTAGATGTTAGTTTCGTTTAGTTAATTTCATTCATTTTACTTCCTTTCATAAAAATAGATTAGATTGTTCATTTTGTTTTGGTTAATTAATCGGGAATGAATTTAGCTAATTAAAACATTAAAACACACTTTCCTTTTATTTAAGCTAGATTTTTTTTCTTAATTATTTAAAACAAACCTTTCAACGTAGTTTAGTATTCAAATAAAACTAAACGATCAAACAATAGGGAACTTATGCTACTTGTACATAGCCTCTAATTTCCCCTTTGCCAAATTATCTTGTAATAACTCACACTACCCATTCTTAGTCCCTAATTATCCTTTAGTTTTCCATAAACATGCCCTTAATTTTACACATTCCATCTACCTTGACATGACCTTGAGAAGTCAAGTGATACTAAAATCACGTGTTGATTTTCAGGCGTACATGCATACCTACCAATCCTCTTCCACGTGTCAAGATATATGGCACTCGATAGGGTTGTTTCCAGGGGATCGTAACCATATTTTACACCTTGCAATACATTATTGGGAGAAAATTTTCAAACACTATGAATCTTAGAATCATTCCAATGGAGGTGGATGAGATGGTCTTGGAGATCACAGCTCACTAGGAATTCATTATGAATATAGGATAATGCCTTGAACTCCAATTAAATCATAGGTTGATTATGGATTTTAAAACTGGTTGGGTTACGAGGCCTGGAAATGGATACATCAGTGAGTCATCTAACTCATACTCTCCATGGGACCATCTTGTCCCAAATGACGTACAGGATCGGCAAAGCCACCAATGAAGCAACCAGATCCACACTAGACTCGGGTAATAATATAGAATATAATTGGTGATAAAAAATATTTATCTGCTCTAATTGTATCTTTTGAGCATTTTATTGGGTTTAATAAAAATAAATATACCCATGCTCTTATTTTGATATAAATAAATTTAAAAGACCCATTTTGGGAATTGTTTGTACTATGAGATACTTGCAATTGCACAACCCCGTAAAAAGGGAAAAAAAGGTGTACTAACACCATAATGTTGTAGAGTATCAAAATATTTCTTGTAAGAAATTGTATAGGAACAATCTACCAAGATTTTCAGCAAAGATGATCGTGTAGAGGAGATGACACCAGACTCTAGCCATAAAGCAACTAAACACTTCGCAATAAGTTCAACATGCCTAGTTTCCTAGCAACAATTGGTAAGAAATGTTCCATTATAATTCCTCATGAATTATCTGATGAAGCTTTGATTCTTTGACGTTGGGTGTATCACCAAGTAAGATTACTTGGAGGCCGTGGAGGAGATTCATACCAGTTTTTAGCTCCTTGACGAGGTTGGGTCTGATCTTAGTTTTATGTAGAGGTTGAAGGGTTGTTCAATAAATTAAAATATGATCATCATCATCAACATTGAGAAAACCTAGACATATCTCAACATAAAGGAAGAAATTCGTGCAACGGAGTGAAGGTCAACAAGAGGTGCCAAATTCGGGATGACAACTAGTTTTTAGGGTAAAATATTATTACCTTTATTAATTATGCATTGCAATTAATTAGTTTATTTATTTAATGTTATATGGTTATATTTCATCATAATCATCTAATTGTCTTTATTCAAAACACTACGGGAGTTTTTATACTATTTTAGCAATATTATTGTGTGTATTTGATTCTCGGTTGTAAGTGTGCAACCCATTTATCTATTTGTATATGGCAGTACAATTCCTATAAGAATTACAACACTCCATTGTAATGTTGATTAATTTCACATTAATAAAATATACAGGCTTCTGTCCCTATTTTTTAAACTACATTTGGTACCAGAGTAGGTTGAAGCTCCTAGGAAGGTTAGAGAGAGGTTGCAGAGGAAGAAAAATCATTGAAAATACATCTGCATCATCGGAGAGCCATTGTTGCCTTCAGCAGCTTCCCACGTCTCCCTACAGTCCCACAACCTCCTATGTGATTTCCAGGTAAACATAAAGAAAATTATTTTTTCCTTGGTGCCCTCTGCACTAGGAAAAATTATTTCCTGACACTCACACATATTTTTATTTAAAAACAAGATTCACTTTTACCCTATCATGGGTTTTGCCTCTAAATTATCTAGTTACAGATAATATTATCTATACTATCAAATTTTGAGGGCTCTGTTTTTTCTTCTAGAGGACCAAGCTCCCACCGATTTATTCAATCTATTTTTCATTATAGGCTGAGTCACATTATTTTTTTGAGTGTATTAAAGACCCTGCTTTGAACCGTATAAAGTCGAGCCATGGGAAAAAGCTAAGTAGTGTTTTCAAAGGATGGACTGGTTATTTGAAAGCAAAGTGCCTGCATGTGGAGTTACCAAGTTGAATCCACTATACAAAGCTGAGGTATTTCATTGTGCATTCAACCTGATTGCAAAGGAGACCGAGTTACATTCGGCCGAGCTGATTACAAATGTGGTTGTTAGTGTTATCTTGACTGGCGAGTTAGAGTTTTTCCACCCTACACCTCCATCCATCCAGCTATCAACACAATCCACAAGCTCACTATTTAGCGGTCGATCCATCCCTCTTACACATCCTGTGAACTACAACCACATTATAAAAAAGGTGAGATATTTAATCTACAACGGTGGAAATAAATGAATCCGGTAGAGCTCAATATAAGACAACGGTAGTAATAAAAATGCAAGGGT
The DNA here is from genome assembly GCA_019776745.2 of Taxus chinensis. Classification (NCBI taxonomy): domain Eukaryota; kingdom Viridiplantae; phylum Streptophyta; class Pinopsida; order Cupressales; family Taxaceae; genus Taxus; species Taxus chinensis. The sequence continues at coordinate 23,412,629 of CM034146.1, forward strand.
GTTTTAGTTGATTGAATAGGTCGTTTCCCATACCTCCCACATTTTGTTGTTTGAGCTCCTATCTGGGCACCCTCCTCCCTCCACATGTCGACCCCTACATAACCTACAGCAAGAAAACCATATCAGTAACCCTGCAAAAAAAAATGGTGACCATACAACAAAACAAAGCGGAGGAATAAAAAATCAAAACAAAAAAGGAGATAAAAAGTGACTTCATATCCATTTTTTGAGAATAAGTTTTCCCTAATCGCCCTCCTCCAAACATGTAGGCCATGTGGAGTGGATCCTCCACATAGACTGTCACCTCATTAGTCTTCCACGTCATTATTTTAAAGAGGTGAGTTATTTTTCATCTTCTTTAAATATATATGCTTTGGATTTTAGCATAAGCGCTCATAGAGCCAAAGCGGGTAGAGAAAATGACTTGGGGAAGGGAGGTTTGGGGTTCGACCCCCACCCCCAACACAAACTTTTGAATTTTGAAATTTAGTGGTGATTTTGTGAAACCACCAAATTTGGAGGGGAACTTAGCGGCAAGAACCGCCTCTAATCTGCTTAGTTATAACTAAAACCACCCCTAAACCTTTAGTGAGAAAAACCCTATTTTAGGGCCTAAAACAATTCTTGTATTAGGCCTATTTTTTCATTCCGAGCAACATTTTCTAAATTGCATACACCAAAAAATTGCATTTTCAACTTTTTTTGCAATTTTTGGCATAGAGGGTCATTTGGGCTCCGGAGGCCACCATGACCCACAAAACAAAAAAAATTGTCTTCTATTCAATTTTTCTAAATTTTTGAATGTAATTTGTATACTTCAGTATATTGTACTAATTTTTAGGTTGCCATAGCCAACCACAAACTTTGTAACTTCTTAGAAACTGGTTAAATATTATACTCAAAAATAATTTAATTTGGTTCAAAAATGCTCACGAGATCCTAGATCTCATTCGTAGTGTTCGGTATATGTTGTGCCTCTGGGAAGCACTTACAGGTAAATCTGTCATGACTACTACTATACTTAACTCCTAATATAGGTACAACAACGTTGTCTGGGCATCGACCCTTTAAATCGATGGGGAGTAATAAGGTCACATTGCACACACAATGAACCATCCCATTCGTCTGTGAATGATTGCACGACATAAATCTGAACTGAGAAATTATCATAGTATATAGCAAAGTTACACATGCGTATGAGGATATTTATTTGATCCGGTGTCAATAATCACACAAACCCCTTTCAGTACTGTCTTGGTACCACGTATAGTATTATTTCATGTACATTAACACCTCTTTCACGTAACGTCGGGTATATAGAAAGGGTGAGCTTCTTCCACGTACCATCAGGTATATTGGAAGGGCCCGTATATAGAAAGGTTTGGTATATCAAACTGACGGCATATAGATTGGGAGACCTTATACCTGGAGTGATAAGAGCCTAACCCTGTTAGTGATTTCTATAAAATGGGCACCAATGCCCCCAATTCTTTCTTCCAGATTCATTACTCAAAGGAAACACTATGTTTCCTAGAAGACAAAAATCAAGACACAACTTGAGTTTGAAGAGATCTATCCTATTGTGAATGGTACTCTGACCAGATCAACTATTGATACAACACAACATCAACATTTTGATCAAGCATATCAGAAGGCCAAACTCATCATCTTGTTTGGAGTGTCAGGTAATGTGCAACCCCACATTTGAGATGCCTAAATAGCCAAAGAAGCGTGGGATAATTTGAGCACAGTATATGAGGCCAAAAATAAGAATGTCATACTGAATTTGCAAAGTCAGTTACACACACTGAAGTTCAAGTAGAATGAAAAAATTGAAGCATTCTTAAGAATAGTTACAGATTTGAGGGCTTCACTTCTAACCCTAACAGAAGTGGTCACATATGATGCTCTCATTCCCATTGCTTCACTTCTAACACTAAACTTGTCAGATAAGACAATTAGTTTTGAAAATTTGGTAAACCTTCTGCAACAAGAGGAATCCATGCATAATAAGGATGATGAAGAGGATCAGGCACTTTCTTCATATCGAAAATAGAAAAGAAAAGGTAAAGGAAAACCTAATTCCAATCAAAAGTCCCAAAATCAATATCAGCATCAAGGGGACAATCAATAGAAGAAGAAATGTCTAATGTGTAAAAGGGGACATGAATTGAAATATTTTTGGTATAATACTTACAAGAAAGGTTCATCAAGAAACTTTGGACCTCCACAAAGATAATCTCAAAAGGGAAATTCTAACTAAAATCAAGGGCAGAAAAAGGGGAACTAGAAAAGAAGACCCCATAAGTAAGGAAATAGTGTTGAGCAAGAAGAAAATTCAGATAATGGAGACTTCTTGTACACTGCTCGATCAAGTGAACCATCCATGTCATCTAGTGATGTCTGGTATGTTGATTTGGGAGCCACTCAACACATGACTGGCCATAGAGATTGGTTTACTTCAATGAGGGACACGCCTTCAAAAAACCATAATTCGTTAGGTGATGATTCTTCATATGCAGTTCAGGGGATTGGGAACATTTATCTACCTCTTGGTTCACACAACTGTAGACTATCAGATGTCTTATATGTCCCTGGGTTGACTAAAAATTTGCTTTCAGTTAGGAAACTCCTAGATCAAAACTTAAAAATTGAATTTTCATTTCGGCAAGAAAACATGTGTAATTTGAGATAAATCACGAGGCTCAAAAATAGTTGCAAAATCCTCCAATGTGGGATGCATGTTCCAGCTTGATTTTTTCCATAGATATGATTAGGAACTTGTGGCCAAGAACTCTACCTCATCACAATTGTGGCATCAGAGACTTGGTCATGTTAGTTTCAAGTATCTCGAGACACTTCGTCGGCACAATATGGTACATGAGTTACCATCTCTTCAGAAGGATACAGACAAGTGTCCTCATTACCTAGTAGGAAAACAACACAGATCTTCATTCTAGAAGAGTACATATCGAGCTCATATTAAGCTTGATCTGGTTCATACCGATCTTTGTGGTCCAACGCAACCAACCCATTCTAGATGTTAGCACTTCATGCTTTGTGTTGACGACTATTCAAGAAAAATGTGTCTTTTTTGTCTTCGCAAGAAAAGTGAATATTTTAACACCTTTAAGAAGTTCAAAGTAGCTGTTGAGAATGAAATTGGTCATCACATCATAACTCTCCACTCAGATCAAGGGAGGAATTCACCAGTGATGAGTTCAAAGACTACCTATAAGCTCATGGGATTTTTCAACAAATGCATCCTCCACACACACCACAGTAGAATGGTGTTGTTGAGAGAAGAAATAGTAATATCATGGAAATGGTGCAATGCACTATCAATGACTTTGGAATTGCAAAGATATTTTGGGTATAAGCTGCAAAGATAGCAATGTATTTTTTAAACAGAGTGCCCACAGTTCCTCTTGACAGAGTAACGCCACATGAAGCATGGTCAAAGCAGAAACCATCTGTTGTGCACCTTAGAGTATTCGGTTGTAAAGTAAGTATGCACATACCCAAGGATAATAGAAATAAATTGGACATGAAGTCACAAAAACTCATCTTCATTGGGTACAGTGAAGAAAATATTGGGTATAGATTTATGGATCCAAATACCAGGAGATTCTACACTAGCAGAGATGTTGAGTTCTTTGAGAAGAAGGAAACAAATTCCTCCTCCATACTCACTTAATTTAGATTCTTCACTAGTTGTAAAAACTAAAGTTGATGTTCCCATAGATGATGAAAGTGATGATGAGGATGATGGTGTTGATCTGATAGAACCATGACCCATGAGAATAGTTCAGTGTATTCCCAAGTGGTGTACTAGAAGGTTATGAGATGCAAGAATGGATGCTCCACCGGATACATCCACCCCTAGACCATGAACTCATGGTAAAGCAAGAGAAGAAGTTAAATTTTCTTTGATGAGTAGATTTATTGAATCTGATGATCTCTCTATAGTCTATGAAGCCCTACAGTCAAAATCTTAGAAAAATTCCATGGACTCTAAATATCTGTCAGTAATGAAAAACAACACTTGGTAGTTTGTCGATCTTCCACCAGTGAAGAAACCCATTATATGCAGATGGATATTCAAAATGAAGTACAAAGTAGATGGGACATTGGATGAGTACAAAGTGAGACTAGTAGAAAATGGGTCTACACAAAAAGAAGGCATTGACTATGAGGATACATTTTCTCCCATAGCTAAGATCAAAATGATTAGGATGATATTTTCTCTAGCTACACAATTTGGTTGGAAATTCCATCAGATGGATGTAAAAAGTGTTGGGGTGTGGAGCCTATTTTTGGTCTTCTCAAATTAGTATTGAAGTGTGGAGTTTAAATTGGGAAGATGAAAGGTCATGACCATTTCTTTTCCAGCCATGGGAAGATGAAAGGTCATGACAGTTTCTTTTCCAGCCGTGGGAAGATGAAAGGTCATGACTTTCAAACTTCTAGGGTCAGTTTTTGGACTTCTTAAAGGATTGTAATCCTATAAATAGAGGTGTTAGGGTATCTTGAAGATATTATGTGTTCAAAAGGTCTTGAGTCTTAGTGATCAAGAGGTGATCAAGAGTGATCAAGGTTAAGCAATTGCGTGTTAATTGTGGTTTAGATGTGGTTTAGCATCTTTGGAATTCTGTTGTGAGTTCATAACTGAGAGAAGACTGTGAGAGTTGTTTTACTCTTGTTGATAATAAAATCTAAGAAAGTTCTTGGTGTAGGTAGCCCACATTGGGTGAACCTCATTAAATCTTGTCTTGTCTTCTTTTGTGCATTATTTATTTATGATGTTATATTTCTACATGTATACTTCTGCTATATAGTTTCCTACTACTGTGATTTGAGGAATTATTTCCACATATTTGTTCTCTAATTCCTAACAACTGGTATCAGAGCTTTGGTGGTTTTTTTCTGAAGTGGTAAATCACAGGGAAATTTTAGCTTGAGTGGGAGCTATGGTGGATGAGGGCAGATCAAGGGTTGAGAATTTCAATGGGCAGAACTTTGGTTTGTGGAAGATGCAAATGGAGGATTACTTATATCAAAAGGACCTCCATGTTCCTTTGGCTGGAAAAGTAAAGAAACCTACAGCCATGTCAGATGAGGATTGGGAGTTGTTGGATAGAAAGGCACTCGAGGAAATTAGGTTATGCCTTGCATCTTTGGTTTCTTTCAACATATCGCAGGAGAAGACCATGGAAGGTCTCATGAGTGCGTTGGGGAAGTTATATGAAAAACCCTCTGCCTCTAATAAAATATTTTTGATGAAAAATTTATTTAATATGAAGATGTCTGAGAATGGTTCTATTGTTGTTCATTTGAATGAATTTAATACGGTTGTGAGTATGTTAAACTCAGTAAAAATTGACTTTGATGATGAGGTCAGGGATTTGTTGATTTTTTGCTCCTTACCAGATAGTTGGGACAGCTTGGTTATGGTTGTAAGTAATTCAGTCTCTAATAATTCAAATCTGAAGTTTGAGGATGTAATAGGTGTGATCCTAAGCGAGGAAATGTGAAGGAAGAGCACTGGAGATTCTTCTACTTCTAGAAATGCTTTGACGGTGGAGAGCAGAGGGAGACAAAAGAACAGAGGGAAAGGTAACCATGGGAAGTTGAATGATCACAGAAGGTCAAAGTCCAAGAGTAAGTTACAATGTTGGCACTGTGGGAAGGTTGGTCATGCTAAGAAATATTGTTGGGCTCTTTGGGATAAGAAGAACAAGGAGGAAACTAAATAGGTAAATGTGGCATTAGGTGATGTTTGTCAGGATGCCTTAATTCTTTCTTTAGATAATATTGTTGAGTCTTGGGTGTTAGATTCAAGGGCTTCTTTCCATGCCACCCCATATAGACATTACTTTACTGATTTTGTTCAAGGAGATTTTGGACATGTATATCTTGGTGATGATGAACCATGCAGAATAGTAGGGAAAGGTTGTGTTTGGGTGAAAATGTAGAATGGGAACACATGGCTACTTAAGGATGTCAGGCATGTGCCTAAGTTGAGGTGGAACTTGATATCAACGGGTTAGCTGGGTAGTGATGGCTGTATGGTTAGTTTTACGGTGGATTATTGGAAGGTTACTAAGGGAGCTCTTGTGGTTGCAAGAGGTAAGAAAATTGGTACTTTTTATTTAACCAATGGTGTTGATTATTGTAATTTAGTTTCTGCAGATGGAGATGCAACTTTGTGGCACCAGAGACTCAGTCATATGAGTCAAAAGGGCATGCAGATTATAAAGGATAGGTTTCCCGGATTAAAGGAGTTAGATTTAGACTTCTGTGAGGACTGTGTTTATGGAAAAAAAAAGTGGGTGAGATTCCTCAAGGTTGGACCTACCAGGAAGGAGGGTAAGTTAGATTTAGTGCATACAGATGTATGGGGGCCAGCTAAGGTAAACTCTATTGGTGGTTCATGTTATTATGTCACTTTCATTGATGATGCAACTAGAAAATTTTGGGTATATTACATTAGAAAGAAATATGATGTGTTTGAAACTTTCAAAAGATGGAAAGCCTTGGTTGAGAATGAAATAGGTCTCAAGTTGAAATGTCTCAGGTCGGATAATGGAGGGGAGTATTGCAGCAATGAATTTCTTGATTACTATTTGGTAAATGGGATCCACAGGCAAAGAATGGTTCCAAATACTCCATAGGAAAATGGAGTGTCAGAGAGAATGAACAGGACAATCATGGAGTGTGCTAGGTGCATGAGGTTACATACAGGGCTGCCACTCATGTTTTGGGTGGAAGCAGTGAGCACAGTTGTTTATTTGATTAACAGAGGACCCTCTATGGCTTTGGATGGAGGTACACCTGAGGAGGCTTGGTCTGGTAAGAAAATTGATTACTCATTTCTTAGAGTATTTGGATGTGAGGTATTTTTTCACATTGATAAAGATGATAGGACCAAGTTAGAGGCTAAGTCTGAGAAATGCACCTTTGTTGGATATGGTGAGGATGACTTTGGTTTCCGTGTTTGGAGTCTTAAGGACAAGAAAATATTTTGGTTTAGAGATATTGTCTTTAATGAAAATTCATGTATAAAGATCAGTTGCAGGAACATAAAGAGGAATCAAAGAAAGAATACACAGTGTTAGAGGACATTGCGGATAACAAGGTGTCCAAGGGGCTGGTTCAGGTGTAGCATGTTCCGGCATAGCCAGTTCAGGAACCTACTCATCAGGAACCCCAAACTCCTGAGGTGAGAAGGTATTCTAGGGTAAGAAGGGAACCTGAATGATTTACTCCATCTTTGAATTATTTATTGCTCACTGATAGTGGAGAGCCAGAGTGCTTTGAGGAAGTAGTGCAGGTGGATGCCAGGAAGAAGTGGGAGCAAGCCATGGATGAAGAGCATAGATCTCTTATGGAAAACCAAACTTGGGATTTGGTGGAGCTACCTGAGGGCAAGAGAGCATTGTAGAACAAGTGGGTGTATAGAATCAAAGAGGAAGATGGAGGCAGGAAAAGATACAAGGCCCAGTTGGTGGTCAAGGGATTTACATAGAAGAAAGGTATAGACTTTGATGAAATTTTTTCTCCTGTTGTTAAAATGACTTCTATTAGAATTGTTCTTGGTTTAGTAGCAGTAGAAGACCTGCACTTAGAGCAGTTGGATGTGAATACTACATTCCTTCATGGTGAGTTGGAGGAGGAATTGTATATGCAGCAACCATAGGGTTATGAGGTCAAAGGGAAGGAGAGGTTAGTGTGCAAATTGAAGAAGAGCTTGTATGGCCTGAAACAAGCTCCATGGTAGTGGTACAAGAAGTTTGACAGTTTTATGCAGGAGCAGGGTTACTCCAGGTGTCACTTAGACCATTGTGTGTACATCAAGAAGTTTCTTGATGGTAGTTATATTATTATGTGCATGTATGTGGATGATATGCTTGTTGCAAGGAAGAACATGCAGGAAATAAAGGTACTCAAGAAGTAGCTAGGTGACTCCTTTGCTATGAAGGATTTTTGGTAGCAAAACAAATCCTTGGTATGAGAATAACTTGGAACAGGAAAGAGAGGAAGCTGGTGTTATCTCAAGAAGAGTACATAAAGAAGGTCTTGGAGAGGTTTAGTATGTAGGATGCTAAACCGGTTAGTACCCCTTTGGTAGGTCACTTTAAATTATCAAAGGAGCAGAGTCCCAAGACTGAGGAGGATAAAATCCAGATGTCCAGGGTACCATACTCATCAATGGTTGGTATCTTGATGTATGCTATGGTATGCACTAGGCCTGACATTTCCCATGTAGTGGGAGTAGTGAGTAGGTTTATGAGTGATCCAAGTAGAGAGCACTGACAGGTAGTGAAGTGGATCCTTCGGTATTTGAGAGGGACCATGGGAGAAGCATTGTGTTTCGGTGGATCAGACACTACATTGCATGGTTATGTAGATTCAGACATGGCAGAAGATTTGGACAATAGGAGGAGCATGATAGGTTATGTATTTATGGTTGGTGATACAACGGTGAGTTGGATTTCATGGTTACAAAAGGTTGTGGCTTTGTCAACCACAGAGGCTAAGTATGTTGCTGCCACAGAGGAAAGCAAGGAGATGATTTGGCTACAACAGTTTCTTGATGAGTTGGGTCATAAGTAGGAAGTTGGGAGACTACACAGTGATAGTCAGAGCGCTATTCATTTAGTGAAGAACTCCACTTTTCACTCTAGGATGAAGCACATTCAGCTGAGATATCATTTCATCAGGGCAACTTTGGAAGAAGATAAGTTGAAGCTAGAAAAGATTCATACCAGTCAGAATCCTGTGGATATGATGACCAAGGTGGTCAGAAGGGAGAATTTGAAGTTGTGTTCAACTTTGATTGGCCTTCATGGTTGATAATGAAGGGTTGAGAACTTTTCTCAGTAGGAACAATCTCCAAGTGGGAGATTGTTGGGGTGTGGAGCCTATTTTTGGTCTTCTCAAATCAGTATTAAAGTGTGGAGTTAAAATTGGGAAGATGAAAGGTCATGACCATTTTGTTTTCCATGCCATGGGAAGATGAAAGGTCATGACAGTTTCTTTTCCAGCCGTGGGAAGATGAAAGGTCGCAACTTTCAAACTTCTAGGGTCGGCTTTTGAACTTCTTAAAGGATTGTAATCCTATAAATAGAGGTGTTAGGGTATCTTGAAGATATCTTGTGTGTTCAAGAGGTCTTGAGTCTTAGTGATCAAGAGATGATCAAGAGTGATCAAGGTTAAGCAATTGGGTGTCAATTGTGGTTTAGATGTGGTTTAGCATCTTTGGAATTTTGTTGTGAGTTCATAACTGAGAGAAGACTGTGAGATTTGTTTTACTCTTGTTGATAATAAAATCTGAGAAAGTTCTTGGTGGACGTAGCCCACATTGGGTGAACCACATTAAATCTTGTCTTGTCTTATTTTGTGCATTATTTATTTATGTTGTTATATTTCTGCATGTATAATTCGGCTATATAGTTTCCTATTGCTGTGATTTGAAGAATTGTTTCCACATATTTGTTCTCTAACTTTATAACACATACCATTATCTACCATAGACCTCACCAAAATATGTTACAAAATCTCGAAAATGAGAGAACAATGGGTGCATTAAGAGCATATCGGAGTTGTGGACATTTTTCCATTTTACCCTAAGTCACAAAAAATGCTCCCAAAGTGCTCCAAATATAGCCTCATACAACATAGTCCCTAATAAGCCCGAGGCCCCAAGTACAGACATGTTCGAACAACACCCACTGAGCTCTTTTTAATACATAGAGAGCTTGTGTACCATAGTAGTAGGTATTAATTTTGTCATAAGGGTGGTTGGGGGGTTCGAATCACCCCAGCAAACCCGCTTTACATTACTTCGTGGGTATTAATCCCACATGGTTCGAGCGTTACGTGAGAGGATTGTTTAATATGGGTGGTGTCACCCATGTTATATGTGGCTGAGGCCACATATCCCTCTTTTTGTTACCACGTAGTGTGGCCAAGCTATGTGCTGAGCCATGTGGGTGGCTTAGGCAGTGTGCTTAATCATTGAATGGTTGATGCATTGAATGACCAAGTTGGTAATAAAGGTGGGCGGTGCGGTTAGAATCCCATGTGAACATTAGTGGTGGAGAGTAATGTAACTCACACAATTCAAACAATGAACTCGCCAAATTGTGTCTTGAGTTGGCCGATCTAACCAAATACCCAACCAAGTTGGCTCAGTTTCCATGCGATGTGATAGTGATGGTAGGCCACGTGGTGGTTTAAGGACCCACCACATGGTGAAATGATGACGTGGTTGCAAAGAAACCCCTCTTTGAAAAGAGTGTGTCGAACCCGGCAAAAGGGCTCCTAAACAATAAATAGCGGAGCCCACCCATTTGAATATAAGCATCAAAGATGAATGTTGAAAAACCAAATTTTTTACACTCTCGCTTACACTCCAATTCTGCCACATGTGGTTGTTGTATTGGCTAGCTCACTCTATTGAGTTTGAACGATGACTAAACTTTGACTAGTGATAATTTGAGCATATAAAGTATTTTCCGCGTTCCACATACTTCAAAAAACTCATTGAATGTTCCACACTACATGTTCATGGAGATTTAAACTCCATCCCAATGAATTCTCTGAACCAAACTGTCACATGGAGGTACAGGTAACTCCAAAAGTCCCAAGCATGTCCCTCCAAATCAAGTAAGTAATTGTGCTTAAATAATGCATCAAGGACATGGAATGCATTGGGAAGGGTCTTAGGTCCAACTCATAGAGGTAATGTGATGGTATCGCTGCATGTGCGAGTAGTGGAATCATAGCCACAAACAAGGGTAGAGAATTTAATGACCAAACTTTCAGGGATGTTTAATTGCTTGAGCATGTTAGGGTAAATATATTATTACCTTAATTAATCATGCATTGCATAATATTTAGTTTATTTATTAAATTTTATATGGTTATATTTAATCATAACCATCTTATTCTTTTTATTCAAACACTACGGGTGTTGTTAAATTGTTTTAACAATATTATTGTTTGTATTAGTTCACAGGTGTACCTGTGCAACATCCTTTATTGTTTGTATATAGCTGTGCAATACATATATATTGCAGCCTGCACCTGTGTATTTGGAATGATTTCACATTAATATAATTATACAGGCTTCCATCCATGTTTGTGAAATTACATTTGGTACCAGAGCTGGTTGAAGCTCCTAGCAAGGTTGGAGAAAGGCTACAGAGGAAGGAAAAATTTTGGAGAAGAAAATTGCTTCATCGGAGAGTTAGTGTTACCTCCTGCAGCGTTCCAAAACTCCCTACAGTCTCACAACCTCCTGTGCGATCTCTAGGTAAATGGAAAGCAAATTTTTTTTTTGCCTTGGTGCTCTCTGCACCAGGAAAAAAAAAATTGGAGCATTTTCTGGTTTATAGCAATCAGATTAAAAATTTAAAATAAATTCATTCATCCCCATTAGGGGTTGTCTCTAATTTAGAAGTGCAATATAGTCTCTGCTAAAATAGCAGTCTGCTATATTTGGAGTAAATCCTACTAAAAATTGGTGAACCGAGCTCTCCACAAAGCCCCCTACTGAGTTGAAGAGATCTTCACTGATTTGGTTGTAGTGGTGAGCAGACTACTTACACAGGGCGAGTCAAGCACTTCATTGTGAACGAGTTGATCTGCGTTGATGTGTTGAAGCCACAAACCCTGACCGAGTTGGGGTGAGGCATTGCAAATGGTGTGTTTGACCAAGCCATGTTTGGTGAATGACGGGTTCTAAAACAAATTAATCCATCTCCTCCTGAGTTGATCCATAACCCCTGCATTGGCAATCCAAGCTCACACAAATATGAAAACCAATCTATTCACCCTCCTGACTGAGTTGCTTGCTCTGACTAGTGGCCTGCTTATGTTAATCGGGCTAAGTTGCATGTGAATTGAGTTACGTCACACCTGCAACACAGACAAAACAACGTCGGGCCCACCAGTGAGCATGTACAATCCAAAATGGTGACTCCAACATTGAGCGACCCTGCACCTGTAGACAATAAACGTTCAAGGCATCAATAAAATCTACAAAGCCAAAATGTGTAATCCTACGACCAGGATGAACCTGTACCAAACCTGTAGTGGTCATACCTACACAAACAAGAAAATGAAAATCTCGTGTTAGAAACAAAACGACAGATAAAAATGAACCTTTCAAAGCAAATACAAGAAAAAAAAGTGAAGGAGATTAATACAAGGCGCTCAGATCCATTTTGATCGGCCAAAAACCCTAATCCATCTAGTTCACATCCATGAGGACTCCAACTCAACCAAGTTGACTGCCAGGTCATTGTTCTCCAAAGGTGAGTTGATTTTCATCTACATTAAATACAATTTTTTTCAACCCCACCCCCCAACTCACTTTTTAAAACCAATTTGACTTTGGTGGAAAAAATTGAAAAAAACCACCAAACTTGGAGGCTTATTTAGTGGCAAAAACATCACTAAAGCCCTTAGTGATAACCAAACCCTTTGCTAAAATTTTAGTGAGAAAAACCCTATTTTAGGGCAATTTTTTTTGTCCTAGACCTCCTATTTTCTTCATTCCGAGAAACTTTTTATGAAGGGGGTATACCTAAAAATTACATTTTCAGCTATTGTTTTGCAATTTTTTGGCATAGAGGACCATATTGGGCTCCAGAGGCCACCAGGGCCCACGAAACAAAAAAAATTACCTGTCATTCAATTTTTCCAAATTTTTGAATGTAATTTGTATACTTCGGTATATTGTACTAATTTACAGGTTACCATAGTCAACCACAAAATTTGTAACTACTCAGAAACTGGCAGAATATTGTACTAAAAAAATAATAAAATTTGGTTCAAAAACACTCATGAGATCCTATATCTCATTCGCAGTGTTCGGTATATACAGTGCCTCTAGGAAGCGCTTACGGGTAAAGTCATCGTGACTACTACTACACTTAACGCCTAATATAGCTGCAACAACGTCATCTGGGGCATCGACCCTTTAAATCGACGGGGAGTAATAAGGTCACAGTGAACACATTATGAGCCATCTCATTTGTCTGTGAATGATTGCACGACATAAATCTGGACTGAGAAATTATCCAAGTATATATCAAATTTATGTGCATGTATGAGGATATTTCTTTGAGCTAGTGTTAATAATCGTGTAGACCCCTTTTAATAATGTCTTGGTACCACGTATCAAATTATTTTATGTATGTTAACGCCTCTTTCACGTACCGCTGGGTATATAGAAAGGGTGAGCTTCTTCCACGTATCGATGGTATATCGAAAGGGCACGTATATAGAAATGTTTGGTATATCAGACTGATGGTATATAGATTGGGAGAACTTATATCTAGAGTGATAAGAGCCTAACCCTGTTAGTGATTTTTGTAAAATGGGCACCAATGCCCCCAAAGTTTTTCTTCCAAATTCACAACTACTCAGAGGAAACAACTATGTTGCATGGAAGACTAAAATCAAGACACAACTCAAGTTTGAAGAGATTTGGACTGTTGTGAATGGTACTCTGACCAGATCAACTACTGATACAACACAACAATGATAGTTTGATAAAACAGATGAGAAGGCCAAAATCATCATCTTATTTGGAGTGTCCGAAAATGTGCAACCCCACATTCGAGATGCCAAAATAGCCAAAGAAGTGTTGGATAAGTTGATCACGGTATACGAGGCCAAAAACAAGAATGTTATACTGAATTTGCAGAGTTAGTTACATACACTGAAGTTTGAGCAAAATGAGAAAATCGAAGCTTTCTTAAGAAGAGTTATAGAGTTAAGGGCTTCACTTCTAGACCTGGGAGAAGTGATCAAAGATGAAGCTCTCGTCCCCATTGTTCTGAGAGCTCTCTCTTCTTCTTACCACATTTTTTTAACAACACTAAACTTGTCAGATACGGCAGTTAGTTTTGACAAGCTGGTAAACCTACTGCAATAAGAGGAAGCCATGCATAATAAGGATGATGAAGACGAGCAGGAACTTTCTTTGTATCAAAAATTGAAAAGAACAGGGAAAGGAAAACCTAATCCCTATCAAAAGTCCCAACATCAAAATCAATATCAACATCAAGGGGACAAACAATAGAAGAAGTAATGTCCAATATGTAAAAGAGGACATGCATTGAAATATTGTTGGTATAAAACTTATAAGAAAGGTTCATCAAGCAAATCTGGACCTCCACACCAATAATCTCACAAGGGATATACAAACTACAATCAAGGGTAGAAAAATGGGAACTGGAAAAGAAGACCCCATCAGCCTAAGGGGAATTAGAAAAGAAGACCCCATCAGACAGGAGTGCATGTTTTCTAAACGCATTTTTTCCCGCCATACAAACCCATCCAATGAAAGTGTCTAGGTTGTTGTAGTTTGGACTGTGTTTATAAAGACTGGAGGGGTTGATGATCTATATGAATAACTGTTTCTTTTCCAATCAAGTAATGTTTCCACTTTTTCACACTTAAAACCAAAACATACAAATTTTTATCATAAGTTGGATAATTATTTACTACACTAGTGAGGGTTTCATAATGATAAAAAATCGATTTCCTTTTTGCATCAATACATCCCCCATAGCATAATCACTTGCATTTGTTTCTATCTCAAATTGTTGCTGCAAATTTGGAAGTGCGAGGATAAGAACAGTACTAATCTTTTCTTTTAGCATATCGAAGGATTTTTTATGCTTTCCTCCCCACTAAGATAATTGGTTAATACTATTCAATGAATGCAAAGGAGATGAAATAAACAAGAAGTTAGCAATAAACTTTTTCCAGTATTATACTGCACCAAGAAAGCTTCTAACCTCTTTAACATTATTTGGCTTAGGAAAATTCATAATGACCTCTACTTTTGTGAGATCAATTTTCAATTCACCATGTCCTACAATATATCCAAGCTAAACTAAATATGTTTTTCCAAATTCACATTTGGACATCTTCATATATAATTTCTTATTTTGTAATGCATTCATAACTTTTTGAATATAAATAACATGATTTTCTCATGTTTCACTAAAAATCAAAATATCATTAGAATATAAAAAATCATTAGTGAATGGACTAAAAACATCATTCATCACGCGCATGAATGTATCCAATGCATTGCACAATCCAAAATGCATAAAAATCCATTCAAAAAATCCATGTTTGATTTTAAAATATTTTTTCCAAATATCACCTTCATTAATTCTAATTGGATGATATCCTCTTCTCAAGTCTAACTTAGTAAAATAAACTACATTTTTCAACTAATCCAATAGATCATCAATCTGAGGAAGAGGGTACCGATTTTTAACCATGATCTTATTCAAACTAGGAAAATCTACACACATCTACCACATTCCATATTTCTTTGGCACCAAGATAATAGGTAAACCACAAGGAGACGAGATTGGATGAATAACTCCTTTTTCCAATGATTTCATCGTATATTTTTTGATATCCTCATTCTCGACCATAGACAATAAATACATGCCAATATTAGGGATTGGATCATCCTGCAACAAATGTATCTCATGTTGTACCCCTCGTTTAGGAGGTAATCATTGTGGATCCTGAAACACATCATCATAATTAGAAAAAAAAATTAATCAAATCATCTCTATGTTTAGGATCACAATCCTCAAATGCATTGTATTTATATTTTTCCTTGGCTTTTACAACCATGAGTATAAAATACTTTCTTGAATTCATAATCCTTTTCATTTTTCCTGGAGAAACAATAGATAAGCTTATTTTCGTACGATGAGATCTTACGATATATTCAGGTCCATTTTTCACAAGCACATATTTATTTTACTCCCTATAGAATATTTATTTTCTATCATAAATATAAGGACTTCCCAAAACCATACCACAAATATGGAAAGGAACAACATCCAAGTCTACCTCATCAATAAATTTTTCAGTGATGGTGAATATTAATTTGCAAGTTTTTGTTACCTGTAACTTGGCATCATCACAAACCCAACCAAATGGATAAGGCTTAGAATGTGGCATATTTTGAAGCCCCGATTTATTCACAACCTCCTCTAAAATCTAATTAGCTTGATATCCACTATCAAATAAATTATCAGTCATAGTATACTTAGAAATAACTCTAATGTGGAACAATTCATTTTTTCTCATCATTTACAGATTTTTGCTTAGATGAAGAAGAAATAAAAGATGAATTAGAAGAGGAAAAATAAGGACAATATTCTCCATCTAAATATGACTCTCCCTCTTTCAGGGATGGTAAAAAATATTCTAATTTTCCTCCTTTTCTGAAATTGGATATTAAGTCTTAATTGCCAATGTGTAATGGAGATTTTAATGCAGATAAATTGGATAATGGTATCAAGAAAATTGAAGTATATTGCAGGGTCCAAAAAATTGTTATGATGAGGTAAAAATTCACTTGGAAACTCTTGGAATGTGTGGTACAAAACTCATTTAGTGAGAGAATAAGCTACAAGAGACTACAGATATAAAAGGTAAAATAATTTCTACTTGGAGTGAATTTGTTTCTGAATTAAGATGAAAATTTTATCCTTTGGTTCATATGCAAAAAGCTATGATGGATTGGAAAAATTTAAGGAAAACTAAGGGGGAAAGTGTTTTGGATTATACACAAGAGTTTAGAAAAAGGGATCTTATTTTGGTTAGTTCTCTCCATATGAAGAAATGCTACTAAAATATATTGGTGGGTTGCATAGTTATTTGAGACATGTGATTCTCGTGCTTAATCCTACTAATATTGATGTGGTGTGTGTACAATGTACTCATTTTGAAGAAAGGGGGAAATTTCAAAAGATTCATTTTTGAAAAGAAAGAATAAGCAATCCAAAAGTAAAGATAAATTTTTGAAAGGACAAAGTTCAGGAAAGGGTAAGAAAAAACTACTACTATTAAGAAGGAAGATGAGAACCCTATTTGAAAAAATTGTCAAAAAAATCATGATGTGTCTAAGTGTTATAAATTACATCCATAATTGAAACCAAAAAATATATGAATAAGAAGGAAAAAAATGCAAATGTCATGGTTCAACAAGATCTTGGGTCATATTCTAGTGACGAAACAAAAATCACCACAATGGATTTAACATGGAATATGGATTAGCATGGGGAGCTTCATAGGGTATTTGATCACATGACCTGTGGGGTAAAATTATATACATCATACCAATATGTCCATGGTTTTGAAGAGTTATAAAATGGGTTGCACGATATTTAAGAATTAGGTGTGATATGATTGTGTGAGGATGGAGACTTATGGTGGAATTTTGCAAGGATTTTTTTTTCAGAGCTTGATTGTTCAATGGGGACTTTATGCAAGAGGTATTGGTTTAAGAAATTGTAAATCTCCTTGTAAAGGTATTTTTTTCATTTATTTTAATAAATCATTCTTTTGGAGGACATGGAGACGTAGGTGAAATTTTTGAACTCCGTTATCAACGTGCATAGTCATGGAGTTTTGATTTCTCTCATTATTCTATATTTTTATACAGTATTTAAAATGCAAATTGAAATGTATTAAATTTCAAGAAAAATTCATTTATTTTAATCATCTGTTTTAAATCATTTTAAAGTGCAAATTTACGGGTTTTCAAGATTTAAAAGTTGCATACGATTACAAATCAATTTATATACATGCCGAGTTGAGTTGGCAATGTGGTATGTGGCAAAAATAAATAATTACATAGTTTATAATAATGTGGAATATTAAACCCACATGCACAATGGGTGGGAAATTTTGGCATATAAAATAAATGTGGTTTTTAAGTAATAGTGAAGGAGGCCAAGACACCCCTCCTCAAACTGAGTGTGTTGAACCTATCTGAGGACATTGGCCAGTAAATAGTGGGGTCCATTTTTCTAAACACAAGCATTAAAGACCAAACGAGAAAACCAAACCCTTATTTTTTACTGTTATTCCACTTGTCACAAATCGATTGGTCCTTTTGGAAATCGTACACATGTCCACATCACCGCAGACCTGCGTGTTTTTTTATTTTTACCAGTTAGGCCAAAATTTTAGGAGGTGATATCTTTCACATGTGACCTCCATTTTTCACATTCCGCACACTGTCAAAAATATCTCAGTGGGATCTATGAAAAAAAAATTTAAAATTGAATTTGAATACTATATCAGTGTTTCTCAGCAAATATCCTCCTAGATGAATTTTTTTTGAAGGATTGGGGTGATCATTTCCTAATTACACCAAGGAGATGCTAGAGTATTTGATATATGGAACCCAAAACACAAATTCCAAAGACAGACAAAGAATAATGAGGATCTGAATCATGCGTGAAATAAGAAGACCATGTATCGAATTCATTTAAAAACTTTGACATCTTCCCCTTTAGGTTTAAGAGGAGAGGAAGGACTGCCTATAAATAAATTAGTTACTTTTCTACCTTTCATAACCCTATGGACCACACTATTATAGATGGATTCATGCCCAATTTGAAAATTAGGACACACTCTAGAAAAGAGAATGAATTTCCCCCATACTTTCCCCATGTGTTGCACAACTAAGTAAAAAATAAATAGAATTGAAATGTGTTAAAAAGGTAGTTGAATAAAGGAGAAATGTGCCCCCAATATCTACGAAACAAATTGAAACTAAGTGTTGTGAATAAGAATGATTGAAATATTTCATGTCCATTGAAGTTGATCTGAAATGAGTGATATGAGTATTAAATTATGCCAAAAACCTATACTTGTAGGTGAAAATTTGATCTTGTTGAGGAAATTATTATAGCTATCCCCAAGGCAAAAACATAAGAATGGTTGGATGTCAGACCAGGATGGTTGGATGATCAGCCCCCCTTCTGATGAGCCCCACACACTTGGCTTCTTTTCGCCAAGGAATGATTTGGATCCTCCTTCAATTTTTGTTACTCAGTGTGCTTAAGTTCTCTATGATATAGTGTTTTTGGTTCACCCTTGTGGCTTTTTTGTTGATTTTTTGTATTTTTGGTTGCCTTTGTGGCATTTGTTGTATTTCCCTCACGGATTCATCTATTTTGAGTTCGTGACCACTATCATCCACCCCCTTACTATGTAACACTTTGTATTATCTTGTTTATAATATAAAGGCGGTTCCAATCATAAAACGTCATAATGGGTCAGGAACGTCCATACCATCATGAACTTATTGTATGGTTTTGACCTTATGCTTTCTTTTAGGAGTTTCTATGTTTGATGTTATTTCTAAGTGATTTTACTAATTATGTGACTATTTCTAGATTCAAAAACATGTTTGTTTTTATTATGTGTATATAATATACCCAGATTAATTTCCCCTCTTTTTGAGGCACAAGTGAAGAATATTTCGATCATGCGGCTCAAAATAATAGATGTGTAACCAAGTTTGATAAGTCTAATAATCGACATAGAAGACACATGAAAGGATGATGTGGTAGCCACCAAGAAGAACCTATAACTATAAAATGGGATGTGCATGTTGGAGACCATGAAATGTAATCAAGGGAAACAATAGTAATAAGAATAATTATAATAACAAAGTAAACAAGATAACTAGTAATAATCAACAAATGACAATGCAAATGTAAGTGAAAACGGAATAGTGTAAATATTGTCACAGAAAAGGCTTAAATCTTGTAAACATGAGACACCTACAGTGTCACAAGACAATCAAGACCCTTGGGTATAAAAAAGAGATAAAATAGCATAAAAGGAAGGCATGATGCCAAAAATGTGGTACACCCATGATGTCAAAACATTCAAGGCCCTTAGGCCACAAAAAAAAGTAATAAGCAATGAACTACACACACAATTAGAATACATATATAGAAAATTAAGATTATCATAATGTGATAAAATGACATAGCGAGTGACATATAGAAGTGCATGCGAAACTAAAAGATACCAACACCATAAAGGATGTTTTTTAGTCTTGTTAGTCCAAAAGATAGAAAATACATTGTGTATGTAATCAAACATAATAAGGAAATGAAAAAGGTATTATAATGAAACAATAAAAGTTGGTTGGTGTGGAGGGATGTCCCCAAAATAAGTATGTAAGGTGCTATGATGGATTATATAATCATGTACCTATATTTATGTCCTACATCATGCTCAATATACCCCATGAACACATGTGTATAAAGAAAAAAATGTATCAATCAAACCAAAAGGATAAATAACATGTATAGTGCTATAAAGAAAAAATTATATCTATTAATCCAGAAGGATAAATAACATGTATAATGTTAATTGTTAACATTGTATGCTAAATAAACAGGTCCTAAGTTTTTTGTTTTTTCATATTGTGAGATGAGTCGTATGAACACGTACGGGTAGTGACCATGTAAAGGTAAATACAAGATTATAGAAATATAATGTAAAACATTGAATATATTCCAAATCTGGACCAATTCAAGATAGAAATCTTGATTATATTAGTGAAGTAAAAATCTATGGAAAATAGGACAATATTGAGTGCTAGAATAGATGGATGGAAAATCGCAAACCATTTACAGTCACGACTGAGTCTGGGAAAAATATAGGATGTAGAATAGAATATAGAATGAGTGAATTGTGGATCTAGGAGGTTACAAACTAGTAACAATTCCGACTTGATCTAGAAAAAATAGGAGATGAAAAATCATAGGGAAGTCATACCTGCGACTGAGACTGAGAAAATCATAACTCAAAACGACTAGTAGAAATGTATGTGTAGGTGTGAGAGAATATTGTTAAGAATAGAAATAGTTGTAGATGTGACTCATATATAGTGGAAATTGAGGTGAAGTGTTTTTTTTTCATAGGTTGAATATGGTTCTAGTTAGTTCGGATTCCTATTTAAATATCTCTCTAGCTATAAATGCTATCCAAATGATAAGCTTTCCCTAGAAAATTTATATTCACGTACTTTACCCCTTGATCAATCAAGATGGGTTCGTTACCATGGAAAAAATTGGATATACCTCACATGTGGAACTATTCAATCAATTAGGGTCGTTGAACCTTTTCGACGATAAATCCTCACAATGTGTCAGCTACTTTTGGGTCCCTGTGGTATTCCTCACAATGATTTTTAGGGCTTATGCCCAAGTAATTCCCACAATTGTTTGGTTGGGTATTTACCCGTGTTCAAACTTGTATTTAATGTGCATTCATTATGAATTAATTCCATTAAGAACAAACAAGTATTTTTTATGTTTTTTATAGAAACAAAATTACAAAACAGTCACGTCTGTGACTACCTGCAACCATATTGTTAGATTTTTTAGTATAAAATTATAGCATAGTCGCGTCTACGACTCATCTGCGACCAAATTGTTTTTTTATTTGTCTTATCTACAAAACCAATTGTTAGATCTACAATAAAAATAGAGAAAGATAAAACCAAACTAAAAAGAATGTGAAACCCTAAAGACAACATTATTAGATTTAGAAAATGAAAAATGTTACCCACAACCAAAATGGTCCCACTGTGGTCACTAAAATGTATGCCTATATTTGGATCACCTACAAGATGTATTATTTGATATAACAATCATCAAATCAATGGTACTTAAAATAATGGGCTTACGTTACCATTGAAAAACTAAGAGACAATCCTAGGTTATTTAATGAAAAAGTGGGTAAAACCTTCTTGACCTAAATCTATAATCTCCACACAAACCCACTTGCAGACATGTTAGTATTTTTTGGTGGTTAGGGGACCTACCTCGGTCAAATACATGACTATTTAAGGAGATAAAATATATACTATTCAATAAATATGACAAAACAATGCATGCAAATATAAAGTATACCTAAATGATTCACAGACCAATCACAGATGTGATTCACTGAAAATTACACAGAGATCACAAGATAGTTGCAATTTTGACTAACACCTGTGTTGAAAGTTTTATAAAATAGTGATGCAACAAGTTTCACCTATCCTTTTTTATCGTCCTTCACCTCTCCAGAACCTGTGATACCAAAATATGTGAGAAAAGAAGTAAAAATTCAAGTATGGGCTCGAGTGCACAAATAATCAAGGGATTGGAATGATGGGTGTGAGTGGTGTGTTATAGTTATGGGAGTGCATAGAATAATGTGACACATATGGGTGAAATGTGCATGGATGGATGATATGATAAGGATATATAGTGCAATGGGCATGAAAATGAGTAAGTGGGATGAAAAAAATTAAATGTAACTGGGAAATGGTTAATAAATGAGTGACGAGTTGTCTTTTATCACCATTTTGTGGGATTTTATAATTTTTCTTTTCTTTTATGGGATTATTTGAGTTTTTTTGGATTATTAGGTTTTATAAAAAAAATGGTATTTTTGAATAAGATACCTTATGTTCAAGGTGAATTTTCTAGTGTCATCAAATATTTTCATCTTTGGATTGTCATTAGTAGTCTTAGAGGATTTAGTGGGCTCATCCCATTGAATTGAATTTGCATTAATAAGATCTTGTATAAATTGTATACAATGATTAGTGAGGTGACCAATGCATCTATGATTGTCACAATAAGATGTAGCATTGAAGGAGCCTTTCGAACTAGAGATTGCACATGACCTTCTGAATATCAGCAGTGCCAGTCCCCGGGAAGTGCAGTTGGATAGCTCTTCAAAGAGGTTGGAGGCCTTAGAGGCTGAGATGAAACTGTTGAAGGATGAGGTCAAGAACCTGGCTAAACAGAAAGGCAAGAAAAGCATGGAGGGGGAGGGGAACATTGATAGCAATCAGATTGAGGACATTTATAAGAAGCTGACCTCCTTAGACTCCCGCTTAGGGATGGCCAAAACTAGAGATGATTACAGCATTACCGCCTTTAGGGCAATTGAGGAGTTCATTAAGGGTCATGCCAAAAGTGTTTCCAACCTCAGCGGTGTCCCGGCTACACTTTGGGGCAACGAAAAAGAGAGCAAAAGAACCATTGAGGAGCTTGATAAAACTGATGCTGACCACATGACAACTTTGGGTATGTTTCACGCCTGGAAGAGAGTCAAGACTAGCATCGAAAAAGCTACCAAGAAGTAGTATTGGTTACTTATGCTGCTTCTGTTTGTTTTTATGCTTTTTTTTTTGCAGTCTCTTTACTGCTTTTTTGCAGTATTTTTGTTGTTTTGTCTCGTTTGAATAGTTGTTTCTAGGCTACTTCGAGCTTCATTGTAACACTCGGATCTTGATCCATTCTCTCTTATTCTCACTCTTATTCCGGCTCTTAGGCCTTCTTTTGTTCTCAAGGGTATAGTCCCTTTCAAAAAACTATTTGCCAATAATAATAATAAAAAGATGTAGCATTGAAACTATTATTAAGAGGATTTCTCACATCAACCTCAAGTGGTGGGGGAGAGACAAAATATTGCACTCAAGTAATTATTTGAGCATAATTTGTGGAGAAAAAATTAAATATGTGAATTGCCATCAAATGGGTTGTAATTGTAGCTTAGTAGGTTGGGATATATTATTAATAGAGTCCTTAGTAGTTAGAACATTATTAGTGGCATTACCTTTGAACGTAGATTTTCTTGGGAGCTTGACATTAGGTGTAGTAGATGAGTTGAAAACATACTTAAGATTATTCATGTATAATAAATTGGCATCATGTTATTTTAGATTTTGGCATAGATGATCGAATGATGAGAATTATCAAATATAATGAAGTCTTGCAAGGGAGAAAGAAATCATTTTTTGAAGATATCTTAAAGTTTACTATCAGCTAGAATATTCTTAATTTTATTAAGTATAGTCTTATAGCATAGAAAATAATCACTAATGTGCTCATTAGGACCTTAGAAGACTTTAGAAATTTGAGCATAAATAATTTTTTGCTCATGTTGATAGATAATTGTGCAAGAAACTAATTTTCCAAAGTGGTGAAAGATCACACAAAATGTGTTGGGATATCATAGAACCATTGTAAATAAAATTCCTTAATACTTCAAGGAAAAATGTTTGTAAGTAATATTTCATGAGATACATAGTCCAAGAAAGCCACAGGGAATGATCAAAGGTGTTTGTTAGAGTAGTTCTTGCAAAAATAAATAGGAATCTTAAGAAAAATAAAACCAGGAGACAAGGCATAAAAATCCACTTCTAGGGAAAGCTTCTATGAAGAAATTGAGTATAATCCATGGTATGAGAAGTAGAAAATGCACCTTGTTGCAATTTTAAGATTTGATATTGTAAAGTATTAACAAGGATTTCTGATCCGTAACCCTCTTAACAATCAACAGATCATTATGCTCGTGAAATATGAATGAAGTATCTGAGTTCTTTATTAACTAAGTTAAAGTGCAATAATCCACACATAATTAACTACAAATTGAAAAGAGATAGACAAGAATGAGACAAGATTTATCCTAGAGAAACCCAAGGTGGGAAAAACTCCAGTGGATGAGAAAATTAGCTCCCCTTAACTATGTAATCTCATATGATATAACTTACTACCAAATTGGCCTTTAAGAAATATGAATACTCCTAATTGAAACTGCTTTCTCACAATCTCTCAAATAATTAAGAACTCTTCACAATGAACAACAAGAAAAGAATCCAACTCTCCAACTTTGCTCACAATTGAATTCACCGCAAATTACTTGCTTAAATCCTTCAAAATGCTTGTATTTATATACTCTCATCTCAGGGATGCATGGAGAGGAAAAACTAATCGGTTGGGAAGCTCAAACATTTGTCATTGTTGAGTTCCCGAGTTCTAAAACCGTATTGCACAGGACCGCCATTTGCTGCGGACCGGAGATTGCATAACCACTGCGGCATTTTCATAACCACCACTTTGCATAGAGCATAGGTTACGTAACTGCCAAGGAGTTCACGTAACCGTCAACTAAATCCCCTAAAATAAAACATCAGATGATCTAAAAACATCATTTGGAGGTGTCCAAATCACCCCCAACCTGACTAGACCATCTTGTGAATCCATAAATGAGCTGAGAACCTATAGAGAAAGTATCATGTATATAAATTACATAGAATTGGGATTTTCCTAATCCATTTTTGGATTAGTTTCAAGGGCCTACATATTAGAATAAGAAGTGTTTTAATCACTATGATTATAAGTAGGAATATTGGTTAATGTAGGAAAAGGCATAGAGAAATTATGTATTGAAGAACCAGGTGCCCCAATAGATATAAACATGGTAGAAGTAGTAATAATAGACGTATATTTGTGATATATCCCAAAAATTGATGTTTCATTAGTTTTTTATCATAATAAATCTTGGCAACAAGAAGAATCTTAATAATAGGATCAATGTGATGAGGATTTGCACAAAGTTGTGTAAAAACATTAGATACAAATTTTTCTTGTTATTGATCCACAGTGTGATCCTAATCATTTTTATAATTGTATGAATGTTCAGTATCAGTTTAATTTCATGCAGTGGTACCTTATTAGAAGGATCAAGCATATATGGAAGATTGGAAATTATAATGGAAAATAAGCAATGAGCATGCGATGCTTGCAAGTAAGAGGAGAAATATCAATATTCTCAATGTATTTATTGTTAATATTATTGTTATGGTGGAAGGGCATAGGAAATAAGCATATGCAAACTTAAAAGATTCAAACACCAATGCTAACAGAAGAAACCCTAGGTAAACTAGGATTTGAGCCAAAATTTTCAATTCAAGAGTCAAGTTCACCAAATGTTTAAATATATTTTAACCTTAATAGATTACTTTATATATATACACAACACTAAAAATAATGTAAGGTTTGGAAACTAGGAGCTACTCTAATTATTAAAATTATAGCATTAAATATACACTATCAAAATAACATATTAGCTCTTGAAATTTATGATTACAATGTGCTACAATCTAGAAAACACAAGAAAGAAGATACATTTAGCTACACAATACTATAGAGAAGAGATATGGATGCATAAACTAGATAATTTGATACGTAAAGGTTGGAAATGTTTTGTTTTTTATATTATGACTTGAAATACCTCTAGTACGGGATTGTACAACTCGATCGGGAACTAGAATCTAGTATTTCCCCTATGGTATTATCTTAAACCATATTGGAATGAGACTATTTAAATGTTTGTTTCCTTCAGTGGTATGGAAATGTGTTTCAATGTCAAACCATATTTTTTGCACAATCCTAAAACCATATGTACCCAACTAAATCGTGCAAAAATGGCAGTCATGGGTAGATGACCCTACAAGAAGGTAGTGTTTGGATTGAAGTGAAATCAATGCACAATAGACATTGGAACTACTCTAAATATTCCTCAAGCCAAATGTAGTTCTCCAACTATTATGTAACATATATATGAATGCAACTAGTTGGCAACTTGAACCAATTTGAACATGTTTTATAAAATTGTGTTGTTGTTAAGACTTTGAAGTAGGGAACTTGGTGTGCTTGGATATGAGTAAATATAGAATCATTGTCTTTATTGAGTGATTTAAAATTATATTATGAGTTATCCTAATGTATTTGCATCAAATTTGGGAAGATTTAGGGAACCTTGAGTGCCTTTTGCATGCATTTTAAATAGAGTGTCAATAGAGTGTTGAGTTATTAAATGAGGTGATGTTAACTTGGTTATATATAGATCCAAAGGTAAATTATCATGATAAGGATGATCAAAGAATATTAAGACCCAAAAAATTTTATTGCATAAAAATAAGAGTTGGAAAACATGTTGGTACAAGACCGTATAGGTCAGTCAAGACCGAAGTATATAACCTAACCAATTTGTACATCTTTGAAAAGGGATGTAAGGAATAAAATCTTAAAGTTATAAAATGAAAAATAGAGTCTAAGAAATGGTCTTCTGTATCAATATTAAAAAAAATTGACACATCAATGTGTGGGAATAAATAAGTTAGGAAAGAGATAGAAATATATACTGAAAGGGATAGAATTTGGTTGTTTGTCTTAGACAAGAAACAAGGTCACTATTAGCAATTTTAAAGGGTAAATTTCTAAATTAGAGTATCTACAATATCCTTGAGACATTATCTTATTATATCCATGTGTTCACTCTTAAACCTAATTTCAACACACTTACAACTTCATCACTATATTCCTTAACACTCCATAGATTCTTCCCAATAATATGACCCACTTTTTTTACTTGACCATACATGTTAATCCCTTTCCAGATGGAATGGAATGTGGTTGATAGAATATTATGAGTGGATTTCCATTTTTGACGGAAGAAACCATGGTTAATGCCATCAAGTTAGTATTCTATCATATCCAATGAAATTTAACATAGTCAATATTGTTGGATATAATATAACACTAATGTATTTGTTAGGCTATTTATACTAGGTTGTTGAGCTAAAATTATATAGATATCCATCAAACATTTGGTCTACTTGTGTTTTCTAAACCTTATGTAAAAGATTAAAAAGTCTTGAATTTATCATATTTGTCTCATTTGAAGTTTACTCTTAGAACATTAGGTAATTATGATCTACAAACATAGAATTTATACTTGCAATGGTCTACTAAGACTTTAGATTCGTTGAAATCTTTAATGAAGGGTGTTCCTAGGTCTTCTTCTAGTTGTTTATGGTACCCCACATCAAATCTCTCTCTAATAAGGTATTACTTACCTATTTTCCAAAATAGCACCCATGTTATTTGGAAAGCTTCATTTAAGTTAAGGACTTGGGTGCTTCTTGTTTGAAAAAGCACGAAATAAAGGAACTTAGTGTTCTACATAAATCAGGAACTTAGTATTCCATGACATTGAAGGAACATAGAGTTCTGCGGACTTGGAAAATATTTATGTTTCACGAATTTTGTAAAATATGTGCAAAAAAATTAAATTCCATGGATAAAAATCCGTGAAACATTAAAAATGGTTCGTGTGGCACCGCAAAGTAGGAGAAATAAATTTAAATCATGATTAAGGTAGAAATCTACAAGACAAAGGAACATAGTCGCAAGGAAATATTTCGAGGAATAAAGGAAAAAGGCTATGCGGAATTGTGGAGAGTGAGTAAAGCATGAAGGTCATAAAATTTAAGCGCATGGTATAAGCTACATAAGGTTTAGAAAGCCATGCGAAAAATAAAATCTGCATATCAAAGAGATCCCATGGAACAAAGCAAAATGGATAAAAAAATTTGAAACATAGAAGATTATACATAATGCAATGTATTCCGTGGGACAAGGACAGAAAGCCACAAAATATGGGATTAAAGCAGAGGTCACAAAAAATTCCACAAGTCACCAAAATTTTACAAAATAGGACAGAAAAATGCATAGGTTGGGATCAAGATGACAAAATATCAAAATTCTAAGAAGCAAAACAATTTTTTTCCTAATTCCAATCAAGTTCCCAACCACTCCAACAACCAGAATTGAATTTTGAACATCATTCTCCTCCTACACTAGCAATATGATGGAGTGTGATTAGATCAATGTCAATATCCCATACCTCACTTTTGAAATCAATGTTGATTGGTCCTTGGTGGGTGGTGAGTGGTTGGACCTCTTCATTATTGGTGCGATGTGATATTATCCCTCTCTCTTCTCTTCCTTATCTATAAAACATAACTTGATTTCATTGTAAACAATCCTATCCTAAGTGCAAAGTCCCCCTTTCAAAACAGTGGATGAGATTTCACAAGTTTTAGACCTCTGATCTAGTCACATGTAATGTGCTCAATTCCCTTCCCCACTAATGTAATGGACTATGTATTTCCTTATCAATAAAATCTTATCATTATGGCTTGTATTTACCCTTTACTTATGTTTATATTGTCTCTTACCTCTATGTTCATATCTATCATATCATGTGTGGGTTATACTTGCAAGTCAACATTGTTTCTCAATAAACTAAGATCCAACTACATCCTATAAGATGAAAAATTACATGGTTACCTTGTTCTCTGTGCATAGTTTTAAAGAAACTACTTGAATGAAATCTCATGGCTCTACCTCTATTGTTTGAGGTTGATATGAGTAAGCCCTAAAGTAAGATCTTTGATATTGATGCTTATTGTGATTATCATAGATGCATTGCTCACTCTATAGATCGATGCCTTAAGTTGTGGCAAATCACTCATGATCTTATCGACTCTAATGCAATTGAATGGGATGATCCCACTTAATTTTCTAAGCATGTCAATAACAATGCTAAGTTAAAAGCCTTCAATGACCCTCTTCCTAAGCATGATAATGATTCATCTACTTCTAAATTTCATAACACACATCATGCGATACCACCACTGTCATATTATGAGCACCCATCGGATGTTATGATTGGCATTATTTCTCGCACATCCCCTTCTACTGGTCATTTATTTTGATGATTCTTATATAGATGACACACTTATCTCTGATACGTTATCTATTTTGCTCTTTATTTATTAGATTCCTATTCAGGGTGTTTTGGTTGCTCCATATTATACAGATAATGTTTTTGCATGGCCCTTAATTTAATCTCTTGGTATCTCTTTTGAGATTCTTACACTTGATTATGATCCACATTTTTGACACATTACACTACCAATCACTTTCAGGTTTATCACTACACATACTTCATTATTAGTTTCTAAATCTATCACTATTGGGGTATTATATTTAGGTGTTTCTTGGCTACGTGTTCTTATGGTTTTCCCATCCATTTCACATCAGTGCATCAAGTTTATTAGTTTTCAATGGGTTATCACTATCCACAGTGTTCCTCTCCTATAGTATCCACCTAAAGACATGTGCCCTGCTCTTCTACAGTTTCCACCTTGCTTCCTTGTGCATCTACAAATATGCATATTACTTCACATACTACCTCACATCATACTATTACTCCTAGGTATCATAATAGTCCCTTGATTACACACATTGATGACTAACACATTTGTCTCGTGTAGCATCCAAATTCATTGCTAGCTCCTTCATATATTACATATCATATGTTTTTCATCACATATTTCTATGTTTTATGTTCATACATGTTTGCTAGTTGTGTGTGTATGTTTGTTTTTTCCTCTACATGTGGCCTAAGGGCCTTAATTGTCTTGTGACATCATGGGTGTCCCATGTTTACGACATTATGCCTTGTATGTGGTTGTGTATATCATAGGTTCACATACCTTTATTGTCTTATGACATCATGAGTTTCCCATGTTTGCAAACATTTTTGTCTTTTTTTTTATATTGTTTACAATGATTTGCTTTTATTTTTATATTGTATGCACTTTTTTTATACTAGAACATTATATTTTATTGTTATTATTTTTTTGTTTCATTGACATTGTTCTTATTATCTTGCTTATTGTTCTTGTTATTGTTTTACGTAATTGTTTCTACCATGTGCATCCCCTTTACAGGTGTAGTTTCTTCTTAATGGCCACCACATCATTCATTTTAGAAGGTGTATACATATTCTCATACACTAAGGTTTGGGTTTCTATGTTTTATTTTGAGCCACCCACTCAAATTATTTATTACACACAACTCAAAAGAAGGGGTAAACATATGGGGTCTTATTCTACACTTCCAGTAGACACAGAGATATATAGAGGTAGATATAAATTCCTCATAATTGGATTCAGATACATAAAATTGGTAAAAGTTACCCATGGTCAAAATCATACAGCTTGGTCAAGACCATACAAACAGTTTTGACCCTATCTTATGGTTTTTCCCAAAGGTAAGTACTCCAAATTTGTTAGCATTTTCATATTTTTCATCATTATTACAACATTATTATATGGTTTTATATTCATAATGACTCATTTTAGCATAGTTTCAAGTGGTATGAAGTATTTCATCCTCTCCTTCTCCATGGTACTCAGTTTCACTTCTATTTTTGGACACATTAGGGGCATCGATATCCTTTTTCCATTCAAACCTTGGCATGGAATTATTTATATTCATTTTCAACTCAGTTGTACGACACATAGGAAGAGTATGGATGCACTTATTTCTCTTTTCTATTGTGTGTCTCATGATTAAAAAATTGGGCTTATATCCATTTGAAATGGTATAGTCCATTTGGTTATGGAAGGTAGCGAAGCAACTAATTTTTTTATGGGAAGACTTTCATATCCTCTTTGTAATCAAGGGGAATATTTTAGAGTTTTTGAATGGCTTCGATACACAGTATTCTTCCTTGGAAGGGGTTCTTCAGCTCCTCGTTTTCATTCTTTGCTTCAAAATTTGTGTGTTAGATTGATATACCTAGCACATCAACCTCTCCTCAGCACAAATTGTGGATTGATCACCCTGAATTCCTCATCATATTTCAACAAATTTTAAAATTTCCAAAGCACAATAATGCGAACACATTCCTTCCACAAGACAAATAGGTTTATTCCTTCCATGTTTTGCATCTATTTTGGCATTTCTTTTTGCACATTACTTTCATTATATTTTGAATTAAAGTTCATTTTCCTATATTGGTGGGCATTGACTACACTCTATGTTGAAGGTTTCATTTCGGAGTGTTCTAGCACCAACACAACATGATATTTGAAAACAAATTTATTATGAGAAAAGACAAAGTGTGTCTACACACTCAAGTATATTTTACTTTAAGCATTAAACTATCATTTCATACTTAAAGGGGGGAATTTAGATAGTAAAATTTGGAAATCTATCATTTGACATTGCACACTTACATGCACAAATACACCCTCCTCACTCTTTCTTAACACACCCTAATATCCCTTTGATCACTTGTTTATCTTTGTGTATGATGCAGCCTAGAATTTACAAGATAACACCCTAGATGCACTGGCACATCACTCAACCTAGACTGAGCACTCATCTGAAGCACACAAAGGTACTAGGTCCCTCTTTAGGGTTGTTGTAGCTGGATGTTAGCATGTTGAAGGAAGAAAAATATATTTCCATAACTAATTCACCATTCTACCATGCATGCTACATTCAGATCTATGAAAGAACAAGCTTTAAATAGTAATCATTATTGAATCAATAACATGCACCACTCAATTACACATAGGAATGAAACTTAGATTTAGCTAATATCTTCCATCTATTAATAAACACATAAGCTTCTTACAGTAATTTCAATCTATACCAATGTGTGCATGGATCTGATACAGTAATTCAGTCATATGCATATATATTTATATCTTCATACATCCATCTCTCTTATAAACTCTCTATATATCATCTACTATGTGCTTCACATCATATATATAGGGTGGGGACTTTCCTTCATTGCTTATCTATTCCAAAAAATAGGCCACATGTTATTAATAGCCACGCATCGTTTACAGGCATAGCCACACATGTAAGTGTGTTATCTATAGACCTCTTACAGTTAACTAAAGTGATAATCATATTCTTAGCTCGTCTCCATGCAAAACACTTGATCTGATCATCTAAAGATAGATAATGTGTGGCACTCATGTCTCTGTATCGTTGATGTGTTCTGCACGCCATCTTCTAAAAATAGGTCTTCATGCTCAAAAATCAACTAAGTCTTGAATGCTGAACTTGCCCTCCATGCGTAGGTTCTTCATGTCCCTCCGTGCCCTTGATCCTGGCCTACTCTCCCACGTGGAATTCTTGTGTGATCTCTAACAAGTATTCTCTGATCAACATTACCCCACACTAATCTCATTTTCATCCCAACAATAGTTATCTCCAAAAATTGAACTAAAGAATAGAAGAATGGAAAGAATAAGAATGAAATAATGTAGATAAATAAAGAAGTTTTATGAGGCTATGAGGTAGCCTCCTCTGTATCAGTTTGAAGTATCAACTCTAGATACTCCTCCTTTATTTCAGCCTCCAAGGCCTGTCATTCAACGAGTAACTTGTTCTACTTTCTCTGGAATTTCCACAGCAATGGATTCCAACTCATCCCTTGCAATCTCTCCTTTTTAATTCTACAAAACCAACACAATGTTGGATATCGAGGTCATTATTCCTTCTAGAAGATCCATCTTTTGTGTAATGAGCTTCCCAAAGTCTTCTAGTTGAGTCTTATGTGGCTCTTGTGCTGCTACCAGGGCCTCACGCTTCTGCTTAACTATTGACAATCTTTCTGCATGGCCCAATGTCTCATCCTTCCTTGATTTTTGGACCTCATTGTTTTCTTCTAGGGTCTTTATGTTGATAAGTGCCTTTAGAGTTATGTAGATGTTCAAATCCTAGTCTACTTTCTTCAATACTTCTTGTAGCACTTGTAACATCCCTTCATAGGATGTAATCTTTCGCATCACTGAGGCTTTCTCTCATTCTGCCTCGTACTCTGACTTCCTTAGAACTGTTATGCGTAGAGGTTCAACTTCAAGCACCAATTCCACCAAATTTCCTACATAATGTATCACTGAGGGAAATGTCTGCGGTACCTTGGTCTCCAAGTGTGGCCTTTCTCTAATGACATTGTCCCCAATCTCCTCTACGATGCTAATAAATACTCCATTCTTCTTCTACACGAAGTCCCTCTCTTGTTTTATGTATGCTATCTCCACATCCTTTGTCTTTAGCTCCTCACGTAATGCTCTGATTGTTGTAGTTTTGTCCATGTTCCTTCTAGCAACTTCAGCAGAAACCTTTATCAATGTGTTGATGACCTGCTCATTCAACATGACAGTAGGCTTTATTAGGCTTTATTGTCATGTGTCTAGCTCAAGGTGCCTTCTTCATCCATCTCAAAACGCATGAATCTTCACATACATAAAATTCAGGCTCATCCATGTTGGTGTGCATTGACCATGATAGTTGTTTTTGAGTGTGCATAGTCACCATATCCTCATCCATTAGCTCCCATTTGAATAAATCCTTCTATCCTATCATGCTCTAGAAGCAGGCATGAAAAATTTTACCTGCATCCTCCGCATACCCCATGGCTAGTGGAATGTGTTCTCCACTCATTCTCTTCAATCTAGGACCCTTGGGAATTATAGCTTCAAGGTTAGGAGCCTGTCCCGTTACATCCTGAGCAGTCACATGCATGGATCTGGAGGTTTCCTTTTCTTTTTCTTCTTCATCCTTCATCTCTTCATCTTTTTTCTCTTCCTCATTTTGTGGCTCATCTTCTTGCTCAAGTTGGGTAGGAGATGCACGCTCGATCTCTTCTGATTCCTCCACTTCTTTATCCAACTTCAACTTTCTTCTCTTCTTTGGTTTAGTGGTCTCCTTGTGTGGAGAGAGACGAGGTGATTTCAGTACCATTTTTGGGGTTCCACTTTGAGTCCTTGTGCATCTGAACACTTTCTTAAATCTATGCTCCCCCTGCTCAACCTTTGTATCTTCCTCTTCGTCTTGTCCTTGAGGTGGAGTGGTCGTGTGTCGTGACTCTTCTCTATCATATGGTTTCTTTCTTCTGCGCGCCAAGCCTCCACTATCTTCATGCTCCTCCTCTTCACCTTCTACTTCAACAACTTCTGTGGTCCTTTGCACCGGTATGTTTTCTATTGCGTGCTTACCCTTTGGTGGCCTTGGGAGCATGAATTCATTCTCTACATACTTGTTGTTCTCCATCTTGGGCTTCAGCTAAAGATACACCAATGTTGTCCCTACATCTGCTACATCCAGACTTATTAGCTTAATATTCAACACCTCTGAAATGATCCTCTCGGTGTAGGCACTTCTTCCAGGATACATATGCTTCTTCCTCAACGTATGGTAGTTACGGTCTATCCTATCTTGATTGAATGCTAGTCGGTGCGTGTCTATAAATCTATGAATAGATGCTTGGAAATAACTTGTAGTGAATGCATAAGGTAATTTACACCAAGAGCTCCAGAATTCATCTCTCATTGGGAAGCGCACGATGCAGAAATGATGATATACATCAAACTGGACTTATTTCCTTACTATTGATGGTAGGTCCTTTGGGATGCGCAATTCTTCTCTAAATGCCATGCGGAGCCTATCGTACCATTTATCCACCCTTTACTTGACATCATCTGTCATGGCCCCTTTACATAGGTACTTGTTGAACCTTTCAGTTAGTGACTTATTCTCCATGGGGTATTCCCATACCTTTTCCTTTGGCTCATCTGGTACTCCAATTTCCATGAATACCAGTGATAGTAGAACAGCCCCAAAGCTGATCTTCCCTCATGTGAACACTTCCTCAACTATTTGTTCTACAATGTAGCCTTCAATATTGTAGATTTCCCCTTCTGACATCTTACGTGCAACATGTAACCACATAGTATTTACCTGTGACCACCACTCCTAATCATTCAAATTTGTAACAAGGTGTGTTGTTGCTTGCACAACCAGACGGTTCTTCAATTTTTTTTATATCCATACCGTGCAGACCCTTCAGGTACCCTAACTCCTATCTGGTCTTTAAGATCATAGCTTTATATGTGAGATCATTCTTTATGTCCTCTCCTATGGCCTTCAAACATGTAACTGATGAGATAAGCGCAGATGAGATTCTAACTCTACATCCTGCAAAGTAGAAGAAGTCCTCGTGCACTCTGGTCATGAGCCACTGATACAAGGGCTCATACTTCCCAAAATATGGAAGCTTATATAATTTGTATATCCTAATTCTCTTTAGAAGCTTCTCGCCTACATCATCATAAACTGGCATGTCATCCGACGTATACTTGTTCATCCTCGTAGTGAGTAGGTAATCAAGCTTGTTCTTGTTCTTCGTGGTCCTATGATTGTATTCGCTCACTTTTCTCTTTCTGATAGGTGAATCCCATTCCTGGAAGATGATGAATCCTTCTGGATATTGCATTTCTGAAAAATATCTTTTGGGTGCTATCTCTTCTTCCTCGATGACCACCTTATTCTTTCCTTTTTCTCTTGTTGCAGCCGCCTTCTTAGGTGTCATTTTTACCTTGCAAACGTCACCTCTTTTTAACCCTGCAATTTATGAATAAAACCCTAGCTCAATTCAATAGTGCCCTAGGTGGAAACTCTATGCCCTGACTCCTCTCTATCTCCCTGCTTCGTTCAAACCATTCACCACTGAGGATGCGAGATTCTTTTCACACAGATTTGTTTTTCACGCTTGGTTTCATGCCCTTCGCACCTTAACCTGATCACTTGGCTCTTCACACTTAGCTCTTTTCTCAAATTCTCTTAGTTGCAATGGTAAAAATGAATTCACATCCCATCCTTATATAGATTTTTCAAATTTTGATGCATTTATTGCTCCTTCACCTACCAAATATCCTCGTATTCATTGACCAAATATGTTTTTTTTGTGCAGTACATCTTCACACCCTAGCTATAACCTTCTAGCATGCCTTCCTACCCTCTGGTCACATAATTTTCTTCATTATGTGCCCTTGCACCTAAGTACCTCATCACTGTACCTTCTCCTGGTAGTTATCATGGCCTCTTCTTACCTCGTGTTATACTATCCTTTCATTCATCTCCATCCTTGGTCACTTTTGAGAAGCAATCTTCTTTTGACTTAAAGCACACCTGTAGCAGCTTATTCCTTTCACCTTTCAATTCCCACAATATTTTACTTGGATAACTACAACCACCCCACACTAAAAGTATGTGTAGTCCTCTGCACATAAACATTCTTCACATAGTAATTAGCTTCATGTGTGCAAGCACACTTATTACACAAGAACAATAACTAAATTGACAAAGCATAGCGACAATGAAGTAAATACATTAAGGAAATACATAATGGAAACCTAATCTAAATGGAAATACTGCCTTATTACAAACACCAAGAAGACTTATTTATAGTAGGGCTTCAGCCTACTCCCATTAAAGTAATCGGGTAGTCATGTTCCATCAAGTGCTTCTAACTGGAAAGCACCTGATTCAAGTATGTAAGTGATGACATACGGCCCTAACCAATGTACTTTAAGTTTTCCTGGATGGTGCAAGAACTTTGAGTCATAAAGAAGTACCATTTTTCCAATCTCAAACTTCTTATCCCTTATGTTTCTAGCATGCCATGCTTTCTTCTTGGCCTTTTCCTGCTTCTGACTCCATCATATTATGGCTCATCACTCATCCAGTTGAATCATCTTCTCGATACACTCTTCTAAATCCTGCTCATCAACTAGACCTCCAGTGCGCAATGCGCAAAGAAGGTAACATAAATTCTATAGGGAGAATGGCTTCTGCGCCAAACACCAACTGAAACGGTGTGGCTTTATTCAATCTCTTGTAATGTGTTCTATATGCCCAAAGAAAACCTGACACTTTTTCATCCCAATCCTTTCTTCCAACATCACAAATTTTTGTCAAATTTTGGCTCAAAATCTTGTTGAAAGCCTCAGTAGTTCCATTTTCCTAAGGATGGTAGGGTGTAGTTTTATGGTGTGCAACCATAAACTCATCTAATAGGATCCTGATTGTCTCATTCAAAAAGTGTGTACCCCTATCACTTGTCAAACTTAAAGGACATCCATATCTTGTAAGAACATTCTCCCATAGAAACCTAGCTATTGTAGCTATTGTACAGTCCTTCGTAGGTGTTGCTTCTTCCCACCATGTGAGATAATCTGTGCAAGTAATGATATAGCGTGATCTAGTCCTGTGCACAACTGGTGAAATAGGTCCTACAAAGTCAATGGCCCATTTCTAAAATGGTTCGGCACTAGTAATTGGTCTCAAAGGCATCTCATCTCTTTTCCCTGGTTTTCCTAGGCATTGACAATGATCACATGCCTTACAATATTCTTTACAGTCCTTATATAATATCTCCCACCTTAATCCAACAATTAGGATCTTCCGGTAAGTCACATCACCTACATAATGGCCTCCTACAATACCACCATGGGATTCTTCCATAATATCCTTGCACTCATGCTCTAATACATAAATGGCATAATAATTCATCTCTACCTAACTTGTAGAGGTCACCACTGATTAACATAAATGGTGTCGCGCGTATAGCAAGTTGTTTCTTTTCTAATGCCTCCATTCCTTCTGGTGCCACACCAGTTCTGTAGAAAGACAGAAATGTCTTCAAATTTTGGTGGCACATGTTGTAACCTATATAACTATGCATCTGGCATGGTTTCTTCAATTTTTTGTGCTTCTTCTCCTGAGTGAATTCTAGACAAGTGGTCTGGTCCAGAATTAATTTTCCCTGGCTTCACCACAACTGTGAAATCAAACTCTTGAAATAGGAGTACCCATCTACATATGTGCCCCTATAAGATGGGCTTGTTTACCAAGTACTTCAATGCCATGTGATCTGTATAAAACAAAAATGGGGTTGCTAACAAGTACTATCGAAACTTGTGCAATGCATAGATCATTGACAAAGCTTCGCGCTCTGTAGTTGTATAATTTTGTTTAGCAGGAGTCAGCTTCCTACTAGCAAAAAAAATTGGATGATCTACAATACCTTCTCCAGGTTGAGCTAACATAGTGCCAATGGCCATGCCAGAGGCATCCACATGCACATGAAATGGTTTATCCCATGAGGGAAAATGTAGAATGGGCGCGGTAGTAAGTTTCTCCTTTAATATCTCAAATGTGCACATTGCTGCAGTTCTCCCCAATAAAATGTACCTTTCCCCTTAAGTAACTCTTCCAAGGGTGTAGCAACTTTGGCATACCCTTTGATGAATTTTCTATAATATCATGTATGACATAAAAATCCGTGCACCTCACTTTGACTGGTAGGCGCTTCCAGGCCTAGAATGATTGCAACCTTAGCTGGATCAACCAGCAAACCTTCCTTACAGATTATATGTCCTAACAGTATTCCAAATGGTGTAGAAAATATGCACTTCTTGATGTTAAAAGAGATACTCAATTGTCTGCACCATTCAAACATTAAGCAAAAATTGTCACAATGATCTTTCACAAGCCCATATACTGTCCAATCATCTAGGTAGACTTGTAAGAAGTTGTGAATAAAATCTTTGAATTCCTGAACAACTATGCACGAGAATACAGCAGGTGCATTTTTCAATCCAAAAGGCATCACAGTATAGGAAAAACTACCCCATTCAGTAGTAAATGTTGTCTTTTCTTGATCCTCCTGAGCAATCCTAACCTGATGATACCCAGGAAAACCCATCTGTGAAAGAATATATTTCACACCTGCCACTCCTTCCAGTATTTCCTCAGTGAATGGCATAGGGAATGGATCTTGTGACCCATGCAACATTCAGCTCCCTGTAGTCCACACATATTCTAATTCATCCATCCTTCTTGATACTGATCACCATTGGACTAACCCATTCTGACTCATCAAGGGGCTTGATAATTCCATGATTTCAACATTTTATCAATTTCTTCTTTTACCTTTTCGTGCAAATTAGGATTCATTCTGTAAGGTCTCTTTCTCACTGGCCATGCACCTTCCTTAAGTTTTATCTTCATTTCCCCAAGTGATTCATGCATGCCTTTAAGTTCATGATACCCTCGAGGGAATAAGTCCTGATAATCCCTGAGTAACTCAATGATCTTTTCTACCTCTGAGTCTGACCAGTAGTCTCCAATTATGGCCTCCTTAGGCTCAGCCTCTGAACCTATATTCACCTTCTTTGTCTTCATGGGTTCATGATAGGCATGTGTATCCTTGTCTACACTATCCAAGACCTCACACACCCCTTGTGAATGTTCAATATCTAGGTTCTCAACTTCCTCATCATCCACAATGTAAACCATCTTTCCTTTCTCTTTCTCAAGGCAAGCACATTCAAGTAGTATGGAGTCCATTTCTTCTTCCTTTTCAAAATGTGCTCCGTACTCTGCCTCACCAAATAATTCCTGAATATGCTCTTTCTTTTGCACTATCTCCCATAGTTAAGCGCTTGACAAATTTTAATGCCTCTTCTATTGGAGGTTGGGAAGAAAAGTAGTCAAAGGTCTGGATCATTCCTACAGTCAAATTTTTCCAATTTCCAGTCTCTCGATGTAGTTTTGCGTATACATACCAGGCACGTGCACATCCTTGTAGCGTAGAGTACAATCTATGCACCCAGAGTGAAGGTGGTAATGCTTCCTGTCCTGTTATCCAGTCTCTCACACTACTTAATGTGATGTTGAATAGTTTGATCACCATGATAAGGGCATATCTATGTAGGTGCATTGTTCCTTACAAACCTAATAGATAAGGTGACTCCAATCTCTTCCCATTTCATAAGATTATCTCTTTGGACTACCCACCGGTGTGTTGTTGTCCCGCGCAAGGTATGTACTAACATATCTCTTCTCTTAATTTGATCTGTCCACTGTGTTTCCATGAATTTCAAAATTACAAGAAGATCTTATGCCCCTGTATACCAAGGTATTGTTCTACCTATCTATCGAACTGAATGAATTCCATTCTTGCATGCAACCACTGCTTTTTACCTCGTGCCCTACTAGTTCATATGTACCATGATCCCAGTTGCCACAAGCAATACTCATAGTATCACTAATAGAATGAGAATCCTCCCACTATAGGATGCCTTCTTTTGATGGTCTCATTGACCTCTGGGTCCTGAATAGCACGTACATAAATTCTATTTAAGTCCTCCTCACTTAGAGGCTCAACATATGGTGTAGACTTCCCATCTATCAAAGGTATCACAACCCTTTCCTCCTTGTTCTCAAAGCTGATATACCCCTTATTGAATCTCAAATCAGCATTATTTACATAACACCAAGGGCATCCAAGAAAGGCTAGAAAATTGTCTACTTCTACAAGTGCTAATATCTCAAAATCCCTAGTGAACTTGGCCCCTTGTATAGTTATAGATGCATCCTTCAAAACTCCTATGGGAGTGGCCTTAGTCCATTTTTCCATAAACAACACATTAGATGATGGTTATAATGGAGGCCTCCCCATTTGTACCCATGCATCTAATGTAAGCACATTTACTTCTGCACCTATATCAATCAATATGTTGCTCAGCAGCCACCCATCCACAACAGCATTCAGAGTAATTTCCTTTTCATAATCAATGCTATCAGGGGGGAGATTTACATGTAGAATCTTTCATCCGATTGTTCCCTTTTAACCAACTTCCTAATAGTGGAATGATGTTCTCCTGGCACAACATTTTGCACACTTCTATCAGATCATCGATATCAGTTTGGACTGTCTCTGATGCTTTCTTCTGATCCTTTAAGTATTATATCTCACCCTGAAGATTCCTTAGCACTTACATGGTATCCTGGTAAACTTCCTTCTAAAGAGCAGGATCTGGGTACCTTACATGTAAAACTTCCTCCTTGGTGATCGTAGGCTTCTGGTGCAATGCCTCTCTTACGCACGCCACTTCATCTCATGTAGTAATCTTCACTATCATTGCCTCAGGTTCTTCTGATATCTTGGGCATCCACTGATCTTCTACCGTGCGCTGGATTCTAACCATCCCGGTGCCTTTTTTCTTGCTTATGTTGCTTACTCAGATGCTCATATACGTCTGGGAACTCCTCATAGCTATGGATCTTTCCGTAGAAAGAACATGCAATATTCTGATGACATTCGTGCCAATATTGGTGAAGAGATCCACATGTATAACATGTTTAACAAGGGAACTCACCTCTTCCTCCACCACGTCCTTGTCCTCCATATCCACCATGATATCCATTTCCCCTTCCATGACATCCTTCAAATGCCCCTCATTCCTGTCATAGCACATTTGATTATGATCATGATCCTGGTGCTCATTCTTATCCTTAGAATTATCTGTTACACTTGTCTATCGTACCCCAATGTCTATAGCATCCTGGATCTGACCAATCAATCGAAAATCTTCAGTATCATGGTTCGTGGACCTGTAAATCTTGCAAAAGCAAGATACATTCTTCCTTATCGCGCACTGTAATAAAGGAAAGTGACTAGCATCATGATTCAAATGACATATCTCACAATCCAACAATAATGAGCGTATAGATTTGCAAGGGAAACTATCCTTGGTGTGACCTTCCACTTCACAATCTGTACACCAAATTCTTGAGCACGTTTCATGGGCTGAATTTACTGATAGCTTCTCTAACTGTTTTTCCATAGCTGCAATTTGTGCCTCTAAGAATGGACTAACGCCAGTGTCAATACTCCCAACTACCTCAGCATGCAAAGCTACTTTCAATGCTTCACGTGGATCAATGTATGTCTTATGTGACAACACCCTTATAAATGGTGTAATCAATCCACCAACGAACCATTTTACATGTTGGATTTGGTTAATATCATAAGATAGCTTAGATATAAGTGTCTTAAAATGGGCATCATACTCACGTACACTCTCAGTAATGCCTTACTTGATATCCTTGAGCGCTCTAATACTCTTCTGCTCAATCTCAGGGATATGGAAATCTTTCAAGAAATCATCCTTCAATGCTGCATGATCCACGCAAGTTTGATCAGGGTCAAACTTCCTATACCAGTTGTGTGCATGTCCCTGTAATGTAGTAGCAAATTGACTTTCCTTTCACTCAAAAGCCATGATCCCTTTAGCGCACCACAATATTTCACACATATGCACATGTTCGGAAGCATCCTCTATGCCTCTATACTATGGAAGACAAAGAGACATCTCCATATAAATATTATGTGGTTGTTGCAGGCCTTGACCACCTAATCCAGAACCTCATGTGTTTCCTCTACCTCCAGAACCACCAAATCCACCGGAATTAGAACCACCTATACCTCATGATCCTCCACCTGTAGCTGAAATAGGACTTGTAGATGTACTCCCTTGTGCTCTGACAGTAGTACTATATTGAACCCCTACAGTCTGTGAGGTAGTTCCACTTCCAAAGGTGAATCCAACATTATGCGCACTCACATTCTGTGTGGATGATGCACCTAAGAATGTTCCTCTAAATATCATTGAATTCATTTGTCCTGCCATTGATGTACTTGCTCCCTAACTTACTCCTACTCTCTTACTTCCCAAGTTAGCTTGCGGGTTACTTGTCATACTAGATACTGGAAAACCAAGAGCAAGGGCTAGGTCACCAGGTGGATTAAGATGCGTGCCCAAGGCCCAGGTAGTCTCTGCTAGTGCACTTATGTGTGAGGCCGAGGGGGGATCTCTATCATGTTTTCCAAGATGGGGGAGTTCTTGATGCTCTAGCTCCGCATCTTCTACGTGAGTTGAAAATCCTTCACGAGCCATCTCTCTCCTAAATGGTATACTTTCTACAATGGAACGTTGCTTCTCTATCTCCCTCTCACATGACTCATTATACTTAAGCCGTCTTTCCTCTCTCTTCCTTTCTGCCACTATGTCTGCCATCTTTCACCAAACCTGTTCCTGCCCTCGCTCGTGGTGAAGTTTAGTTAGCCATTGGTTTACTCTCCAAGTTCAAAGTTACCATCAAGATCTTGATCACCAGTGGAATACCTTGCAGATATGCTCCTCTTGGATACCGTAAAAACTAGAATTCAGCTACCTCTGAGAAAGAGTACGTCAAAATTGAATACTC
The DNA here is from genome assembly GCA_019776745.2 of Taxus chinensis. Classification (NCBI taxonomy): domain Eukaryota; kingdom Viridiplantae; phylum Streptophyta; class Pinopsida; order Cupressales; family Taxaceae; genus Taxus; species Taxus chinensis. The sequence goes on from CM034146.1 coordinate 23,455,903, forward strand.
CAGAATATAACTATTTAGAACACCATGAAACCACGTATCCATAGTGATCAGGGGATCATTTTTGAAAAATTTCCATAAACATCCCTAAATGGTGTCAGTGCAGAAGATCATCTCAAGAGCTTTCCAACGACTGTGAGAACGCGACAAACGGACATCGGGAGATCTAGATATGTTCGGTCAAAGTTTAGACATCGAGAAAGTCAAACTATGGTCAACTGGTCAATATTGGACCAATTGCACTATGACACGTGGCTTGCCAACACTCGTCAAATTCGCTCAATTTTCCTATCGGGAGAAGACAAGTGGATTATATGTGATTTATCGAGTTAATTATTTCTATGCCACATTGTATGGGTCGAAATTATATTATCTTGGTAAGTGGAACTTTCCAAATGGCACGCATATATGCCAAACCACATATATACATATTAATGTTTATACATTAGTATTATTAATCGCCAAACTTCCATGCACGTGGAGGAGGAAATGAAGCGTTGGTCGGGGGGCTAGGCCCATGCGTGGCATGTTCCACGTGAAATGAAGGGTGAAGCGGTGTTGGAGGGGGCGGTTATGCCCATGTGGTCTTTTGACCATTTCAAACAATGCATGGTAAGATCCACCTAGAAAATGGAGGAGATAAGGTTTATTAAAACCTTCCCTAAGTCTAAGACCTTATCACTCCACAAAATATGGGATATACCCACTTCAAAAGCCGCTCCAATTGGGATTTTATCCCATTTAAAATGCAAGTCCGCCAAAAATGATGCCGTTAGGATTTGATCCCCTGACCTCATGGGTCTAAAGCCAATCCTCCAACCAACTCGCCTAGAGGCTTGGGCGCATTATAAAATGGGTCGCTTCCACTTATACAAGGGAGACAGGTCTGTGCAAAACAAGAAGAGGAGGCAGTTTCATAAAACACCATTTTTGAAGGCCTTGCACTCAGATTGGGCACTCGGAGTAAAAAGATGAAATGAAGGAAATTCTGAGACGATTCCAAGATGTAAGATTTGATATTTTTTGTTGAGTTTTAACCTGTTTTTGGAAGCTTTGAATGCAGATTTTAACAGGGATCTACAAAACAGCTAGTTGGAAAACACGAATTTCAATGCACTTCTGGTTCGAATTGTGACTTGGTGTAAACATGAAAAGTGTTCAGAATTCAGAGCTGATTTTAGATATATGATTTGTTTTCATAGAATGTTTTTAAATATCCATTTGTAGGGGATTTTCTAACACATTTTCAGGGAGATCACATTGTGAAAACACTGTAGGAGCCACGGATCGTTCTTGGGACAGTTTTTGCTATTTTTCAGAGTTCTTGGGACATTGATCAGCTCATTTGCAGGTTGTGATTCATTATTGGTTGTTTGTAAGAGTTATTGTACTTACATTTCAATATTATTAATGGATCGGTTCAATCTGAACCCGGGGACGTAGGAATTTCCGAACCCCGTAAACAATCTTGTTTGTTATCTAAACGTTTTTCAGTTTTCTGATTATTTACTTTGCTACACAAGTTTTCCGCACTTCTATGGATGCATAATAATCAGAATTTAATAAATTTTTGGAGTTTAGAATACTTAAAATTGGTTAAGAAAATCACGATCTTTGAAAACTTTTAAAAGTGAAAAAATACAACACTCGTTTTCAGATCACACAGTGTGAATCCAAATCATATCAGCATCATAAAGGGCCTAAAATTCTTCCTTTGTCTAGACAAGTTTGTGATACCCTCAATTCCACTAAGATGCATAAGCAGTAAGCCTCTCGTATAGTTCCACTAGAAAGATAGTGAAAAATATCTTGTATAGGTTGTCATACATATTATGTTCTACCCAAGTGCGTGCGTTAAACTCAGATCCACTGCTGAACTACCATGCATATTCTTCATCCAGATCGTGTATCCACTCCTCAATACTTGCTAGAGTTAACCGATACATCTTCATCATGAACCATCATAAAAATAACTGAAAAAGAGGTCCTATAAATGGAACCAATGATGCAGCCTATAATTTACCAAATAACACCCTAGACGTGTTGACACATCACTCATCCTAGACTAAGCACTCACCCAAAGCACGCAAAGGTACCAGGCCCCTCTTTAGGGTTGTTATAGCAGGATGTTAGCATGTTGAAGGAAGAAACATATATTTCCATATCTAATTCACCATTCTACCATTCATGCTACATTCAGATCTATGAAAGAACAAGCTTTAAACAGTAAGCATGATTGAATCAATAACATGCACCACTCAATTACACATAGGAATGACACTTAGATTCAGCCAATATCTTCCATCTATTAATAAACACATAATCTTCTTATAGTAATGTCAATCTATACCAATACGCGCATGGATCTGATACAGTACTTCAGTCATATGCATATATCTCTATATCTTCGTACATCCATCTCTCTTTGAGACTATCTATATATCTTCTACTATGTGCTTTACATCATATATATAGGGTGGGGACTTTCCCTTCACCACTTATCTATTCCAAAAATAGGCTGCATGTTATTAATAGCCACATGCCATTTACAGGCATAGCCACACATGTAAGTGTGTTATCTAAAGACCTCTTACAGTTAACTGAAGTGACAATCCTATTCTTAGCTCGTCTCCATGCAAAATGCTTGATCCGATCCTCAAAAGATAGACAATGCATGGCACGCACATCTTTGTATCATTGTTCTGTTCCACACACCATCTTCTAAAAATAGGTCTTCATGCTCAAAAACTGGCTAAGTCCTGAATGCTGAACTTTCCCTCCATGCGCGGGTTCTTCCTGTCCCTCCGCGCCCTTGATCATGGCCTTCTCTCTTGCGTGGACTTCTTGTGTGATCTCTAACAAGTATTCTCTAATCAACAGTGTAGATCTCTGTCATCTGTTTCTCAGTTTTAACTGCACAAAACATACCTAGAAACATTTATCCATAGCTCCATGAATTCAAAATCAAATTTTCCCTCCCGATTCAAAACCTTATGCTTTGGTTAATTTTTCCAAATCTACAAGTCCACCCTAGTATATGGTTTTGGACCAACACATTGTGCACTAAAAATTTCAATTCTATCATCTTTGTGTGGACTAATATTCCCTATTGGTTAGTCTCTCATGACATAGTACTCATAGGAATCCTATATAGGAAATTCAACCATATCTCATTTTGGGTACAAGCACTTTAAGATCTCTTCATGTTAATTTTTCATAAAACAAACTCCAATCTCCCAAAACTGCAAAATAACTCATTTAAATCCATTAGGGAAATACTCTCTATAGATATGAAGTCTCCTTCCAGGTCCAGGAGTCTCCATATTGTCTCCACAAGTAATAAAGTGTGAAACTCAAGCAAGGTATTATCAAAGTGTGTTTGTCGAATTCTCATTTCACTAGGGTAGATATCACATGCTAGGAGAATGACTTGTGGTTTGATCCCTCTTCAGAGTAGTGGCGACGTTGGCAGTACACAGGGGCGCCCACAACCCACTTAACTTTATTTTGCAAAAACTCCATCTTGTATTATGAGGGTTTGAACTGAGTTACAGAGCCATTATAAAGAAGAGTGAAGAATATCGATACCTAACGATAGTTATTTCCAAGTAGGAAAGGCACACAGAAAGTTACAAAGTCATAATACAAGCAAGTCTAAGACCATATAGATATTAGAACATTTAATATTAAGTGTTCTTATAAATAAAGTATAGGTTATAATTAAATAGTTGAGAATATTATATATTTTAAATTATTTCATATAAACTATGGGTTTATGATCAAATTAATTTTTATAAATCAATTAATGAATAGTTGGGGTGCTTCGTAAGAAGTCATTCCGATTTAAACTATTTAAATAGACATGCAGATCAAGTGATTAATTAATTCAGAATTCACGTGGGTGAAGTGATTTTACATTGAGAGAAGTGAGGGGAATGGAGGTGATCATTAGATTATAATTGTGTTTCTCAATTGTTTGATATGGAACCGGATAATCCACCGAGACCTAATGGTTTTTTGGAATTTTTCTTTCAATAATTTTCAGAAGTTGTTAAGGGGGATTTTGTGGACATGGTCCAAGATTTTTTCAAATCTGGTCATCTCCTAAAACATATCAATAACACTTTCCTGGTTCTTATCTTCAAGATGACAGGTGCAAAGGATATTAAGGATTTCATACCAATTAGTTTATGCAACACTAGCTATAAATTGAATAAAAAAAATCTTTCCAACAGGATCAGGAATGTGATATCCAAGTTCATATCACCCAATTAGGGGGATTTTGTTCCTAGTAGACAAATCCTTGACAATATCATTGTTATTCAAGAGGCCATTCACTTGGTGGAAAATTCAGGTAGATCTGCTATGTTGATCAAATTAGATATGCACAAAGCATATGATAGAGTTTCCTGGTCCTTTCTAAGGGCTATCCTAAAAAAATTGGGGTTTTGTGAACACTTCATCAATATGGTGATGACATGTATTTCCACCGCTAGCTTCTATGTTATTCTTAATGGCAAGCTAGAGGGTTTCTTCCAAGTTGGTCGAGGTTTGAGGCAAGGAGACCCCTCTCCACTTTTTTTATATCATTGTGGCTGAAACCTTGAGTAGGTTATGTAATAAAGCTCTTTCTCAAAATCCTATTTAAGGGATTAAAATTTCTAATGGTCTAACTTCTATCTGTCTCAATAAATTTATGGATGACAACTTTCTGTTGGGGAAAGATGTTATCCAAGAGGCTTCAAACTATAGGAATGTTGGAAATCACAAGCACTGAGAGGGGGGGTGAATCAGTGCAGATCAATTTTTAACCTTTGAAACTTCTTAATTATAACCAAAATGAAACTATGAACCAAAACAGAGTGCATGCAAAAGGATGAGTACACAAGACACCAAAATTATGGAAGGAAACCCTTAAAGGGATAAAACCCACTGAAATCAAAAGCTCTATGTAGGAACACCCATTCCAAAGTCTTACAATGATTTCACCTTGTTTGAGAACCTACTTAAACTATGAAACACCAACTTCTATGTTTTCCTAGCACCCAGTAGACTGGTTTAGCAAGCTAAAATTTGCAAGGAACTCCTAACCTTGTATCCCAAGCACTCACTTAGGAAATTACAATTTCAATTTTTGTAACTTGATCATTTAGCTTCATGTTGCTTACTCAAATGATCATGATCCTTTTCTAGTTCTTTATTCAACACAACACCGATAACTTTTTTATCTTATTTGCATTATATCTCATATCACTTTGACTTTGATACTACTTTTTGTAAAAACACAATATTCCAAACTTCACAACTCTTTTATTTCCTTTTTTCAAGTTATACAAGCTTTTATAACTCTGTATTTCAGTATGGTGTACCTTCAGGACTCTATTATCTAAAACTTGACTTCACTATTATGTTGTTATGCTCTTAGTTAGCTATCACATTTCACTGACAATCTTATGCTCAATACTTCACACTTCTAATTTCAAACATATTGTCACAGTATATGTACTTTGTGTTGTATCTCAAACTTTTACTCACTAAGTCATCCCTTTCTAATCCCATTTCATAAGCACCAACTTTTATATAGTCTCATTGTATCATGCATACCTCAAGCATTCTAAACTCTTATTTGTCTTCTCTTTTTCACATAAATATGTATATACTAAATGTATGCTTCTTCATACTTTTATTCACAGTTTTTCAGTCATGTATATCTTCTTAGCACCTATTTTTAAATTCGCATCTGATTTATTGATGTTGTACTTAATCTCACGATCCACACATTTTATCTTCTCATAGTTTTATACATATATAGCAAGCATATGTCTTTTCGTATGCTCACTTACTCTTTGGCTTGAGTTGTCCCTTGTAGAAAAAAAGACTGTTCAACTTCTCTTCTTGCTCAAACTTACTCAAAACCTATATTGAACCCTTCAACTTCTGTCTGGTTGTTTTTATGTCTTTTGAGTTTATTCAATATCCTTTGACTCTGGAAGGCTCTTCATGTTTCTCTTCGAGATAGATGTGGAACACGAGGTTTTGTAACTATTCAAGACTTCTTGACTTCACTTTACTTCAAGAAAGAACCACTATTTCAAGGTATGATGTCTGTTGAGATCACAAGTTCACTCCTTCTAACTTAGTTGAGAGACCATCCTACTAATATTTTTGAATAACACTAACACTAAACCATTTGAGCATCAATTCAAGGTTCCTTTGAGGTCTATTGGAGCTTACGGTATCCTTGAATCACTTTCTAGGAGGAACAATTTACTTTCATCGTCAACTGAAACAGTTTCATAGCCAACTGGTAATCAAATTAACCATTTCCAGGCATAAGATAAGTTTTCAACTCACTTCAACACCACATCTTATTGATTAGACCAACCATCAAATTTTAGAGAGGATGTATGACGGTTTAGGATTTAACACTTAATGAACTTTTTCTTTAATTATGGTTGACAGTAATGTAGCATGTTTTTTAAAGCTTTTGTTAAAATGTACTCTCTTAATACTCAATTATTATACACAAAACCTTTTGCAAACCGTTTGTATGGGTTCCATAGAGATGTCATTCAAATTTTATGGATCTTCATTGGTACATTTGGAATATTCGAACCAAAACATAATCTCGAAACCCTATAGACATTGTATATCACTATTACTGTGTCGAGAGGACATTTAGGAAATTTGTCCAAATAAAACACCTACAAGTTCAACCAAGAAGGATTTTTAAGCTTCATATAACATATTCCAAACCTTTCCAATTGATTTGAATCATAGATCATCTGCTCTCTCTTGTATTAAGACATTTTTAGCATGAAAATTTTGAGTTCTGACTGCACAGCTTGTGACTTGAACAAGACTACTTTGATGGACAACCTTAGGTATTGTTTCAAGTGATTAGGTGCAATAAAACATGGATAAACATGAGCTTGATCATGAATTAGGTGTACACAAATTGGTTATAGTGTTGATTCAGCAGACTTGAAAAAGTGATAGTGAAGGCCACCATCTTCCAACCATGTACCTAGACAAAATAGGCTCTCAAATTTATTGTTTCAAACAAGTGATTACACACCCAAACCACAACATTCATATTGTAAGAGATTGATGCATTTTAATTTATACAAATACTACCAATAGATCAATATTCTTGAACTGAAAGAGTCGGGATAGTGCTTTAAGAAGCATTTAGACAGTTGTACTCCAGGACAGTATATGCCAAGTGAATTTCTAGTCTTAACTACACCAAAAGACTTTGTAGATGCTCAAACACATTTCCAAGAACCGTTGGAATAAGAATGATCACTTATTGAGCAATAACTCCAATGACAGCAGTTAGAATCTTTACATACTTGGAGCATTCACACCTAGAACAGTGACACATACAACAACATGTACCTTCAAGAAGCACAAACTTCAAATATATTTTGAGAATGAGAAACACCATGAATGGACCAGGAATATGCTCTAGAAATTTTTAAACAAGACTTGGATTCCAACTACACCTTTTTTCTCTTATCGATTTTGTGCACAGACCAGGAGAGAGAGAAACTGCTCCACCAAAATGCCCATATCATTTCAACTACACCTCCTTTTGAGAAAATTATTTTTGCAGATGATTTCTATGCCAATTTAATACAAAAATTCCTTCCATAATTTATTCGAAGGATACTGTATAATTTTTTTTGAAGGCTAAGAATCCAGGTAGCTCAAAATGAGCTTTTCAAAAAACATGTTTTACAAAAACTCACATAGCTTGAACAAATGCCCTAAATTTGACCTAAATTTTTGCATGTAGCATCAGGATACCTTCCTCCATCATCTCCAATGATTTTTTTGAAAATAATAGGTCAAAAATTGTCTAGCTCGTCTCCTTTTCCTACAAGAGCACTGCGTGTTCTCAACACCATTTCTAACCAACATACGAAACTGACTCCTAGAGTTGATATGAGCCTAATATTTTCTCACAAATGTTGTTTATACTCTCTCAAATCCTCTCTCATGCTTTTTTTGACACTTAACATTCTATTTCACTTCATCAGGCATCTGAAACCATCCTAAAATGGCACTAACAAATAATTTCCAAGACCCTGTCTTCTTGAAACCACATGAAGTCATATTGAACCTCTGAGAAAAATATGATAATAATTATCTTACACTCTCCCTTTTCCATTAATTCCTTTGACATCAATGACAATAACTGGCAAGTCAACAGGGTGCAATAAGGAAGGTGTTGAAGGACTATGAGATGACATCAGGACAGCTTGTCAATTTCCATAAAAGCGTTGTTTTCTTTATTAATGTGGAGGAGAAATTTCATATTATATTAGCTCGCATTTTGGGTTGTAAAATCAAATATTTCCCATATTCCTACCTTGGAATGCCCCTCATTCAAAAGAAATTGGATCTAGCTATTTGGAATCCTCTTATTGAAAGAGTGAACATGAAATTAACTACTTGGAAAGGTTCTCTTCTTACGCAGGCTTGTAAGATCCAACTCCTTCAAAGTTCCATCCAAGGAATTCTAATTTATGTTATGTCTCTATTTAAATTACTTGCAAAAATTATTGACTCTTTGGAAAGGATCCAGAAACATTTCTTGTGGGATGGTGTCCAGGAAAAGTTTAAATATCCCCTCATGGCTTGGAATAAACTCACAAAACCTAAAAGTTGTGGTGGATTGGGTCTAAAGGACATAAAATTAATGAATGAGGATTTGATAGCCAAATTTGATTGGCGGATCACTAAAGAAGAAGGGCTCTAAGTTGACATTATTAAAAAGAAATATCTAAGGAACATAGGCAAAATGGAAACCTTTTTCTGACAGAATGATCTTCCCAAAGGCTCAATGTTTTGGAGGTCCTTTGTGGATTCTAAGGATATTATAGTTAAGGGAATCAAATGGAACATTGGAAAAGGTAATAAAATCCTAGTTTGGTAGGACTGCTTGATTGAGGATAAACCTCTTGTTATGATGGAACCTTGGAATGCAGTTTCTTAGTTTTATGTTGAACTTGGTAAAATTAGGATCCAAAACTATTGGATATGGAGTAGTGAAGGGACTAAATGGGTTTTCATTGATCCTCCACCTAAATTCTAGGAGCCCCTATAGTATTTTATAGATATAAATTCTAAACCTAAGAATTTCCACATTCCTAGGTTTTAATCTCAGGAGGATTTATCATCAGGAGAGAAGAGATGTCTGGACACAACTCTGTTAAATCAACCTATCATATAAACTTTAAATATTTTCCTCAAAAGGAGTACTAGAATTTACTTTGGGTGAAGGACCTTATTCCTAAGGTCAATATCTTATACCAGTTGGTTTCTCAAAATAAGATCCTCATGATGGATAACCTGAGGAAGCATGGTATGATTATCCTCAGCAAGTGCACTTTATGTGGTATGTAGGAAGAAAGCGTCAACCAGATTTTTATTCATTGTCCCTTCTCTCATACTGTGTTTTATGTTGTGAACCTATTTAATTTCTAGTGGTTGCAGCCTAATTCCATGGAAGATTTTTTACGCAATGGGTTTTCCCTTTTAGGTATCCTGGCATGGCTGTTGCTTAGAGGATGGCACTTCCCCACTTCTGTTGGAACCTGTGGAAGGAAAGAAATGGTTGTATTTTCAAGGAGCAAAATCTAATGTAAAGATGGTCACTACTCATTTGTGCTCATCCATAAAGGAAAATATAAGACTCTTTAAAGGCAATATTAAATCTCCTTGTTCTAGAGTAGAGATAGTAGTCCTTAAACAGTTTGTCCTTAGTCCCCCCTCTCTTAAAGTCCATCAACCTGCAATCAAATGGTCTAAACTGGAGGTGAAATTCCTTAATTTGAACTTTGACGGAGCTTCGAAGGGAAACCCCAGACTAGCTGGGAGAGGGGGGATCTTGATAAACCATGAGGGAGATTGGATTTTTCGCATATGTTAGTCCCTTGGGAATTCAAAGCAACAATGTTGCTGAAGTGAGATCTTTGTTGTGGGGTGTTAACCTAGCAAAGGAGAAGGGTGTTAGACATATCCAAAAATAAGGTGATTCATTGTTCATTATAAATGCCCTTAAAAATAACCACATTCAAAATTGGACACTTGGCAACATTCTTCAGGATGTTAAGGAACTCCTTAAAGTATTTGATAATTATAACATTACTCATACACCCTGTAGTGGAAATAAATGCGTTGATGGTTTGGCTAACTTAGGGGTATCTTGTAATGATTTAAAAATTTGGGCTAAAGGTGAAGAAGTACCCTCTCCAATTAATAATCTTATTACCCATGATAGGCGATAATTTTGACATATTTTGTCCCATGAGGGAGATCTTCATTATTGGTTTTCAAGGTAGGGGTAAAGTGGTGTGAGATCTCTATGGGGATACTCATTCATTTTGAGTATTTTGTGTTTTTCTTTCATCGGGACTGGTTTCACATTGCAATCATAGAAATTATGGGAGGTGGGAGAGTGTGGGTCTAGCCATCTAGCCATGGGATGTTACTTAACAATCACTCAATGTGGCACATCCTTAGAATTGGCGGGTTCAAAGAGTATATTTCTAATCTTAAAGGACATGATCCCTCTCTCACCATGGATTTTGGTAGGGCATGGGATAAAGGAAGGGTTATGGTGAGGGGAATGGAATTGGAAGTCTTGGAGCAGTTTATTACACAGGTCACGGGCATGGAAACGAAAGATTTACATAATTTCAAGGACTACAATTGAAGGAATCATGAAATCCATACATTTTTCAAAGGTAACGAAAATGTTTTTTTCCTCACTGATGACATTGTGAGGTCCTGTATTCATGGTATTTGGAATGAAGTGTGTCTTCACATCATGAGTTATATCACTCTAGAGGGAAATTTTCGTAAGATATACATGCATCATCTTTCACCACTAAATATGTTTAGGCATCATGTCATGATGAGCATACATTTCTTCTTGTATATGTTGCTCTTTGCTTCTATTAATGATTTCCAGAATGGGAATTTGGATTCAGACATTCATGAGGATCTTATTATCCTCATTTTTTAGAATGGTAAACCCCTTATTCCCAAGGAGGTTGGCTCAATAGGGGATGTTCTTGAGGATGACATTACCCTAGTTGAGTGCTTGGCTAAAATGTAAACTAGAAAGGATCCCCATAACCAAGATGGAGGGGAAGAGTGTCTGGAGGCTAGGGTTTTGGAGGACAGTAGAAAGGAAGGCCCCTCTAAGGGGAAAGGAAAAATTTAGTATGAAGGGGAGCAGAATAATGAGAACCTCTACCATAAAATTCAGCAGCTGGAAATGATTGTGGAAACCATGGAGGACATTGGCTCTATTATGAGGGATAACATGATCGATTGTATTGAAGCATCTAAAAAGATATGTATTTCTAAGCATATGATGAGAGGGGAGATGAAAAAGTTGGAGAATGTTGTCAAGGAGTTGCATAAGAGGTTGGACATGGTGGAATCGAGTCTAAAGAAGAGGAAGTTCCAACTCCATTTAAGTAGCTTGGATGAGAAAGATGATGGGAAGGAGACTCAGAAGGACCTGGTTCATGACCATCTATAAGAAGACTCCACCAGTACCCAGGGTGCCCCCCCCAAATGTCATGAGAAAAATTAGTCTCTTTGTTAGTTGTTTAGGATTTTTTTCCGACTGTATGTGAACTGTGTCTTCCTGTGTTGTAGATTGTTGCTTTTTGTTTGATCTGCTTGTTGGTTTTGTGGACCGGTTTCCTCTTGAGTTAAGCCTGTTTAACTTTCTTTTTGGTCATGTTTCTCTTTTTTACTTTTGTATGAATGCTATCACAATGTATCTTTTTATGTAAGGCCTCTGGGAGCTGATCCTTGTTTATTGCCTAATTTAATAAAAAAATTATGTTTCTCAATTAATGGATTCTTACCTTTATCCGTGATTTTTTACCCCTCGTGGGTTTTCCCACATCAAATATATGTGTTGTGTTTTATTTAATTCTTATGTTTTATGTTATAGTTTAGTGTTAAATATGTAATATTTAATTAATAATTAAATGCTTGGATCTTATGTGGTACTAGAGCATGATTTTAATATTTTAATTTAATTAATTTGAACCTAAAGGTTCCAACCATTGGTGGGTGGTTACAACCCGTGGGAAATAAATATGTCTCCCCACCCATAATTTTGAGTGACCCCTCTCATTCTCTCTCACATTCTATTCTCATGAAAAATAATGTGAAAATTTTTCTGTGTTGGAAAAGAAATCTTCAAGCCCACTCTTCATACGCATGTAAGGTTGAATAAATTTGAAATATTTGATTTATTGCTCTTGTATGGTTCAAATGCGCAGGGAAAAGAATTATTTTCAACGGTAAGTACAATGTATTCTATGATGGAGAAAACCTTCCTCGAAAATAACATTTTGCAGTTTTTTGATTGGTTCGGATGAAAACCCTTGAAATGGGCTCTTAAGAAATTATTTAATTCCAACAATAGTATAAACCTATGCTAGTGATAAACTAAGCCTGTGTCTAAAGCACCCCTCCTAATTGTTATGTCGGCATTTGTTAATAAAAATTTAAATTTAAACCTTTGTTATATTCTATATACTATATAATATAAAATTTACCTAGTTCTTAAATATATGTTTTATAACATATAATCTTTCCTACACTCCTACCGGAGGCCTAGATTGGTTATCTTAATTTAAAACCTATATCTTATAAACCCTAACTTCCATACCTACTTAAGCAGCCTATGTGTGATCAAATAAATTTAAAAATAAACTTTATAAATACCCATCTCTTTGCTCAATGCTCCATGTGGCAGCCTCTTAAGTTTCATATGAATTGACATTAGAGCATGATTAGCGATGGAGTATGGTTGGTCAAGTGTATTAAAAATCATATCTATCTAATTTTTTTGGCCTTGCCCTATCACTTTCCATTGGAGTCGAGTTAGTTACAAGCCCACAACTTGGGCGTGCATGGTCAGGGGTTCAATCCCCTGTGATATGCAATTTTTAGGGTCATTTGGCTTACTAACAACCATGATTTTAATCCCACATTGAGCAGGATAACAAGGAAATACGTTTTTAAAAAATCCTCCACCAGCGATAGGTTGATGTGGTTATGGCCACATACAACTTTGTTTTGCCAATATTGGGAATTGTTGTCCCTTTCAAACTCAAACGGTTGGCAAGTTAGTGTGATTCGCGACTCGGTCACACTAGCATGGTAAGTTGGTGGGCACAACCCCACGAGCTCAGACTGTTATAACGGCTCTCCGAGTTAGCAAGGTGGTTGATATGAGCTCGACCGAGTTGATATTTGAATAATGTCTAGCCTAAATCAAGAGCTTAGTCTCCACCGATTTTTTTCAAAAGCTTATTACTTTAGAATTTTTTATTTATTCAATATTAGAAAATTTTAATTTTATATTTAAATAGTAAGAAAAAAATTATCGTTTGATAATGAATGATTCATTTTTCTTTTTGAAAATAAAAAATATTGCGCTTATTTTTTACGAAAAGTGGGTCTGTATTTCTTTCAAAAACTAAAAAAAAATCATTTACATTTCAATTGAATATGTGAACTTTATAGTCAAATTAATATATGATGTGCAAGTAATTTTTTGACATGACTATTTCGGCATAGAAGAGGTCAAATTTGATGTAAAAAGGGAAAAATCATCAAAATACAACCCATATATTCACTTGAAAAATGACAGGGGGGGTTTCTATAACTCCTTTACAAAGAACCTAGTTTTTTATCCTCGTTTTGAATTGATTGAAAACATAAAAATGGGGTCTAATTATTTTACTATTGACGAATCGCATATGTTGAATGGATCAAATTACAACATATATAAGATTAGATTGAAAGCGAAATTCATGGCATGCAAGCTATGAATTGTCGTAAACAGTACAGAGAAAGCTTTGACCAACAGACAGGTGATAGCAGACAATGTATTTGCATATCATAATAAAGTTCAGGAGGCAATGTCCATCATATTGTGGAGCAAGCAGAATGACTTTCTATTTCACATTGGGAATTAGGAAAGTCCGAGTAAATTTTGGACATAGCTAGAATCAATGCATGAAGGTAGCATTTATCAAAAATTATAAATTTGATTCTTGAGCTAATGACAACTCCCATGAAGGGAGATGAAAAGGTAATTAATTTTTTAGAAAAAATTAAAAACATTAAATATCAACTAGATGGGTGTAATTTCAATTTGATTCATTATAAATTATTGTATTTCATTATTCAAATGAACATTCATGAGAGGTTTATGAATTTCATTTCAGTTCTGAATTCTAAATATCAAACTGAACAAGATATCTTTGATTTGTCTACACTGAGTGGTCCCCTGATCTAGGAACAACATGTCATGTCTAATTTTGATACAAAGGATAATTCCACACATGAACTTATCACACATAAATCTAACCCTTCTAGATTTAACAAGAATCAAAAATCAAACTTTAAACCACCTAGTAAAGAAAAGAAACTTTAGAATTTAAGTGTTGGTTTTGATGGAAAATGTCATAACTGTGGGAAATTTGGTCGTGAAAAGGAAAATTGTAGAGTAAACAAAAATAAACGAAATTTCAAAAATAAAAAAGGGAATAAACCAAATTAGAATCAAAACGAGAACCAGAAAAAAAATCAAAAACCTAATGTTGTTGCTTTGTATGCTACTCTTATCACTACAAAAACAAATTAGTGGATTTTAGAGAGTGGTGTTTCTAGGCCCATGACATATAAGTCTAATATTCTAACTAATCGTAGAGAATGTAATGATCAAATCTATCTAGGTGATCATTCCATTCCTAATGGTCAGGTTCAAGGAAAGGTAAAAGTTTTTAATGGTTTTATTAACAATGTTTTATGTGTTCCTAAATTAAAAATGAATTTGTTTTTTTGTTCACAACTAACTCAGAATAATTATAATGTCATTTTGTTAAAATATAAATGGTTTATAAATAATGAGTTAGATGTTACTATAGTTGAAGGCATATGAAAAATGGCTTATATGTTTTTAAAGGTTTTGTTTTTGCTTATTGTTTATCTATCCAAAATAGAAGTGATGTTCAATTGTGGCATGAAAGACTAGGTCATGTCAATTTTAGGAACATGTATTACATGTCCTTCCTTAACCTAGTTTTTGGTCTACCACCTATTTATCATGCTCATGAAACGTGTGAAGGGTGCTTATGTGGTAAGCAATCTACAAACCCCTTCCATAGTCATCATGATGCAAACTCTTCGGAACCTTTGGAACTGATCCACAGTGATGTCAGAGGACCATTAGAAGTTCCATCCCTAAATGGTTCCTTATATGTTGTCACTTTTATTGATGATTATTCTCGTATGATTTGGTCCTTTTTAAAGCACAAGTAAATCTGACGTCTTATCAAAATTCAAAGCTTTAGTTGAGAACAATTCTAGTCGTAAAATTAAAAGACATAGAATAGACAACGGAGGAGAGTTTATCAATAAAGCATTTGATTTGTTTTGTATTGAATGTGGTATACAAAGGGAACTAGCTATTCCCTATTCTTCTCAGTAGAATGGTATTGTGGAAAGGAAAAATTGCACCGTTCTTGAAATGGTTAAAACAATGTTGCATTCGGGTCAAGTTCCTAAATTTCTATGGGTTGAAGCAATGAATATTGTTGCTTATATTTTGCATAGAGTACTTATTAAATCCTTAATTCAATCCACTCCCTTAGAAAAGTGGACTAATCAAAAACCAAGTGTGTCCCATCTGATAATATTTGTAACCTCTATCTTCATTCCTAAATCAAAAAGGAAGAAGTTAGATCAAACCTCCTATACATGTATCTTCATTGCAATTAGGTCTCTCTAACCGTCTTAGAACTGTGAACCAAAACTGTCGGAAGTTGGGGCAAATTGGCTCATTAGTAACCTTTCTAACCTCAAAATTTTTTCTCTACATACTCCTCAAATGCTTTGTGTAATTTTTCAAGCCTTGGTTTAATCTTTAACCCCTTCAAACCTCTACTTTTCCTAAACCCTAGGTAGGGATTTTGAGAAACCCGAGTAGAGATAAAACCTTATAAAATGCCAAATACCTTGGTTGAATACCTCAAAATGTATCTGCAGGTCTATTATAGTCTCTTAACATTTCTGAGCAGACAGTAATCTACAAGAATTCATAATATTACAAAATAAACCACTTCTTTACCATTTCAGACGAGAAAACAGAGTTGCATTTACTCCAAAGAACACAATAGTAAGAACAGAGTATTCCCCAATCAAAAGACGCATACTATTCATGAAAACAATGCTCGTATCATCTAAAACAGGTGATGGAACCATGTAATAATTCCTTTATGAAACATAAAGACATTACAAAATGAATGTCTTGAAAGTAAACAGGTTTAGTTCAATTCTTCATTCACAAAACAGAGTTTTGTACAACAGTGTCATTCTTCAACCTTAGATTAGTCATAAACTCCTCATGATGGAGCCCACACAGCCCACCACTTGTGCTTAACAAGAAATTCAATCATTGCAAGCAAGAAAGTGTGCATATATCATGATTTCAAGAGGGAAAACATTCATAAACCAGTCTTGTCTCACCAGAACAAAGTTTCTCTCTTTCCTTTTCATTGATTTCTCTCTACAAAACCCTTCCACATAGTTTTTCTCCTATGAAGGAGCGTGTAACCAACTCAATTCAGTTCATCTTTCCTTTTTTCACATCTTGCCTAAAACCTAACTATTTTTGGGTGATTTTGTGTGTGTACTCAACATAGGATAGAAGAGTGCCTAATGTTTTAAGAACTATATATCTAACTCTGAATACTATGAGACATAAAAGGCATGACATGAATTCAAGTCCTCTTATCCAAGACACTTAAACCCCTAGAACCTATACCACAATCCAAAAACTTCCCCAACAAGATTTAAAAATTCAGTTAACTTTTAGGCAGGAAAGTGTGAAACCAAGCCAAATTTGAAAACTAGAACACTTAATGACCTAACAAGGCTTCTTAAGCCCATGACCACATGGCTAAGATGGTCCAAGCCAAAAAAAAATCATATCTTAATTGCTCCATGTTGATGCTCCTGCATCAAACTACCCAACTTGAAAGAAAGTACGAACTCCTGCTCATGTGTGTTGTATAACTACTTCTTGAATTGATCATTAGCTTATTTGCATTTTCTTCTACTCCTCTCCTTCATTCCATATGACTTGTCTTGTCCAATGTCCTCCTTGATCCCATGGTTTATGATGTACTCTTGCATTTTCTTCTAGGATGCACCTTTTCTTCTTGTCTTCAGTCTTCCTTTTCCTCATCTCCAAGTCTTTCCCTATTGTACCTACATAAACAACAAACACAACAACAAATACAACTCCTTTAAGATCCACTATGTTCTCCTTCTTTGTATAACACTTTTCCTTGAGGTTAACATGACTGTCCTTGCCTTGGTGGACTACAAATTGTTCATAATCTTCCTCTCTTTGTTTTCCTTCTTGTTGGTCACGCAAGCCCACCTTTGTGACAGTCTATTTCATGTCCGCTCTTGGGGCACCTTAAATTGAAACACACATTTACACAAGCCTTTTCATTCATCAACTTTTTCAAACTAGTGAACATTGCACTTTGTCACAATGACCCCCAGTTTGAGGGGGACCACCTATCTAGCACAAATCCAACTATCACACTCGTTTTTGTCTCGCAGCTCGTGCCTAAAAACTACTCAACAAAAAGAGGTAAATGTAGACACTCGTTTTCTAGCACCTTCTGTGACCTATCCACACCCATCGCATTTACATTCAAAATACTAACCCCATCCTATAATTATATAAACCATGCTCTCATCTCTGTAAAATCACATTTTACCTCAATAAATGCTTATTTACCTCACCCTAAGCAATTAAAACCACCCAAAACTTGTTTTAACCCATTTTAGCCTAACCTCTCAACCTCCCTAACACATTTCTACTCACTTCCAAACCTGAAATAACTCATTTACAAGTGGTTGAAAACACTTCCAAGCAGGGTTCCCCACTTTTTCCAGATCGTTGGTGATTCTATATAAGCCCATCAACTTTCTTGAATCCGGATCCCTGGACATTGCAGCGAAGCCCTGACACTTTGGACATTGATACGAAATCATCTAAGATATCCCAACATTTTATCAAGCCCTGTCAAATCCTTAGAGAGCCCGTATCATTGCAAGGTTCTTTCGCATCGTTATCATTTATGTTTTACGTCATAAGCAAGGTACATCTTGTCTCTTTGCATTGTCTTTCCCTCAACACATTGGGTATCAAGGCAATTCAATCATTCAGTCTCGATTTCAAATATAAAACTTTGTATTTCAATCAAATCCGCGTTTGTGCAGCAATCGCCAACGATTTACCTGAATCGCCAATGATCCTTGTCCCAAACCCCTTGTATCACATTTTTGCATATTTCTAATCTTTATGAGAATCGGTATGCTTCTAATTTGTCCAGTTCCAAGTGGTCCCTGCTAGTAGATGAATGTTCCAGGTGAAACACACCCCATCGACAACATTTACGACCTTCCAATCATCTATCAACCCTTTGTTTGGGATCAATACGACATCGCACAAGAGTTGAGCCTCTGTGCCATCTTCCTCACACCGAATCCATATGACATTGAGGGTTAGCTCATAATCATCCAAGAAATACAAGACGTTATCGAGCAAGAGTGGATTGAGTATTTCAAGGAACTTTATATTGCCACAAACATAGCCTGGGCCATCTACTACACAGAACAAGGTCTTCCTATCCCTATGGAAGATTACTTTTTTCTCATAATTGTATTGTCTAAGTATTGTCATTTTATCATAGCATCTATTTCATCATTTATCACTTGATTGTCAAAACGAGTTGACACCCTTCAAAGGAAGCCCATTGGTTCCTGGGATCGGCCTTTGCCAAGCAACTCGTTGTCGTACTATATAATATTTGTCTTGTTCAATTATTTGTGTATGTGCAAGTTCTCTCATTCGTTGGAAGGGAGAGTCTTTCGCATCTATTTGTACACTGCATCTCGACATTTTGTCAACACGGATATCATTAAACGTTGTTGTCCTGTGAGTTTTTGATAATTTATTCTATATAATATAGTGAACCGAAATCTACCATAAACAATAAGAGACTAAGAAGGGTTAGAACTACTTATATGTAGCATGTGTGTTAACCAAGATTTTGGTTCTTAACCAAGAACAAATATGAAGTTATTTGAAAAACCCCAACATATTGTTTCTAGCCTTAAATAGAATAAAATAAAACTAACAGATGGGAAAAAATTGGGCTAAAAAAATTGATACAACATATTTGATGACTCTTTTTCGCTTACACATTCTCCCTATTTATACTAACCTTTGGTTTTACACTCATATTTGAACTCTCCTCCCTACAAATGGTGAAGTTATGAAGTCATGCCCTAAATTTGTATCCAATAGAAAAGGGGATATAGAGTTTACTTACAATTTCAAACTATTATGTGGTGCAAATATAGCACAATTTGTGCTTTGTTTACGCCGAAAAATTGTGTCTTACTAGTGTCATATATTCTACACTGAAAAAAGGCAAGGTGTCGCATTTCATGTAAAATGTAGCAGTGAAGTGCAAACCATCATACAATAGGCTAATGTTAAACTTAAGCACTCACTCCTTTCATGTTGGCGATCAAGTATGGCTTTATTTATTGAAGAAAAGACATGAACTTACCACAAGCTTCATCCACTTTGGTACAGGCCCTCCACTATCATAAAGCAAGTAAGAGATAATGTTTTTTAGCTCAATCTTTCTACCTACCTAAGTTTACACGAAGTCTTTAGTCGTGAATTCCTACATCAATATTTTCCACCTTTATTTTATGCTTCAAGCATTGTAAAAACACTCCTATAAACAAAGATCAATCATAAGTGTAATATTCCAACAAAATCAAACCACATCATTGGCATCATGGTTAAACGAACAAGACAACAAGAGATCCCTCTCTTTCAAACTGTCAACACAAGTCAAGTTCCTTTATAAGGAAAATGGTTTACAAAAGTGCAAGTTTCCAACAACTTCCCTCATCTTCTTTCACAAATGCACACAATGGGGACCATTGCTCTTCAAAGAGGGGTGAGTGATACATGAGTATATGAGTCTTTGATCAATTCATGGATATGGAAATGCTTCATGTGAGGTTCCATCGTCACCAATAGTTTATTAATCATCTATTGTGCACATGTGCAATTCAATGTATTTTTCAAGGGCTATATTTATCCAATTAGCTAATTTTGACATATTTTCTAAATTTTAAATTTGTAAATCAGCAAATTTTTATTAAAATATTTTCTAATAAAATTGTTAAATTTGTCAAAATACACATGCACTAATAATAAATTCTATGTTTTTTCTTAAAATTTATCTACCATATATATGTTTCCAATTTTCCATAAAAAAAATATTCGCATACAATTAAATACTTTTAAAAAAATCTTATTCCTTAAAAATTTATCCTAAACTATAGATACTATTTTGCCTAGAGGCAATTATTATTCACTCTTGTAACGGTTCAACCGACACTTCTTCCTCTATCCTCTATTCTTTGTAAGATAGCATGGAGTTATAAGTGCACAAAACTATTGCATGGAGTTATAAGTTGGACATCTTGGAACAGCGGACCTCTTGGTTCTTGTACAAAACTATTGCATAATACAACTTTTACAATTTACAATAACAGCAATATCCTTTTCAAGTACACCGATGGATTTGTGCACAATACTTTGAGGCACACACTACTCTCATGGTTTATGCTAACACCATTACAAAAAGACTCATACAAAACTCAAAATCTATGAATACAAAACAAACTTACAGTGACGTGATTGTGGACAGTATCTGAGGCAAATGTAGAGTAATGGTTTCCCATAGTGTAACCTCACAGCTCCATTACAGACATGTGACAAAGGTCGCTCTGATACCAAATGATGAATTTGGTCAAGAGGTCAACACGCTATTAACACAAAAACAAACTCGGAATAAAACACAATAAATTTGAGATGATAATAATATTCAGAAAGTAGAAGCATACAAATATAATGTAATGATCACGGAGTCAAACACTTATCACCTTCAACCACTCGTGTCTAATAATAGTGTGAGTTTTAACCCACCCATAATCACATTCTAACTATAGTATATAACGTATCTCTCTCACACCTCATTACTTTGACCAACTAATACAACACTTAATATCTATACGAGTTATTACAACTCATCACACCACACAATAACACATTAACATGTGAACACTAACTAAATATTCCTAACATGCTCTCCTTTGTGTCTTCTGGTCTCGTAGCACTTTGATATAGCATTTGGCCTTTATCATTCATATACATCTCCTACGATAACCCACTTAATCCGTTAAGTTTGGTTGTCCACCAGGTCTCGCCTGGGCTCTGGATCAGTGTTGTTGCTTCCATTGCTGATAATTGTTTCTTGTGCAACAGTCTAAGATTCTTAGTTTAATCTCCAACAAATGCAACTGCATCAGATGACAAGAAGTTAGCCAGCTTCTTGATTGGAAGTTGTATACTCTTCAAAGGAAGTCTAACCACTGTCTCAACTAGCCTCTCGTGGAAGACAATCCTAGAGATAAACAATACCTCCTTACTGTCTCAGAGTCTCTCTCTAGTTTGAAAAGACCACGGGACTGTAGAAAATGTCTCAACCAGCTCAAAAAAAAAATTCAACTACAGTCCTTATTGAGATTGTGGAAAAGGATGCTTACTACAGCAGGAAGCTGATCTCTATCTAGGAAGTTTCAGTCATTTTCAAGAAATAGGTTTCGAAATGAAAGATGATATGGAAGTTTACAACTGAACAACCTTCTACCAAAATTGGATAAACTGAAGTGATTGTAGATGGCAGGACTGATAACTTGTCTGGATTCAATTTCTTTCAGAGATTGATACATTATTCTAAACTAGGATAAAGACCTTTATAACTCAAAGCCCCAAGTTATATTGGATTTGCACCGTTGCTCTGCATATCTAAACAGGGGCGTGACCCTTATTTCACCTGCTTCAGATGCAGCATGATCAAGAATTTAAGGAAATCTGATAATGATGAAAGAGAGAGAGTCATGTCAGCAGTTGTATATGCATTTGTCGACAAGCAGAGGACTCAAACCTTTTTGTTAGATGTAGCACAGGTGTAAATCTGTAACAAATGAATGATCCATGCCTATCCACAAACTTAATTGACTTAAACTATGTTAATGGAGATGATGAATAGCGATTCCAAACCCTGTCTTGGTTTAAGGGCGATTACCCTGTTTGCTTTCAAGAATCAAATTGCATTCCCATGGCAAAAGCATCAAACAAATGTACTTTTAACAATTCAAGCACATGATATCATATCTCAAGGCTGAGCATTGCATTCCAAACAATGATATGGGAATAGAAAGGGTAGCAAAGTCACGATGGGATATGATTAGTCTTCAAGCAATGTTCAGTGGTTTCTACACCAGATCTAATGACTCCATTGTAATACCACTAATGTATCCATGATTCAGGAAATCAAAATTGGTATTTACAATTACAGATTTCCCCGCAGATTTAGGAGGATTGCAAGAGTGGTAATAATAACTGGAAAACAACAACCATAGTTTCTTTTTTCTGACCTCATGCATTACAAATGGCTATTCAATTCCACATTATTAACACTGGAGAATTGACAGGCTTTCAGTTGTTTCACATTGACAGACGTGCCCTTGCATTTTTCATATAACTCTGCCACATCAGGTCGGTTTTTCAGAAACCTGTTGATGAATTTTTGCTCGCTTATACAAAGCATTGTGGGCAGACCTATGGCAAGGCCCTTGGGACTTAGATATTGGAACACCTTATGCCGCGGCTTCAACCTCTTCTCCACATTAAAGTTAAGGAGCTGAATATAAGTAAGCACGATGTTTGGCCGAAACCCCGCCGTATTTGTCAGGAAATCCATGTTCTTTTGTAGCTTTTCTATGGACAAATAAAGAACCAGAGGATCCTTCAAGAAAAGCTCCTCCACTTCGTGTTTAAGGAGACCAATTCTTTGCAAATCCTTCAATTTCCTTTCCAACGTTGCAATCTCAGAGAGCAGGAGAATAGGTGCCCTCCTGAGAGCCTTGCAGAGATTAGCCCTTGACCCAAACAGCTTCTGAAAGAACAGGATTTTGGGGGCAAGATTTTTCTGCAAACTGCAGCTCAGAACTCTGGGTTGGTGGCATATGATACGACCCACTTCTTCTCCGTCAAAACCTAATGACTTCAAAAGTTCTATCTTAGGCTTTAATTGCTCATCAGTTTTAAATGCGAGAACACGTGGGTTTTTTAGAATGGTTTGCCTTACCTGGTCTGAAGTGAATCCAGAGTCTATGAAGAGCTGAAGTGCCTGTTCGGCTCTGTGGGTGGTTTTGAATCTGAAAAGGCAGGGATCCCTGTTGATCAACGTTTGGAGTTGAGAGAGAGAAAACCCACATTCTTTGAGTAAGAGTTGTTGCATGGCATTATGGCGGCGCTGCCTCTTTTCTGCTACAGTTTCGTGTGATACGGCATTGCATGAAATTAATGAAAGCCTTAAGAAACAGAGGTACGCGCAGGGTTTCCTCGGCGGTGAAAATACTAATGGAAGACCAAAGTTGTGGGGAATCGACATTGGTAGAGACATTGTGAATATATGAATACCTATTTGTCTGGATGAAGAAAACAGTAGCAGAGCCTATCCGAGTAAGACGAGAGAACAAAATAGCCGATCGATTTAAGGGTTTTCTTTGCTCTTGGTAATAATAACCTCTGGTTTTGTTATTTATATATCCCCGCTTAAGATTACTTGCTTTTTTAAAAACTAGAAACAACCTAACCGCATTCTGAAAGAATAGTTTGGGGCCTGGGCAGCACTCTTTGGCGGTTGTTGAATAAAACTCATTTGCTACCAATAATAAACTTATTCTCGACATTGTTATAATCTTTCATTCATTCATGTATAACATACACTTCTCCTACTCCATGAAAGAGGAGAAAAAGACCATAGTGGTTGCCTCCAGTTTCCACTCTTGTGTTGATCACCAATCCAAGATTAACACTATAATTTTTTTTGGTATTTCTTTATATTGATGGATGGCGTGATAATGTATTGTTACCAACATCCATATTAATTAGACTACAATTCTTTTCATTATTACCATCATCTTATGTTCCGACTCAATTAGGTTTTTGATTGCGTTACACCACCATTAGTTAATTATTTTAGGTTTTTGACAGGATAGATCTCTTTTAAATGAGTGTGCATTTAGTGTATTGCACCTACTCAATCGTCTCCCTTTGGGCGGTCATCTCGTCTTTATAATGTCCTCCTACTCTGGTCTAGCTATTGTTGTTACGGGAATCATCAATAAAGTTATGGAGTTAGTTTAATGGCATTGAAACAAGTGTATAAGTTAGTGCCGAATTTTTTTATGAGGTAATGAACATAACCCTAAAATTTTGTGTGATTTTGTCTTAGATTGCCTTGAGTTTAATAAGTTTAATCATGCATACAATTATTTTGAATAATCTACATTATTTGCTTATTTTGTTGGTTGGATCCCCTCACTAAACACCTTGAAGTCATGGATTCATAATGCATGGGTTATAACCCCTATGGTGTCAAACTCAAGGTTATGCAAAATATGACAAAGGGACTTTTTACGTTTAAGTTCAATAGCATTAACCATTGTAGAACTTGTTGTACATGGCCCTTGGGTTATTCTTAACATGTTTGTGGTGTTTTCACATAGACCTCATGATTTTGTTGTAATTGAGCATGTCAAGATCAAACTCGTCCCTTGAATAGAGTTCATTGGTCTCCCCTTCCCCTTTGGAATTTTGTAGATCAGTTAATCAAACTTCCAAGGTGTTTTATAGGCTCTGAGCAAACAAATTTAATTCAACCCAACTCCAAAAATGCATCTGCGTTTTTTGATATGTTAAATGACCTTACAAAGATGATTGCCATACAAATAGGTAACAAAAGACTCATACATCATGTTTTTTATATTAATATGCCCAACACCTACTTCTACTACAAAGTCATGGATTATAAAATATGAGAATGTCTATTGATGATCAATACACGACCTCCACCACCAACCAAAACCTCCTCTAAGAAAAATAAAGGTACTCAAACATCCTTTGATGGATGGACCATCGTGACCAACATAAGAAATTTCCAACAACCTCTCAAAGGCCTCAAACCCTTACGTGGTTCGATGACATGTGGTAAACAACCATCCCATGCCTCTCATTAGTGATCATACCCTAATTGAATTTTATAAATGTGTGGCGTTAAATGAACTCTAATGTGGATTGGAATCTACAAACAATGAACAATTAAATTAAAATATAAACATTTACATTCAAATCTAAGAGTGCAGTAGATGATTTTGAGAAGTGGAATTAATTAGGGCATGTGTTAAATACAAAAAATGACAAGAAGGTAAATGCCCTTAGCTTTCAATGGGTTTTTAGATTGTTTTGGGTATGAGTTCATTTGTATTTGCTTCATCTTTGGAACTGTCACTGGAAACTATTATCCAAACAACTCCCCTAGTTATTTAGACAACTTACATCTCATTCTAGCTCTAAGGATCTACATTGCAGCTTGCACGCACGTCATTTACTCCTCTGACACATTCTCTTGGTCACAGATTCCTCACGCGCCTTTGCACACTCCTCTTTTCCTTCACCTCTTCTTTTCCTTTTCCTCTTTGTTCCATTTCCCCCTCGCGTGCACCCTCTGTGCATTCACCTTCTTCTCATAATTGCATGCACCCTATGCGCGCGCCCTAGACTTGCTCTCCAAATCAGCTAAGTCCTTGGCTTCCTCGCGCACCTTTCTTCCTTGTCGGGCGCCGCACATTACCTTGTAATAGTTGCGCCTTGATCATGTGGTTCCCTAGCAGGTATTTCTCTCATTTCTCCCACGCACATCGCTTTTGTGCATGCCCTTCCTTTGTTTTTCTTTCACATGCATGCCTTTGCGAGTTCTTCTGCGCTCTTTTGTGCCACGTGGCATCTATCAAAAATTTAGTGTGATACACGCAACCAACCAAAGCACACCAACAGGAATCATTGGGTGACATGTAGCAGAAAATGACAAAGCAGATGTACAGTTGGCCGACCTTTCAGTTAATCAGCGCGCACCACATGTCTTGTGTGCCCAGTTAGCACTATGGATCTTCTAACAGTCATAACTTCTGCTCCAGTGCTTAGATCCTTGCACACCTGGCCTTTTTGGAAATCTATTGATGTCATCTACAGTGCAGGAGATTTAAATTCAAATTTCAACAAGATCTAGTAGGTGAGAAAATGGAAAACATCTTTCACACCATTAATGAGCATATCTGATTTCTCCTACCACCCAATTTGATATGGATCTCACCTCCTTCCTTCTCCTACACACTAAACATACATAAGGAAGCATATTTTGTAGATATATAGGCAGATTTACAAGAATTGAATGCTTGATGTTGGTGGTTGTGTTTCAAATTAAAGTTTTCCCTCCTTTCCTCTTCTTCTTTCATCTATAAATGTAAAAGTTTGGCTCATTGTAAAGGGTTGGACATTTTGGATCTTCTAGCATTTGCTAAGGATTTCATATCTTTGCATTTTGAGTCGCAGACCTCTAGATTTGGTTCGTGCATGCAAATATCGGCCTTCAAATGCCATCATAATCAACTGTGCATACTTGGAAGTAATAAAAGCATTGTTTTGTGGTTATTCCCGCCTTAACCTGTTTTTATTCTTCTTTCTTTCCTGTCTCTTACATTGTGTGATTTTTGTGTCATTGCAAATCTCTTACAACTCCATTTTCTTGTTTTGTTTCATGAAATCGATCGTGTAAATGTGTTTTGGTCCATGTTACACGTGTTTAGCCTCCCTTAACGCCTTTCCCTTCATTTTCACTCAGAACAGATATTGTTCATGCCACTTTTCTGGTGTTATCGCCTCCCTTAGTTATTTTTCCATTTTCATGTTATCTTTCTATCCCTGTTCCCTTGGCATTGTTAGATAAGTTTTCCTTTCCAACATTAGGAGTAGGAGTAGTAGTATAAATAGATAGAGGAATCATCCTTTACAGAGGTCTATCTCAAGTGCCCAAGGTCCCTGTACGATGGAAAAGTGACAAGCGAGCGTGGGAATCTACAAGTAACTCTTCCTCACACCCGACCTCTCGAGGTCATGCCGAGATAGCTGGTGGGGATGGACTATACATGGGATGCAGACAAGCTAATTTGTGGGATATGGGGAAAATGACTTGCAATTATTTCATGTATATCTCCAAATAGGGTCATAAGATGGATTATGGATATATAGTGGATTCTATGGGTGATTCTCTAGTCTATTCCAGAAATATTTAGCTTTGTTAGCTTCTATATCTAACAAGGATAACTATGTGATGATGATAGGTGGAAGTGGAGTGGATCTGAATGTTAATGTGCGCAAGCCAACATCAATGTTGGATTGACCTAGGGACTCGTTGGGTTGTGGGATTTTTGGATCACAACCGTAGATTCGTGGTTGTTGTGGACATGCTATGGTCATATGTGGAATCAATCTCTAATCCCTAGTATCCAATAGTCATATGCCTTTTCGGCCTCTATGTTTAGAACTATAAGTTGTGTAATCTTCTCAGAGTACCTTACAGGCATTCTGGAAACCTGAATTCTTAAGCTAGTGTCTATATCAATGAGAATGTCTCCTACGTCTGGCTGTGGGACCAAAGGGTCACAACCGAACGTTTTCTCTCTTTCAAGCCCTTCTATAGTCATGTGGATTTTTATCTGGGGTAATCTGTAGTTTGGCTGGTTTGACCAGAATGTGTGTGCTTGGTTGTCTTCTATGTTTAACCCTCTTAACTGTGAGTTGATCTGTTGCAAATTTGTTGTTGTTCGGAAGACTTGGATTCTAAGATTCTGATCTATATCAGCTATTGTTGTAACGAGATTGGGTTGAGGCACGATTGGTTCGAATACGTATTCTCTGGGCTCTCTAGGTCTTGTGATTGTCATGCAAAATAAATAATGTAAATCTAACTGTAGCAGCGTAAAATTAACTATGTAAAATATATCTACGACATATATAACTTCTCTATTTTTGTATTTTTGATGAACTAGTGAACAGAATTGAAAGAGCAATTATTTAAAATATCTAGAAGTTGGTATCAAAATAATGAAAGCTTAGGATGCAGACTTAATACAATGCGAGTAGGAGAGGGATAGCGCAAGAGAACAGAGCTTGGATTATGTAATTCCTAGCGGGATTTATTACGAGTCATATAACATAAAACATCCAGAACCTGAAACTATCCTGCTTGACGAATAAGACTTGCAACTTTAATGGCTTCCTACTGAAAATCAAACTATCCTATTCCAATGAATTGCATGAAATAGTAACTACACTAGCACAAGAAGATTATGTGGCTTCCTAACAGCTAGAACAACACTAACCATGCATACAAAAAATGAAACTATGAATCCTAAGAAAAATTGAAAGACTAAGCTACTGCAATGAGAAATTGAGAGGAAAATTTGAGGGGCCATTTGCTTGAGCATAAGCCAGCTATTTATAGAATTCTTATTTACCCAAAGGTGAAAACCAAATTGAACTCTTTAACCATAAGCAATGCCAAAACACTATTCTAGGGAACCAGAATCATAAATACAAGCAAAGGCAATGAAAAAATTGATGGTAAATGTTGAACTTTTTTATGAGCCGCATTAAAAGAACATTCTGGAAAACACGTGAAGGACCTTCACCCTAAGTAATGTGGTGGTTACAAGACCGCCGCCCTGCCTGGGCGGCGGTCACGAGACCACCACCCAAGCAGAACGGTGGTTTGTCACTGAAGACCAAAACGCAAAGAAAATGAGGGGAGAAGAGAAAACAAAGCATGCAGGGGCTAAGTGGGGCATGTGGGATGTTAATGCATACATGGAGAGATTTTTTGGATCCTGAACACCTTGCGAGGAGACCTGAATCATCATTGGGGTACGTGTAACATTGTTCCAGTAGTGCATCACCCTACAATTTTGGGTATGTACATATTGCCCCCTTGGAGAAGCATTTTAGCCATGAAGAGGCGTAAAACGGTGGGTCCGAGTATGGCAGTCCCGAAATGGGAAGTAAGAAATTATACCTTATATGCCCGTGTGTCAAAATGACGCCCTCCGAGATTCCCGCTACCTGCAAAATGAAAAGAGGAATCAAGTGCAGATAGACAAAATAGATTAGAAAATAAATACTAAAATAATATGAAATGAGGACGTACCATTTGTGTAGGGATAAGAACTTACCTCCGTCGGTGCTCCAAACCTGCGTAAAAAGGGGCACTCAAAATAAGTCAGGATGTTATATATGTAAGAGTGGGCCCATTTTCCTATTCATTTGCGTGTGTCAATTTGATTGATTTTGAGCTCTGGGACCCACGGTGACGGTTTCTGACATGATTATAGTCAAAACGTTCGGGACGAGATTGTGATCATGCCTCCATGAGTAGAACACCGACCCACGAGATCATAGGTTAGTTTTTCTTGATTTACCGTTTTTATCCCCAAAATATTAAAATGGTGAAATATTTGTCATGGGGGGATTATTTTTGAAAATGTTAGTTTTAATAGGGTCACTTAGGGGGGCGCCTAATGGGTAGGCTTTGTTTTGGTCAAAATAGTCTTTATTTTGCGTTTTTAGGCATTTTTAGGGCACATGATCCACACGGAAATTCGGGACATGACCGCCGCCCTGAGCAGGGCGGCGGTTACACGACCGCCTCCCTGATCAGGGCTATGGTTACAATACCGCCACCTTTAAGGCGGCGATTATGGAACTACCACTCTGCTCAGGGCAGTGGTCCTTTAACAGAATGCATAAACAACACTTATTTGAATTTGTTTTTGCGTTTCTAACATTCTTATATGTTTTCATGATTTTTCTAATGTCGTTTGAATACTAATTTACTATGTTTTGTGTTTTTTTGGGTGTATGCAGGTGAAGGAGGAGTATATCCGCTAGAGCCAAGAGAGAGAGTGTGATTGGCTTCTGACAGTATTGGATGCCCTTTCTCAGGATGAGCAGGACACTCTTCAGAGGGCCGGTATATTGCGCATATCACGGGTCCCACATGTTACACCTTCTAGTCACATACTTTGTGACTTGTATTCATATTGGGATGCTGATCAGAACACTTTCTGATTACCAGGAGTCAGGGGTGAGTGGACTATTACTTTAGAGGATGTTTACCGCATCTTGGGGATCCCGATCATCGAGAGATGGCTCACACTTGAGACAGCAGGGTCACGGGCTCAGATAGCACAGTGGGCCTCATATATGGGAGATGAAATTATCTCCACTGGTTCAAAGAAGGGGGTGAGGGTCCGATCTATTCCTAGCCTGCCTATCCCCTTGATTCCCCAGGCCATTATGGGGATCCTTTCCTCGAGATTGATCGGGGACAAGAGAGGAGACACCTTACTTTATTGTTGGTCCCCCATCATTGCACAGATTGAGGGACATGGCCAGATTTACGCCTGGGGAGCCGACATTCTTGGGACCACTTATCATGATCTGTACCGGGTGGTTCATTTACAGGGGCAGTCATTGAGCCATCTGACCCTAGTTATGAGCTGGGTCTACAAGCATTTCATCCCCTATGGGATAGGTGTAGAGGTGGCAGATCCCAGAGCTGTGAGGGCAGCCAGATGGACAAACATGTCGGTGCTCAGAGCACCTCACTAGCCAGTCACCTCCTTGACCACTGATGACATGGAGGCCACACCCTATCAGGCCATGGCAGGTTTATGGGGCGAGGAGGCTCTTACTTTGATTTCTTGCTCCACCACAGGGCAGCTTGTGGATAGGATGGGGAGGGTGGAGATACATCCTTTTGGTCGAGTGCCTCACCAGTTTGGCCTTCCTTACGTGGGTATGCTTCCCCCAGTGGTGACAGTATACAGATCGGTCCAGGAGGCTAGAGGAGGTCCTAGAGGCCGGGGTTGGACAATTTTTACTCTTGGTGTCCCCATTGTAGATTTTTACTCTTGGTGTCCCCATTGCAGCTAGGAGGGTAGTACGTGCTCGAGGGAGAGCCGATGCTCCTCAGGCACCCTTACTTCAGATTACCGCCAGTCCCACCCACAGCAGCGACGACCCCATTGATATAGACTTTGAGTTCGAGGAGTTCACAAGGGGAGAGATGGAGGAGAAGACCGAGGCTGAGGTCATTGAGTCAAGCAGAGAGGAGGACAGTGATCTTGAGTGGCATGAAACTCAGGATATCTTACAGGCAGAGAGGGCAGAGCAGAGTGCGGAGAGGGTGACCCTAGCTTTAGAGGAGCCACTTTCTCAGGGATTTGGTGGAGAGGATGAGTCCATAGCGGGATGCTATGTCACTCCAGCCATGGGCAGGGTACATCAGTCAGCGTCAGCATCTGTGGCAGGTGCAGACCCTAGAGATCCATCTTGGAGGCCCGGAGATCCGAGTGAGTTATCATCCTTCTTTTTAATGTTTGTTTAGGATTGTCTTTATTGCTATCTCTCATTTTACTTTTGTTTCTATCTTTTGATTATTTCTAATTCATTTTCTCCTTTTCTTGCAGAGACTGCTGATGAGTGGCGAGATCTGATTCGTCGGGTATGCACTGATACCCTGATGATCCCCATGGAGAAGACCCATGTGGAGCTATCCGTGGATGCAGGGGAGCCTTCAGCATCCGGTAGGCATACCGAAATTTTTTCCCTTGTCTAGCATGTGGCCAGGATGGTTTCTACCCTCCATACCGAGTTGGTAGGATACAAGATAGTAGAACGCCTGATGAGGAGTCACTCTCATGGCGAGACCATAGCTGCTCCTCGGGATCGTGAGCCCTCCGTGCATTCAGAGCGCTGGCGTAGCCGGAGTCCTAGACATGGGGGTGCACCTTCGGAGGGATCTCATAGGGGTTAAGAGGCCACTTGGCTCTCGTAGATTAGTTATATGATGTATTTTGTATTTCCCGGTCTCTTTGAGCGTTTTGACCATGCTTAGTGCATGATGGCATTGTACAGGAAACGTTGATATATATATATATTATTTTTGGATCAGACTCTAGGTATCTATGTTTTTATGATTCATTTCCGCATGTAAACTATAATGTTGTTTTTATATGCTTTTCAGAATGTATGCAGTGGAGAACAAATGATACAAGTTCTTTCTTTCTTTTTGTATTTCGTGATGTTGATATATGATAATGTAGACATAATGTGATTTTGAACTTTAGTTTCTATAAGCAATTTGTCGGTACTTCATACTTGTTTTGACAAAATGAGATGATAAACCGGTATGATGAGCAGATGAACTTGCCCCACTCCTAACTCCACGCAACTAGTAAGATGCGAGGGCTCATCACCGAGAGCTAGAAAGGGCACAAGCTATGAAATTTGTTGAATGATAGTGATGAGAGATAGACAAATATTTGGCAGAACCAAATTAGGACACTACAAACCTACTCTACTCAAGTGAATCCATAGTTTATAATGCTACTTGCTTTGTGGTTTATCTAGACTTAGATCCGTAGATGGCCACATGGTAGAAAAAATATGGTTTTCGAGGTTTTGAGCTCTCTTGGAATTTTGGACATATGATTCATTTGTTTTTTACTCAAGATTTCAAAGGTTTATTTGAATTTTTTGCTTATGACCTTCAACGTTTATTTGTCAAGAGGACCCCCTACACCTTTCCCCATGCTACTAGTAAGAAGCATGGGCTTATCACCATGGACAAGGTATAGGAGAGTAAGGGAATTCCCATTCCTTCCCAACCCTACGTCATTAGTAAGATACGCAAGCTCATCACCGAAGGTTGGTAGGGCAAGGAAATGTGTAAAATAATTTTTTTTGTTTGATCTATGTTTGACTTATATACTTGGGAAAAATGTCAGTATGTTCTTATTTCCAAAGAGATATGCATATGGGATAGATGTGACATGATGAAGCTTCTAGAACAGACCATAGGCAAGACACCTATCCTAAGAAGAAACCAAAAGTGAGAACAAGCATGCAGACCTTGGTATGGTTACCGTTAATACTTTGTCATATCTAGCTTTATTTGATGAGATGATTCAGAAACAGGTGATGTGATTTATGAAAGTGAAGAAGTATGATTTGCATGATTATGCCAACACCATTAGAAGTTTTTAATGAATTGCTTTGAGAATAAGTTCCTTGATCACAAAATCATACGAAATAAGTGGACAAAATGAACCTAACTACATGAAGATGCAAAGTAGATACTGTTGTATATATCTCCCTCCCCGGGTAAATATAGACAAATAGAAGAACGTGGAAATCAAATAAACTCAAAACCTGACATTTATTTTATGCCTCCAGTCACACCAGGCATAGATCAGAAAATGTCGACATGCAAAAAGTTGTGACCTAGCGCAGGTTGGAGGCGTAGATCAAAAAATGTCGACATGCAAAAAGTTGCGCCCTAGCGTAGGTTGGAGGTGCATATTAGGAAATGTCGACATGTAAAAATTTGCACCCTGGCGCAGATTGGAGGTGCAGATCAAGAAATTTCAACATGTAAAAAGTTGCGCCCTTGCGCAGGTTGGAGGCGCAAATTAGGAAATGTCGACATGCAAAAAGTTGCGCCCTGGCGCAGGTTGGAGGCGCAGATCAGAAAATGTCGACACCACATTTTCAATGCCTATGGCACACTTAAGAGTATGTCGACATGAGGATGGGTGTGCTAAGGCACACCTTCAGAAGGTGCAACATTTTGAGCATTGACACCCCGAACCTGACAGAAAGCAAACCCTGATGCAGATATTCAAATGGCCATAACTTTTCACAAGGAGCTTAGATTCATGCAAGGTTGGACTTTTCGGAAATCTTACAAGGTCCTCTGTCCAACTACAACTAGATATATTTAATTAGGTGAGAACAATTTCTTCAAAAATGCAAAATATAATTAGCCATTTTTTGGGTTTGCTAGGGTTCTCACCTACCTCCATAATGAGATGAATTAAATACAATCTAGAGGTGGTTGGGGTAGATTTGGAATTCCTCTCTCTTCCCTCTCTCATTCTTCCTGTAAATTCTAAGGAGGGGCTTCTTTCTAAAGGTTGGACATTCTTGTTTTACCACTCCCTTCTTCTCTTTGGCAGGTGAATTTTTGGAGTTCAAACCTCCCATTTAAAACTGTAATGAAACTTTACTTCTTGGCATTTTTTAGTGTATTGTATCAATCTTTGGGGCAAGTAATACATGTCTATGGATGATTCTCAACCCTCTCTGTGTTCATTTGCATCCTCCTGATCTTTCGCTGCAAATTTGGTTATATGTGCATGATCTTGCATTGCATTTTAATGGTTTGTGTTTATTGGCAAGACAGATGTTCTTCATTCCTCGATGCATCACCTTTGTTAGTTTAGGTTTATTTTTTATGCATCTTCTTACCCTGTCTCCTTGGCAAGTTAGTTTAGGTTTTTGAGTAAACCCTCTACATTTTTACATGTGCATCTGAAAAGAGGAATAGGAACTGGCCTTCATCCGGAGAGCTTTTCTGATTTTGCAAGGTCCCACACTTGGGAAAAGCTCCATGTTATGCAATCGCACTGAGAGTCTCAACCCATCAAGTTGTAGAACTTTAGGGGTGCTGTGATTCGCCATCAATAGATAAAATTATACAAATAGTGTTGGTTGCTTATGCATAGAATCGTTTAAGGTGTAGGGAATTGATAGTTTCACCAAATTCCTCACCTTCCAGTGTACATAAGAGATATGCACCATTTCCATAGTCTTTTGTGACTCGGTATGGGCCCAACCATTTGGGACAGAATTTCCTTCCTTCACTGGTCTTTTTGTCAATCCGGTTGTCTAGTCTTAGAACTAGATCTCCTTCATATATATCCCATTCATAGACCTTTTTATTATACTTCCGGCACATCCGGTCAGCATAGACTCTATGCCACTATTTAGCATCTAACCTGGCCTCATCTAGGATTTCTAGTTAGGAGAGACATGCTTCTCTATAAGCGTCTTCATCCAGAATCCCTTGTAATGAGATGCGGAGACTAGGTATTTCAACCTCAAGTGGGAGAACTACTTCTGCTCCGAATACCAGCGAGAAGGGAGTTGCTCCTGTTGGTGTTCTTATTGAGGTTCGGTGGGCCCACAAGGCCGGGTATAACTTTAAATGCCAATCTCGTTTGCTTTCTTTCACCATTTTAAGGAGAATAGCTTTCAATGTTTTTCTTGTTGCTTCAGCCTGTCCATTGGCTTGAGGGTAATACAGGTAGGCTGTATGATGGCTTATTTTAAATTTATTACATAATTCACGAACCTCGTCATTCTTAAAAGAAGTCCCATTATCTGTGATAATGATTTGTGGGACACCATACCTACAAATGATCTGATTCAAAATGAACTTGGCGATCACGGAACTCGGTACAGTGGTGAGAGGCATAGCCTCTACCCATTTGGTAAAGTACTCGGTGGCCGTGATTATGAAGTTATGGCCATCTGTAGATGAGGGAGAGAATTTCCCTATCAAATCTAGGCCCCATGAAGAAAAGGGCCATGGAGTTGCGATTGGTTGTAGAGATTGTGCCGCCATGTGAATCTCGTGGGAAAATTCTTCGCATTTATGACACCTACGTACAAAATTTACTACGTCATGCTCTAGAGTGGGCCAGAAATAGCCCATCCGATGTATTTTGCGAGTGATGGCGTGACCACCGAAGTGGCCTCCACATATTCCACTGTGAGATTCATGGAGAATCTTCTTGGATTCTTCTGTGTCAACACACCTTAGAAGCATTCCATCGAAAGCCTTACAATAGAGCACTTGTTCTATAATAATGTATTTAGCCACGATAATGTGTAACCACCTTCTTTGTTGCGGTGTAGCACCTTCTGGATATGCATGGCCCATGATATAATTAATAATATTAGTATACCTTGGACATTCAGAGATGGGAGGTCTAGTTTCGACGTAGTATATGCATTCATCGGGAAAGTCCAGATCAACTAGATCGCCTCCGTCTAATGGGTTATCAGCTAACCAATCCACAATGATTTGTCCCTTAATGGACTTCTGATTTACAAATGTTAATTCAAATTCACCCATTAAGGTTATAAAGCATCCAACATTTTTAGACAAGGACCCTTGCATGAGGAAGGTTTGTAAATGGTCTGTTTTTATAATGACACTTGTTTCTTGATTTAACATGTAATGTCTTAAGCGTTTGGTTGCGAAGACTATGGCAAGGCATTCTCGCTTTGCTTGCATATAACGTGTCTCATAGTCGAGTAATGTTCAGCTAGTAAAATAGATCACACGTTCTCATTTATCATCATCTTCTTGGGCTAGCATGCAATCTAGCGATAAATTGGTAGCTCGTGAATATAAGATTAAAGGGCAGTCTGGCTTAGGAGGCATTAGCGTAGGTGGTGACAACAAAAAATGCTTAACTGCTTCGAAAGCCTCATTGCAGTCTTTGGTCCAATCGATACTATACTCTTTCTTGAGTAGATCGTTGATTGGATGAATGACAAAGCTTAAATATGGGATGAATCTTCATATTACACCGAGTTTCCTAAGAAACGACCTGATTCCAGATTCACCCGATGGTGGGATCATTTCAAGAACAGCCCGGATTTTAGTTGGGTCTACATCAATCCCTCATGACGATATAATGTAAACTAGGAGCTTCCCTCCTATCACACCAAATATGCATTTTTCTGGGTTTAGTGTGACTCTGTATTCTATCAATTGTGAAAGAATGATGCGGAGCACTTCCGGGTGATCACAGCGCTTCCTGGCTTTGGCCAACAAGTCATCTACATAGAAATCCACGATTTTTTGAATAAGATCATGAAATATATACGTGATTTCCCGTTGGTATATAGCACCAGCGTTCTTGAGACCGAATGGCATAACATCGTAGCAATAGGCTCCCCAAGGAGTTATAAACGTGGTTTTGGCTTGGTCTTGTTCGAATATTCTGATTTGATTGTATCCTGAGAATCCATCCATGAGAGACAAAATCTCAAACCCAGCTGTTGCGTCAACGATGACATCAATGGATGGTAATGGGAAGTCATCCTTGGGGCACGCTTTGTTAATGTCTCAGAAATCTATGTAAATGTGTATCTTCCCATTCTTTTTGAGAATGGGAACGATATTAGATATCCACTGAGAATAATCAACTGGCTTAATGAATCCTACTTGGAGGAGTTTCATTACTTCTTCCTTCACCATGAGAGCCACCTTGGGTTTCATTGGCCTCAATTTTTTTTTAACTGGCTTTGCATTTGATTTGGTGACGAGGTTATGTACCGCGATGTGTGGTGCAACCCTTGTCATTTCTTTATAATTAAATGCAAAATCCTTTTGATGTTCTTTGAGGATTCGAGTGTGTATTTCTATTTCTTCTGGAGTTAATGAAGATCCTAGTTTTAAGATCTTTGGTTCATCCTCTGTTTCGATGTTAATATCAATTGTTTCTTCAATTAAAGAAGCGTTGCCTTCTTCAAATTCAGGCAGAGCTGGAGGTAGTTCCAGATCTTCTCCATTCTCTACTGTGTATATGCCGAGTTCCTTTTGTGGGGGAAGCTCTATCATGGGATTCCTGAAGTAGGAAGATGAATGTGGGATTAAGGACGAATCTACCACGCGATGGGTGAGATGTAACGTTGCATAGGTGTTTAAGTAATTAACAGTAGCTCTATCACTATCAATATGATCCACGCTAGTAGATTTGTTCTCAGCTATGTTCGTTAAAAGTGGTTTTGACACTTTCTTCACTAATGGTTTAGTGCGAAGGGATACTATGAAATGGGTGTCCTCCAACTCACTGCTTGGAGTGAAACATGAGGCTAGGTTGCTATCGAATCTGTGAGAAGATTTTTTTCTCGCGGGATTGCTTCAATTGATATGAAGTCAAAATATTTACTCAAATCTAATACTGTTGTTTTGTAGAGTTGTAATTGTTCAGCTCTAGTCTCATACACCTCAGAGACTTGGTTTGCTACTAATTGAGAGTCTCCTAACACCCTGATGTCATTAACACCGAGCCTTTTAGCTAGGATGAGGCCAATGAGGAGGGCTTCGTATTCAGCGCCATTTTTTGTACATTCAAAGTTTAATTTAAAGGCGAATGGTAAGATATTTCCTTCGGACGAAGTAAAGATCACACCTACCCCAGCCCCATAACGACATCTAGCTCCATCGAAATGGAGAGTCCAATATTTAGTTGGGAAGATGGACGTTGGGACATTTGCTACGTCAACTTCTTCGGTTTTGGTTACTTCTACCATGCAGAGATCCTCTGCTGGAAGAGAACCAACACCTAGGGTATATCCCATGCCTACATAATCAAATGGTAGGAAAATTGGTAGATCCTGTTCTAGCAATTTGACAATCTTCAGAGTAGTTCCTGATGATATTGTTTCGACAATGTTAGCCTCATCCTTGAGGGCTGGGATATTCTTGAATAGGCTCATAGTTTCTAGTTCTGTTGTAGGTACCAACTTTTCTTCCGGTATCGAGTTGGTTGGCTTGTTAAGTTGGTTTGTTGGGAGTTTAAATTCAGAGTGAATGCCTCGTCTCTTCTTTAGGTCTACTAGGTGTATATCGAATGGTTTCGGATCACCTTTGGCTACGAATATCTTTCCTAAGTGCAAGAACCTTACTTCTTGAAATAACGTAGAAGGGATTGCCTTCGTACGGTGTATCCACGGTCAGTCGAGGATCATATTATAGTTGGTTTCCCGATCTATAATATAAAACTTAATCAGGATAGTTTTTGGTCCTAAGGTGACTGGTAGTATTATAGTTCCAATCGAAGTGGCCTTAAGGCTATCATAGCCTCTTAGTGTATTTCGAGTCGTGGAACAATTTGTTTCTCCATACCCTAGTTTTTGAAGGAAAGAGAAGGGGACTATGTTAACTGCTGCCCCATCATCAACCATTGCGCATTTAACATAGTTGTTATAAACCCACACTTGAAAATGTAAGGTTGGATCACCTATGCATGCAATCTCAGCGTCTGTTGGCATTTTGTTTATTTCAAATATAAACTCAGTATCCCTATCCGGTTGCCCCGGAGGGTGGATATCAAAGTCTATATGGTTTACCTGTGTTTTGGGAGGTGGAGTGATGTTAAATAAATGACCTAAACCTAATGCTTCTAAAAGAGAAGCCCTATGGGTAGGAGAGTTCTTCAATAAGTCCAAAAAGGAGATGTGAGAGAAGGTTTTTGTTAGGTCATTAATTAAGTCATAGGCACCTACAGGTTTTACTAATATTTGTTGGATGTTATCTGCCTCTAGCGCGTAACTTGGATTTGGCTGAGAGGAATACTCTCGTGTCCTTGTTACAGCTTCTACGTGTAGTTCAGTGTCTAACTCCACTAAACCGACTATCTTGGGTCATGGTTGACTTCCTAACTGTGGTGCAACAAATGGATTTAGTGAGGTCGAGGCTTCATGATCATTGTTTCCTACCATTACACCCTTTTTCGTCCCATTTGGATTTAATTTTTTGTTATTGTGATTCGGGAGTGGATCGTTGAAGATCTTGAGGGGTGCATTTTGAGGGGAGACTGCTCCAGTGAAGGTATTTGGCATAGGTGATATAGGATCTGCTAAGAACATATCTATGAAAAGTTGTCTTTGTTCTTCTGGCAGATGTTGCATGAACTTATTGTAATCACATCACGTTCTAGTGTCATGGCCTCGAATCTTGTGGAAACCACAATATGAGTTAGGATTGTAATTCCTAGGTTGCTGGTTTGGTGCATATTGTGGTCCAAAACTCTAATCAAACTGTTGCTTATTAGTATTAAAGTTTTGCATTTGTTGTTTTTGGTTTTGGTTCTAGTTTTGATATCCAGGTGAGTTTTGGCTTGGACCCTATGTTTGGATCCATTGTTGTTGTTGTTGTTGTTGTGGATGATTAAAATCAACTGTATTGATTGTCAGGGTAAAGTTGTTGTTTCGTTGATTTTTAATCAGCAGTGGAGCATTTACAACATTTTTTTTTGTGTTTGGTTGGTTACTCCATCTGTGGTTACACCGTGATTTTTGTTAAGGATTTTAGGTCCTTGATTGACGTTTTTGGTAGTAGGATAAGTCGTAGTATTCTGGATGGGGGTGATTAGCCTCCCATTTGTTCTATACATCTTGCGACCGCTATCTATTACCGCTTGATCTATTCAGAGAGCACTCTCAAGTACTTCATTGTAAGTCCTTAGTGGGAACTTCTGGACTTCTTCCTTTACCTCTCTGCTGAGAGAATGAAGGAATAAATCGCATAGTTCCATCTAGTCCATATTTGGAGCACTTGCCGAAGAATAAAGGACTGTACACCATCTTTGGATGAAGTGAGCAACAAATTCATTGTGTTCTTGTTTAATGTGCAAGAACTCCCTGATTCATGTTCTCAACAGTTTGTTCATGTCAAACACCTTGATGAACTCTGAAACAAGGTGTTTAAACGAATGTATGGAAGCTTCAGGTATTCTGTAATACCAATCGAGGGCAATGCCCTCTCATGTTTTGGGAAATATTTTAATAACAACCCCGTCCCAATGGAGCAGTTCTTGAATAGCAGTGGCATAGGCCTTGATATGTGCATTCGGGTCTCCTTCCCCTTTGTATTTGGGAAAATTGGGAAGAGGTCTTGGAAGCATGATGCTTCGTATAGTGAATTCTAAGGGTTCTTTCAAATATTCTGAATAAGTCCCTATCGCATAGGTTTCGACCATCGATGGTGCCTGCTGAGGGGGTGGAGGTGGAATGGGTTGTTGATATGGCGTAGCATATGCATTTGCAGGGGTATAAGGAAATCCCTGTGGTTGACTGAACATGCCAGGAGAAGAGAACATATCTCCTTGTGGTGATTTGGAATACATGTTTAAGTATGAAGGAGTATTGCCTGGGAATGGATTATTTTGTACTAGACCGGGAGGTGTCATATTCTCCACTGGAACAGTGTTAGAAGAGGCGGTTCTAGTTGGCATTTGTTGTGAATACTGAGGAGACATACCCAATGTGCCTATTCCTGTGAGGAGGTCTACTTGGCTAGGATGATGTGGAGGATTGGAATTTCCTACCTGCATGAATTGAGAATTTTGACTTGCTTGAGCAAGCTCTAACCCTCTAACCTTTTCTACTAAAGTTGAGATGACTTCATTTGGCGAAGTTATAGTATTTTTCCTTAGTGTCATTTTTTGTATATCCTGAGGTTGTATAGGCATGTGGTACCCTACTATGAATTGATCATTTCCCTGCCATGTTTCCCCTAGGGTATTTCCTATAGGTAGCGGCATGGAGGTGTTTTCTTGAAACGAGACCTCGGGTTGTGTTTGTAAACTTCCTAAAGGTGGGTACATACTCTGAGAGCGTTGTTCATTCCTGGCATAACGCACTAAATGTTCATCATCTAAAAATGATATGGAGATATGGATCCAATTGTCTACTAATTTGCGGTCTAAGTAATACCTGAGGAGACGAACTAGATTCCCCTGTAAACGTCATGGCGTCCGAGCCTGAAGGCTCTGGGTGTTACATTTGAGCGAGCTGATCTAGCTCCTCTATTTGGAAAGAAGAACTATATCTAGTCCTTGGGGGCAGAGTTTGTGTTGACAATTGGTTAGTTGAATAGTTGTCACCCCATGCTGAGAGCGAGGGTGATGGCTATCTATTCAGTTGATCGTAATATGCTTCAAGACCTAGGAGAGGTCTACCATATGCATCGAATCCCGACATATTCAGGGGGTATATGAATACCCGCAGAATAATGGGAAAGAGTGAAGGTGGATGGAAGAAGAATGAAAAATATAATAAAATAACTGTGTATGTTCCGTTCACGTCAGGTTCACCAATTTTGTACGATGGAAAATTTACAAGCAAGCATGGGAATCTACAAGTAACTCTTCCTCACACCTGACCTCCTGAGGTCATGCCGAGACAGCCGGTGGGGATGGAATATACGTGGGGTATAGGTAAACTAGTTAGGAAATCTTATATCTTCGACACACACTAATCGAATCTGTGAATCTAAGGCAAAGAAGGCCCTCCTAACCTGAACTGGCATGATAGATCAGTCGGCGAGGATGAAATTCTCGAAGGCTCTAATCAATATCGAGCTCTGGCATAATCCGGTCTATAGGTTGTGGGATACAGGGAAAATGACCTGGGATTGTCTCGTGTATATCTCCAGATAAGGTCATAGGATGGATGATGGATATAGTGGACTCTACGGGCAATTTTTTGGTCTAGTCTAGAAATCCTTATCTTCGTTAGCTGCTATATCCAACAAGGATAAATGTGTGATGATGATAGGTAGAAGTGGAGTGGATCTGAATACTAATGTGCGTAAACCAGCATTAATGTCAGATTTCCCCATGGGTCTATTGGGTTGTGGGGTCTGTGGATCACAACCGTAGATTCGTGGTTGTTGTGGACCTCCTATGGTCATACAAGGAATCAATCTCTAATCCCTAGTATCCAGTAGTCGTATGCCTTTTCGGCCTCTATATTTAGAACTACAAGTTGTGCAATCTTCTCAGAGTACCTTACAGGCGTTCTGGCAACCTAAATTCTTAGGCTAGTTTCTATGTCAGTGAAAATGTCTCCTGCGTCTGGCTGTGGGACCAAAGGGTCACAACCGAACGTTTTCTCTCTTTCAAGCCTTTCTACAGTCATGCGGATATTTATCTAGGGTAATCTGTAATTATGTTGGTTTGACCAAAACATGTGTGTTTGGTCGTCTTCTATGTTTAGTCCTCTTAACTGTGAGCTGATCTGTTGTAAGTCTGTTGTTGTTCGGAAGACTTGGATTCTAAGATTCTGATCTATATCAGTTATCACTACGACAAGATTGGGCTGAGGTACGATTGGCTCGAATATGTATTCTCTAGGCTCTCTAGGTCCCGTGATTGTCATGCGAAAGAAACAACATAAATCCAACTG
Organism: Taxus chinensis; assembly: GCA_019776745.2. NCBI lineage: Eukaryota > Viridiplantae > Streptophyta > Pinopsida > Cupressales > Taxaceae > Taxus > Taxus chinensis. The sequence goes on from CM034146.1 coordinate 23,498,924, forward strand.
TAGTAAAGTAAAATTAACTATGTAAAGTACATCTACAACATATATAACTTTTCTATTTTTGTGTTTTCGATGAATTATTGAACAGAATTTGAAAGAGCAATTATTCACAATATCTAGAAATTGACAACTAAACTAATAACGAAATTAAAACAAACAAAGCAGCCGAGTATAGCTACTTGCCTGTGCAGTTGTAAATCTATAACCAGATAACTTATCTAATCTATTTGAAAGATTGTCGATCCTACCTCAGAAGTGAGGAATGAATCATAGTTTCTGAGAAACTATCAATCCCCACAGCTTCCCCGGCAATATCGAAAGTGAGATTAACTAAAATGAAATGAAATGATATGCTTTAATCTAGAACTTTTGAAAGCTTGAACCTGGATTTTGCAGAACAGTGGCCAATTCGGTTGTGTGTGGCTTTGTCCCCTCAGTGTGATCTCCTCATTCCTTTATGTTCACGTGAATCCAGAAAAGCATGTAATGCTAGCATCAACAGAAGTAGGTATTGGGACAGTGGCAGATTAGAATGTAGACTGAATACAATGCGAGTAGGAGAGGGATAGCGCAAGAGAACAGAGCTTGGCTTATGCAATTCCTAGTGGGATTTATTGCAAGTCATACAACATAAAAACGTCCAAAACCTGAAACTATCATGTTTGATGAACAAGACCTACAACTTTAATGGCTTCCTACTAAAAATCAAACTATCCTATTCCAATGAATTGTATGAAACAGTAACAATACTAGCACAAGAAGATTATGTGGCTTCCCTAACAGCTAAACAATACTAACCATGCATGCAACAAAGAAAACTATGAATTAAAAGACTAAGCTATTGAAATGAGAAATTGAGAGGTAAATTTGAGGGGTAAATTTGAGGGGCACAAGCCAGCTATTTATAGAATTCCCATTTACCCAAAGGTGAAAACCAAATTGATCTATTTAACCATAAACAATGCAAAAACACTATTCCAGGGAACCAGAATCATAAATACAAACAAAGGCGGTGAAAAAAGTAGGTAAACGTTGAATTTTTACGTGGGTCACGTTAAAAGAACATTCTGGAAAATGCGTGAAGGACCGCCACCCTGAGCAGGGCGGCGGTTACAGGACCGCCGCCCAGGCAAGGCGGCAGTTTCGTCACTAAAGACCAAAATACAGAGGAAAAGAGGGGGAAAGAGAAAAACAAAGCACATAGGGGCTAAGCAGGACATGTGGGATGTTAACTTGGAGAGCTTTTTCGGATCCAAAACACCTTGCAGGGAGACCTGTATCATCATTGGGGCACGTATAACGTTGTTTCCGCGGTGTAGTACCCTACAATTTTGGGTATGTACAGTCCCACATTTGGAGACAGTCCCATTGTTTACTCAAACAACTCGGTTCTTCCATATCCTAGACGTGGGTGTAATTTTGAACAACCAATAGTTTCTGGCACGCTCGGTGGGACCAACATTGAAAGCTTGAATTTCAAAACTGCTAAGTTCTGGTGTTTGACTTAGTGATTTCCAAAATTTGGAGGCTCGTTTCAACACATCTGGTGACTCCCAACAATTAAAAATATCATGTTTTCAGCAGTCTTGAGTGCCTTTCATGAGAAGAGTACACACAAGACAAAGTGTTGCAGCTGAAGGATCCTTCAAGTGCCTCTAGCTTTCTCCAAGAAGCACATGCAACAGAGCTTCTACGTGTGTATCCCCATCTCCAACACACTGCGTGCACTCTACTCATCATCACAACAGATCTATGTGCCCTATCATGGCATTGCAACCTCCTCCTCCGAGGAACTTTACTAGCTTCACTGGTGTAAGTCCTCTCAATCTCAATGCACAACATGATATGCCAGTAGTCACGCTCAAGAGTATTCCATAATTCACAGGAGAAAATCAAGTCACCCATGTCAAGCATATTTTATATGTAGCAATCGTGTGTTCGGTCTATTTGATCACACATGATGATGTAACAGTCAGGCTGCTTACAACCCCTTTTAAAGGGAAAGCACTCCAATAGTATCGTGGCCTGAAACCTACATCTATTTCCACCTGGGCTGAGCTTGGAATAGCTCTTTGCAACTAATTTGAGGACAAGTTAGATCACATGTCCTTGGTGGAACAACTAACTACAACAAAGAGGGCACCCAATGAACAAATGACTGATTTCAACATCATATTCCAAAAGACTTGGGATAGAATTCCTCAAGTGGTAAGACCTACATCCCAACATGCTTTCTTATATTATGTTGTCATGTACAATATTTCAATAAGGGTAGAAAATAGTTTAATTAAGGCAAGAAATTTGGTTCTTATACCTCCCACACCCTTACTCCCAAATATATCTACAGCGTCCCATCCTTGTGTTTCCCCTGTTCCAATGTAGAGCATGTAACCTATTGCATCTACATCCTACTCTCCCGTGCAACAAAAATAAGATGAAGAATTGAAGACCCTGATTAGCAACTTGTCCAACAAGGTCATATCATTAGATAAGCAATAGGCACGAGCCTAAAAAAGTAGTACTAATCAAGCACATATCTAAAGCAATCAACCTAGGTGGAATCAGTATGGAAACCAGAGGTATGGGAAAAACTAGAAAAATGATAGATGACATGTCAATACGCATTTGCCTTTGCAAGTTGTTCCTCCTGCGCAACCTCTTCCACCGCCCAACACAAGTCAATTACTAGTTCCAGTCCAGAATAACATGGCTTAAGATTATAAATGGTGTTTTCCTTGCAACATACCTCATAGTCAGTATCACTATGCTAATGATGTGCACACGCAGGCTTACATCATCCAAAATGCTTCTAACTGTGAACCTTCCATAAGTGTAAGTGAGCTTGAAAATCAAGAAAATCTAGAAGTTCCTCCTTAATCTAGTTTGATATTCTTTGGCACCGAAGACTTCTGTGCAATCAATCAAGTTACAGATGATACAAACAAACCATTCACCCAAGTTGTAGACAACACAAGGTACAAGAAGAGGATGCTCGAGTCTAGCATGCAAGTTTCAATTCCATTAGCACTGGATGATCCTCAAAAGTAGAAGGATGCAGCTAAGGCATCTAGCAATAAAGGTGCATAACTTCCTGTGAAGAAGACAAATGTGAATGTCACAATGTGGGATGCCCTAGTTATCCAATCTCAGCGCGACTTGCTGCATGAAACTCTAGCCCAACTTCCGTGCATTGACCCAATTGTTCAAAATCCATGCACCACTGTTAACATTTGTTAAGAAGAGGAGAATCAAGTAAGTAAGGTTGTCAAAACCCCACCCCTCTATATGTCCTTGATCATAGGCAAACACATTGTGCATAATTGTATGATTGAATCAGGCGCTAGTACTTTTGTCATGCCTAAGAAAATTGTTGATGTCCTAGGTCTTAAGTACAACCCTTTATCAAAAGGAGTCCTGCAACTTGATGGCTCAACTGTTACCATGTTAGGAATCATCAAGGATCTTGAGTTAACCCTCCATGCTTGTCCAAGCTTCACAATAACTCGGTATGTGTCAATAATTGACCTACCTCCTTTGTTTTCCCTATGTTTTTCAAGAGAATTTACTGCTAAGGTAGGTGGTTACTTGTCCTCTTATTGTTCCCATATGTTACTCAATACAAGGTATGGTACCCGGTTTACTATACAGGCTGAGCCAACATTTTCCTATCATGTTGAGTCATATGACCCATCTTCTCTACATGTCAATTACCTAATCCAAGAGGAGCAAGTTTCATTTTATGAAGAGCATATTGTTCCACCCCCTGTACCTGATTTAGTGCTAGATTAATGGGCTGAGAGGCACCATAAATTTGATCCATATGCTGAAGAGATGGAAGCTTATAAAATAGGACTCGGCACCTATTGTATCCTTAAAGAAGAAGTTGTGTTGTCATGTGCGCTAAAGCAAAGTGAAGAAAATTCTGGTATGTGGAAATTGCACTTTGACGGATCCAGAAGCAGAAACGGTGCATGCGCAGGAGTTGTTCTCATTTATCCTAAGGATGAGAAATTATTATTTACACACAAGCTGTAATTTGCATGTTCTAATAATGTGGCATAGTACGAAGTGTAGGTGTATGGTCTGTTTATTATGGAGAAGAAACAAATTAAGGTGCTACAAATTTTTGGGGACACACAACTGGTTATCCACCAGGTCACAAACAAGTGCACTACAAAAAATAAGCTTCTCAAAGCTTATAAACATAGAGTTTTGGACCTCCTTATGGGATTTGATGCTCTAAATCTACAGGTGGTACAGCGCAAGATGAACAAAGAATCTCATCAGATGGTCGCGTTTGGATCACATTTCTCCCCAGTTGAAGACTTTGTCAAAGGGTACACGCAACACGTCAAAATGGTGATCAGGTCATCTATTCTAGAAACTAATATTAGTTGGTAGGTGTTCAAAAGTGACACATAAATTATCCAGTTTATCCAAAATGAAGCTAAGTTCTCATCAAGCATGCAAGTTGACTTACATGACAGCTATGCTGACCAAGTGATCTAGCTAAAGACTAACAAGTTGCCTAAAGGTCTAGTCACCTTAGAGAAAATATTTAGCCATGATGATGACTTCAAGAGTGTAGAGAAAAACATGTGTGTGGCGCAAGAAGACTACAGTCCAGTCACTATTACGCGCGACAAAGAGTTGTTGCTGAGTAAATCTTGCGCGCATGATGAAAAACAGGCCTTCATTTCTCTCTGTCAAAAATACAATGATATATTTTCATGGGAGTATGAAGACCTCAAAGGTTTTGATCCAAGTGTTTCTCAACACTCCATTGACCTTGATCCTAGTATCAAGCCAATCAGACAAAAATAGTGGTCAGTCAATCCAAATATAGGGCCCCTCATGAGGAAAGAGTTTTCTAAACTCATTGAGGAATTTTTTTTTGATTAAGTGCTCTACCTGGGTCGTGAATCTTGTTCCAGTATGCAAGAAGAACGATGAAATTAGACTTTGCGTCAATTTTAGATATTTGAATAATGCATCCCTCAAGGATCATTATCAATTTCCTTCTATGGAGAAAATTCTGCAAATTGTGGCTTGCACACAAATATTTTCTATGTTAGATGGTTACTCTGACTTCAACCAAATCCTGTTCAAGGAGGAGGATCAATTCAAAATGGAGTTTAAAACCAAGTGGGTAATATATGTATTTCAGAAGATGCCCTTTGGTCTGTCAAACACAGGTGTAACTTTCCAATGCACCATGGATATTTCCTTCAAAGGTTACATCAATGAGTTCATCTTGGTCTACATATATGACATTACAGTCTTCTCAAAGCAGGGCGCAAATCATATGGCGCATCTAGAGAAAATATTTGAGAGGTACAGAAAGTTTGGGGTGTCTCTCAACCCCAAGAAGTACAATTTATTTGTGGTGTAGGGAAATTTTTTAGGCCATGTAGTTTTAAAGGATGGTGTCGTAATTGATCATGACCATGTTTCAACCATCCTGGCCCTCTCCCTGCCATCAGACAAGAAAGCCTTGCAGTCCTTTCTTGGTAAAATCAACTTTGTTAGGTGCTTCATTCCTAAATTTACAGTACTAATAAATCCAATCACCCTCATGCTCAAGAAGGAAACAACCTTCAAATGGATTGTAGAAGGAAGGGATAAATCAAGCAATAAATTACTCGTGTGCCAAAACTCATCAACCCAAATTATTCAACGGATTTCATCCTTTATGCTTATGGAATTGACGCAAGTGTTGTCGTTGTCCTAACACAAGAAAATGATCAAGGAATAGAATAGCCAATGGCTTTCTTCAGCCAAACACTGAAGGATTATGAATTAAAATGCAGTCACCTAGAGAAATAGGTCTATGCCATCATGTGCGCGCTCAAGAAATTCAAAAGCATGCTCTCCAAAAACCACATCAAGGTGTTAGTTTCACATGCTAGTGTGAGAGACTTCATCATGGGAGCAGAGATCAGTGAGAAGAGAGCGCGATGGGTGACCAAGATCATGGAGTATGATGTGACTATCAAAGCCATGAAAGTGTTAAGAGCTGGTACAGATTTGCATAAGAATTACAACTGAAATATAACACCGGAATTAATACAAATATTTGGAATTCAAAAATATCCGAGATACTTTATTCATATGTTGGAGGGATATAAATACATTTTCTTTCTCCTACAATCGTGGAGTCAAGTCTTATCATATGAAAACAAACTCAATCCCTCAAATCACTCACACAAATCTCTCTACTACTCCTATCAACATGAGTTATCTGGACAACTCATATTGCACAATCTAATATTATTTAAATACATTAAATAATAATACTCACCTAATGTTCACAATATATAACATTTCCTAACATTCACCCCCTTAGTGTGAACATGGGGAAAGCTATCTCCTGTACTTGCTCATGTTTTACATATGGTTTTACAATTGGTTAACCACTAACCACAAGAAGGTTTTCGAGGACAACCAACAACCATATCTATATGTGTTTTTCAAGAGATCCACAAACCCTCAAGAAGGTTTTAGAATGGAACCAGTAACCATTTCATAGCACAGTACATTATTTTTTCTCTCATCATTTTCAATACAGAAGAGGAGATTGTAGAAAGAAACATGTTTTGAACAGGAATGGGACTTCTGTTCATTATTATAACAGAAAATAAACACACAACACAACTGAAAAAAGGTCACCAATATGTTGAGCAATCTCTTTGTTGGTGACTAACAAGAGATACTGTTTTCCTCCGAGTGTTTCTAGAACAGAAAGTCATCGTAATTGTAGTCAGGTTCTTCTAGTGCTAGTTCTTTTGTTTCTGATTCTTCTTCAGTAGCTACATTTGTCTCTTGCATTTTAAGCTTTCCTTTTATGATGTCTTTGGCACAAGTAATACAGAAAGAAGCTCTATGTCCTTTTCTCTTGCAATAATAACATTTTGTTTCTTCTTTGTTCTTTGAAAAAATTGTATGTATTTTGTTTGTATAGAGGGCATTTTCTTCCTGAATGTCTTCTTTTTTTCTTTTCTCTTCAGGTAGGAGTGTAGAAATCATGTCTTCTAGTGATTGTGAGGGCATCTGTCTGAGAGTGAAAATGACATTACTATATTTAGGAAGAAGACTATTTAGAAGTATGGCTTTAGCATCTTCGTCATCTACTACAGCTTTTACTTCTGCAAGTTTCCTTATGAGTTATCTTAGTTCATTGATGTGACTTGACATTGTCACATTATCATTCATTTTGAGTTTGAATAATTGAAGTTTTAATGAAAATTTTGCATTGATTGTATTTGAACCGAAAGTTTTGTTGAGTAGTTCCCATATTTCTTTAGCATATTTTTCCAGATCCACATAGTGTAGCTCAGTGTCAGATAGGGCAAGTCCTATTATTGATTTTGCCTTATCATTCCTTGTTTCCCACTCTATTAGTTTTTTAGTGTCTGTGGGTTTTGAATCATCTCCTGATACAATCCTCCATATATTTTTATGCATTAATTGCATTTGGATTTTAACTTTCCAAGTGTGAAAGTTTAATCCATTGAACTTATCTAGTGGGATGTCCATGATTCTTCAGAGTGTCGGTTTTAACTGATAATGCACTCTTCAAAAAAAAAATTAATTGTTTGATTTTATTTTTATAGGGTGTCGAATACAATCGAGAATGCACCCTTTACAATATAGATTAAAAAATTAATCACAACAAATTACTTTTTTAAATTTACATAGTTACATCTATATTATAAATCAAATCATTAATCTAACATGAGTAATATTAGAAGAACAAATAACAATAAAAATAAATAGACTTTAGATATATATCATAAAGTATATTAACCTTGTTTTATTCAAATCTCAATGAATGAGATTCATGAAGGATGCCGCAGGTCAGAACGGTGCACGAGGGGGTCACAGATGTGTCAGAACCCAAGCTCGTGGTCATGGCAATGGATCTGAGCACGTGAGGATTTGTTATGGATCCTGCATGCATGTTCTCTCCATGTGTGATGATTTGTGAACACGTGGTGATGCTGCTAGCTGGATCCACCTTGTCATTCCTCCATACGCAACAGCAATTCAGAATGCTTCTTCTTCTTTTTTCCACACAAGTCTAAGACAGATCTGCAATTCTATCTGATTTTCCTCAACACATTGAAGACCAAGCCAAATATATCTGAGTTAGCCTACAATCTATTCAGGCATGCAATTAAATACGGTTAAAATCACAAAACACGGCTTACAGTCTGTCCATTTCCAAGAATGCGTGCCTCATGCAGACGTCTGGAGGATGTGCTCATTGTTCGAGGGTGCACGCCGATCAGGCGGATGATCTCTCATAATTAATTACTTGGCTTAAAGGAATGCAATGCTCTGATACCACTGTTAAGAGCTGGTACATATTTGCATAAGAATTACAACTGAAATATAACATCGGAATTAATACAAATATTTGGAATTCAAAAATATCCGAGATACTTTATTCATATGTTGGAGGGATACAATACATTTTCTTGCTCCTAAAATCGTGGATTCAAGTCTTATCATATGAAAACAAACTCAATCCCTCAAATCACTCACACAAATCTCTCTACTACTCCTATCAACATGAGTTATCTGGACAACTCATATTGCACAATCTAATATTATTTAAATACATTAAATAATAATACTCACCTAATGTTCACAATATATAACATTTCCTAACAGAAATTTGGTTAGAGGTAGCACGCTCTACAAGCATATTGCCAAGGACGCGCAAAGTGAAACCGAGACTTCATTATTTCTAGATGAATATATCCCACATGTAGAACTTGAACAGAATGCAGATCATGATGCCCGTGATTGGATTAAGGATATGATCACATTCATTTCCGTGGGTTCACACCCTCCTAGTTTAAACAAGGCAAAGAGAAGACATCTAAAACTTCAATATATTCTATATGTTCTGATTGATGGCCTTCTCTTCAAGAAGAATCTTGATGGCTTGTTGTTAAGATGTATTGACGGTGCGCAAACTGAAAAACTATTAGCAAAATTTCACAATGGATTCTTGGGTGGACACTTCTCTTTCAAGACTACAAAAATGAATATCATAATGGCAGGACTTGTTTGGCCTACTCAGTTCATGGAGACGCATGAGTAGGTCATAAAATGTAGACAATGTGCTTTCTTTAGAGGTAAGAAAATATCGGCAACGCTTCCCCTCTGACCAATCCAAGTGGATTATCCTTTCGTGCAATGGGGTCTCAACTTCATAGGCATGATCAACCCACCTTTAAGTGTTAGCCACAAATGGGTGCTAACAGCTATGGACTACTTCACCAGATGGACAGAAGATTTCACGTTCCAGGAATCAAAAGAGGCAGTCATTCTTGACTTCCTCGAAGGTCTTGTAACAAGGTTTAGCGTTCCTCAAACCATCATCTTTTATAATGCAAAGGCCTTCCTTGGTACTAAGATTTTTTGTTGGGCAGTCAATCTGGGCATCTATTTGAAGACTTCTTCCAACTACTACCCTTAGGGAAATGGTCTGGCAGAGTCAATAAATAAGAACTTGATCAGAATCATAAAGCGCACAATGAATATCAACCAAAGACAGTGGCATACAAAAGTCTCGTGCACACTCTGGGAAGACAGAATCATAGTGAATAAGGAAATAGGAACTTCACCTTATAAGCTTTTCTATGGCAAGGAGGCTACACTTCTTTTGATACTTGAGTTGAATTCATTATCACTTTCCCAACAACTAGAATTCGAAGGCGCAGACTAGAGAGAAATAAGAATGGCAGAGCTGGTTGAACTTGAAGAATCAAGGAACTCTACCTTGATCAAGCTAGAACAACATCAATAATCAATAAAGAAGTGGTTTGACAGAAAGGCTAGGCCTCAAGATTTCAAATTTTGGGACTTAATAGTAAAATGGGATGTTGACAGATCTAAGTCAAGGCACCATTCAAAGTTTGATGCACTTTGGAGTGGCTCATACATCATCAGTTCCTGCAAGGAGGCTAACTCTTTTGAGTTATATCATCTTGATGGAGATGCACTTTCAATCCCAGTCAATGGGATCTATCTCAAACCCTTCCATTAAAATTATTGCATCATCTTGTATATATTAGAATAGTTTCAATTCCTCCAAGTGCATTGCGCACACATTGTTTTGTTTATACATAGTTCTTTCTTCCCGCGTGCTTCTTGCACGCACTCTTTTTTTGCTTCCAGGATATTGGTCACCTTCTAGTAGTTTTCAGCATTTTTTACAGAATTCATGATAGAGTTTAGAAATGATTCATCAAGTGACTTCAAGGGCATTCTTCAAGGTTCCAGATCAAAATTTCATGATCACATAATAGACCCCAATCCTAATGGATACTCAAGGCTACTGATCTCTTTCATCTAGTAGGTAGATGGCCTCGAAAGTCACCAAAAATGTTATCCAAATAACTCCCCTAGTTATTTGGACAACTTACATCCCATTCTGGCTCTAAGGATCTACATTGTAGCTTGTGTGCACTTCCTTTTCTCCTCTGACGCATTCTCTTAGACATAGTTTCCTCACACGCCTTTACACGCTCCTCCTTTCCTTCACCTCTTTTTTTAATTTTCCTCTTTGTTTCATTTCCCCCTCACGTGCACCCTCTGTGCATTCACCTTCTTCTCATAATTGCATGCACCATGTGCGTGCGCCCTAGACTTGATCTCCAAATTAGCTAAGTCCTTGGATTCCTCGCATGCCTTTCTTCCTTACCACTGCACATTACTTTGTAATAGTTGTGCCTTGACCATGTGGTTCCCCAACAGGTCTTTCTCCCATTTCTCTCATACACATCACTTTTATGTGTGCCCTTCCTCTGTTTTTCTTTTGCGCCTCACTCTTCCACACACATGCTTTTGCACCTTCTTCTGCACTCTTATGTGCCACATGGCATCTGTCAGACATTGAGTGTGCTACACGCAACCAACCAAAGCACACCAACAAGGTTCCGAATCCTTGCAATGAACCGCTACGTGACACATGGCAAAAAAATGACAAAGTAGATGTATAGTTAGCTGACCTTTTAGTCAATTAGTGCATGCCACGTGTCTTGCGTGCACAGTTAGCATTGTGGATCTTCTAATAATCATAACTTCTGCTCCAGTGCTTATATCCTTGCACACCTAGCCTTTTTGGAAATCTATTGATGTCATCTACAGTGCAGGAGATTTAAATTCAAATTTCAACAAGATTTAGTAGGTGAGAAAAGGGAAAACATTTTTCACACCATTAATGAGCAGATCTGATTTCTCCAACCACCCGATTTGATATGGATCTCACATCCTTCCTTCTCTTACACACTAAACATACATGAGGAAGCGTATTTTGCATATATATAGGTGAATTTACAAGAATTGAATGCTTGATGTTGGTGGTTGTGTTTGAAATTCAAGTTTTCCCTCCTCTCCTCTTCTTCTTTCATCTATGAATGTAAAAGTTTGGCTCATTGTAAAGGGTTGGACATTTTGGATCTTCTAGCATTTGCTAAGGATTTCATATCTTTGCATTTTGAGTCGCAGACCTCTAGATTTGGTTCGTGCATACAGATATCGGCCTTCAAATGCCATCATAATTAACTGTGCATACGTGGAAGTAATAAAATCATTTTTTTGTGGTTATTCCCTACCTTAACCTGTTTTTATTCTTCTTTCTTTCCTCTCTCTTGTATTGTGTGATTTTTGTGTCATTTCAAATCTCTTGCAACTCCATTTTCATGTTGTGTTTCATGAAATCAATCATGTAAATGTGTTCTAGTCTGCGTTACACGTGTATGACCTTCCTTAACACCTTTCCCTTTATTTTCACTCCCTTAGTTATTTTTTGGTGTTATCGGCTCCCTTAGTTATTTTCCATTTTCATGTTATCTTTCTATCCCTGGTCCCTTGGCATTGTTAGCTTAGTTTTCCTTTCGAACATTAGGAGTAGGAGTAACAATATAAATAGATAGATGAATCAGCCTTTCCAGAGGTCTATCTCAAGTGTGTAAGGTCCCACACTTGGACATAATTCCATTGTTGACTCAAACAACTCGGTTCTTCCATATCTGAGATGTGGGTGCAAGTTTGAACAACCAATAGTTTCTGGCACGTTCGGTGGGACCAACATTGAAAGCTTAAATTTCACATTTGCTAAGTTCTGGTGTGTGACTTAGTGATTTTCATTCTTTGGAGGCTCGTTTCAACACATCTGGCAACTCCCAACACTTACAAATCTCTTGTTTTCAGCAGTCATGAGCATCTTTCATGAGAAGAGTGCACACAAGACAAAGTGTTGCAGTTGAAGGATACTTCGAGTACCTCCATCTTTCTCCAAGAAGCACACGTAACAGAGCTTCTGCGTGCGCATCCCCATCTCCAATGCACCGCGCAAGGTCCCACACTTGGAGACAATCATAACTTCCACTCCAGTGCTCAGATCCTTGCACGCCTAGCCTTTTTGGAAATCTGTTGAAGTCGTCTATAGTGCAGGGGATTCAAATTCAAATTTCAATGGGATTTCAGAGGAACCGGCCTTTCCAGAGGTCTGTCTCAAGCGCGCAAGATCCCACACTTGGAGACAATCCCATTTTTTACTCAAACAACTTGGTTCTTCCAGATCTGAGACACGGGTGCAAGTTTGAACAACCAACAAAAATTACCTCTAGATAGAACTATCCAAGAGGGAAAAATTTTGATATAAAACATATCCTTGTTGGAGTGTAATATTAAGTGGGATCACTTTTGGTGGGCTACCACATATACACATCCATATTAAGTTATTATTATAGTCTATAGTTTGGTTTCTTCCACCTTAGTGTGGAAGTGTTAATTAATTCACTCATGAATTAATTAAAAGAGTGAAATGGTGCAATCAAATGACCTAGCCTATATAATAGGGTGATGTCATTTGAGATTGATAATGTTATTGAATGCAATATTTTACATAGACATTTAAAAGAATTATTTTGTGGAACTCGAGTGAATTTAAAGAAGTGAAGATTTATTATTTTTAGTAATTGTAATTTCCTCAATTAATATAAGGATAGTGTTTTTGATGTGGGTTTTTTTACCTCAAGTTTTCCCCACCTTATATGGTGTGTTCTATGTTTTATTTCTTTTTACTGTTAAGTAAATTTGATTATGTATTTCTCTCTAATATTTGTATATTTACTTTATATAATCATGTGGTTGTTTAATTAATCAATAATTCATTTTTTTATGTTATTAATTTAATAAATAAACCATTTGTGTTGACATGGTATCAGAGCTTTTCCTACGGTATATATGTAGGTTCAAGGGAAATTGAAGTTTGCAGTTTTTAAAAATTAATTGAGTTTGTAGGGAAATCACCATGTCTAGGTGCCTCAAGAAAAACTTTCTCATTCAAACAAAAATTGCATTGAAATTCAAAATTTATTGAAAATCTCTCCATACATTGCTTTCAATGCTTAAGGCAACAGTTGGACATACAATATTTGGATTCATAACATAAATAATATGCGTAAATTCATCTATAAAAATCCAAATTGATCTAGATAGTCTATTTGTTTTAAGTGAGAATCCTAAAACCTACTTTACAAGAACTCAAAAACAAATTCTATAAGAAATTATATTTATATTGACACTTAAAATTTGAAAATCTCAAACCCTAGATCTAAATCCTAAGGACCTAAGACGTAAACTATATTGATTAAGGTTTAAAGGCTTTGTTTATAAAAAAAAATTGTAATTTTTCTCATATATATTCGAAATCCACTCGCATAAACCAAGTTTTTTGTAATATATTTCAATCTCAAAATTTTGGTTTGTTGTTTGGCTCGATCATTGGCTTCTCTTAGCAAATTTTTTGGTCTTATCCTGGTTTTTTGTTTGGCTTGATCATCGTCTTCTCTCAGTAATTTTCTCGATCAAGGAGTTGACCACATAGAGGATGAACCAAGAAAGGGCCAAGAGCAAGTTGGAGATAGGCCTCTTGTTTGGTTAAAGGGTTCGATCCCCTCCCCACCTCTATCTTATTTTCCAAAAAAAAAAACAAAACAATATTTTTTCCTCTTTTCGTGATTTCTTTTTAAAAATAGAAAAATTAGCGTAAAATATTTTTGAAAATTACTAATGATAAACATATTTCAAAAAATTATATCGTATTCTTTTTCAAGTAGAAAAATTATGAATTACTATTATTATTTCTTTTGTTGATAAATGTCGTAAATATGTCAACTTTTGTCATAAAAATTGTTTTTCAAAATATACAAAAATACTATTTTTTATGATTCAACACATATTATTTTTCTAAAGTAAGTTAAATTATTATTTTTTGAGAAAAAATATGGTGTCTTTTAGAAAATTTTCACTGGAAAATCACAATTATTAAATGACACCAATTATAGTATTTGGAAAATTAGGTTAAAAGCATAATTTATATCTAGGAGGCTTTGGGATCTCGTCAGTAGTGTTGAGAAGAAACGTGCTAGGAGACTTGGGAGAGTACACTCCAACATAAATTACATGAGGTGATGTCCATTATACCTAGGAGCGTAAAGATGAATTTTTTCTTCATATTGTACATCAAGACTCTCCTAGTGAAGCTTAGAAACAACTTGAGTCACTGCACAAAAGTAGTCGTCTCTCAAAAATTATCAAATTGGTCAAGGAAATTTTCACCACTATGATGAAAGGAGATGAAAATATTGTTAATTATCTTGCTAAAATTAAGAATATTAGATCTCAATTAGATGGTTGTGGTTGTCAATTATTTCAAGATAAACTTCATTATTTTATAAGTCAAATGAATATACATGAATAATGTAGAAACTTTATTTCTATTCTGAATTATAAGTATCAAAATGAAATTGACTTGCTCGATTTGGATATTATTTTCATACAAAATGTGTAGCATGAAAAATTCAATATTTTTACTATGATTACCTATCCCATATGTGAAAATCCCTCTCTCGGTCAATGTAGATTTGTCCTTTGGCCAACTCGGTCACTTTGTTACCCTCATAATGGTTAGGAGGAATGTGCTAATATTATTTTCAAGTGTTTTTCATGTGCAGGAAAGGGATTCATGGATTCATTTGGCAGAAGCCAAAAAGGCCTTTTCAACCTTTTTGCAACTAGTGAACACCCTCCGGGAACATACATGGAAAATCTAAATCATCTGGGAAGTGTGTGGTAGATATATGAAAACATCTGAGGCATTTTAGAAAAAAAATGGAAGAAAAATCAGGTTTAGGAACAAGTTATGCAAAACCGGGTCTTTATGGGAAAGGTATTGGGAAATGCAAGTTCTAAAAAATCTATTCACCTTGTTCGAAGGGTTTAAGGATCCTCATAAAGAGTTAGAAGATCATACCCCAAGAATTGGAAATCAAAAATATCCTACTTTATGGTGGAATAATCGAGGAAAGAATTTGGGAACACTAAAATGTGGAAAATTGTCCAGCAGTACAGCTCAAGAGACCTCTTATAAGGTAAAAATTGATCAAAAGGTTATATTCACTTAGATAATATTTAGGAGCCTAATAAAATATCAAATGAGGTTATTTTTAATTCTCTCCTTTATCCATAAGTTTTTTTGGATTTGTTTCATCGAAAAATATTCTTTCCACTCATCTCATCAGCACAAAACTTGAGGTAAAATTGAATACATGGGTATAACTTGATGAATACTTAATTTGCAATAATTCCAAATAGTCCCATTGGATTCATTTTCCCTTTATCATGAAGATTAATATATTGGACGACCAAATTTCATTAAATTTTTACCATGGAGCGAAGAAAATAGTTCTAGTCATACGACCCAAGAATGTTGTCATGAGACCACAAGTTGTTGACGCAGGTCCACAAGGCTTTAGGCAACCCAAGAATGTTGTTACATGAAAAAAAAAATTATGACATACATATGGAAGGTTTTAGGAAACCTGGGGATGTTGTCACACATTCAGAAGGTTTTAGGCAACTCAGGGATGTTGTCGTGCGTCCAAAAGATGTTTTCGTGCATCTAGAAGGTGTTAGGTGACCTAAGGAGGTTTTTGCACATCCAAAAGATGTTGTCATGCATCCAGAAGATGCAGTTGGGCATCTACATGATGAAGGAAGTAGAAAGGCCAAAATTCTCAAAGGAATTTGAAAATTCATGTGGGGGAGATGAAAAGGCAGTCATAATGCTATAAATAGGAATGACACCCCCATTTCAAGAAGGGGGTTATTCTTGTTCTCTAGATCTCATATTCTCTCTAGAAGCAAGATAGTTGAATTCTTCCATTTCCTAGCCTAATGCATTCCTCTCCATCTCAACTTCACTCCATAAGCATGTACTTGTTGAATATAATGTGATGAAAAATTGTACTTCTTCTATCTTGTTCCTTGTTATATGTAAATGGTTTCTTCTCATTGAATTCATGGTTATATTTTGTTTTTGAGGCAATAAACTCTTATGTGATATTTATTGTGTAGAACCCTCCTTTTTATTCTCTACTTACCTCTCTCTTTCTAATTGTTTCCTCCATTGTAGTACCTATAAGTATTTTTCCACAGGCGTAGGGAAATATTCTTGTGTGATCCTTGGTTGAAATACCACCCCCAAGAAATTAGAATAGTGTAATTATTTCCTTTTTAAAATAAATAGAGCAGCCCCGTTCAAGCAGAGGGACATAGTCGCAAAGCGTCAGTGAAAATTAACTAATTTTTCCTTGCGACAAATTTTTTCACCAACATTTTTTGGTGCCCACTGTGGAGAAGATTTAGCATATCTACACCCAATATTGATTCCACAAAATCCAAAAAAAATAAAATATTCCAAAAACCCAAAAAAATCAGAAATTTGAAAGTCCAATTTCTCATAATGAGAATGAACATAAATCTACCATGAGTTGAATCCAAACTTGCAAAAAACTGGATGAAATATGATATACCAGATTGGATGGATTGAGAGGAATTGTTGACCCTTCCTTTGAAACTTTGCAAAATCAGCAAGAACAAACTATAGATAATCCCTACTACTTCTCTCAAACTTCATCCTAGAAATTCTATTCACTCCTACTGATACTCCTCGTGGAAACCCTCTTGATTCTCCCATCTTTCAACCACCATTAAAAATTGAGTTCCTAAGTGAAGAAGAACAAGAATAACCAGAGGAATAGTTTGGAGAATAATTTGTAGAAGAAGAAGAAGAATATGGAGAACTTGACATGGCAGCACAAGGACCTCTCCTTTGGGGACAAAACACAGACCCTCTAGCCTTAAATCAAATCCATGAACTTCTTAGAGGTTTAAGAAATAATTTCCCCAAATTTAGAGGTGATGGTAAACAACATCCAGATAAACTACATGTGGTGTGTTGGGATTTCCTCAGGGATAATTTTAGCGGCGAATATTCGTAATATGGCGAAAATTTCATTTTAGGAAAATTTGAAAAGGCGAATTTTTCGGAGTGGGTCGGTGTCCTGTTCGCCTAAAATATATAGTATATTTTTTTTGGGGGGTCGGCTTCGCCTTCATTTGAAAACATCTCCTATAAAAACCTATGTGATTCGTCGGGTAGTATACCTCAAGTAGCTTACCAAATTACCAATACTGTGAAATTTGAACTCGCATACCCTTGAGCACCAGAGATTCATATTACTGTTGACGCGCGACAAATGCAGTGTTGACGCGCGACAAGGGCAATATTGACGCGCGACAAGATCTGTACTGACGCGCGACAAGAGCTGTACTGACGCGCGACAAGAGCTGAACTGACACGCGACAAAAGCTTGTACTGACGCGCGACCAGAGCTGTACTGACGCGCGACCAGAGCTGTACTGACGCGCGACTTGGGCTACGAAGTGACGCGCGACAGAGGAAGGGTGGACGCGCGACTGAGGAAGGGTTGACGCGCGACCTCAGACAGTTCACGCGTGACAAGACCTCAGAGACTGGACAGATTCGCTTCTAGGTTCTTTTGCTGACGCAGGACTCTTTTCAGAATAATGGAAGGTGCCAGCTCAAAGAATACGAAAAACCTAAAAGTAAGTAAGAAATCTCAGAAATCACTCTTCAAGTATTTTGGAAACTCTGCGGATACAGATAATGTAAATACCAATCATATAGATGCCACCAAAAAGAATCAGAATACTGACTGTGTGGAAGGCATTATTGAGGTGGACATGCATTCTGCACAGTATCACAGTCAAACAAATGAAACCTACGATAATATGCCAGATCTTGAAGATATTGTTCCTGTTGGGGTCCAACCAGAAGTGCAGCTAGATATCACAGATACAAACACTCAGCAAAATGGAAGACAGAAATCAATATCAAACTCTGGTCCAAGAAAGAGGAAACCAGGTGATTGCGATATTCCTCAAAATTCTACTCAAAAAAGTAAAGCATTGAAAGCAAACAAGAATATGTGGACCATTGGCAGGACATACAAGTTTGATTGGGCAGCTAAATTTCCATTTATTGAACCTGTACAATCATCTAATTCTGAAGAAATCCCATGTGAATGTACATGTACAATATGTACGTGGAAATTGGGAAAGCAACAAAAAATGCAACTGAAGCTGGACACAATAGAAAAACATTGTGGAAAACAATATTTAACTGTAATAGGGGCGGATGGCCAGAAAATAAAAACACACAGGTGGAAAACTAAAAAGGAGTGCATGCATGTCAGATATGCAGCGGAATATGAGGCAGAGCAGAAAAAACACAGACATCTGTTGGAAAAGGGAGGAACAATCACATCGCATATTGGTAAGATGAAAGAAACAAATCTACATGCAAAATTCATACAGTTCTCTACTCTTTTTCAAATACTTAAAAAGGGAAGGGCGATGTCAGATTTCCTTGATTTCAAAGTTTTGTATCAATTTAATGGAATGCTGAATGTACCTCAGTCTCATTGGTCTGAGAGTAGTGGATGGGAAATGGCAAAATGCCTCTCGATGATAGAGAAGGAAGATTTGAAAGAGAATGTAAAAAAAGCAAACTTTATCTCTCTTTCAATTGATGAAGTGACAGCAGTCGACAACACCGCATGGGTATGTATCCACATCTATACATTAGAAAATCATATAAGGACACCTCATCTGTTGGGTGTTATGAAAATGGTTGAAAACTGCAATGCTGAAAACCTATACAAAATAGTTGTTTCTCATTTGAAAGATGTTGCTGGTATGACTGATTATGAAATTGCTACGAAGTTAGTATGCGTTGGAGCAGATGGTGCATCTGTCATGCAGGGTCACCGAACAGGGCTCTGTGTTAGATTACAAACAACAGTGGCCCCATATATGCTACCAATTCACTGCATGGCTCACAGAATGAATTTAGCATATAAAATGGTAAGCAACCATGAAAATGTTGCTAAATTAGAAGACCTAATAAGAGAACTCCATGCCTATATGTCAAGCAGCCCAAAGCGTTTTCTGGAGTTCCAAAAATTTGCAATTGGAATTACAGACGGCAAAAAACTTCTGAAGGATGTGGAGACTAGATGGATCTCTTTGTATGAACCTAGCATGCAGAGTTCGCGAGGAGTATCCTTCATTGGTTGGTTTCATGCACAAATACCGTCATGAAGTTGATAGGGCAAGGGACCTGTTGTTCCGCTTAACTGATTTGGAGACTTTGCTTACATTGGTTGGTATTCTTCCAATGTTAAAGGAGATCAATACACTGATGAAGCATGCACAGGGCAGATTGATCTATATCGTGGATTTTATACGGATGAGGAAAATGGTATGTCAAAGTCTTGATATATTGTACTGTTCCCAGGATAGTTTTGATGCACCTGTTTTTGAAAATTGGAGAGATTTATTAGATCTTAAAAATCCTAACACCTTTTTGAGATTTAATATCCACGATCACCTATGCATCTCTGTTAATGGGAGGGAAATACCAATGCACATCTTGCAAAGACGTCAAGATATTACAGGATCGGAACGAGAAGATGTTCCTGTGACACGTAATTTGTTTGAGTCTGTGATAGTTGAGACAAGAATAAAGCTTAAAAAATTTCAGAAACCTTGTCATCAGAAATTAGGGAACGTTTCTGTAAAGATAAAATTCTGGAAGCAATGGGTGTGATGAATCCGAATTTTTGGAATACAGAAGGTGGCCGTGCAGACTTTGTCAGTAAGCATTTCCATAAATCAATGGGTACAATAATGGAACAATTTACAAAGACTTCAGAGCTCAAGGGTATGGAAATCAAAGGTATACTGAATGCCGATTTATTGAAGTTTCAGTCAACCAATTTTGCAACAACAATGAGGAACCAATATAAGAATTTAGATCAACCTTCTGAAAGTGGTGCTATTACAAGGCTGTGGCGAGGAATCTTTCAAAGTTCTATCTTACAAGAAGATTATCAGTGAGTATTTCAGACTATATGAGTTATGCCAGACAATGATTTTGGGGTCTGTGGAGGATGAAAGGGTTTTCAGTGCATTGTCATTTATAAAATCAAAACTGAGAAACAGATTGGACAAAAATCTGGAAAGTTACATGAGGTGTTACGTTTCTCGATACTCCCTCGAAACCTTTCCGTTTGACAGAGCAATTGCGCACTGGAATTCCCTTTGCGAAAGAAGAGGTGTAAATAATACAGCTACAAGTACAAATATTCCCAACCTTGAGAGTGTAATTGGCTCTTCGTCACATTCTACAGAAGACAACATCGACTTTGATGAAGCTATTGATAATGGACTGTTTCAACTTTAAGTAGGTATCTTCTTTATCTATCTTTTATCTTTATCATTAAAGATGTTACAGGGTCTATATATTAAAAATGTCAGGCAATTCACCCATCTATCTACTAATCCATTTCTCGCGTTGGATTTTTTTTAAAACACAGATCTAGCTCATTACCAGTGGCAGTGATGATTTCAACTTTAAGCAGGTATCTTTTTCCCCTTAATCTTATTGTTTGTTACTATTCATTTTTTGACAGAGCAATTTCTCACTGGAATTCCCTTTGCGAAAAAAGAGGTGTAAATAATACAGCTACAGGTACAAATATTCCCAACCTTGAGAGTGTAATTGTCTCTTCGTCACATTCTACAGAAGACAACATCGACTTTGATGAAGCTATTGATAATGGTCTGTTTCAACTTTAAGTAGGTATCTTCTTTATCTATGTTTTATCTTTATCTTTATCTTCATTAAAGATGTTTACAGGTCTATATACTAAAAATGTCAGGCAATTCACCCATCTATCTACTAATCCATTTCCCGTGTTGGATTTTTTTAAAACAAAGATCTATCTCATTACCAGTGGCAGTGATGATTTCAACTTTAAGCAGGTATCCTTTTCCCCTTAATCTTATTGTTTGTTACTATTCATTTTTTCAGCTCTGGTTATAATTAAAGATGTTATAGGTGTATGTATTTACATTTAGATAAATACAATCTTTTTATTTTTTGAAAACGTGGGTTGACATCCGTCCGAGGAAGCTGTTACTTCTCGGGACTGACAATGTCAGGCAACTCACCCATCTATCTACTAATCAATTTTTTTTGTGTTGAATTTTTTAAGACAAAGATCTAGCACAATACAGGTGATGATTTCAATTTTAAATAGGTATCTTCTTCAACATAATCTTATTGTTTGTTACCTTATATTTTTTCAGCTCTTGTTATCGTTAAAGACGTTACAAGTCTAATTTTTTATATTAACATTTATTTAAAGATATTGTTGGTCTATATATTTAAAGATGTTGCTGGCACTTCTCAGGACTGACAATGTCAGGCAACTCACCCCTCCATCTACAATGTCATGTGAAACAAAGATCTAGCACGTTACCCTTGATGCTTTCACAGCAATCTAATACGCAAGAGGTAAGGTAAACCCTAGCATATTTGCAATTATATTTAATTTCTTACCAGTGATGATTCTTTCTTGATTTCTTACATAAAATTCGGGATAAACAATACATTATACAATTTTAAATATAAGTCCACATAAAATTTCTCATCATCCATATATATGATATCATCACCATATCATTATCATATCCTCATTATCATCATCTATCATTAATTATCAATTATCATCATTCATCATCTACATCCACATACAATTCATGACAATGCAAATAAACAAGAAACATAGATATAATTCATGATAATCACAATCTAATGCAATTAAAATTAAAGATTGTATGTAAATCCATATAATTAAATTCAAATACCATAGTACATATTCAATAGTAGAAGTTTTCAAATTCAATATTTAAAGTTTCCTCAATAATAAAAGTTTCTAGTTTTGAAAACCCTCTTTTTCTTTATCCAATTCTACTCTGCACTATTTCCCAAAGGCTTCTTCCACTATGGCTGTACCTCTTTCCCCAACAACAGAAATCTCCATGCGACAGCAAATTTGGATCAGCTGCAGCGTATAAACTAATCCCGTTGCCAATAATTTTCATAACGACTAATAATCTCATTGATAAGAACCTTAGCCCTTCTGTCCCATTCTATAAGCTGATTGATATGAGGAAGCATCTCCATCTTTCTCATCAACCCACACAATCTTTTTTGTGCTTGTCCAGATCTATGAAATACTCCTTGCCCTCTTTAGAGGTACTTGTGCCCAAACCCTGTATGGTCCACGCAACAAGTGATACCTAATCAACAAGCGAACAAAACCTGAACTCGAAAACATATAAAGAGGAAAACAAACTAGCATTACTTCTTACTATATGGTCCAGCTGGTTATCGATCCACTCAATGATTCTCTCCAAGCTTCATACTCAGGAATTGTGTAGAAAGATAACACATTTCCATTTTTGTGAGTTTCCTAAATTAACATGTGCCGACATTAGACATGGAGATACAAAACATCTGGAGGCTTAGAAAACAAATATAAAAAGTCTCAAAACACAACCAAATATACAGGGGGAACATTTAAAGAAACTAAGAACCGCTATAGAAAGATCATGTACCTGGTCTGTCATTATCATCAGATGGCCATATCTTAAAGATTTAATGTTGTCATATATTTTATCTTCCTGTAGAACAAGGATTTTTTTTCTGTTTACTATCTCTTTATTCTCCATTTGTTGGTGAGTGGTAGCTTCCCAAAAAATAGATATTCCTGCCACCTGATAGCATAAAGATAACTAAAATAACAAAAAATTAAATTGGAAAGTGATGTCGAAACATGTCACAGTACTACCAAATTCAATATTCACATTTCCCTGATTCATGGCACAAACACTTACAGCGACTGCAAGTGCCTTGGCTGAGTCACCCTCCGTTAATATTAAAGTACATTGATCATAATTCTTCCCTCCTGCTTGATTTGCATCAAGTTTGGGAACATCATTTAATTTCCCCTTCTTGGTTCCATCAGTTTTCTTAAGATCTTTTTTCTGTTTAAACTTTTCCACTACACTCATCAGGTCAAACAAAGTTACAAAGCTCATCTTAGACACTAGCATTGCAAAAATTACATGTACTCAGAAATGCTACATATTAGACACCACGCCTGGATATATGCGAAACAGTGAAAATTACTATAAATTTATAACAGCAAATTGTATCAGAATAAAAAATATGAATTAAAACGAATTATACTTACAATCAACATGGAAACCAAACGTTGATTCGAGAAAATTATTTTCTTCGACGAGTGTTGCCTTGGTTGTAACAATTGGTAAATTTTTGAACGAAAGGCCTGTAAACCGATGGATTTCATTTGCTTCGATACTGAATTGAAAAATTCGGCAGCGGTTCAGAGTCACATAAAAAATGCCGTCCTCTGAACTATAGGATGACAGAAGGTAATTCAAAATATCCGGATCTGTTTCGAAATGGGGCATATTAATGAGCAGTGTAAATTCACACGCATCCATTAAATATTTATCTACTGAAGACATCTTTAAAACAGTAGGGATGTGAGGGCATAAGGAACATCGATTGAATTGGATTCTCTTGGTTTTTGTTACTGAACTTGCAGTTGGGAAGCGTTGAGACCTGCAAAAATTCAAGAGCCGGAAGGTGAAAACAGAAAATGACCAGTTGAAGGGTATTTATAGGCTAAATCGGGCGTCAAATGCCTCACTTGACGCGCGTCAAAGGTCCAAGATGACGCGCGACATTAGTACATACTGACGCGCGTCAATAGATGACAGTGATGCGCGTCAATAGAATCCACTGACGCGCGTCAGAATATGCCAGTGACGCGCGTCAATAGATGCCAGTGACGCGCGTCAATAGATGTCAGTGACGCGCGTCAATAGATTCCAGTGTCATGCGTCGATCGAAACAATTGACGTTCCATTGACGCGCGTACGGAGTGATGAGTAAATTCTTTTGCACTAGAGGAAATTCCCTTCATGTTTGCAATGCAGCCAATTGAGATGAAGCCTTAAAATTTATCCCCAGACCAAACAAACAAACAGTGACACTGATTGATGTGTAAATTTTTATTTTCAATATTTGAGACACTTGATTTTATAGATTGTACTTCAAGAAGATCATGATTAATCAATTCAAGGCATAGAAATGGCAGAGCTTCAAGAAAATTGTCTTCAAACATTCAGTTGAACATTCAGGAAAACAAAACATGGTTGTAGCAGGAATCTACTAAAGGATCAAATATTTCAAGTTCATTCTTGTAACTAATACAAGTTCAAGTTAATTCAACCACTCCAAGAAGCAGTCCCGAAGAGAATCCTATACAAATTTAACTTCTATGATTTATCTGGAGAAGGCACTGTATTTTTTCTTGGATGCTAAACAGAAAGGTTGTTAAATCTGATTAAATTTGACAAGGTTAACCATGGCAATTCACCCATCTAAAATTTAATCCATTTCTCGTGTTGGTTTTTTTTGAAACACAGATATAGCTCATTACTAGTGGCAGTGATGATTTCAACTTTAAGGAGGACGGAGGTATCTTTTTCCCTTTAATTTTATTGTTTGTTACAATTGGTTAAATACAATATATTATTTTTTGAAAACGTGGGTTGACATCCGTCCGAGGAAGCTGTTATTTCTCGGGACTGACAATGTCAGGCAACTCACACATCTATCTACTAATCCATTTTTGTGTTGAATTTTATTAAGACAAAGATCTAGCACATTACCGGTGATGATTTCAATTTTAAATAGGTATCTTCTACAACATCATCTTATTGTTAGTTACTTTACATTTTTTCAACTATTGTTATCATTTATTTAAAGATATTGTTGGTCTATATATTTAAAGATGTTACTGGGACTTCTCAGGACTGACAATGTCAGACAACTCACCCCTCTGTCTACAATGTCAGGTAAAACAAGGATCTATCACGTTTTCCTTGATGATTTCACTGCAATCTAATACGCAAGAGGTAAGTTAAATCCTATCATATTTGCAATTATGTTTAATTTCTTTCCAGTGATGATTCTTTCTTGATTTCTTAGAATTATATTTAATTTATTATATATTAAACTATTAAGTTGAGTGAATTATAGATGCATACTTCATCTCAAATGGGGTCCACGTAATGGGATTATTCAGAGGATAAAAAAGATTGTAGCTAGAAGTATAGAGATTCAAATAGATTGATTGCATTTCACAAATCATTCATTAAAAAAACCTCTATCTAAATTATAATGTATTTTTTTTTAGAAATAGAAAAACATTGACATTCAATATAATGGAAAAACATATATAAGAGATTTATCGTCCCATTAGGTAGAATATATATACACTCAAAATTATTCCAACTTATAGACTCCCAGTTCTAATCCACAATACAGACTAATCTTCATGATAAAAACCTTATATGTTTTCCATTAAACTTCAAAGTTCTGTATCGAGCTTGACCTATCTTTTAATCACATGGTTAATCACATGGTTATTCCATCTACTCTACACAAAACAATATCCATGATAACAAAACCATATCTTTCAAAACTTAGTTGCTATTTTTTCGCAAAGACATAATTTTCAAGATAATTAAAGAAATTAAATTGATCATCATATTTCATCAACATCTATCATTGATTATCAATTCTCATCTTTCATCATCATCTATCATTATCATCATTCATCATCTACGTCCACATATAATTCATGACAATGCAATTAAACAAGAAACATACATATAATTCATGATAATCACCATCTAATCACCATATAATTAAATTCAAATAACATATTACATACTCAATAGTAGAAGTTTTCAAATTCAATATTTAAAGTTTATACAATAATAAAAGTTTCTAATTTTGCAAACCCTCTTTTTCTTTAGAAACTTCTACTCTACTCTCTTCCGCAACGGCTTCTTCCACTCTGGCTGCAGTTCTTTCCCCCACACCAGAAATAACCCCTGAACTTATGAGATCTTCTGCAGCACTGTCCAGATTTTTTAAAATTCTTTCCTCTTGATTTGTTGCATCTCCATGCGACAGCAAATTTGGATCAGCAGCTGCTTTTTCTTTGAACAAGATGTCAGGGTCAAGACCATGCTCTTTAATTATCCGCTTTAGTGTATTGTTTTGTTTGTTAACCAAAACAATATTTTGCTTCATATTTTTTGCAGCGGATAAGTTGTTCTTTGCTGTTTCCAAGTGAACTTGCAAAACCTTCGCCTAACTCTTCAAATTTTCATATTTCAACTGCACAAAAAGAGTAATGTCAATTCAAAATATTAATGTAAATTCAAAATTTCAAATTAACAAAAACGATTGTTTGAATGTAATAGTACTTACAACCGCTCTATCTCTTTCGGCATTTGCGATTGATACCAAATCCTTGTCCTTTGACCATTTGTTAAAATATGCCTGGGCCTCGGCACTAATATTTTCCAATTTGTTTAGTGCCTTATCTAAAATGCCATCTTTATAGTCGTTGTTAAAAGTGACAGTCCCACATTTTGCTTGGGTAAATAAGGAATCCATCTTCGCAGGTTGATTCTGGACTGCAGCGTATAAACTGTCCCGTTGCCAATAATTTTCATAACGACTAATAATCTCATTGATAAGAACTTTGGCCCTTCTCTCCCATTCTATTAGCTGTTGGATTTGAGGAACAATAAACTCACTGACATGGGATTGACAATCATTACCAAGTAAGTTCTCCAAAGGATAAGGTGGAAACTCTTCACTATCTGATTCTGATGCAGACGATCTTGCTGGAGAAGTGTGGGGGCTTTCACCAAGATCAACTGCTATTTTCTGTCTTTGGGTGGGCTGATCCTTGTTTTCGAAAAAATAAATCAAGATTTAGATAAATAAATTTAAATCAGAATGTAATTAAAAATTGTAAAGCATATTAAAATTGAAATTTGAAGTATACCTGCTGGCCTTGAATCATCTCGCGGGTATCGAAAAAACCAGTTGGGTCATTGCTATCAATGCCCAAATAATCTTCGTCTAAATTTATATTGTTCAAAATAGATATGCCCGTTACACTGGGCAAGCCACCAAGTGAGAGAGTTGGAATACGAAACGAGGAGTCAAGGTTTAGTGTCCCACTGGGGGGCGAAGCAAAAGTCATGCGTTTACCAATGGTCTTTTTCACTGTTCCTCTGGTTGGCATTTTAAAAATTAATGGTTGAGTTGGTGTCGCTGCCGTGGTTTGATCATGAATGACATGCGTTGTAAAGTAAAAGAAAAAAAGAAAAATATTAGAACAATTCAAAAGTCAAAACTACGAAATTAAACGTACTATAGAAAAGTTGTACCTTGTTGTCGAGGGGTTGTTTTTCTCGGTGCTACTGGTGGCCTTGTAGGAGTTGTACTCAGTGGCTGTTCAGAAGATATCAATGCAGGCGAATGTATGGAGTGAGTTGGGGAAGAAGGTTCCAAAATCCCTGCAATTCATCAATATTAAATGTTAATTCATTTGGTTAAAATATAAATTGAAAAATAAATCTGCAACTTTGGAATTTGTAAATAATATATGAGAATGGATTACTTCTCTGGCAGTTTAACGAGTTCAAACTGTTGAGGGTTTGGAGAGGAGTGAGCTTCCATTTCAGATTGGGAGTCCCCCGAAGCCTCTGCGTGTAGTTGGCCTCTTCCTCTCGACATCTTTTTTTTTCGGGGAATGGCTTCAAGATATCTTCTCTGCAAATCATTAAAATCTAAGATTTAATAAATGTGCACTGTAATGAAGAAAATTGTAATACAATTACAAACTAAATAGTTTATACCTGCTGTTCTTCAAATGGAACTGATAATTTCTTCAAAGCATCATCAGAGCTAGTAGGAATTTCATTATGTTTTAAATTTAAAAGTGCCTCATAGTAGAAGCCGAGGAGATAGTTTGTTGAATATATGAAAGGTTTATCTGAGACTTTTGAATTGGCTATGTCAGTTCTTATTTTTTTCGATAGAAATGTGCACCAATCGAATTTTCGTTTTGTGATAGTGGCACAAATGTATGCAATGGCCCAATTTGGTATATCTGTTTGTCGACCCTGCAAAACAATTCTGGCTTGAAAAAACGAAATGAGTGCAGCAAGAAAGTGATGTGCAATTGATTGTGTATCTACACCACGCCTGGATTTATTGACATGGGCTGCAAATGCGAAACAGTGAAAATTACTATAAATTTATAACAGAATTGTATCAGAGTGAAAAACAGAATAAAAAATATGAATTAAAATGAATTATACTTACAATCAAAATGGAAACCGTACGTTGATTCAAGAAATTTCTTGTCATCTTCCGTGAGTGTTGCCTTGGTTGTCACAGTTGGTAAATTTCTGATAGGAAGGCCCGTAAACCGATGTATGTCATTTGGTTCAATAGTGAACTGGAACATTTGGCCATCGTTCAGAGTAACATAAAATATACCGTCCTCTGAATTGTAGCATGACAGAAGGTAATTCAAAATATCAGGATCTGTTTCGAAATGGGGCATATTAACGAGCCCTGTAAATTCACACGCTTCCATTATAGCTGAATATTCTGAAGACATCTTTAAAGCCGTATGGATGTGAGGGCATAAGGGATTCCTGTAGGTGATCTTCGCAATCGATTGAGTTGGATTGTCCTGATTTTCTTCCTGAACTTGCAATTGGGAAGCATGTGAAGTCGACATTATGGATTTTCTTCCTGAAATAGCGTCTTTGTCAAAGATTTAGACCTGCAAAAATTCGAGAACGGGAAAACGGAAACGAGAAAATGAGCTGCACATGGCTATTTATAAGCTAAATAGGGCGTCAATGTCCTCTATTGACGTGTGTCATTTGCTTATACTGACGCGCGTCACTAGCTTTAATTGACGCGCGTCATCTTGTTCGGTTGTCGCGCGTCATCTTGTTCGGTTGTCGCGCGTCATCTATTTCCTTTGTCGCGCGTCAATTGAATGTAGTGTCGCGCGTCAATTGAATGTAGTGTCGCGCGTCAATTGAATGTAGTGTCGCGCGTCATTTAATCGCCGTGTCGCACGTCATTTAGTTACAGTGTCGCGCGTCAATAGAAGCTAGTTTCGCTCGTCAAAGCTCATAGCTGACGCGTGACAACAGTCCTAGCTGACGCGCGTCAATAGGAGCAAGTGACACGCGTCATTAATATCAAATGACGCACGTCATCAGGTGCCAGTGACGCATGACAGGAGGTAGTGTCATGCGTCATTAACAGACACTGACACGCGACAGTAGGAGACAATGTCGTGTGTTATTACCAGCCAGTGTCGTGCGTCATTACGAGCCAGTGTCGTGCGTCATTACGAACTTGTGTCGTGCCAGTGTCGCACGTCATTACGAAGTAGTGTCACGCCAGTGACGTGCGTCATTACGAACTAGTGTTGTCGCACGTCACTGATGGAGCCATGAAAAACTAGGCGAAAATTTTGTTTTTGAATACTGTCAAATTCACCTTTCGCAAAAACTGGTTACGGGGATATTCACTAGGTATTTTCCACCTTCAATATTAAGATCACCGAGGTCGGTGTAAACCTGCAATAGATTGGAAATCATTCAAATGAATAGAGGTAGATTACCCTTCATGCATCTTAGAACTAAATAGTTTCTTCATCAAATAAACTTTATTTGAAGCACTAGGTTTTTCATATAAATTGCCCCCTGCTCATTTTGTGGCTAACACCTTTACATCTTTCCTTCTCTTGTGCCACAGTTAGAATATTTTGTTTTCCAGGAACTCAAAACCTTCTGGAAATGGCACCATTAGATAGAGCTCTTTCTCATCTTTCCAGAAAGGTAAATTTTTCCTCCTAACTCCACGTATTTTTCAAGTTATGGCTCAGCGGAGTTTTGGTGGGAAATTTTTCCCTAGAAGGCTCCGCAGCCAATCAAGAGCTGCCACGTGTCCAAGGGTGAAAAAACACCAAGCGATCCGAAGGAAAAAATGGTCAGGAAGGGCCCGAGCCCAATCAGAATGTGCCATGTGGCACCTAGAGTGGAGGAGCACAAGGAAAATTTGAAAAATGTTCTAAAGACCAAACGGGTAAAAATTCAAACTTTTTGCCCGCCGATCCGATTTTTGCCTGTTTTTGCCCTAAAACTTCAAATCGCCATAACTTTCGATCTAGAGCTCGGATTTTCACTTTCTTTATATCAATGGAAATCTGGTGAAATTATCTACAAGATTCCATGGTCAATTTTGAATTTTGGTTCAGTTTGGAGGGAGAAAATAAAAAAACACTTCTGGTATGTGCCCATGGACAGAACTGACGTTTCAACAACCAATTTTAATGCAAAATGGGTCGCATTCTTCTCCAGCATGGTCAAAAATGTCAGGGCATGGGTTTGTAAGGACCTCCATGCTGTTTTTAATGCATTTTGGTTCCCAATGGGGAATGGCTTCCACGTTTTTTCATGTTTTCTCTCTCCTGGGCTCGACCCATGCAATGTAAAAGCCAAATTTGGCTCATTTTTCAAAGGATGAACACCTTTTTGCATAGCAAGCTTCTGTTTTCACCTTCAACAAGTGATTTTGGAAGTATCAAACCTTCTAGGGATTGTAACAATTTTTTCTGCCTCTTCGGTGTTGGAATACAAGGATTTTGATGTTGAAAATCACAATACAGGCTCTGTGAATGCTTGCAATCCTTTATATGTGTTGTTTGCTTCATTTTAAACTCTTGATTACAACTTATCAACCTATGCATGATGTTTTATGTTGCAATTTCTTATTTGTGTCAATTTACATGAACAAGAAGTGCTCACCACTCCTTTGGTGTATCACCTTTATCAGTTTAGTTTCAATTTTTACATTTCTTATCCCTGTCTCCTTGCAAATTAGGATAAAATTAGGATCTGAACCTCTGCGGTTGTGCAAATATAGATCTAATTACAGAGGAGTTTGAGGAACCATCCTCTAATCTGGAGATTCCTCTCTCATCTTGTAATTCCCACACTTGGAGAGAGGTTTCAATGTTGTGCAATCACACTCGATGCCCTGAACATCAACTTACAACCTTAATTTGCATGGAGAGGGACAGGGGTGCTGCTGATTTGCAACAATAGTTTTGGCATGCCCGGTGGGACCTTAGAGGTCTTCCACTTCATCTTTTGCAGGTTGGTGTGTTCCTGTGAAGATTTCAGCCTTTGGAGGCACTTGCAAACACATCTGGCGACTCCATCTGATCAACAACCCATTTCTGAAGTTGCAAACCTATTTTTCATCCATTTCCATCCATTATTCTTTCCATCTATTTCATTCTTTTCCATTCCATGAAGTTGTGCAATCATGACTTCATTTCCATCATGGAATTCACATTTACAACAGTAGAAATGTTTCCCACCTCCAACATGTTTTTTAAATCCTCCAAATCAGCATTTTGAACAAATTCAAAATCAGCATGCATACCCATATGAGCGGAAATGCCAAAATCAATTTATCTATGGAGCTTCCCAAGTGCAAGGGTGTGCATACAATGAAGACAATCAGATGCAAGATGCTGGTCTGTTGGAGAACATCCAAAAGATGGAGGTAAACATGGTGTAATCCAGGGCTCAAGCATAAATGAAAGCATTTGGAATCGGTTGTGGAGCACCTTGTCCATGGGTGGGACCTTTCCCAAGGCATTACAGCCCTCAAGAGAAGCTTGACTTCATGATTGTTATGTTGCCATTTCTTGCAAAGTGGATTGAAGGAATAGAGGTGTATGAGAGGAGTATTCAACAACCTTGTCAATGGGTAAGCACACCATCTCATGCCTTTTCTTTTCCTCTTTCCCAATCTATTTTATCTTAGAAGTGTCAAGTTTTAAACTCTCCATCTACTGTCCCAAGTGTTGAATCCATTTCTCCACCCCCTAGTCTTCCACCTCATCTCAATTCTTCTGTCCTTTTCCCTTCCAAACAGTCATCCCCTCCACAAGAGCTAAATTAAAAACCCTCTCCTCCAAAGAAACAAGAGGTTTTACCTCCTCCACCACCACAAAAAAATGCAAAAATCAATCATGAAGGACAACAAAAAGAGAAGCCAAACAAGGATGAAGAAATTCAAATTTTGAAGAGTTGGGCTCTTAAATTTGGGATGAAGAAGATCCCTTTGCTGATGAAACCTTCAGAAGAGGTTGGACTTAAAGAACAAATGGTGGTCGGGACTGATTTTTTTGCAGCAGAAGAAGAGCAAAAAGGAGTTGCAGATCAGCAATCAATTTGTTCAGAATATAGTGTCCATGTTGGCACCCTATTTGAAGGAAATGTTGATCCAATTCAAATTGCAAAAATCAGTCATGAGGGACAGCAAGAGGAAGGAGAAGCTGCTCCAAATCCAAAAGAAGAGGAGAAAATTCCAGCTGTGGGGGAGAAAAGTGCAGATCCAAAGGCTTTGAGCACAAAGTAGGTTATAGAAGAACCTTGAGTTCTTCTCTCTACTTCATCTCTCTCAAGTTCTAGTACTGAAGAAGAGTTTGATCCCTCAAACTCAATGCTGAAGGATGAAAGAAACCATGGTGATCAAGTTACAGATCAAGAGAATGCCATGGGAGAGGTTGAACATTTGCAACAGGACAACAATGAGGTAGTTTACCTATCTGATTTGGAGGAATGTTTTGATGAAGAAGAACCGGTTGAGTTTCCACCATTCTCTCTTTCATCATCCATCTTCCAAACACAAGAGCCTACTATCATGGAGGAGAGTATTCATTTGCAGCAGCCTGCATCTTATAGAAGCTCTTTAGAACCAAGATTAGAAGATTTTAATCTTTCATGTCCTTCATTGGAGGAAGAGAAAGAGAAGAAGGGTTCTACCATTGCTTCCACACCATCCATTCAAGGTGTACAAGAGAACTCCATTCTTGGAATTGAAAATCAGAATTATGGGCATACTCAATGGATCAGACCTTTCCCAATCAGGTATTTGGCTTCATTGGAGCCAAAGGAGAAGCCACAACTAGTCATGCTTGCTTCTAAGCATGAGGATGAGCTGCAAAGTTCCAAGGATCAGCTGTCATACCTCTCCAATCCAAATGCAGAGCAACTAAAAGAGGTATTGGATTTGTTTTTGGTTGACACCTTGCTAATTTGGTTAGAAGACCAGCTTCTTGTTGATTTTCCACTCATCCAATCAGCCATACTCAGCTCCAAATCATTTGCATGTCTGCCAATTTTGAAGAAAGGAAGCTATTTTGCACAACCAGTTACAGGGTTTGTTTAGCTCACCTTTGCTTCTAGTTAGAGTAGAGTAGGTAGGTTTTCTTTCAGTAGAAGAAGTGCTTATGCACACTCTACATGTTCCATTTGGAGCATGTATGATTTTCAGTTTGTACATAGTTTTGGTGCTGCTGGTTTCGCTCTTGCACAGTTCGTTTTGATGGCATTTTGGTGGGAACAACTCCATGTCCAGTGGGATTCAAATGGTTCAGAGGGAATTTTTCAAAGTTCAAATCAGTTTTCAGGCTACTACTCATGACTCCAAGCCTAATGGATTGCTTCAAGCTACTAATCATTCATCCAGTAGATAGATGACCCCTCTGAGTCACCACACTTGGTATCCAAATGTGCCCTCTGCTCATTTTGTGGCTAAATCCCTTTACATCTTTCCTTATCTTGTGCCTCAATCAGAATATTTTGTTTTCCAAGCACTCAAAACCTTCTGGAAATGGCACCATTGGATAGAGCTCTTTCTCATCTTTCCAAAAAGGTAAATTTTTCCTCCTAACTCCACATATTTTTCAAGTTATGGCTCAGCGGAGTTTTGGTGGGAAATTTTTCCCTAGAAGGCCCGCAGCCAATCAGGAGCTGCCATGTGTCCAAGGGCGAAAAAACACCAAGCATTCGAAGGAAAAAATGGTCAGGAAGGGCCCACACCCAATTAGAACATGCCATGTGGCACTTGGAGTGGTGGAGTGCAAGGAAAATTTGAAAAATGTTCCAAAGACCAAACGGGTAAAAATTCAAACTTTTTGCCCGTCGATCCGATTTTGGCCTATTTTTGCCCTAAAACTTCAAATTGCCATAACTTTTGATCCAGAGCTCAGATTTTCATGTTCTTTATATCAATGGAAATCTAGTAAAATTCTCTACAATATTCCATGGTCAATTTTGAATTTTGGTTCAGTTTGGAGGGAGGAAACAAACAAATTCTTCTGGTACGCGCCCATGGACAGAACTGACGTTTCAACAACCTATTTTAATGCAAAATGGGTCGCATTCTTCTCCAGCAAGGTCAAAAATGTCATGGCATGGGTTTGTAAGGACCTCCATGCTGTTTTTAATGCATTTTGGTCAATGGGGAATGACTCCCATGTTCTTTCACGTTTTCTCTATCTTGGGCTCGACCCATGCAATGTAAAAGCTAGATTTGGCTCATTTTTCAAAGGATGAACACCTTTTTGCATAGCAAGCTTCTGTTTTCACCTTCAACAAGTGATTTTGGAAGTATGAGACCCTCTAGGGATTGTAACAAGTTTTTCTGCCTCTTTGGTGTTGGAATACAAGGATTTTGATGTTGAAAATCACAATGCAGGCTCTGTGAATGCTTTCAGTCCTTTTTATGTGTTGTTTGCTTCATTTCAAACTCTTGATTACAGCTTATCAACCTATGCATGATGTTTTATGTTGCAATTTCTGATTTTTGTCAATTTTCATGAATAAGAAGTGCTCACCACTCCTTTGGTGTATCACCCTTATCAGTTTAGTTTCAATTTTTACATTTCTTATCCCTCTCTCCTTGAAAATTAGGATAAAATTAGGATCTGAACCTATACAGTTGTGCAAATATAGATCTAATCAGAGGATTTTGAGGAACCAGCCTCTAATTTGGAGATTCCTCTCTCATCTTGCAAGTCCCACACTTGGAGAGAGGTTTCAATGTTGTGCAATCACACTGGATGCCCTGAACATCAACTTAGAACCTTGATTTGCATCCAGGGGTGTTGCTGATTTGCAACAACAAGAATTTGTGGCAAAGTTTAACAAGTTGATCAACAAGATTCTTATCATTTCTTGTCCTACTGCAGATAATTTGAAAAGGTTCTTCATGAATTCCCAGATGCCTGCGGTGAGTTTCTTTCTATGAAGAGTTCAACCAAGATATTTGGACCATGCTCAATAAATTTCCATTGAAGTGGAATATGGCCTCATCTTGCCAAGAAAGATCAAGAATCCTTTAATGAAAGATAGTGCAAAAAATTCCAAAGATGAGAGAGTTGATTCACTGTTGCAAAAATTGGCGATTGAATTAACAATGTTGAAGAGGGAGGCTTCCCAATGAAAATCCCATCAAAATCATAACATGAACCAAATTGCAAGAGCACCACAAAGGCTTTCTTTGCAAACTCCCCCAGTCAATGCAATAGGAAAGAATTAAGAATATGAAGAGGAATTTACAGAGCTGGAACAAAAAAGTGAGGACATCAATGTCATAAAGATTGAAGAAGTAGAGGATGATGCACAAATCAGATTTCTTGAATACACGGTATGTGAATAAGATGATGATGATGATGATGCACCTAAATTCTCATGTGTAATGTTCACCCGCTCCCAATCTCATAAAAGAATCTCCTCCATCGTTGCTCCAAAAAAGAAGAAGCTTGAAGATTCTCCTATGGCGACTCTACAAAATAAAATAATATGTCAAGGATCTCCCCTTCCACCCTCAATGGAGTCTGCAATGGATAAACTAGACCTCATGTCGAGTAAGAGGCCATATTCTATTCCAATTAAGTCTCCCAATGCTCTTTCTAATTCTAATTATGCTTCTACAAAATCTAGTTCTTCAAGACCTTCTAATGTTCCTACAAAATCAGCCTTTGTTCATCAAACATCTACTCCCATTACTAAGTCTATTCCAATTCTGAAAGTAGTGTCTTCATCTCCATCCACATATGTCCATTTTTATATCATAGAACATGTGAATAAATTTAAAGTACAGATTTCTGAATCCGAATATTTGCAAACTCACCTGGAGAAATTTGAAAAGCTTGTATATCATATCAACAGTATTAGTTCAAATCCTAATATTGTGACTCTTAGTTCCAAATGGTTGCTATCAATCCCACCTACTCCTCCATCGTATAACATGTTTGTTATGAGTGCATCAAAGACTAATAATTTTTATCCTTTATATCTCTCTTTTCATTGGAGGATACCAATTGAATAACTACATAATAGATTCAGGAGCTTCCTATAACGTAATACCCATAAAATTTTCCAATGCTCTTGGACTCACCTTGACACTAGTCAGTGGCTATTGTTACTCCATGGAGTCTAAATAAGACCCACTTGTAGGGAAGATCAAGGATGCATAGGTGGCTCCCACTGATTTTTTGGACAATAAATTATTGTTGACCATCTTGGTAGTAGACATCCCAACATCATTCGGAATGTTTCTGAGAATAAGTTTCCTTCGAGACTTGGGTGGTAGAGTAAAAATTAATTGGTGTTATGCAACCATTCCAGTTAGGGGATAAAGTGAAAATTTTCTTCTGGTAAAAAAGATGAGATATGCGGTAAAAAGATCAGGAGATCCAAGAGCTAACATCTTGTACCATGAAAGTATGAAGGGAAATTATTTCATAACATCCAAAGAGGAGGATGAAATTCCTCTCTTGATAGGACCAAACATTCCTTTCTAGTTAGATATTGATCATGGAAAAGAGAGGAGAAATATTGAATTGCAAAAGGATAGTTTGGAATCTCCAAATGCTCCAGGCCATGAGAAATATAAAGTGGTTCTTGAGGAGATCCAAATTGAAAAACTAGTCAATGTGTTTATTCACGATGAAGAGGTGTTCACATTTCCATTTGAAGAAGAATATTCTCTTAATGATGTCATTCATAAGGAAGAGAGGCCAACTTGTAATGATCCTTTAAAAAATGTGAAAGAGGAATATTTGGAATAAATGTTGAGAGTTTCAGATGAAACAGAAGATCCTCAAATTAGTCTTGAACTCCTAATGCAAGCCATGGAATTGCAAGATAGGTATGAATCTGATTCTCACTCCTCATCCGATTCAAAATAATTTCATGATGAAATAAAAAAACATGAAAAATATGATATCCCTCTTGAGGCTATGGTTAATGAATGTGATGATGAAGGTGAAGTTCTCTTTTCCATTTGAACAGGAAGATTCTCTCTATGATGAAAATTTTAAAATGAAGGTCTTTGAATCCTTCAGAGATAAGGCCTCTCATGATGAAGAGGCAGTGGAATATAATGAGCTTTGGGATGATGAATAAATTCCTCCAAATTGTTTCCTTGAATTTCAAAATTAAAATTATTCAAATGAATGTGAAGGTGAGATTTTGGAAGTTTCAAAATAAGAGTATGTACAAGAAATATCAAAAGTTACAGAAGAAACAGAAGACCTAGAGCTCAATCTTGATATCTTGACTGATGTCATGGAGGTAAAAGATAAGTATGAATCTAAGTTTGATTCTTCATTAGGATCCAAAATGTTTCATGATGAAATAACACAAACGAATGGACTCAATGTTTCTCATGAAAAAAAATTCAGTAAGCATGAATGCGGTAAAGAGGAACACTTAGAGAATTTATGCTATCCAATCAAAAATCAGCCTTGGGGCAGTGGTGAAATGCAAAGTGAAAGATAAACAATGTGCAGACATAAATATTGCACATTAGACAATATTTATCCCGATCTTATACTACTATTTAGAAGGTTCTCAAGTGTACAAAGTACCAATTAATCCCCCCTTTTTACCATCTTTGTTTTATATTTGACTTCGTCTTTCCCGCGTATTTCCCGATACCTATCCACCCATTTTACAACTTTCCCAAGATTCTAGCCCTGATTTCGGGTGCCTAACCTATACTGTGGCACCCTAGTCCCACCTTGGGTGCCCCTCTCTATATTTAACCTCTTTCTCCCTTATTTGGGTCACTTCTAGCCATTGGTCTCCCTTATCTTTTCCTCAGTCGAAATTGCCAAGATTAATTGTGAAATAAAACTTGAGAGCCCTATAAAAATAAAACTTATAAGACCATACTGAGGGTCCTAGGTCATTGCATCCTATCACTACTATCACTCCATCTATGGTTGCATCCATTGCACCATATTCATCCACATAATTCCATGCATCATAGCTAGCAAAGTCTGCATCACATCCATTCACACATTTTAGAGGAGGGATTCTATCTATTATATTCTACATTCTACATCTTCTACAACTATCATAGCTTGCTACTACACAAAGTGTGACTAACACGAGGGCACCTAGGGCACGGCATACACACACTCACCAAAATTACATTAGGGTCCATAATGTAGTGTAGCACTCAACGATAAGTCCATCGGTTTGGCAACTGAGGTCAATCTGACCCCTTCTTCTTCTTCATGTGCAGGGCTTCATCCGGTTCATCCAGTGAATCCAGTACAAAAAAATAAGAAGGGTTTCAGACCTAGTTGTGACATTGTCGAACATAATTCTTGACTCCATGCATAGTTCACAGTGCCTAGAATCCAGACCAAGGCACCCTGGGGTGCCCAAGTACACTTCCAGGTGCCTATGTCACTTCAGATAGTTCAGATTTACCCTTTGCAAGGTCCTTGAGTGATCGTCTACACATTCAAGTTCCAGTCTCAGATCTGCAACAACCTATGACATTCTCTTGTTATCAGCTAAGTCATTCTCTTCCTCTTTCCTTTTCATCAGGGTTTTTACTTCATTTAGCATAGCCTATTTGTAGTTATTACATATTGTTTTACTTTATTTACTGAATTTATATAATGTTTTAGTCATCCTATTTAGATTAACATTAGAACCTTAAATCCCCCTTTAGGTCTTTTAGGTAGCTATTTTTGTTAATCACAAGGTGGTTGAACATAGAAAATAATTTACAATATGAGATTGATGGAATTTTTTTAGCAAGGCTTTGAGCATCAAAGTAACTATGTGGGCTCACTCCTCCCAAGTATACAGGCATTCATGAAAGCACCTGGATTTCATAAAATTTAAAGAAAGGAGGATACTCCCTTGAACCATTTGATGGCTTCATGGAACATCATCACTCGATGTCATCCATTCAGGGGTAACATCTGAAGAGAAAAGTGCTACAGTGAAAGCGGGTTTTCCCCTGCATGTACCATAGGTTATTTTAGGTTTTGTTTTGTTTTCCTTTATGGTGTGTGTTTGTTTCATTTTTTATTCCTTGCTTGTGGTAGTGTGTTAAAGTGGTGACTCTATGCCCAACTAGTAAATATTTGTTGTATGCTTCTATTATGAATCTATAGCCCAATGGATAAGGCATTGCTCCACATAATGTCTTGAGATTCTAGATTTCATGTTTTTCATGTCCTCACTACGTTAGATCTAGAACAAGTCCCTAAAAAGAGCCATTTTTTGTCATGAAAAATGTGTAGCATGAAAAATTCAATATTTTTTCCGTGACAACCTAACCCATATGTGAAAATCCCTCTCCTGGTCAATGTAAACCTATCCTCCATCCAACTCGGTCATTGTGTTACCCTCAAATTGTCAGAAGGAATGTACTAATATGTTTTTCATGTGCAGGAAATGGATTCATGGATTCATTCATAACCATTTAGAATGAATTGCTCCTAGAAGCCCAAAAAGGCCTTTTGTCAGCCTTTTTTCACCTAGTGAACTCCCTCCAGGAACATACAGAGAAAATTTAATAAAATATGGGAAGTGTGTGGAAAATATATGCAAACATCTAAGGTAGTTTATGAAAATTTTGGAAGAAAAATCAAGTTTGGAAACAAGCCATGTAAAACCGGGTCATTGTGGGCAAGGTATTGGGAAATACAAGTTCTAAAAAAACTAGTCACCTTGTTCAAAGAGTTTCAGGAACCCTATAAAGAGTTAGAAGCTCATACCCCAATAATTAGAAATTTGATAGAGCCTAATTCATGGTGGAATGATCGAGGAAATATTATGGGAACTTTAAAATGTGGAAAAATGTCTGGAAATGTGGCTCAAGAGTCCTCTTACAAGGTGAAACTTGATTGAAATTTTATGGTAACTTCAAGAAGATTTGGGAGCCTAATAAAATATTAAATGAGGATATTTTTAATTCTCTCCATTATCCATAAGTTTGATTGGCTTTGTTTCATTAAAAACTATTCTTTCCACTTAGCGCATTGGTGCACAACTTGAGGTAAAATTAAATATATGGGTACAACTTTATGAATACTCGAGACTTATAAATAGTCCCATTGGATTCATTGGAACTTTTCCATGAAGATTCATATATTGGATACCAAATTTCATTAAATTTTGACCCTGGAGTGAAGAAAACATTTTTGGTCATGTGACCCAAGAATGTTGGCGCACGACCACAAGTTACTAATGCACGTTCGCAAGGTTTTAGGTGACCCAAGAGTGTTTTCGCATGAACACAAAATGTTTTCATGTTTCTATAAGTTTTTATGCTACCCGGGGACATTTTCGCGCGTTCAGAAGATTTTTTTGTGTGTCCAGAAGGTTTTAGATGACTCGGGGATGTTGTCTCGTGTCCAAAAGATGTTTTCACGCATCCGGAGGTGTTAGGTGACCCAAGGATATTTTTGCCCATCCAAAATATGTTTTCACACATCCAGAAGATGCAATTGGGCATCTGAATGATGAAGTCAAAAGGCCAAAAGTCACGAAGGAATGTGAAAAGTTGTGTGGGGGAGATAAAAAGGCAGTCATAATGATATAAACAAGAGTAGTGCCCCCATTTCAAGAAGGGGGTTATTGTTGTTGTCTATATCTCATATTCTCTCTAGAATTAAGATAGATGAATTCTTCCATTTCGCATCCTAATTCATTCCTCTTTGTCTCAACTTCACTCCATAAGCATGTACTTGTTGAATATGATACAAGGAGACTTTGTACTTCTTGTATCTTGTTCCTTGTTATATGTAAATGGTTACTTTTCATTAAATTCATGGTTATATTCTAGTTTTGAGGCAATAAAATCTTATGTGATATTTATTGTGCAAAAACCTCCTTGTTATTCTCTTCTTACCTCTCTCTTTCTAACGGTTTCCTCCTTTGTAGTATCTGCAAACACTTTTCCACAAGCATAGGGAAGTACTCCTGTGTGATCCCTAGTCAAAAGACCACCCCCTAGAAATTAGAATAGTGTAAATATTTCCTTTTTTTAATAAATTGAATTACCCCATTCATGAAGAGGGAAATAGTCCCATATCGTTGGTGAAAATCAACTAATTTTTCCATGTGATAAATTATTTCACCAACAGATACACTATCTACCCTCCTGATTCAAGAACAAGTCATGGAAAATTTTGATTCAAAAGAAAACGTATGTCAAGCATTGATCTCTCATAATTAGAAATCATTTCCATCCCAACACACGGAAACCCTAATTCTAGACCTAATTTCAAATCAAACCCTAATAGTAATAAGAATAACCAAAATTTCAAATTGAAATTCAATGGAACATATCACAGATGTACGTAATTCAGACATAAAGAAGAAGATTGTCATCAAAACAAGAAAACATTTAATAAAAATTTCAAATGTAAGAAATTTAATATTCAGAAGAAAAATCAAAATCAAAACCGGGACAATAAGTCAAAAAAAACTATGGCTTTATATATCGCACTTACAACATTGAATGACAATGAATGGTGCCTCTTGACTCATGACCTACATGAGTGACATCCTCACGAGTGTTGTAAAATGTCATGAAAACATATATCTAGGAGATGACCCTCTCATTCAATTTAAAAGATGTGGTCATGTTAGTTTTGTTAAGGGTATAATTAAAAAACATTGTTTGTGCTAAAATTGAAAAAGAATCTCTTATTTTGCTCTCAATTAACTCAAAAAAACTGTAAAGTTGTTTTTTACAAGATAAATGGTATGCTAAAAATAATTTGATAAATTTATTGCAACTGTTATTCATACAAATATACTATACATTTTTAATGGTATTGAATCCGAATTTTGTTTTTCTACTAACATTGAACATGAACTGCAACATGGCATGAAAGATTAGGACATTCTAATTTTTGAAGTATGTTTGATATGTCTCATCTTAATCTTGTGATAGGCCTTCCTAAACTAAAATATGATCATGAAACTTGTGAAGGTTTCTTATGTGGAAAGAAACATGCC
Organism: Taxus chinensis; assembly: GCA_019776745.2. Taxonomy (NCBI): domain Eukaryota; kingdom Viridiplantae; phylum Streptophyta; class Pinopsida; order Cupressales; family Taxaceae; genus Taxus; species Taxus chinensis. Next base: position 23,541,362 of record CM034146.1, read on the forward strand.
AAAACATTTCATAAACATCATGATCCTAACTCCTCCCATATTTTAAAGTTAATTCATAATGATATTAGAGGTCCACTCAAGGTTCCTTCTCTCGATGGTACTCTATTTTTTGTTATTTTCATTGATGATTTCTCTCTAGTATGACTTGGTCATATTTCATTAAGAAAAAACATGAAGTCCTATCTAAATATCGAGAATGTAAAGACTTAGTTGAAAACTCTTATAATTATAAAATAAAAAAAAATAGAACACATAATAGAGATGAATATGTTAGTAAAAATTTTGATGAATTTTATGTGTCTTGTGGGATTCAGAGATATACAACCACTATTTACTCCCCATAACAGAATGACAACATAGAAAAGAAAAATATGACTATTTTAGAAATGGATGAGAGGATGATTCATGCTTCTAATGTTCCTAAGTTTCTATCGGAATAAGAAATGAATATTGTGGTCCATATTCTAAATTGAGTTCCTACAAAATCCCAGCATCAAACTACACCTTTGGAAGTGTTGACAAAAAAAAACCATATATCTCTAGCTTGAAAATATTTGGTAGTTGTTTCTCTATTTTTCAGTAAAAAAGTTAAATGGAAGAAACTTGATCATACCTCCTACTCATGTATATTTTTTGTTTATGGAGGTTGAGTTAAAGGATTAATATTAGAGATTCATCTAAAAATTATATCATAGAAAATAGATACATCTATGTCCTTGAAAATTGATTTGTGAAACTTCTATCGAACCCTATTATGATTCTATTGAAGAAGAAACAAGTCTTAGAGAATGAAAATTTCAAAATATGAATACAGAGATTGAGGGGGAGATCAAAATTGTTACCATTTAAGAGACTTAAATGGGATCAAATTTTGATAAAATATTCTCAGTCAAATAACCTTAGAAAAATGACTCATACTCAACACACTAATCAATGAAAAATTATGAATGTGAACCACAATCATTCAAAGAGTCTAATCAAGATGAACGATGGAAAGATGATATGATTGAATATAATGCTCTCATTAAAAATGAAACATGGGACCTTGTCCTTCCTCCTTCTAAAGAAACATTATAGGCTCTCAATGGTTGTACAAAATTGAATATAACTCTATAGGAGAAATTAATAAATTTAAGGCTAGATTAGTGACTTACAGGTTTGATCAAAAACCCAAAATTGACTATGCCAAAACCTTTTCTCCCATGGAAAAATGAGCACAAATATGATCCTTCTAGCATTAACTACTGAGTATGGCTGGCAATTTCATCAAATGGATGTGAAAAATGCATTCCTAATGGTGATTTGAAAGAAGAAATTTATGTGACTCGACTTTAAGTTTTTGAAGAACCTAAAAAAAAAACTTTATGTTTGTCGACTAAAAAAGTATTTATATAGCTTAAAACAAGCTCCTTGAGCTTGATATTATAATATTAACATTTTTTTCAAAGAACTTGGCTTTAGTAATTACTTTTTAGATATTAAGTTTTTGTTAAAACTGAAAAATTATCAAATTATAATAATTGTTTTATATGTTAATGACCTTCTTATTATTGAAAGTGATGTTAGTTTAATTTTTTTAAATTAAAGCTAAGTTGAAACAATATTTTAAAATATATGATTTAGGCCTTTTACATCATTTCCTAGGCATGGCTATATTCTAAGATGAGAACTCCATCGTTGTGTTTTAATCTCAATATGTTAATAATTTTCTTAAAATATTTAATATGATCAATTATAAACCCCCCATTCCTATAGAAGTCGGTATTAAACTTGAATAGAAACCTGCTTATGCGAAAACAAATCCTACTTTATGTATGCATCTTGTTGGTAGTTTGATCTATTTAACTACTACTAGACTTGATATTTCCCCTGTGGTAGATGTTGCTTCTAGATTTATGCAAAATCCATATGAGGATCATTATAAAATGGATAAAATAAAAAAAAATTAAAGGTACAGTCAAATATGGCTTGTATTATACTTGTAATAATGATGTAAAATTTTCTTGTTATTTTGATTCTGAATATAATGGTGATATCTTATATAGAAATTCTATTGCTAGATATATTTTCAAGTTTGGTGTGGGTGTCATCACTTTAAGTAGCAAGAAGTAACTAGCAATATATATCTCTTCTATGGAAGGTGGGTATAAAAGTTCTATGGAGCAGATAAATAAGCCATGTGGCTAAAAAGACCTTTTGAAATAACTTCATATTGGCGTCAAAGGAAGCATACCTCTTCTATGTCACATCCAGAGTTGTATTTCTTTTGAAAACAATTCATTTCAACATCAAAGGACGAAACATGTCGAAATTCTTGTGCATTTTATTCCTAATAAAGTCCTCAATGGTGATATTGATCTTCAATTTTGTTCTAAAAATGTTCAAGTTGTAGATATTTTCATAAATACACTCTGTGCCATAAAATTATGCAAGATTCATGTAATGTTAGGCCTTTTAGAGTTATCATTGTGGAGGAGTGTGCATGCAAATGTCACCTCCTAACGTTATAGTTGTAAATATTAAATATTTCTTCTATTGTAAAAATTATTATACAAGTTCACTGTGAGTGAGACTTATGTAAATGATCACATTGAGTGAATTTACTTGTATACCCAACGAAGCATTAGTTATGAAATATCCTTGTTTTATAAAAGGCCCCGTTTACACCCCTAATTATATTTCCTAATGAAAAAGGATGTAAGGATATATAATAGATAGACTATTATGGTATAATTAACTTCCAAGATCAATTATGCATGACAATAATAATGCATTCCAAATTAGAATAAACTAACTAATGGATAGAAAATGAGTAACTTGTTCAAAATATATGAATTGGGAGAGAGATTTAGCTTATTCAGGATGAATTTGGAAATATCTAGATGCACCATGTTGGCAAAATATTTTTTTGCAAGGACAAATTAGTGTATTTTCTCCAACGCTCCGGGACTAAGTCCCTCCTCTTGGTAATGGGGAGGATCTCATTTATTGAATGCAGAAAAACAAATATGTTGGTGGTCGTGAAGTCATGGATCACATAGGAATAATCCACTAGACCTGAGACAAATTACTTGCACTTAGTGCAAGGGAGGAATTTGTTTGGTGATATAAGGTAGAGGGGAATAAGAACATAGGGAAGGAGTGTTAACTTTGTGAATAGGAACTAGCATATTTTCATAGCATTAACCAGAATTAATCCACACTCAACTAAAGGAATAAAACCTTGCTAACAATGATAAAACTAACAAATCATAGATACAAAATTCTATAGATTCATTTATCACAGGCATCAACACCTTCCTTTGTTTTACAAGGTCATCATGTTTACCACGTTGAACATGTAAGGAAATAGAGGAAACATAGAGAAAGAGGAAAATAGAAGAATGTAATCTCTTGTTTGTATCTTAGTAGTGCAAATTAATCTACATAGAAACTTACAATTCACAACCCCTTGAAATGGAGAAGTCGCTTCAATTTATAGTCTTATATAAAGTATTTTCATATGCCCCAGACATGAATTTTCACTTCCCCTTATCATTTGTGACCTTTCATATTCCTAGGAAACAAAAGTGAGTCTTATTTCATTAATTGAAAAGAACACATTACAAAGTTAAACTATAGGTCACTTTAAGTTAATAAGATGAATTAGTGAAAATTACCTTCCCAACAAAGAATTAGAACATAGAGAGAGAGAGGGAGGAGGGAAGAAGAAAAGAGATTATCATGTTGATGGAGATGAGGCCTCCATTGATGAAAATCTGACTGTCGATGAACCTTGTGGGAATGCACCTGGAGATATTTCTTCACCCTTGAATTCCTTGTTGAAGCGAGCTACCACGGGTGCCAATTCTCTCCTTGAGGGGTATGAACGTAGCCTAGAGACTTGATCCAAGTTTCATAATTATTGCTAATATTTTTGCATTGATTGAACCAAACTCGATGTTCTTTAGTAGTATTGGAAATTGTACATCTAATTTCTGGGAGAGAGTCCAAAGTGTCCTCATTGAACAAGAAGGGATATCCCGCCTCTTTCTTGACCAATTCCTAAAATGGTTTCATAAGCTCTTCCACTGATGAATTTTCACCAATTGGAGGTGACCCAAACTTCTGCACCACATTTCTTATACTTTTCAAATTTTGTGATGTGAGATTTTCACAAGAGTCAAGCTCAGAGATAACAACATTCAACATTTCATACCAGACATTAAACGTGCAAGACCAAATAGGAGATAGATTCTCATTTATGGAAGTGGATACCTATTTTCCCACCAATACAAAAGAATCAAGATTACTCATTTCTGACACTAATGGAAGCATGTTGTACCAATGGGCTTTCTCCTTCTTAAGATCCCCCTTAGTCATCTTTACCTTTGAAGTGGTGGCAAGAGAAAACTCAAACAATGAGATGATATTAGGAAATAGTGTCTTTCCCTTTTTAATGATCTTGTCAACCCATATGTCATTAGCTCTTCATTGCATTGTGTGACATTGGGCCTTTTTTATTGTTTTGGAGTCGAAGATGTTGATAGGAGTGAAGACCTCGATGAGAAGATATGGTATTATAACATGATCCATGAATTATTGTACATAAGCAGTGAGAGTTCTCATGCACTCCTCTAACTGTTTTATTGTCTTTTTTTACTCCTCATTCCAAGAAAGCATGCAGGCAGCAGATTTCATGAACAAATGTGTGTCACCCTCATGTGTTGCTTGGCAAAAAGAGATTTTTACCATTTCATAATCTTCCTGAGTCATCTCCTCAACAAGTTTCACAAATTTGGTCCAGAAAACCTCTACATACTGATTACCAAAAGTTCCACTGAAAAAGTCATAAGTTACTTGTTCCTTCTTACCTCGTTTGGTTTTCATGATCTTTAAGATAGCTTTGAAGTCCGATGCCAATGCTTATTGCACTATCCTTGGCTCACTCTCAACCAATTCTTAGATCCAAAGGAAAAAATTTGTTGTTTTTGGCTCAACATTAGGCATGATGGCACTTTTAGGTTCATGATGAGGAATCACATATTGCACTTGATGAGATGACTCAATTGTTGATGAGGAAACACTTGGGAACCAATAGAGAACTCAAGGTTGTGAAGGATCAATCTCACCCTGCTCAAGATATTCAGTGGTTGTAGCTATCTTGTGGAGACTCGTGGGGTGAGATCCTTCTATGTGTTCTTCTTCCATGGCCTTTCTCTTCGAGGAATCCCATGAGTGAGTGGAACTCGTGGCTCTCTCGGACACCTTCAAGGATGAAAAGTGAGATGTTTGTCTTGAGAGAGTTAAGACATCATCAGACTTGATGATGGAAATTCTTGTTTTCTTGAACCACTCCCTTGATCTTTGAATCATTGTTGCATTCCTCTTAATGATTTCACTTGATTCTCTTATGTTCCATGAGATAGGTGAAATAGGTGTAGACTTTACTGCTTGACACTCTAGGTCAAAAAAATATGATCCATCATCTCTAACTCCTTCAACAAACCAATCGAAGTTGAAATTCCTCAATTGATCAATTTTCATCCTCATATGGTCACTCTTTCTCTTTTCAAATTCATCAAGGAAATTGGCCCACTAGTCCTCAATTTGAGGACTATGGTCTAGTCCAGGGAAAATGAAAGTTTCAGGATTTCTCCTGATATCAAAATCGGGCCTACATAAATAGGAATAAAGGCTAAGGAAAGAAAAGGAGGCTACAATGTTTGATGCATCTGCAACACTTTTGCATTAATAGATCCCCAGAGATATAGGAAAGGACACACCCTTCTTTTTATTACTCTTACACATGTTATGAACATGATCAAGATGCCTACTTAATTCAAACATTACCATTTTATCACTGGGGTACCTAAGAATCCTGCGAGAAGCAATATCAACCCCCGAAACACTGATGTAGGTGAAGGTTAGTAACTAAGTGAAGAAGCTCCCATATTTATCAACCAGTGTTATTTCCTGAGAGGATATCCTCAGCTCAATATTGTCTTCTAGAATTCTGATGAAGAACATGGTGAATGCATCATTTACCCTGGCAAAATTATGGTTACTCTCTTTGTGAATGAGCTGCGAATAATTTTCATAGGCTGGTGACTTCTAAGACACATTAAGAGTGGCAGTTAGGCCTTTGAAAGGTCTTGTGTAGGAAAGATATTATACTAAATAAGATATCAAAGTGAACTTTCTGGTAAAATGCAAATGGAGCAACTGCCGATGAATATTGTCACTTATAATTTGTCCCGAATCCACCATATGGTTCTCTTCAGTGGCAACAAGGTTGAATTGGGCCATCTAGTCCTGAAATTATTTTTTCGTCTCTTCACCCATCACTTTTCTCAATAGGATGATAGCATCTAAGTAACCTTCATCGAATTCACTTCTAGACAAGTTTTTAGGCACACAAGAAGGTTTCATTCCCTGCCTGAGCCATGACCCGAGTGCGAGTCCTTGTAGGTATGATTCAATATTATTTCCATTCTTTTGATGCATATTATTTTTTGGTGATGACATGTTTTCATAAAAATGTTTAGCATGAAAAGTTCAAACTTTCAAGCATGACAACTTCAAACCCTCTCTTGGTCAGTTTTTCTATTGTGTCATGTCGATATTGACCTTGCACGTAGTTCTAGGATGATGAAAAATCAAGTGCGGGTATTTCGAATGGTTTGACAAGGTCAGCAATTTCTTTCAATGAAGAGCAACTAAAGACTAGCTCTCTGGCAAGCTCAGAAAGGCTAATTTTTGGTATTTTCAAGGCAATTGTGCATCCTCTGGGAGGGTTTCAAGAGATTACAATCATCTAGAGGTGGTATTGAAGATTCAAGAATTTTTTGAATTGATTTAGGAAATTTTAGGGAAGTTTTGGAGGTTTGGGAACAGTTGCAGTGGAAGTTGGTTTTTCAGGTGTAAGGAGCATGCAATCAAAATTGGTACCTGATCTTCCATAGATGATTCTGAGAGCTCTGTAAGGAGTTAGGATTCAATAAAATAGTCATTGAAAATATAGAGGAATTATCTACATGATGGAATCATAAAATATTTCAAAATAACTTATGGATTCTCATGGAAGCTCAGTTTTGGCAGACACACCATGGTGTCCCGAAGAAAAAGGAGCCAATTTTTTTAAATACAAGCAGAATTGGAATCTGAAACCTATCCCATTGTTTTTGAAATGCTATTAGGAGTCAAAATAATATTAAACATCATCAGAAAATACCTCTTGGAACTCCTACAATCGCTTCATCAAGTTGTCTCTCTTGTAGGTACACTTCTCGCAGTTAGTCATTGTTGGAGTGGGACATGTGTCACCACCTCCTTAAGGCGTGTTTTTATGTCCCTCTTATCCCCATTCCTAATGAGATAGATGGGACAAAAAAAATTCCTCTCTCTAGCTCCTCCTCTGGTCTTTTGTGTGACCAACTTGCAAGGTCGGAGTGCTTAGCAGGTCAAACCCTATCTTCCCCGTCTCGCATCCACAATGTGACACCTGGCAACATCTGGTGAGGGCACATTTTTTTGTCTCTCTTGTTTCCATTCCCAAGGGGATATACGGGACAAAAAATTTCCCCTCTCTAGCCCCAAGCTAGGTTCTTCATATGACCAGATTGAACCTCCAGGTGCTCTAAGCTAGTTTTTCCATCCCCTCTCATATTGCATCCATGCACGACACCTGACATCATCAGAATGAGGCACATTTTCTTGCACCCCTTGTCCCCATTCCCAAGGGGGGAAATGGGATATAAAAATGTACCCCATGCCCAACCATTGGAAACCCTAACTTTTCCCTAGCTGCTTCTACTCTTTCGTGCTCAAATTTGACTGTCGGGAAACTCGTAAACATGAAAAAATTAACTGATCAACTCCATTTATGCATCTGGTTCGACCTTGTTGCCACCATTGAAGCCATGAAACCTTGTTGCAATTTTTATTTTTTAGGAAACCCAAAAATGTGCTCAAATAATAATCAATGCACTAGACAATGTTTATTATTCTCTCCTCACCCAAAATGTCATTCATGGAGCCAAATTAGAGAACGTGTCACACTCATTTGAGGGTTAGTTAAGGGATAAAGTTCATGGATTGGTGGGATTTTCTAGAGCAACAGCTCATGTTTGTATCTCCCTCATGAGTACAGAAGTAGAGAATGGTCGCCGAGGACATGTATGTGTTATCTGAAGACAAAGAATATCAGATGTGAGGTGTTGGTGCTATCATTCACAACCATGGAGTGGAGTCATGTCTTGCAAATATGATTCATCCATTCTCAAAGAAATTATGGACTGTTGCTTATCCAAAGGCCACAAAAACTTCTTGTCAAAATCATGGCATCTATATATGTAGTGGCCCGCGGATTAGTGCCAAAACCCAAACATAATACTACCACTATCTCTTTCATGATTTCCTGAAGCTATATCATATGGGTTTTTGTTTAGAATCTGAACCAGGCTGAAGGTGAATTCGGGTGAGCAGGGTCTCTAAGTCAATTCAAACATTGACGGAGTTTTGAGGAAGCATGTGAACTGTTTGACAAAAATTCTCAATGAAATGTGGTTTCCTGGATATAGGAATTGTTTGTATACAGGAAACAGTGAAATGGGCCGCAATGCTCTTAGAGCTGGTAAAATATTTTCTCGAGGGGTGAAATTAGTAAACCAGGATTTTCATTCCATTGTCCTTTCGAGTGAGGCAGTGTTCATTCACACTCGGATCAGTTACAGTTTCTCTGCCATGACGAAGTTGGGATACCACAATATCCCAAAATATTCATGTACTTCTTGGTCAAGCATGCCTACAATTCAACCGTGAACAGTATATTGAATCATTGGAATTCTATAAAAAAAAGGCTTTGCGAGTTCATCCTTATTGCCCTACAGCAGTGAGATCTTGATTTTCTGTTTTTCAAGAAAAAGACCTTCCAAAGGTCAATCCTGGATGCACGTGTTGTAGATCTTGGCAATTCTCAAATTGTTAAACAGGAGATTATATATTTGAAGAGTAAGGTAATTGAAAAAATTCGAGGATAGTAGTGTATGCAAGAATTGCAAGGGATTATTGAACCACTAATTCGAGATTTTGTTCAATGATGGTTATAAAATGAAAAACTTGGTTATGGGCAAGCAAACTTAGTTGTTCCATGTTTTGCAATCACAACATATACAACATGCTTGCAAAATTATTTAAACATTTTAGTTATAGAAGATGAAGGAAACTATGTGCAATCAACTATTGTGGAAATATCTCCGAATGCATCAGTAGTGAAAGAAGATTTGCTTGCTCCTGTTTTTTATAGGTTAAAGCTTCATACTTTGGGGAAAGCTATTAAATTAAATTGTTTCTCAAGGGCTAAATAGTTCAATTTTCAGTCAAAGCCCAGAAGTTGTTTTCAAATTGGACCTTCTGGTAATGACTGCGGCATTGAAAATGTAAACATACCAACTAATTGAGCGGATATAATTGTCAAGGTGCTTCTGAGATGACCAAAAGTATAGACAATTAAAAGAAGTAATTAATTAATTCAATTTTGAATTAATTAAAATATCATGATTTGTAAACCATTATGTAAATCCAAGTTGAGTCAACTTGAGTTTTGGGGTGGGTTAGGTTTAAAGATAGTTGTATAACTACTTTTAGAGCATGAGTCTATAAAAGGCTGATTTGTAATTGTAACGGAACTTTTTGGAACACTCTATATTTGCTCCTCGCTGGAGAGCAATAAATGTAACTTTGTGTACTTTATTTTTATCTTGATTCTCATGAATATAATACTTTTTCCGTTGTTGTATTAATGTTCTTCGATTATAAAATATGCTATTTTGTTTATGATTGAATGGTATTGTTAGTGTTGTTACTCCTTCATGGTGTGTCTAATGCTCTGGTGTCCATACTTTGTGTTGGTTGTCAAGGTACGTGGACTTTGTGTCATATCAACGCTTTCTGAAGGTGATAAAGACTCTGTGCTTTATGGTTTTACATTTATCATTGTATTCTTCCCTTCCAACTAGATAAAGAGGTTTCATTGTATGTAGTTTTATGTTTCCAGTCTGCATTTCTCCTTCTCCTTTTTCCCCTTTTCTCTCATTTCCCTTTTTCCAATTTTGTTGCCCTTTCATGCTTTTCAGTTAAAAGCGCCAAAAATATAAAACCCATCATACGAGGGAACTACCCCTCTCAAGCGCAAAGGAACATCACCCTGTCAATAGTTAATTTTCCCTAACTGTTGTTGGTTTTTATGTGCTTCCATTGGGCATATTCAGCAACATAAAATCCTGTCAACACCACTTTTATTTTAGGCCTCTTGCTTCACTTGAACGGGGGTGTTAGAGTAGGTTGTTTACCTTAACTCATGTTCACTTAGGTGCTTTATTTACCTTCTATTTTATTTATCTTCACCCACTTATGTATGCATATTTATTTTATCTTATTTTGATACTAGGAGGATATTATCTAGTTTTTAGGTATATTTATTTCCTTGATATATGGGCTTGACTAGTTATTTATTGTCTAGTTATTTCCTAGATCTATGGTCTTGACTGGTTCTTTGTTATCTAGTTCTTGTTGTATATATCTTCCCCCCGGGTAGATATAGACAAGCGGAAGAATATGGAAACCAAAGAAATTCAAACCTCAGCCCATGGCGTACAAAAATGGCGCATAACAATGAGTGTCAACATGAGAATGTATGCGCCAAGGCGCAGGAAAGTGGCGCACAGAAATGGATGTCGACAATGTAAAGGATGCGCCCTTGGCGCACGGAAATGGCGCACAACAATGAGTGTCAACAGGGAAAAAGTTGCGCCTTGGCGCACATAAGAGGATGTCGACAAAAACGTAAATGCGCCCTTGGCGCACAGAAGAAGATGTCAACTAGACTTGTTGTGGCCATATAACATGGCATTCACACAATTTCACTTTGACATCCCTAGCATCAAGCACCTTAATTTTGTTTTGGAAGAACATTAACTGATTCATTATGTTCTTTGGATCTCCATGATCAATAGAGTGGGTTAAAACTAGTTTATACTCCTCTTTACCATCGAATTTTGCCATGCTTATGAAAAACATGAGACCATTATCTTGTAGTAGCTCAAGTAATTCCTCACACACTTGATCTTGTCTATCATAATGGACACAAGAATTAATACCAAGCTTTAAAGAAACTTCATTGATTTATGTTTTGATCATGGCCTTGACTAGTTCTTAGATTGATCTTATTTTCTAGATCCATGTATTGCATAGATCTTTTCTCATATGAATCAATCTGAGTTCCATAAAAGATGCATATGCATTTACGTCCTTAACTTTAACAACCAGGCCATTAGAGACGATAAGTGTAACCATTTGTTTGGTCCCAACCCATAGATTCATTTCCTCATCCTCTTCGGCCCATTGTGTTGTATCAACTTCATCTCCTCACAAACTGAGATTGCATTAACCCCTTGAAGAACATTTTATTATGTTTCCATGAGTTTCAATGCACCTCGTTTTAAATATATCAAGGTCTTATGGAACATGCTAGTTATTTTTGATTCAACAAACACTAGTGCTAACTTGTGATGCTTAAATGTATTCATGGAAATAGTGTAGAAAGTATCACCATTAATTATAACATCTTTCTTTGTGTATCCCATCCACAACAACTAATTTAAGTTTTTCCAACAACAATTTACCAAAGTGTACAATCATGTCTCAGGATCATAAAATGCAGATTTTTCATCATAATTCCTACTTATGCAGTACCCAATTGCACTAATAATGTCATTTTCATCCATCCAGATCATCAGCAGATTTCCTAGAGAACCATGACCCTATGTCCCTAAAACTCTTTTTCCTCCACCATTTCGATGATAATGTTTTTCCAACATCCAAAGTGTACAATCATGTCTCGCATTGCAGATTTTTCATCATAATTCCTACTTATGCAGTACCCAATTGCACTAATAATGTCATTTTCATCCACATCATCAGCAGATTTCCTAGAGAACCATGACCCTATGTCCCTAAAACTCTTTTTCCTCCACCATTTGATGATAATGCCATCTTTAGCCTTTCTTTAGGTTCATAAAGTCTTTCCTTGATCGTGCATTTTTGACCTTCTATTCTCTTGAGTCATATATCCTTCAATTACATGAAATACATTTCGTTTATCACTTCCAACATTGGATTCACTACCTCTAATTGTTGCATCTCAATGTGCATCAGTTGTATCTTTATCCTCATCTAGTCTTTAAAAATTTAATATCAAACTTACTTTAGAGGAACACTCGTGTTTGTTGTTGAAAGACCTACTGTGAAGGAAGTTTGATGGTATGTCATGTTCAATGGAGTTTGATGACCTGCCATGAAGGGAGTTTGATGACATGTCATGTTGAATGGAGTTTGATGTCCTAGCATGGAGGGAGCATGATGGCCTACCAAGATGAATGGAGTTTGATGTCCTACCATGACGGGAGGTTGATGGTCTACGATGTTGAATGAAGTTTGATGTCATGTCATGAAGGGGGATTGATGGCATGCCATGTTGAGTGGAGTTTGATATCCTACCATGAAGGAGTTTGATTGTGGCATGCCATGTTGAATAGATTTTGATGATCTTCCATGAAGTGAGTTTGATGGCACGTCCTATTGAATATAGTCTGATGGCCCGTCATGAAGGGAGCTTGAAATAGAGGCTGAGGTAGGTTATTCCCTAGTTTACATTTTTTTACCTTTGTTAATACTTTCATCAAAGAAAAGAGGTTGTATTGTATGTTCTTGTAAGGGTTGAGTGCAATTCAAATCAATTAGATTTAAAGGTTCCCTCCCATTAGGGCGTTAAGAATCATTATCAACCATTATATTGGAATTTGTTGATGCAAGTGTAGTTCTTTTTCCTTTAGGTTCAATGTATTATTGTATATTGATTTGTGGCAATAAGGGAAGATGAACAATTTCATTTGCCTTTTTAGGTCATCCTCTTGTTTGTTTGTGATACATGTTGGTTTGTAGAATTTTACATTATAGAGCAACTCTAGAAAATCAATTAAAATCATCTACAAAGGAACTTTAATTTAACATATATTATGGCAGGTTAACTCAATTGTATGATACATACTTTTTGATGTATTATAAATGCAAAGTTCATTTATAGAATCCTTTTACAATAGTATAAAAAAATTCAATTAAAACATACACAAATCTCTTATAACTCATAAAGATAGTTTTATATATCTATAAATGATTCACATGAACAGCCTCTACACTAGAGAGGTTACTAGAGAAAATGTGGGAGCAACTAAAACAAGACCAAGACCAACAACCAACCTTTCCATAGTGATTGAGAAGATAAAGACCTAAGTGGGTACAATGTTGGCCCATAGAGGTAGTTTCTTCGTGTTTAGGGTGTAGATATTTTTTCCAAAACCTCATGTTCCACAAAAATTAAACTATGTAAGAAAAAAATTGTTTCTCTCGGCCACGAAATCAGGACATTTCTATCACTGTGGGGCTTTCTTTCCATCTTTGATAATAAACCAAAAGTTACATTCACATACAACTATAAATAGCAACTTCTAAAACATATTGAACTAACTATTTCCTTATCTACCTCTGACAAACCACATTTTGGATTACTCTTGTGAATGTTAACTTATTTCTCCACAACATGTTTCTGACAAAAATGACGGTATGGCTATATTTGCCTTTATGAGAACATATAGTAATAGTGTAGTCATCAACCGACAAACACTCATTATATATCCGCATGTTGGTGGACACACATGATTACATATGTATTCACCTATCGGTTAACATTTACGTCTACATATGTATTCGCCTACCAACAAACATAGTCCCCTCCCCCTCAAGGGATAGTCGTCAATCATATAATTCAACCCAAAAAAAGGAAAAAAAAAATTGAAAGGGAGTTTTGCAACATTTACCATATGAGATCTAATGCACACAAAGAAGTGAGGGACCCTTTCAATTGATTAAAGATTTAAGTGAGATGTGTAAAGTGACAAGCTAAAACAATAAACTAGACAACATAACATTTAAACAAAATATAAATATATTTATCGTCACAAAAGTGAAAAATGTAATTTACCCACCATACGTTCAATTAGAGTTTTGAGAGGAAATATCATGTAAGAATCAGATAAATATCATGTAAGAAACGATTAACTAATATCATGTAAATATTGGATAAATAGCATGTAAGTATCAAGTATAGGTGAGTGTATATCAAAAATAATAAAACATGTGTCACATTCACAATCCTGATTTAAGTATATTACAAACTCAACGAGTGTTTTCCAAGTGGCTATTATGATTTATAAAAATATTTTTTAAATATTAAGATTTCTGATTTCAAAGTAAAATTATATAGGTTCTGGCTAATAAACTCAACCTTAACTCACCTCTAACCTAAAACTTTAAAATTTTCTAGTAGATTGGGGGTTTTTCAAGACATAAAAGGTCTTGTCCATTTTTTATAAATAAAAAGCAAAATGGAAAAAGAGTCTATCAATGAAAAACTAAATGGAAAAGGAATCGACCAATAAGAAAAGTAATATTTCTAATTTGATAAATAAAAAGCAAAATGGAAAAAGAGTCTATCAATGAAAAATTAAATGGAAAAGGAATCGACCAATAAGAAAAGTAATATTTCTAATTTGAGAACACAACGGGAGAGGTGTTGCTCTTGGCTAGTTTGTTATGATCATTGCAATTTATTAACAGACATGAGAAGTTAAATCAAAGTCGTATGAAGTGGGTTGAGTACCTATATGGACACACTTTTGACTTGAAGTATAGAAATGGCAAATCTAACATAGTTTATGTGCTAAGTAGGCGTAAAGTGTTGTTGACATAAATGAGGGCAGAATTCGAGGGTTTTGAATCCGTGAAAGAGATGCATGCACAAGATGAAGACTTTAGTAAAGCATGGAGAGGATGTGCCCCACATGTGAACATTGATAGGGGACCATGTTTGGATTATTTTGTGTAGGAAGGTTTGTTCAAGGGAAACCAATTTTATGTTCCTAGAGGATCAATGAGAGAGAATCTTGTGAGCGGATGATTATCAAGACATTGAAGTTTAGAAAAGATGTTAGCATATCTAGCAAAGAGTTACTTTTGGCCATGGATGTCTATAGATGTGTGCAAGTTTGTGCAAGAATGCAAAATATGTTAGTTAGCTGAGGGGAAATCTTAAAATACAGGGTTGTATCAACCTTTGTCCACTTCGAAGAAGCCTTAGGAAGATATCGATGGATTTTGTTTTGGGTTCACCCAAGATGTAGACTGTAGTTGATTTCATCTATGTTGTGGTGGATAGATTCTATAAGATGGCACGTTTTCTTGCTTGCAAGAGGATGAGTGATACAAATCACATCGCAAATATTTTCTTCAAAGAGATTGTAAGACTACATGGTTTATCGTGCAATATTTTGTCTCATAGGGACATTAAATTTGTTGCCCATTTTTGGCAAATTGTGGAATAAGATGAATACAAAGCTGCAATTTAATTCAATGTATCCATTGCAGACTGACGAATAAATAAAGGTGGTGAACAAGAGTCTTAGATATTTACGAAAGTGCTTAGTGGGAGACAAGCTATGAACATGAGACTTGGCATTAGTGCAAGTGGAGTTTGTGTATAATAATTTAGTTAACCAAAGCACAAAGAAGACACCATTTCAAATTATGTATGGGGGTAACATGCGAGGAGTTGTAGAAATACGAGACTTACAACACAAATAAGGAAAAGTGTATAAACATAAGATTTTACAAGATGCATGGGAGAAGTGCACTAACATGTGTGTAAATAGTTAGAGAGAATGAACATGCAATACAAGCAACGCATAGATGAATTTCACATTGGAGGTTTGGTCTTAGCCCATTTGCCAAAGGAAAGGTTTCTTACGGGGACATACAATGAGCTCAAATGGAAGAAAATTAGACCATGTAATGTATTGAAGAAGTTTGCATAAAATGCCTATAAGATTGAGTTATCAAAAGGCATTGGCATCTCAAAAAAAAAATTATGTGGTGGATCTGTATATATAGGGAAGTGCTAAAAATTAAAATTTAGAAAATGATGAGAAGGATTGGAGGGAGCAAATGCCCGAAAAAGTGAATAAGGTGTAGGAAAGGGTTATCGACACTATGATCAAGAAAATACACACTAAGGAGTATAAGGATTATTTGGTCAAGAGGAAAGGGAACGATATTGAAGATGCAAGTTCACTAAGTGTTGTGGATGTCGTGAAACATGGCATTCTAGTTCTTTGAGTAGACGCTGAAGTTTTCAAAATTACCCAAGGTGTATGATAGAATAGCATATGAGCTCATAAACTATCATGAATCAATCAAAACAATTTGAACAATTTATTTCAATTTTTATTTTATTTTTCATTGTGTTAGCAAATTGTGAATTATTGTGTTGTGCACAAGGCTATTACACAATATATGTGGTGTGCATAGCAATGTCCATGCAAGTCTATACAATCCTTGCATTAGCCATACAAGCTTTTAGAGGCCTCTTAAGCATTGGCAGATGTCACGAAACACTAAGAAAGTTGCACAAGTATATCAAAAGATGAAGAACACTAAGGAAATCATGCAATCCCAAGGGGATATGTGTAATATTACAAAGTTGAATGAAAACTACAAATCATTAAAGGAAGATCATTTGAAGCCATGGAAGTTTTGAGAAGGTAGAGTCTTTAACGATTCCTGTGGACCATAACTTCACACTATTCCTTAGTTTTAGGGGTTAAGTTTGTGGTATTAGTTGGTTATATAAATAAAACCCAATTTCCTTAAGAAGTCAATTTTTAGAAATCAAGCTTTCAAGATCTTAGCAAAAAAAAAAAAGTTTGTATACATGTTTAAGGCTCAGAGTAGTGTGTATTTGACAAGAAAATGATTATATGACGATGTTATTGTATTGTTTGTGATTTCTTTGCGTATGTTATTCTAAGTATATGAATAAAGCCTATTGATGTGGTGTTTTGCTATTGAATTTAAATTTTGTGTTATTGCATGCATGTTTGTATGTTTTCCGCGTGTATAATTGAAGGTTGTGTGGTCTAAAGGTAGTTCTTCATTGAGCACCTTGATTGTGTCTGCATCAAAAAGTGTGCCTAAATAATAAGAAATGATATGATTGATTTTGTGTTTGAACTTACGAGATAAGTGTGAATGTTTGTCCCTTGCCTCTTACCCAATTTTTGAACGAGACATAGGCATATAACTACTTGATAATCTTATTTATAGGATGGCAATAAGGCTTAATGTTTGTCTAAAACATGTTTTCAATTTTGTGAACTAAGAACGGTTATTGTTAATCACTATACTTTATGAAACGAAGTTGTTTATTATAATAAGTTGTGTTTATTACATTTCTCCTATGTTGAGAGCAATAGTCAAAAATGCAACCATTTGGTGGTCTCTTGAAATAATAGAATGAAACATTTTGTGCTTTATGAGTGTTTTTTGTTATTGTATGCATGTGCTTGTATTTTGCCTTAAGTGTATGGCATAAGATTCCTTTAGAGCTCATTCTCCCAATTTTTTCAATCATCGTCGAGATGGGGCGGGTAAGATGGGTCGTACCTCGCCATGGTTGGTTATGTCATATCATGTCATTGCACCTGATAAGGAATCATCATGTCAATCAATTTAATGCATCAATCTAAATATTTGAGTTCAATATGTTCTCTCTCATGTTCTCTTTCAAATATGTAACTCATATGAGAGAATGTACTATTTTATATCAAGCATCATACGTGCATGTCAATGAAATAATATAAAATAAATTAGTGATGAATTTATATGATTGTTTAATTCAAACCTTGATGATTAAGGATCTTTAATGCAATATGTATGTTTAAAGTTCCTAATTTTCATTCCTTACATAAATAATATGTATGTTTTAGAATTGTGGGTTTAGAAATCATGGGGTCCCACTTTCGCAAGATACAACATGTTTGTCAAAACAAGTATGTGTCAACAACATATCAAGGAGTACGAATCCCATAATGTGTCCCAAGAAATATGTCTAAGCAATGTGTTAACCAATGTCTCAAATGATAGTTATCTCAATCACTATGGCTAAAATAATACATCTTAAGCAATATATCCTAAAAAATAGGTGTATCACACAATGTCTCAAGCAATATGTCATAAGCATTGTATCCCAAATAATGGTTGTATCGAGCAATGTGTTAAGCAATGAATCCGTGAAGCAATATGGATGGTGGGCACCATGTGTAACCAAACAAGCATATAGTAAACAATGATATGACTTGCTCCAAAGTTCGTAGTATTAGTTTAGAATCAATAATTATGGAACAAGTTTCTTTGTATAAAGAAGCCCCCTTTAAAATAGCATATCTAATATTATAAGTAAATAGGTTAGTGTTACGAAGGATATTTCCTTATACAAGTTCATAGTTACAAGACTGATTGATTTCCTATCAAAGTTAATCAATCAATAGAACATCAGTATAATGTCAATGGTTAACGGCATCCAAGCACCCTTATGTACTTCTCTTTTTATATCAATAAAATACTTGTGCACGCACCTGTTGTGGAGACAAAGTTCAATCCATGGCTGTTATAGATTGGTTGGTGACGTGATCAATGGTATTAAAGCATGCCTTGAGAGAGGTTGGGTAGTGGGCTAAGAGTTGAGAGATGATGATGCCATGTGAAGAGAAGAGAAGGTATTCAAAGGACATTCAAACCTAAAAAGACTTGAAAAGGAGTCATTCCAGCAAAAATCCATTACAAACAAATAAAATCTATTTCAAAACTCTGACAAATATCATACATATTGCTGAAAATCTAAATCTAATAAAATTCATCCAAAGCCAGCAAAAGCATTAATTTTCAGCCAAAATAAAGCATTTCAAATCAAGAAAAGCATTTTTTCCAGCAAAGAGGCATTAAAATTGTTGAGTTCCAACAAACATTTGCTGAAAACGTATTTTTAATATTTAAAATGATTTTTAAATTTAGAGTTCAAATGGGTCCCTCAAAGGCATTGAAGAATTTGGAAAAAATACAAAGAAGAATAAAAAAAGCAACTTGAGTTTGCATGTTATTCACATGTAAGTTGAATGCATGTCTATTTTTATTTGTAGAACATTTGAAAAATAATATTTTATAAATAATATTTGCATGTTATGTCTTGTACATGCAGTTGAGGAAGTGGTTGGATTTATTATTTCAGTCACCTAGAAGGGTAGCAGTTTCAAGTTCAAATCTCTTAAGTGTACTTTTTGTTAAACATGTTTTTACATAATTTTATTTATAAAGCAACCTTCGTATAATCTCTCTTCAAGTTGAATGCCTTCTGTGAATTGAAATCAAAAAATGTCAAAAGGTGTAATAGTGGAGGTATACTAGTATAATTTTTGCATCATTTTTTATCGAGGATAAGTGAAAAACCCATAAAAAAAGATGGCATATGTCTTACACAGACATATGTGCAAAACCTCGAAGAAGCGTTTTTGCGTGTGAAAGTATGTTATTTCATTGTGAAGCATTTTTCAGTTTTAGTGTGCATTTATTTTGAAAATGCTTGAAATACAAAAATTATTTTCAACAATCACTTAATTGTTTCTCACTATGTTGATAGGAAACTCCTAATGAAAGCATCACTTGTACTTAATTATTTGTGGCATGTAGTAAAAGATTAAAATCCCACATTAACCTCGATACACGATAAGTTAAATGACTTCAATCTATGGGATTCTAAAGCCTTAGCTTTGATAAAATGTTGTTGTACCAAGGATACCTATATTCATATTGAGAACTCTCCCCATAGTTGCACTATTTGGAAAACTCTATCTGACATTATGATAAAAATCCCAAACACAAGATGAGAGACAAATCTGGAAGATTTGTTGATGCATGATTCAATATCAAATCATCTAACATTATAGTTTCACATCAATTTTCCCCATCATTCATACGAATTCTACGTATCGTCCAAATTCTTAGATTTATGTCTTGCTATTTGGGATTGATATGGCGAATCCCCCAAGATATTGCCACTGGCACATGTAAAAGGAGTATTTCGCAGCTTCAAGATGTACCAATCAAGTTCATTGTCATTTGAATTCCCATCTTCATCTTATCTTCCACTACATTTCAACTTCTCTTTATCTCTACAATTCATTTTCTCTCAATGTTTTCCATGCATCTCTCTCTTGGTCCCATCTCATGGTGCTCGGTGCTAGTCCTTCCAACAAGGATGAGCTGTTTAAAGAAGCGAACATAGAAGCATTGCTGCATTCATGCTTTGTAATTAATGGTATAGCAAAATATTTTGTTTGGCAAGTGCTACAGTGGAGTGAGAATAATAACATTCATATGGGGGGACAAATATCTTTCCAAACTTGTGATAACCTCCCTTGCATTTTACATGTTCCAATTTTAGTTCAAAAACTATCTTTCCTTTCAAAACCTTACCTTTGGTAGCGGAACTAAAAGCCATTTGGAAAATTCACAATCCGAAGCTTGCCTATCTGAGCAACATAAAAGAGTTTAGCATTTTTGAACCCAGAATACATAGTTAAAGCACTCCCAGATTAGCATCGACCTTTAGAAAATAAAGTTTAGAGAATTGCAGGTGATGTCAATAATAATTATGGTAAGTTTTCTTGAGAAGCAGCTGAAAGTCGGAAATACCCAATTCCGGACACTTTTGAAATCCTCTACAAGAACACCAATGAGGAAGAAACGCAAATGATGTTGGAGGTGTCTCCTTGTCCTCCCCGTCAAAGCCGAAAGCACAACCAAGCAAGTGAAAGAGGCTTTCTGGAGGAATGTTTGCTAATGAATGGAGGAGAAAAGGGTAAGTTAGACATCAAGGAAACATTGGCTGGTCCGCCCATAACTGTCTCCCAAGTGGTAGCCAAGATGGGGATGTGTATCAATATCAAGTCAGAGGTTAGCTTCATTCTTGCAACTTGGGGTAGCTAGCCTAAGTTTATTCATTGCCAAGATAAAAACCCAGGGCAGTTTGAACCTCCTAAGAGCAAGTGAAAGAGACTTTCTGGAGGAATTTTTGCTAATGAATGGAGGAGAAAAGGGTAAGCTAGACATCAAGGAAACATTGGCTGGTCCGCCCATAACTGTCTCCCAAGTGGTAGCCAAGATGGGGATGTGTATCAATATTCTTTACAATAGTTCCCACATGAGCAAGAAAAAAGAAGAATTTGATCGTTGAAGGTTACAGCCGAGGCAACTCAGCAAGAAAATTGAACAGCCCAAAGTAATAGTTGTTGGATTTCTTGATCAGTCAATGGTTTGAGAGTTGTCGTGGTAGTTGCAGTTTTACTTTCTAGAAGGTACAGCACTCTTCTTTTAAGTGCCCATTGTTTTGAAATCAGCTGCAGTTTATGAATATTATCCCCCACAGTTAAACCATGCATCCTAAAGTTGTATCGGCTTGTGGAAATGCTGTACATTGGCATCTCTAGAAAGTTTAATTTTGGCTTGCATGGCCACCCTCTTTTGTATATTGTCCTTCCTGTTCTTTTCTTTCGGTTACCAGGGGAGGGCCCCAATAGAACTCTCATATTCTCTATCGAAAAAAAAGGTTATGCACATGTTCTAATGCTGATCATAAGCAGGGTTAGCACACGAACTTGCAATTCTAGTAGTGTTTTGTTAGATTGGGAAAATTTTAAGCAATGAAGATCTTTTTCAGTCCTACAAATTTGGAAAAAAACTTTGAATTTAACAATAATAGTCATACATTTGGAAAAATGTATAAAAATTCTAGACATTTTCAGTTAACATCATTAATTTTATTTGAAAAATATGCCGATTGGCTGAACTAATGCATGGCAAATTCATAAAGTTAACAATTGGCCATAAAAATTTCCCATCTGTAGACAGTCTTAACTTATTATGCTGGTTTTGGATGTATCAAAATCTTATAATTTCAGTGTAGAACTTCAAATATACATGTAATAAATATGAAAACTGCACGTGAGAGGCATCAAACAAGTGCGCATAATAAATTAAGAACAGCTTACATAATAAATTACGGAGAGCCCACATTCCAACCAAATCAGATCAGTAGCAAGAAAAACTGCATTCAGTATCAAAATCTTATAATTTCAGTGAAGAACTTCAAATATACATGTAAGAAATATGAAAACTTCGCATGAGACATCAAACAAGCACACATTATAACTTAAGAACGGTCTACATAATATATTATGAAGGGCCCAGAATCTAAGCAAGAACCGACAAATCTAACACAAAAATGTTTCAATCACATACATCTAAAATAAAAATTCAAGCTCAAAACCCTCATAACCAATCCCAAGCCCTAACTCATAGCCCCAAGCCCCTATAACCCACATCACAACCTTAAGCAACCGAGATTAAAGTCAAATCAATTTTTCAGTTCTACCAGAAAACCCTAATTTATCCATACACAACCATTAGGTTATCCCATCCTCAAACAGATTTAAATCCTCCATTAATCATTTTTCAGCCAGACCTTTTATCAGACAACAGAATGAATCCTCAAGTGACGTGAATCCCCAAAACATCTGAATATTCATTCTGATACTCATTTGGCACACATCCCGAAAACCCACTATAACCCACATCAAAACCCCAAGCCACTATAAGTCACATTAATTTCTCAGATCTCCCAGACAGCCCTAATTTATCTAAACACACCCATTGGGTTATTGCATCCTCAAACAGTTTGAAACCATACATTAATCATTTTTCATTCGGACCTGTTATCAGGCAAGGGAATGAATCCTCAAGTGACATGAATCCCAGAAACACCCGAGTATTCAATCTGATACTCATTTAGCACATATCCGCATATTGTCTAGTTTGTGGCATCTAGGCTGTATTAAAGTATTAAAAAATTGTAAATAGGTACAGAATTGTTGGTGAATCTTTCTATTTTAGAAATTATGAATATTTATTTAAAAACAATATACCAATAATACAAAAAAAAATGCCAACTGGCAAAATATAACCGTAACATTGTTCCTGTTGTAGACAGTTAATATAAACTTGTTGCTCAGGTTTTACATATTTAATAAGCTTAATATACCAGTAAAAGCACATAAAATGCATTTTGTTATGCAAGAAATACAAAAGCGCGTCAGGACAGAAATCAAACAAGCCCACATAATATATTTTGAAAATCCAACAGAAATGGTATTCTAATCAAATAGCAGTAAGTAAGACTTCATAGTAAAGAAAATGCATGTAAAACAAAACCCTTATGCAAGAGAACCCCAAATCGCATTAAACAATTATATCAAGACAAGAACTGAGAGGAAATCAACAAGAGATGTTTTCATGAAATTCACTAAAAAGATGACTAAATCAATTAATCATGTTGTGCCTACAACCCTCATAACCCTCACAACTTAAGAAGTATTACATACTAACTTTTGTGGAAAACACAGAATTTACTATTAGCCATTAATTTTATATATAAACTTGCTAATGTTTTAAAAATAAATTGCTGACTGGCAAAAAATCTAATCTTTGAAAAATTTATCAAAAAATAAACATTGCCATAAAAAAAAAATTGCAGTAGGCAATCGTACTTGTTTGTCTGGTTTCACATTTAATATTTGCCTGAAATTTCAGTGAATACATCCAATTCTTATGCAAGAAATATCAATGTATCACATGATGGAAATCAAACAAGCCCACACAATAAATTAATTATTACACACAACCCTCATCGGATATATATTTCGCAAACTACGTATGGAAATGTAATCAAATAAAATCGTATGGCAATTTAATCAGTTACCAGAAAGTAAAGACCTAGAAACAAAATGAGAAAACAGACGTAGAAACAACCTTCTAAACAAGTAAACAGACTTTCAATAGATTCTATAGTCCTTTGACCTAAAACAATGCTAAAATTCGTCTCATGTCATCTTAATAAATCCCAGTAAAAAAATAAGATGAAATCAACAAGATATATTTCCATCACATAACATCAAAAATACAAATAAATCAGCAAAACATTGTTATGCCTAAAATCCTCATAAGAACCATAAAAAACCGAGATAAAATTCACATGAGTAATGTCATCTCACCTCACGTCTCAAATATCCCAAGAACAAAAAAATATGAAAAAATCAAAAAGAAATGTTTCCACCACAACTGCACAGGTATTTGTAATCGTACACTAGTTTATTAAAATCTTAAACTAAGACAACCATACAATGCTTGGGATTTATGCTGAAACTAAACTATCATAGACACTCCTATAAAAAAATAAACACACTTCTGGTAGCTCCTAAAGACCCTTACCTAAAGCCCCTTAGGCCTAATGCACGTTAAATGTCATCTCATCTCGGTATATCCCAAAAAACATTACAAAGAAATCAAAAAGAAATGTTTCCATCCTATAACATCAAAAATACAAATAAATCTCCCAGATAACAGAGCTGGCAGAACAACTAACATCTCTAGGAAGTTAGTTTGGGTCCCACCATTGGGTTTGGAAAGGAAAACAGGAGGAATTTTCAGATATAAGGGCCACCCCATGGAGGTGCTCGGTGGTAAAGGCCACTCCTGCAGGTGCACCAGGCAGAGTAAGGGTCAGGAATCTTCTCTGAACATTGTGAAAAAAATGAATTAACATGATTCATAGGTACTCCATCGCATAAGATCAAAAATACAAATAGATCTCTTGATAACAGGGTTGGCAGATGAACTAACATCTCTAGGAAGTCAATTTGGTTCCCACCATTGGGTTTCGAAATAAACCTGAATTTCGATGGCGCAGCCGAAGGAAACTCCAGGCAGAGTAAGGGCAAGGAATCTTCTCTGAACATAGTGCAAGAAATCTTGTTGCCGGATTCACCTGCACAAGGTGGGCGGATACGGGTACGATGCGTTCTGGATATGGATTCGGGGGCCATTTGGCATTGGGTACAGCTAGGGTACCGCAGCAGACCTGCGGATACACCTGGATTCATCCAGGTCTGCTGCAGTACCCTGGCCATATCCAGGTCAAATCTGGCCTCAAAAACAGATTTTGTTTAACTTTTAAAAAATCAAAGGACTTCAAAAAAAAAAAAAAAAAAAAAATAGAGTATAGGGGAAACTAAAAAGCAACTTTCACACTCATTTTATCGAAAGCACACTACACTTACCTCTCATTGCATTTTTACATCTTGTTGCACATTTTCTCTCTCACCTTCATTTCTTCAATTGCTTAGGGCTGAAACTTCTTTATTTAGCTAATCCTAGGCTGTTACAACCACGCATTTGCTGCAAGGAATTTAAGGAGCTTGCGACGAATAATATTGTTGATTTAAAGCCGTTGGGGTCTGGGTGGAGTGGTTAAGTCAGATGGTTGTATCCAGCTCCACCCAAGTTCAAATCCCACTTAATCACGATACACATTCAGGGTGGTAATGTCCAAGGTGGCGCGGCTGGCAGGCTGATTTAACAGTGGTGGATTCTGGTTCGAGATTGCCTGCACCAGAAGTGTGTTCAAGTGTGGTGGATATGTTTCGCTAATTGTTGAGCTC
Organism: Taxus chinensis; assembly: GCA_019776745.2. Classification (NCBI taxonomy): domain Eukaryota; kingdom Viridiplantae; phylum Streptophyta; class Pinopsida; order Cupressales; family Taxaceae; genus Taxus; species Taxus chinensis. The sequence goes on from CM034146.1 coordinate 23,566,897, forward strand.
AAATGCTATATCTTGGCTGAATGTACTCCGGTTCATAGCTCCGGTCAAAAGCATTTATCTATCTAAATATATATATATATATATATATATATATATATTTTAAGGTAGGTTTTTGTGGTTTAAAAAAAATTAGTTAAAAAACTTCAAAATGTATATAAATTTTTGCTAAGCAGATTATTTTTGTGTACAGGTACAAGTACAGAGAATTGGGTATGTCGGTACAGCAAAACAAATTTCCCCAGATACGTTTTAGGATACAACCATACAAAAAAATATATAATGTTGCAAATATAGCCAAATAAGCAAAATTAACCACATATTATGCATTATGTAAACAAAATACTTGAAAATGAGTTAACTGACCATAAAAACATACTAATAGTTCAATGACAGATGTCATGATATTCAGTGATCAAACTTAAGAGTCTAAGAACAAGTACATCGTGCAACTTTTTTATTGTTTTTTTGCAGTACGCAGTTGAATTTTTTAAAGCAAAATTTTTATTTTAAATTGTTTTCAAGCTGGATTCACTCCAGCAACAACAAAGATACTGCAACAGGCCTACAAATGCAACCAGGATACATCCCTAGACAAATTCAGGAGTATCCGCAGGCCTACTGCAATATCCAGGCCATATCTAGAGCCAAATCATCCCCATATCTGTACCTGCAACGAATCACATTTGTCTCCCCCCGCGATATAGGTGAATCCGGTAACGTAGAGTTTTTGTAACTAATTTTTACTTTTTTTTTTAATTTTTATTGCATTCTTTCAACAAATGCCCAAATGCCTTAAATTTTAATAGCATTATTATTATTTTTTAATGAGGGCCTATAGGCATTTGCTAGAATGTCTGTCTCTGCAAATGGTTCCATGGGCCGAGGGGCAGCCTTCAAAAGCATTTCTTCCTCACCTCTTTGGAAGTATGTAATAAATTTAGAATAGGTGCCATGTGGAGGGTGTTTACATTTGGGTTTGTTCAGAGTGTGAAGTCGGATATAATAGCTTGTATAGTCGGGTCAAAGCCCATTTCTATGCGATTCCTAATGTTGGAGTCACAGCTTCCCCTAGGCCAAGCATAGGTGGAAATCCGGGATATGGTTTGCCACATGCAAAGGTATTAAAGAGCAAGAAGTGGATGCCACGGTTGCCCAAAAATTGAAGCATCTTTTGGCACAAAAGAATCTATATCTACCAAGCCACTTATTGATCCATCTCATGTTGTGACCCCATCACACCCATCTATTGCTACACCCCTCACAACCATAGAAGAAGAGTTTGGATTCACTTGAAAGTCACAAGAGAACAAAAGATGCAAGCCCATTGGAAAGGGCATTCCAAAATAAGGCCAGAGACATAGCAAAAGCAGAACATCGTGCATTGTGCTACTGCTTACATGTGTGGGCTGCCATTTAATGTTGTTAGATCACCATACTGGCGAGACATAGTGAAATCTATCAATGAAGCCCCTTAAAGATTCACCAACCCAAGGTATGAAAATGTGAGGATTAAATTGTTGCCAAAAGAAAGAAAACATGTTGAAGATTAATTGCAGCCCATCAGGAAATCATGAGTCAAAATAGGAGTGACTATCGTTTCTGGTAGTTGGAAAGATATAGCAAACAGGTGATTGATTAATGTGGTCATAATGTGCCCTAAAGGGACAATGAATATGAGGTTCGTTGATTGCGAGGGTCAAGTGAAGGATGCACAATTCATTACAGGTGTCTTAATAGAGTCCATTGAGGCGGTGGGGCCTCAAAACGTTGTCCAAATGATAACAGATAAAGTGGAAAACTGCATAGGTGCTGGTATATTGGTTATGGCAAGAGAAGGACACGAATTTTGGAAACCTTATGCCATTCGTTCCCTCAACCTTATGTAGCAAAAATCAGGCACTAAAATTGATTGGATCAAACAAATCTAAGAGGAAGCAGGTAAGATCCAAATGTTCATAAACAACCATCTTATGTCCTGAGGCATATTCAGGGCTTTCTCAAAGTTACAACTGTTAAAGGTATCTTTTGAACTTTTTTCAAATATTTCGTGAATAATGTATAATTTTCAATTTTATGTTTAATTTTGTAAGTTTGTAATTTGTAGAATTTTGATTTTTGAACCTTTTTTTGTATTTCTAAGTTGTTAAGACTCGGTTTGCCTCACATACACTCATCTTGAGACGACTAGTCAAGGTGCATGAGACGTCGAGTTGCATGGTTATCAACCACAGTTGGAGTGTATGGAGGAAGTCAAACACTGAGAAGGCCACAAAAGAGAAAGGGTTGATCCTAGATGATGGGTGGTGGGATTGTGTGGAGTATTTGCGCAATTTAATCAAGCCCATCTTGAGTACGTTGAGATTTATTGATATGGGCAATTCCTGCATGTGCGAGGTATATGATAGAATCAATTCAATGATTGAGAAGATTAAATCCATTATAAACATCAAAGAGCAATATCCTAGAGAGAGGTTCTTCACAAAAGTGCAGTTGATACTCATTGATAGGTGGAACAAAATGACCAACCCATTACATCTTCTTGCTTCCTTGAATCCCAAATACTATAGTGCAAAGATCCTTTCTTTGCCTAAGAGGGTCCTACCATGTAGGGATGAGGAGAATACGCGGCATTCTCTTGACTCTTTCCTGATCCAGAAGTAGAAGACATAGTTATAGGAGAGTTTGGGTTTTTCATGACCTCCATGGATCACTCCCTTGGTGTTGTTTGCGACAAGTACAAGAAGGCCGCTCATATGTGGTGGTGCCTCCATGGGAAAGTAACCCCCCACCTTCAACCACTTGAAATAAAAATTCTATCACAAGTAAAATTCAAAAAAAAAAAAAACTCTTAACCTTTATTTTCAACATTTTGTTGAATTTTTACTTTTATAAATTTTAATTGACATTGCAGGTTGCCAAAATAGGTTGAGGTCTCCACTTCAGTTGGGCAGAACTAGGGTACATAACCCTTTATCCACTCAATAAAGCACAACAAGCTAGCAACAAAAAAGGCCATGGATTTGTTCTACGTGCATTCCAACTTGCATCGCCTTACACATAGTCAAGATGAGTACAAGCAAGGGGCAATAATGTGTTGGGACATCAACCCAGAGACTCCTAACTCAGAAACTTCCATTGTCCACCTTACATTGCTTGGCACAAATCTAGCAAGATCTTCACACATCTAGCCTAGCAAAGCTAGTGGAGTGCCACTACTTCTGCCTGTGATTTTGATGAACCATAAATGATGATGAAGACATTGAAGTGGACTATGAATATAAAAAATATGATGATTTGTCTTAATTTTTGTGCATACATTGTAATATTTGCACTCTTGTTCTAAGACTAGTCTACGTTCAACCACTAAATATCATGACATTTGGCATTGAATTATCAATATGTTTGTGGTTATTTAACTTAATTTCAAATATTTTATTTACTTTATGTTTAATATGTGGCTAATTTTGCATATAACTAAATATTTTTAATATATTTTTGTTTAGTCATATCCAAAAACATATTCTGGGCAACAATAGAAATTACCATACTGGCGTATCCAATTCTTATCACCTATACCCGTACCCAAAACGAAATGCTACATAGAAAGAAATGGATAAGGTGATTCGCAGGCACTCTATCAAATAACATCAAAAATACAAATAAATCTCCCTGATAAGAGGGTTGGCAAAAAAACTAACATCGCTCAGAAGAAAATTTGGTCTCCACCATTGGATTTGAAAATCAAGCTGAATTTCGACGAAACAGCCAAAGGAAACCCTAGATGAACAGGTACATAGGATTTTTCAGATATAAAGCTCTATCAAAAAATATCAAAAATACAAATAAATCACCCGAATAACAGGGTTGGCAGAAAAACTAACATTTTAAAAAGACAGTTCGGTTCCTGTTGTCACCTAGAAGTTGCACCTTGATAGAGAATGGTTTGTGTACTCTCTCTCCTATTGACAAAATTGGAACACCTCAAGGTTGTGGGTAGCCTATGTCTGAGGTGAACCTCCAGTGAGGGTTGGTTTCCTTAATCACCTAAAAACAAAAACTTTGACAAGGAAAAGGGAGAAGGAATGTGGGAATTGAGAAATAAGGGTGATACACCAATAATTTAACACATGCATGTAACTCTGCACACAGAGAAATCAAAGATCCACACACTTACACAACTCTAAGCTATTTTGCAAAATTAATTCAAGGGTTTAGGAGAAAGGACAACGGTAGAGAGAGTAGAATCCACACTAGAGCAACACAATATTCCTGTCAAACACAATGAAAAATAAGAAAAACAGCAGTATGGGAGGGCAAAATGGAGCTTTTTATTAAGAGGTGTCAGTACAAGGCTAGGATTGCCAAGAGTATGTGTATATATTTTTTCTACCATCAAATCAGTCTTTATGAGATGAAAACCAAATCTGCCCCTCCTATAATAGCCTGCTGTTTTTAGACTGCTGTCCCTGGACTGCAGTTCTCTTTATTTATTTATTTCTTGTTTTATCCCTGTGCGCATGGGCCGTTTTTAGGACTGGGACAGCACTTATTTGATTCTATTTATCTCCTCTTACTGTTTGGTGCCAACCATAGTAGACTGCAGTTCCTTTATTCGATAAAAGTATTCTCCTTTTCCTGTTTGGCGTCACCACCTATGAAGACTGATGTTATTTTATTTATTCTTTTCATGCTTCTAACTTTGTCTTTTCTAATTTTGTCCTTCTATTTTGTCTTTTCTACATTGTCCTTTGGCGCAGACTTTGGACTCATTCCCTTTTATTAATTTTTTTTTTCTTATGCGTGGGCTGCTACAACAAAGACTGTATTTTGATCTTTATTTTTTTTATTTTTCTCCATGCAAGCTGCTGCGCCTGAGACTGTTACGGCAGTTTAATCTATTAATAAAACTTCTCTCCTTTTGGCGCCAACTCAAACAGGAACAGCAGTTGATAAGTTTAATAAAAGCATGCTAATTCACTTCTCTTAACCCCTTTCATTCTTGGCGCATGGAGCTAAAATTAGAACAAGAGTTCTTATTTTATCCAAACTAATCCCATCCATCCCTTCATGCTTCCTAAAAGTAAAAATAGAACTGAACTTCTATTTTTAGCTAATGACAATTTTAGCCACACTATTTTAGCAAACTCTTTTTTTAGCCACGCTAATTTTAGCAAAGCTATTTTTAGCCACGCTAAATTTAGCAAAGCTATTTTTAGCCCATTTTGCATGGAAAATATGGTAACAGTTCCCACCAGTGGTTTGGAAATCAAACTGAATTTCAACGGAGCAGCCAAAGGAAACCCTGGATGGGCAGGTGCAGGAGGAATTTTCAGATATAAAGTCCACCCTTGGAGGTGCTCAGTGTTGCCCCTCCCACAGGCACACCAGGCAGAGTAAGGGCAAGGAATCTTCTAAGAACATTGTGAAAGAAATGAATAAGAACATGATTTATAGGTACTCCATTGAAGATGCGCAACCCTCCTTGGGGCTTGTGAATGATTAGAAATTAAGGCAGCTCTTGAATACGGGCACTTTGCTGGATAAAACCACAGGAAACATTCCTATAGGGGCTCTGAACTTTTGGAAGGCACCACTCTTTGAAGGGATTAACGATGAGAATTTGATAATGTGAACTGAAACTAATTTGTTCAAGACTTAACTAGCTGCTCGTATGGGGGAAGGTGCTTCGGTTGATTACATCTTGCAGGCCATTAAGCATCCTGAGCAATCAACCCTCAGACTGGACGCTTGTACTTGCCGAAACTACGGGAGCGGGAAGTATCCGTAGTGAAACGGCAAATTTTTTTTGACCCCAGATACGCCGTTCAGTACAAAAACTATATAAAAATTAAAAAATATATAGATTTCAGTTTTTAACCACATTTATAATGAAAAACAAAACAAGCTAAATAGCCACAACAAACTACTCATACATTCATAATTTCACTGTCCCTAAGATCTAGTGAGGTGTTTATTACATGTTATGATTTATATCTACATGTCCATGTTTATTATGGTGTACTTGGTACCTTATGTAGAATAATGGTGTTGCGAATAACTATTATATTCTGCTGTAATGATATATTAAATTTAATATGCCTTCTGTAGTGAGCTTGAAAACTGTAATTTCTGCTGTAATGATATATTAAATTTAAACATACCTCATGTAGAATAATGGTGATGTCTAGGTAATTTCTGCTGTAAGATATGTGTTATGAGTTAAACCAGAACTAAAAAAGAACTAAAAAAAAAAAATTTGTTTTGGGCCAGGAAACAGCTGGTTGTACGGGAGAATTTAATCCGGACCTGCCTGGCCGCTCCCGCTCCCGAAACGTACCTTCCAGGGGGTCTAGGGGTGCCGTTTCGGCTCACGCTCAAGGTTGCCCAAATCATTCGCATTAAGACAGTTTTTTTTTAAGCAAGCAACACACACACTATCCATGAAGATGTAGTGCAATTGGGTGTCTGAATGAATGGATTAATCAAAGACGTAGTAAGGGTCAAAAGTGATATTATTTGCTCACTGTTGCCTTCACCTAAGACTCAGCTTTGGCACTGGTGATTGAATCTAGTGGTGACACTGTTGCCTAAATTAGTAGAAGTCTGCTTTTCTACTTCTGTTTCTAAAACCCTTAGAACCTTCACTAGAAGGTAGCAAATTGTATTAAACGTTTTACCTGATTACTCAGGTTTTTGCTTACTATTACAATAGTGGGTTGTAGCCCATTTTTTGACCTATCATACTAGACTACCAGGATACGGGTACGGGTACGGGTTCGGTGCGGCCCTGGGTATGATACGCTGTGGGTACATTCGTACAATATATTTTTAAAATTAAAAAATATAAACATATATAAAAAATAATTGTATATCAAACAACAAGCTTATAGTCTTGACAACCTATAAAATATTAGAAGCCAACAACAAGGTTAATATGAATTAGAAGCCATCTAAAGCAAGATTTCTTTGACTGACTACAAGAAAACCACAAAACATTAAATCTATGAGTCCATCTATTAATGGCTCACAAACATTCCACTTATTGTTAAGGCCCAGGGAAAGATTTGTGGAGAAGGCAATCTTTTCATAGAGTTGTTTGGAGGTAGCCTCTTGGAGAGGGGGACCTTTGAGCCACCTCATGGTATCCCAAAAGTCATTCTCATCCTCCATGGACCATAATTAGTCCAGGAGAGGGAGCTGTGAAAGCATTTCTGAACATTTTATACATTATAAACTGAGATTGAGGAAGCTTATAGAAAGCTTTAAGGTCTGTCCATTCCATCCACTTCCCAAATCTGTACTACAAGTCATGAAAAATTTTAATTCCTTTCTCAAACCAAAGGAGGGCAGAGCATCCTCTTGTCAAGGCAAAGATCTTGTCATTATATTTCAGATTCCACCAAATTGATTTGTAGGCTTGGCACCTAGTGTCAAAGGAAGAGAAGATAGGCTGCCCAACCACCAAGTGCTTCACTTGTTCCCATGCCTTCCAAATTGACTGAAGAATAGAGGACCCATGAGGAGCAACAAGAAATCCCCCAAATAGTAGTCAAACAAATGAAGTGCTTTTCATCTCTCTTGACCCTTGGGAACCTATTGGCAATATCGAATCCAGTCAAAGCCCACAAGTTTTATTTATTTTTTTGCACTTGAAGAAAAAAACCGTGTGGTTACACTGTGGGTACGTATCCGCAGGCTCTGGGTACGTCCCAGGTACAGTTTTCTGTACCTGGGATGTACCCAGGGCCTGTGGGTACGTATCCGCAGAGTACCCAGAGAATACCAGTACTGGTTTCTGTACCAGGTACATTTCAGGCCTGGTATGGGCCAGTACTGGATGTATCAGTGTAGTCTAGCCATCATACAAAAAATACATATAAATCAGGAACTAAAATCCTGAAAGGCTGAAACTGAGATAAGTTCGCATTATTTTTTTCAGTTCCACAACTGATCCCTAATTAATATTAAATTGCCTAAATTCACATCCATTCAGATACCCAAAAACCTTAAGTAAAATTGAACTCCCTCATTACTCACAATAATTTGCACATATATTTGTAGTAGTTCACGAAATCTCAAACCAAGCTATTCAAACAAGGCTTCGGATTCAGGAATTTATTCCGAAACTAAACTGTCATAAAAACCATCTGCTAAACAAATATACACGCTTTTGATAGCTCTTACAGATCCCTTTGGTCTAAAAGGCTAAAGCACATTAAGAGTCATCTCATCTCAATTTGTCCAAACAAAAAATTATGAAGAAATCAACAAGATATGTTTCCATCACATTACATCAAAAATACAAATAAATCAGTGCTTAAAACCCAGAAACAAACAATCCTCATTACAACTTTAAGAAACTGAGATAAGTTAGCATTAATTTGTTCTGTTCCACAACTGATCCCTCATTTAAATTAAATTGCCCAAATTCACATCCATTAAGGTTTCAAATGCCCAAGAACCTAAGTAAAATCAGCGCTCTCGTTAATAACAGTCAGAGCAGTTTGTTCAACTCACAACTAAACACTAATCCAAATTAAATAAACCCAAATCTCATATATTAGGGTTTCACATACCCAAAAACCCAAATGAACCCTACTTAAAATTAAAGTGGCCTAATTCACATCTACTAGGGTTTCACATCCCAAAAAACCCTAGAAAAAATTAAAGTGAACCAGTTCACAGCCATTAGGGCTTCACATACCCAAAATCCTTGAGTCAAATTCAGAGCCACCATTAAAAAATTATCCTCTTTTCAACTTGTCTTGGTATCTGGCATTGGAATAAACCCTCCAGCATTAACAGCACCTCTAGGTGGAGCAAACCCCAAAAACTTCTGCAAATTCGATCGAATACTCATCGAGCACAAAAAGTAAAAGAACACCATGGAACAATCCGTGGCGTCATCCCCGCCAAGCCCCCTGTGGCTCATTTTCTGTACAAAAGGGATCGGCGAAAAAGGCAATTTCGCAACAGCCTTCCCTTCAAAGAGCGAACTCAACAACCCAAAAACAATAATAAGCACGATGGCAACAACGCCCCCGGATTTAAATTTCGAAAAAGAAAGATCCCGGCTGGATTCTTTTAGGCTGTTTTCGAATCTATCTTTTTTCTTGGACTTGGATTTCTTCGCAGAGAGGGTGTTATTATTACCGTTTGTGGTTTTCATTGTTTCGAGTTTTTTGGCGGTTTTGTCAATTGTAGAACGCAGGGATTTGTAAGAATTGGTTCTGTAGATGAGGATCCATGATATGCCTTCGCATAAAAATGCAGAAATTATGGAGATTGAGAGTATTAGCAGGCTGTCTGCATACCTGAGTGACAAAATTGACGAAGGCATTATTGCTGTTGGAGTGGATCCCGTGTTCAATCCCCTCTCTGGTCCTCGCTCTGCTCTTATAGAATTTGAGGCTCTTCGTGTTTCAAAACTCCGCTTGTGGATAATTAATAAGCCGAGTTTGTTTTTAAATTGGGAAAGCTCCTATTAATTAAAAAAACGCTTACAATATCCACCAAACTAAACACTTGCACCAAGAAAAGTTCCGATAGAGCCCAAACTATGAACAAAATACAAATAAACTCAAAATCTTGTCTGTGAGTATCATTTCACGTAAGACTTCGAAGGTGATCATGTATCTTCACAAGTGTTACATCATTTGGCAGTCCCTTATTGAGGCTAAATGTCACTTTTGGGATGGCATATTCTACATATGAAGCTTCTAGTTGGCTTCGCATTAGTCGAGTTAGGTCTTGTTGCAGGAGATTGCACCTTTTGTTCAACCCTTGAAAGTATTCCCCGCCTCTCTTGGCATTGCCCATTTGTTGCTCAACTTTGGACTTCCCTCCGCTCCGCTCTTCCCAACAACTTCAATAAAAACACTGCCTTACTTAGCATTTCTCCCCCTCTATCCTCACAGACATCTAGAATACTTGTCGATTGACCCTCCTCTTCCATATATGGAAAAATTGTTGTCAACAACTATATGCTAGGAATGGCTCTGCTTTAGTTATTCAATAAACTCGGGTTCTTTTTTCTATGTGGTTACAGTTGTATTAATACCAAGTTTTAAAGACATGAAAGCCTTAAAACTTTGCTTTGTGACTTTGAATAATTAAACAAAGGGAGTAAAAAGGGCTATTCTAGGGTTTTATGTTTAGTATGGTTGTTATTGTTACATGTTCATTCTTTGTCATATTGTTTTTGCGCGACTTATTTCATATGAATTTACATTTATTTTGGTTTTTTTAACAACCATGTGTTTGGGCAACCCTTCTATAATGGTCTCCCATTCACATAGTCCAGTTGTTGAAATTACGATGGATTGTGATAATGTAGACACAAAATCACGCACTTGGGTACATTTCCAGGTCCTAATCACATATCACTATTCATATGATTCTTGAGCGAGAAAACTAGTAATTGACATCTATCTATCTTTGGCCTCTTTTATGTGTTTCTGATTTTCTCTTTGGTCTTGCACACCTCACGGCCCAGTCTAACTTTCACTACTTTATCTTTCTTGGCTTTGGACACTAGCACCCAGGCGCCCTTGTCCCCTCTGGGCACCCCCGACCTCTTTGTATCTTACTCACCTCTTTTGGGTCTCTTTTATCTTTTGGGCATCTTATTTTCTTATGGGTTGGCCTTTTAGCTATCAATTAAGAAATTCAAACAAGGGAATCATATAAATACAAAGCTATGTGATCATAATAAAGGACCAAGCTCTAAACATCTATTACTATCACCTAAGGTTGCATCCAAAGGCATTTCAAGAGCATCCATCTAGCTTCATTCAAAGGACAAAGGATTGCATTTTTCTACATACACTTCATAGGAAAGGAATTTCATTTAGTCATCTGCACATCTATTTACATTGCTACATATAGTTATTGATCGCTATCAAGTGCATCTTGCACAAGAGCTTCCTTGGGCACGATTTATACACACACATACACAAAACTACATGGAGTCTAAGATGTAGTGCAATGCTTGGTCGTAAATTCACTCTGTTGGGTCACAGCCGAGGTAAATCCGACTCCCCATTTGCATATTTTTCTTTTTTAGGATTTGATGTATTTTAGGGTTTCGTATGAGGTCATTTGTTTTATAGGTTATAGGAGAATTTTGCTGGCATAGTGCAACGTATAGGCGATCAACAACAAAGGTCAGTGAACACCATGCGACACACGAAAATTTAGATTCTGAACATTTCCACAGTCACATGCGCTTAGAAGCAGACTCTGGCGCCTAGGCACCCCTGACCCAGTCCATGTAGATCTGAAAATCCTGTAATTTTTTTAGTGCAGTTGCAATAGATTCCTCCTCCTGTTAAATAGTTTTCCAGTCCAGCATACTTCGGGATTTAATTGCGAAATTAGCTAAGTCATCTATCCTCTCTCTTGCACCTAGGGTTTCATATTTCTCTAGCTTATTGTTTAGTTCATATCTATATTTATTGTTTATCACTATGTCTTCCTCTAAACAAAAAGAATTCACATTTTATCTTCATCACTTACCAATACACACACTCACTCATCATGCTCATACTACCATCATCACTACCCAATGATGAACTCTTGTGCTTCAGTTCACACTTGAATGTTGAAGGCATCCTCTACACATGAACCTTACACACTGCACATTAGACGTTATACACTCTACATTACACATTGCACATTCTACCAACCACATGACATTGTCTCATCACTACATCTACTACACATCTTACACACCTACTTTTACGCATTGCACTCACTACCCGATGACGCACTCTAGTTTCATGGTCCATACTGAACTGTTGAGGGTATACATCACAAATGGACCACATCACACTCACACTCTCATCATTCAATCCTTTCCATCATGTGACATTCCTAGTTTAGTGATATATGTCATAGGCTACATCATCACTTTTGCTTGCATCACTTGGTGGTATACGCTTTAGGCTACATCACCACTCATCATACTCATCTTGTAATGATATATGACGTAGGGTACATCAACACTTACTCTAGCATCATCATCACCTATTATGATCATCATTTAGTGATATAGGCTTTAGGATAAGTCATCACTCCTCCGATCATCTTGTCATGATATATGATTCGGCTACAACGTCACACACACAGTATCTCTATATCATATATCATCACTACACATTCACCACAACATGCTACACATAACACATAGCTTGACCATTTCTCGATAATGCACTCTCGTTTACTGTTCATTCTTGACTACTGAGGGAGCATAGACAAATAAACCTCATTGCATACACTTCCATTCACTTAAGGGGCACACGACTCCTATCATTCACTTTTCATTCCATTCCATCCATCCACAGCATATTGCATATCTTGGTTGCTTTTACTTTTGATTACATTTGCTTGTATGTATTCATCTTATCACACATGCTAGATATAATTCTTGTATGTCATTATCTTTACCGTACATACATGCGAGTTCACGTCATTTTTTAGTTCTGATTGTAGATACAGAGCTTCTACAAACAACATGGATGTTTGACACACTACTAGTCTCATAGTGGTTCCTGGGAGCATCCATTTTTTGTACACTACAAGTTGTATTGCTTCATTTTATACTTAGCACTTTACATTATTGATTATAAATGCTTTTAACATACATTTTTTCTTTCTAACGTGTTAACGAGTGATTCATGTGTAACATTTGTTTTGCAGGATTACTTGTTATCATGGCTATCTGTTTGTTTGTACTTGTTTGTTATAGTATGTAGGTTTTACCCTTTGTTTTGTGTGCACACTTGCTTGTTTATATGTGGTCACTACGACTTTGAGTGTCTTACGACATCGTGAGTGATGTCCCATGTTTACAACCTAATTTTTGCGGCCTACTTTGTCTTCTTGGTTGTTTTAGCTTACACATTGCTTGTTCAGCTTACACTTTGTCTTACACATGCATGTATGTCTTTTCTTATACTTACACTTGTGTCCTAGCCAGTTGTTTACATGTCTTTAGATTCTACCAAACACATACCCTCCCCCCTACAGGGCATAATTTTAGCGGTTGGTCTTCTCTTTGGGGCCACATCCTCCTACAGTGATGTTGCATGCTCCCCCAAAGAAGGGGGGCATCATTTGATTTTACACAAATTACACAACAACTAAATAAATAAAGAAAATGACCTAAGCAAACTAAGTAAAATAGAAATGTGAAAACCCTAATGTGCAAAGAAGGGTTAGAAAGAGCTTAGCTGATTTATAAATGAGACAGGATTATGTTGCAATAAAACTCAGATGAATAGAATGTAGAAACAAACACACAATGGCGGGAAAGGGAAGATCTGATATATCTAAGTATACTAGGGTAGACGAGAAGGATGGGGGAGCCTGGGGCACCATAGTATGAGATTTGGGCACCCTGGTCTATGCAGGAGGTCCAGAAACCAAATTTGTAGGGTTGCTAAGTGATGTGAATTCTTCACTTCCTGTTATGTGTATGTCATTGAACTATGTTGGATGTCTTTGTAAATCAGAGATGAAGAATAGACCTGTAAAATCCCAAGCCAAGCATCAAAACCCTAAAAAAAAAAGATGCATATGAAGGGGTCATACTGTCCTCATCGGCCACAATGGTAGACTTACTAACTGAGCACTGCACTACATTTCAGACCCAAATGTAGTTCTAGGTGTGTGTGTGTGTGTGTGTAAATCATGCCCTAGGTGCTCTTGTGTCAGTCATACTTTGTGAAGTAGCAAGCAATAATTAGATGTAGAAATGTAATAGATGGTGGATGGAATAGAATAAACTTCCCTCCTATGCAGTGTGATGTAAATGAACCAACCTTATCCCTTGTGATGGAGCTAGATGGATGCCAATGGAGCCTTTGATGGATGCAACCTTAGGTGATGATAGTAGTGCTTAGTGCTTGGTCCCTCATTATGGTCTCATAACTTTATATTTATATGGTTCTCTTGTTCTAATTTCATAATTAACCTTGAAAAGGCCGACCACTAAAAATATAGAAAGCTCAAACGGCTAGAAAGTGCCCAAAAGATGAGTGTAAATTGGCAAAAGGATCATGGGCACCCCCAATGGGACCAGGGTGCCTAGGGTGCCCCAGTACTGGTTTGGGCACCCCAGTCACGGATAGGAATGACGTAAAGTGAATAAACAGACTGGGAAAGTACATAAGGAAGGTCGGCAGTGATGACAGAAAGAAAAATAAAATGGCCAAAGGACATGGGTTAATTAGTACTTTCTTCACTCAAAAACCATATGAATAGTAGCATGAGACCGGGACTAAATAATACCCAAAGTGTGTGATTTTGTGTCTACATTTTCCCCCACTTTATGTTGGTGAGTGGAACGCTCGGTAACATAAAGTAGATAGAGATGGGTACTTGATGTCCATGTAGAGTGATGTAGAAAGCGTGTCGATGGACTAGACAAAGTGTGGAGTAACAAAAAAAAGATGGAGTGTGGAGATTAGAGATGTAAAAAGTGTAAAAGAGTGATGAGAGTGAACCTAGGGTAGAAATGTGTGTCTAGATGTCAATGTGTGTGAGGTACATGCATGTTAGTATGAGGTATAGACTGCCGATTGATGTTGTTGTTGTTGACGCCTTCATTTTTGTTGACTGGTTTCTTCTCATACGGTTGGACCTGCAAAGGAGAAGACAATCAAGTATTCAAATATACATGTATATGTGTAAAAACCACATGTATATAGTAAAAATATTGTAAATAGAAGTATGAAAAAATGTAAAAGGAACATGTACACCTGATCCGTGATGAGAGAAAGGGTGAAGAGAAGATATCCTATAACTACGAGTTTTTTGGGTGATCTCACGCCACTGTGGTTAAAGAAGTGTAGGGAGAAATCTATGTTATTCTCCAACATGTAATTGCTTCCCTAAGAATTTTTGAAGAGATCTCTATACTTCCTGGAGTTTTTGGTGATCTGATGCCACTGGTTAAAGTAGTGTTTGGAGGAAATATGTTGTATCCTCCAACTTGTAACTACTCACTAGAATGCTAAGGACAACATGTCTTGTAAAAGCCGTTGTGTATGGGGTTTGTAGACTGGTCTGAACCCACTCATTGTATAACCCATAATGTTAAGGATGGAAAACTGAATTGAACTATACTGGTAGAGAGCAATGATTAGTGTGTAAACCCCAAATTATGCCCCCCTCTTTGGGGGTGCATGCGACGTCACAAATAAGAGGATGCGGCCCTAAAATAGGTCCGGCCGCATAAATTGTGCCTTGCATGGGGAAGGGAATATGCTTGGTAGAAACCAAGGTGCACACAAAAAAATGGCTAGAAAACAAATGTTAATACGAACAAGCATGCATATAGAAAACTAATGTAAGCTACACAAACAATGTAAAAGCAAGTAAGAAAAATGATAATGTAAACACCCAAGAAGAAAATCATAGGCTGAGAAAAGTGGGTTGCAAACATGGGACATCCCTCAAAATGTCGCAAGACACTCAAGGCCATAGTGGCTGCATATAAACAAACAAGTGTGCACAGCAAACAAAGGGAAAGGCCCACATACAATAGCAAACAAGAGACAAACAATAGTAGGCAAACAGACAAATAGCCATGGAAGCAAGTAATCTGGTAAAATAAATGTTGCACATGAATCACCCATTAGCATGTTAGAAAGATAACCAGTATGTCAAAAGCGTGTATAACTAGATATAGTAGTGTGCTATGA
The DNA here is from genome assembly GCA_019776745.2 of Taxus chinensis. Taxonomy (NCBI): domain Eukaryota; kingdom Viridiplantae; phylum Streptophyta; class Pinopsida; order Cupressales; family Taxaceae; genus Taxus; species Taxus chinensis. The sequence goes on from CM034146.1 coordinate 23,582,604, forward strand.
AATAAAATGAAACAATAACACTTGTAAGAGATGAATGTGGATGCCCCCACCAACCATTGTATGACGGATATGAGGTGAGCATCCATGTTGCATGTAAGATACCTGTATCTATTATCACAACTAGAGAAAGACATGAATGTGCATGTGTGTATGGTAAAGATAAATGACATACAAGATATCTATATAGCATGTGTAATAAAGAAAACATGACCAAGAAAATGCAAGCAAGAGTAAAAGCAACCAAGATATGCAACATGTTGTGGATGGATGGAATGGAATGCAAGATGGATGATAGGAGCCATGTGCCCCTCGAGTGAATGGAGTTATATGCAATGAGGTTCATTTGGTTTTCCCCCTCAGCAGTCAAGAATGAACCGTAAATGAGAGTGCGTCATTGGAAAATGGTCAAAGTGTGTGTGTTGTGTCGAACGCATTGTGATGAGTGTGTATGTGTGTTGATGATATGTGATCCAGATATTTCTGACATGTGTGACCCTATAGTTGAAGCGTATATCATGACAAGATGATCGTAGGAGTGATGATTTATCCTAAAGCGTATATCACTACAAGATGAATATGGGAAGTGGTGATGTAGCTTAAAGCATATACCACTACATGATGAAGGAATAGGTGACAATTTAGCCCATAGTGTATGTCACTAACCTAGGAATGTCGCATTATAGAAGGTTAAATGATGAATTTGTAAGTATGATAAGTTTCATTTGATTTTTAATCCCTCAGCAATCAAGTATGGACCGAGGAACTAGAGTGTGTCATAGGGTAGTGAGTGCACCACGTATAAGAGGAGATATAGTATATGTGATGATGATAGACAACCATGTGATGTGTAAAATGTGTGATATGTGATGTATAGAATGCAATGTAGAGGTGTAGATAGTCTAATAGTGTGAAGATGTGTGTTATGTAGGATGAATAGGATGTACTGCTAGACACGTAGACAATAGGAGTGTGACGCATATGTGATGAATACTAGTAATATGTGTAGATATGTATGATGTGCCAAGGTCAAAATTTGAATGATGTATAGTAAATGCCAAATGTAGTATGTAAGAGGTGAGATGTACTATAGAATGTGTGAAAAGATGCAATGTGTAGTACCTATCATGCAGTGTGTGGGGTTCATGTGTAGTATGCCCTCAACAGTCAAGTGTGAACCGAAGCACAAGAGTGTGTCATTGGGTAATGGTCAAAGTGTGATTAAGTATAGTATTTCTTAAGATGCATCACATTCAAAATATTTTTGAGTGGTTTTCCTAAAAGGGTGGAGAGGCGATAGACACCCCAACCATGTTTGTTAGTGAAAATGTATGGACCAAGCCAATTTGGTTTGAATTTTCCTTTGAGAGGAGCTTCAACATTTGTATTCTTTTGATTCTCTTTTAAGACAAGGTCATCGATATTAAATTCATGAGAATGAGTTTTGTGATTGTATGCATGTGCAATGCGAGATTGATATGCACGGAGATGCTCACGTGCTAGGACACGATGCGAGTCCAACATTTCCAACTCATGTAAGTTGTTTTTTGCGATATTAATTGTCCTTAAGGATGCCTTTGAGATAAATCCACAAGGAAGGTATTTTAAGTTCAAGCGGAATAATGGCCTCAGCACTATAAACCAAGGCAAATGGGGTAGTGTTATTAGGTGTATGAACACTAGTACGATATGCCCATAGAGCATAGAATAGTTGGTTATGTCAATCGGTACCACTAGAGTCAATTGTCTTACGTAATATTTTGATAATGGTTTTGTTAGTGGCCTCAGCTTGGCCATTTCCTTGTGGATAATAAGGGGTGGAAAAATATTTTTTATTTTTGAATTTGGTACAAATATTTGTAACATCCTTATTTTTTAAGGAAGATCCATTATCAACGATTATAGCATAAGGCACACCATAACATGTGATAATATGGGTGGTGAGAAAACTACAAATGTTATGTCAGTGATCGAGCGTAGGGGAGCTGCCTCAACCCACTTAGTAAAGTATTCGGTAGTAATGATAATGTATTTGTGTCCTTTCAGCAGATTCAGGATTGATCATACCAATGAGGTTGAATCCCCAAAGGGAGAAAGGCCAAGTAGGCACAATGGGTTGGAGGTCATATGTGGGTGCATGATGGATATTATCATGTTTTTGGAATTTTTCACAATGAGTAACATATTCAAGGAAATCATTGTTCCATTGTAGGCCAATAATACCCTTAGTGCATACAAGTTTTTGTGACATTGTTTTACTGGAAAAATGACCACCACATGTGTTGTCATGTATCTATGAGATGATAGTGGGTATATCTATGAGTACTAAGCAACGTAAGATGTGATCGTCAATCACATGTTTAAATAATTATTTCCCAAAAATGACATAGTGAGTAGCCTCATGCCATAAGAGTTGAGCCTCATGAGGTTGAAGATTGTCAGGTATAGTTTGCTTATATAAGTAATTGTAAATAGGTCCAAAAAGCATTCAGAGTTGTCATGACTGCGTGTTATGGCACAAGCTATAAGAGGAAATGCAAAGATAGAAGATTCCATAAGTGTGTAATAATAATGTGGTTTTTTTCATTTGTGATATCTTACGGGATGAGTGAACACACTAACCATAGCATCTGCATGATGATTATGCTTATGAGGAATTGTAGAAATGGAGGACTCAAATGTAGCCAATAGATCTTTTACAAGTGTGTTGTATGGAATTAAATGCTCCTCCTTTGTGTTATATGTATCGTTTAACTGATTTATGACTAACTGAGAGTCACCATGGATGCACAAGTTGCGAATGAGAAGTTTTTGAGCGGTAAGAAGGCCTAAAATGAGGGATTTTTATTCAGCGATGTTATTTGTACAAGAAAACCCTAAATGATATGTAAATGGGAGTGGGTCATCCTGTAGGGTGATGAATACTATCACAGCTCCAGCGCCAAAGCGACAACGAGAGCCATCAAAATACATTTTCCATGTGTGTGGCTCTACAATATAGGTAGTAAAACCGTCGTGAAAAGAATCAGAAATGGGTGATGCATCTAAGAGGGGTGTCGTAGCTAATTGATTGACTATAACTTGTCCTTCGATTACTTTGTATGGTATGAACTTAAAATCAAACTCAGTGAGAAGCATGACCTCAACATGTGTCCCAAATGTCGTAATGGACAATGGTGTGTGCAGGATCCAAAACAAAGATGATAAGTATATAATGGATCAAATTTGGTGATAATATGTACCTATATTATTAATAAGATAGTGTCACATTGCTTTTTGTTTATCTGAAATCAACAAAGACGAGGCATCGAGACATAATCTTTTGGTGATGATATGCACTTCTATAGTTGTCATTCATAAGAGAGTAGACATGCTTTTCTGTACTGATATAGTAGTGTATATTAGTATCTTTCACATACCGAGAGTCATCATGTTGTGCCAGTAGAGCACCTAATGCATAAAACGTAGCAGAAATATACAATAAGAAAGGTCAATCAGCTAAGGTGGGGACTAGGACAGGATGGGTGCAACAAATATGCTTTTATATCATCAAATTCTTGTTGACATTGCTCATCCCAAACAAATTTAGTATCCTTCTTCACGATTCATGTAAATGGTTGAGTTTTATCCGCTAGTTGTGCAATGAATCGTCGAATAAATTGAATTTTTCCTTGTAGTGATCGTAGTTGATGTAAATTTTTGGGTGGAGGCATATTGGCAATGGCTTTAATATTGTTAGGATCAATTTCAATGCCATATTGGGAGATAATATATCCAGGATGTTTACCTGTTGTGACCCCAAAAATACATTTTTGGGATTTAGGCGTACATGATATTTTCTTAGTCGTTCAAATAGTGTTTATAGATCCTTTGCATGGGAAGAACGTCATCTAAATTTAGCCAAGATTTCGTTCAATGTAATATTCGATGATCTTGTGGATGTAATCATGGAATATATGTGTCATTTCCTCATTGATAAGTAGCTCCTGCATTTTTAAGGCCAAAGGGCATGCCAGTATAACAAAATGTTCCCCATGGTGTTGTGAAAGAGGTCTTTTCTTGGTCAGCGGGGTTGATTTTAATTTGAATGTAACCCATAAATCCATCCATGAAAGAGATAATATTGTATCCAGACTATAGAATCAACAATAGCATCAATGTGTGGAAAAGGAAAGTTATCCTTAGGTGAAGCTTTGTTTAAATCATGGAAATCAATACAAAAACAAACTTGACCATCTGGCTTCATTACTGGAATGATATTAGATACCCATTCAAGATTGTCAATACCGTGAATAAAATTGGTGTCGAGAAGTTTCTGAATCTCTTCTTTGACTAGGAGTGCTAGTTTGGGATGCATTTTATGAATTTTCTGTTAGAACGGGTTTAGCACCAGGGTTGAGGACAATATTATGCATTGCAACAGATGGATCAATATATAGTTTATCACTATAATCCCATATAAAAAGATCATATAAATCATGAAGAAATTTCTTGATATATTTTTCTTTGGAAGGAGTGAGGGACTCATCTAGAGAAACTATTCGCGGATTTTCATATGCACCCAAGTTATATTGTATCGTATCTTCATTGATAAGGGTCAAACAATATTTGATATATGAATCAATAGAAATAGTATTAGGGGGATTAGAGTTTTTCAGGGGATATATCAGATTCTCTAAAGTTGTAGTCACAAAATCATACACTTCAAAAAATATTTAGTTTTGGTCTCATACTACTATTTAGAGGGTTTTTGAGTGAAGAAAGTATTAATTAACCCCCATCTCTTGGTCATTTTTATTTTAATTCTATCATCGATTCCTAACCTCCACTACATACATTCCCTGTCAATTTCTATCACATTCCACCATTTTATCTTTGACTAGGGTGCCCAAGCTAATACTGGGGTGCCCATGGGCACCCTGGTTCCACTAGGGGCATCCCGATCCTCTTTAAACTTTCTTACCACCTTTTTGGGCACTTTCTAGCCATTTTAGCTTCTTATATTTTTGTTGGTCGGCCATTTTAGGGTTAATTATGAAATTATATCAAGAGAACCTTATAAATATAAATTTATGAGACCATAATGAGGGAACAATCCCTAGTCACCCATATCATCAATTTAGAGTTGCATCCATTCAGAGATCATTTGCATCCATTACCTCCATCAAAAAGGAAAAACCTGGTTCATTTGCATCACACAATCATAGGGGGAGGGATTCTATCCTATTTCATGCACCATTCTATTACATTCTACATATATTTATTGCTCGCTACTTCACAAAGTATGACTGACACAAGAGCACCTAGGGAACATGATGCACACACACACCAAAACTACATTTAGGTCTGAAATGTAGTGCAAGACTCAATTAGTAAGCCCACTATTGTGGTAGCTAAGGTCAGTTTGAACCATTCATTTGCATCTTTATTTTTTTAGGGTTTTGATACTTATTTTGGTCCTTTATAGGTCTTATTTTCATCTTGGATTAACAGTGACACCTAGCGTAGTGCAGCCAATCTGATGCAATAGACATTGAGGGTTTCAGACCACCTACCCGTCCTATAAAAATCAATTTTGTACCTTTTGCACAAACCAAGGTTCACATTCTACATATCAGTGTTCCCGTAGACATCCCAGTCCTTCTATAGGCACCCCAGTCTAAAGAAGCAGTCAAGATATTTTATTTTTAGGAGCTTTTCATAGTAATTCCTGCTTCCAAATTATTTTGTTTACTCTGCAACATGGCCCAACAAGATCCTCTAATCAAATGAGTCACTTCCTCACTCTTCTTGCATATTAGTTTTTTTAATTTCATTAGATTATTTTCTTGGGTCATTTTCTACACTTGTTTACTATATTTGTTTATTGTATTTACATGTCATTATAGATCATATTAACTACACATATTTACCATCTTTTTAGTTAATTAGAAGTAAGCAATAACATTTAGAGATAATGGTGAACTCATTTTATGGTGAAAATAAGGAAATTATCATAAACACCCATATGTTCTAATAGGGCATCATAGGTAGGAAAAGTATCTAAGGTATCCCAAGTGGTAGAGTCATCATCACTAATGAGTATAGGGTGCACTACGGGAAGTGAGGAAGTATGAAAAGTGGTATAAGCATCCGTAGAAGGAAACTATGGAGGTTAATACCATAGTCCAAACTTGTGTGACTATGAAGGTATATCCTAAAGTGTTGTGACCTTATGTTATTTTTTATCTAAATTTGTATCAAAGAACCAATAGCGGCGCAATTATTCATACCCTAAGACATATTCAGAAAAGTTCTAAGTAACATAAGAGGAAGTAGGAGCATCACTAAATTTCTCAATAGAGTTCAATACTCAAATGGGGATGGATAAGCCAGAACATCATATAAAACACCTTAATAATGAAATTTAAGTCATGTATGTAGAGTAGAGGGGACTGCATAGCTAACATGGATCCAATGTCTCCCAAGAATAATATTATAATTATGGTTATTAAGCATGGCATAACATGTAGTATTGATTGTACATGGACCAACAGTGAAACTGAGGATAGTGGTACCTAATCCACACTTGGGAATGTTATCAAAGAAATAAATAGAGATAGATTAATGGGCTAAATATCCTTCCAACATACCTAAATTATGAAGGAAATTGATGTCACAAATGTTAAGGATAGATCCATTGTCAATTAAGGTATGTTTGAGTCCAACATTGTTAACACAAACTTGAATATACAAGTGAGGGTCATGTTGTGATATTTCTTGATAAGGTAAGTCGTCTGTTGTGAAGTTTATTTGATCCTAATTGAGGGATAGGGAAGAATTAAACTTATGGTATATATATTCAAGTGATGTGTGAGATGGAATATAAGTAGTAGCTAAGTGATTTTTGAGCTTACTGATACAATCAAGATGATTCTACAGATACATATGGATGGAGATATTCGTGATGCAGAAATCCTAGGAAAATGAGGACCCTAAATGGTGTGATGATCGAATAGGGGTTCATAAAAATGGAAAATTGGGACCTAATCTAGTTTAATTTGACACTACAAAAAATAATAAACAACAACTAAATAAATAAAGGAAATGTCCCAAGAAAGCTAGGCTATGAAATGTGAAACCCTAATTTGTAAGGAAGGGTTAGAGAGGCCTTAGCAGATTTGTAGATGTTTTAGGACTAGCAGTGGATATCAAATGAACATAAGGAATAAATGAACACACATGAGCTCCAGAAACTTCAGATCTGAGCTAGATTAATAGCTTGGGGTGCCTAGAGAGGGACGGGGGTGCCTAGGGTTTTGTAGTATGATATCTAGGCATTCTGGTCTACAGAAATGACCAGGGAACCTCTTTTGAGGTATCGCTAAGTGATTACCTTCCTTCACTAAACTATGGTAGATGTCGTTGTTAATCAGAGATGGAAGAAACACCTACAAAACCCCATACAAAGAATCAAAACCCTAAACACTAAAAATGCATATGAAGGGTTCAGACTTTCCTCAGCAGCCATAATGGTGGACATAATAACTGAGATTTTTGCTACATCTCACACCCAATTTAGTACTAGGTGTGTGTGTGAAAATTATGCCCTAGGTGTTATGATCCATACTCACTTTGTGAGTAGTGAGAAATAACTAGATGTAGAATGTAAATAGATGGTATACAGAATAGAATAAACTCCCCTTATATGAAGTGTGATGTAGTTGAACTAGCATTTTTCCTTTGTGATGGAGCTATATGGATGCAAATGGAGAAATTGACACCTTGGATGTATGAAACATTAGGTGGAGATACTAGTGTTTAGTGATTGGTCCCTCATTATGGTCTCATAACTTTATATTTATATGGTTCTCTTGTTCTAATTTCATAATTAACCTCAAAAATGTTGGCCACCAAAATGAGAGAAATATCAAATAGATAGGAAGTTCCCAAAAGGTGATAGTAAATTATAAAGATGATTAAGGCACCGAGAGGGTATCAGGGCACCTAGGGAGCCTAGGTCCTAACAGGGTGTCCCATTCAGATATAGGATGAAGGAAAAATGAAAAATAGACTAGGAAAGTACATAAGGAAGGTCGGAAGTAACAAGAAAAAGAAAAGTAAAATGGCCAAAGGACATGGATTAAGTAATACTTTTTTCACTTAAAAACCATATGAATAGTAGTATGATATTGGGACTAAATAATACCCAAAGTGCGTGATTTTTTGTGTACATACAGAGCTCCATACACAACAGATTTTATAGGGCAGATTGTCCTTAGCATTATGGGGAACACTTACAGGCTAGAGGATAAACCAAACCTTTCTCTCTACACTAGTTTGGCCAGTGGCGTCAGATCGCCCAAAAAACCAAATAGTAAAGAGATAGCTTCTGTTTTGGGAAGCGGTTATAGGCTGGAGGATAAATCATACTTTCCTCCCTACACTTCTTCGACCAATGGCGTGAGAGTAGCCAAAAAACCCACACTTCATTAACATTCACAGGATCCTTTCTACACCCTTTTTCTCATCACAGATCAGGTGCACATGTTCCTTTTTCATTTTGGTACTTTCATTACATGATTTTTACATATATACATGTGTCTTTACACACATGTTTACACATATACATGTGTATTTGAATACTTCATCATCTTCTATTTTGCAGGTCCATCCATATGGGAAGCAAACAGTCAACATCAATAAAAACATCACTCGACATCACACACATCGACACTAACATGCAGGTACATCACACATTGACATCTACACACGCACTTCTACCCTAAGTTCACTCTCATCACTTTTTATAATTTTTCATCTTTATTCTCCACACTCCATCTTTTTATTACTCCACGTTTTGTCTAGTCCCTCGACACAAGTTATACATCACTCTACATGGATATCAGGTGCACATCTCTATCTAATTTATGTTATTGAGCATTCTCGTCACCAACATAAAGTGGGGGAAAATGTAGACACTAAATCATGCACTTTGGGTAATTATTTAGTCTCGGTTTCATACTACTATTCATACGGTTCTTAAGTGAAAAAGAGTACTAATTAACCCATGTCTTTGGCCATCTTGCATTGATTTTTGTTGTTACTTTCGATCTTGCACCCATATTTTCCCAGTCTAAATTTTTGTATTACATTTTCCCTATTTCTGACTGGGGCGCCCAGCCAAGGCTGAGGCGTCCCACGCACCCTGGTCCCCTCTAGGTGCCTTGATCCTCTTTGCATGTTCCTCTCACTTTTTGGGAACTTTCTAGTCATTTGAGCTTCTTATATTTTTGGTGGTTGGCATTTTCAAGGTTAATTATGAAATTCAAGCAAGAGAACCATATAAATATAAATTTATGAGACCATAATGGGGGACCAAGCACTAAGCAATTACTATCACCACCTAAGGTTGCATCCATCAAAGGCTTCAATTGCTTCATTTGCATCCATCTAGCTCCATCACAAGGGGAAAAGGTTGGTTATTCTACATCACACTTCATAAGAGGGGAGTTTATTCTATTCCATGCACACAATATTTACATTCTACATATACTTATTTCTCACTACACACAAAGTGTGACACACACAAGAGCACCTAGGGCACAATTCCACACACAAAGAACTACATTGGGTCTAAGATGTAATGCAATGCTTAGTGATAAGTCCACCATTGTGGCGGATGAGGACAATATGACCCCTTCATATGCATCTTTCTTTTTTATGGTTTTGATGCTTTGTTTGTAGGTTTATAGGTGATTCCTTTATTACAAATTTATAGTGACATCTGACGAAGTTCAGCTACATACACGCAACAAGAAGCAAACACAGGCAAACATCTTATGACACCTTGGAGGAGGTTTATAGAACTTTCTCACAGACCAAGGCACCCCAGGTGCCCCAATCCCTTTTCTAGGCATCCCAGTCTAGCCAGATAGCTCGGATCTACATTTTCTCATGGTCTTGTACGGCGGTTTCCTCCTCCTATTTAGCCGGTCTCCTCTGAGACACAGTCCTGTGACATCTGTGAATCAACTAAGGCTCTTCCAACCCTCTTTACACATTAGGGTTTCATATTCTTATTACTTATTTGTTTGGGTGTATTTATTGTAATCATGACCTCTTAAGTGGATAAGGGGGAGTTACATTTCTAAAATGGGAATTAACTCCCATATGACACATATGATGCACTGATGAGTAATAACACGTAAGGAATATAATGATGAACACTTTTAAACCCTTGTGACATCTAGACCTATGACCTCACCTAAGTGAGATGACCTGCCTAATGATGTGGAAAATTACTCACACCAACACCCCCTTCATCGTAACTTAGGTTGAGGTGGAAAGTTAAAAAAATGAGAAATGGGTCCTAGGAACAAATCCTGATGAGGCACCCATGAATAAAAAACATCTCAAGAAATGGAGGAAAACCCAGTGGGAAAAAGCATCCACCATAAGATATTAAAAACACACATTCTCTAATATAAAAAATATTCCACAAATGGGTCTTAGAAACTGAGGAGGCTAATAAGGTACCCATGTACAAAAGGGTAATATTTCAAAAATAAGAAGAAGTTCAGACAGAAGAAGAGGGAGACATGAGAGGAACGTAGAAGATGTCATAGATATATATGAACTCTATAAACTCTAGGAAATTTCCAAAAATATTGTCAATGACATGTTCCTCTGCCTCTATACTAAAGAAGAGACACCCACACCAAACTTGTGCACCTTCCCTTAGGAAGGATAGAAATAGATTATTGTAATTTTGTCCACTCTACAAAGGAAACTATAGGGAAAAGTACAAATAACTCTAAATATGGTCCACTAAAGTATGACATAGGTTTAACAAGTAAGTGCACAAGAGCTGAAGGTAATTCCACTTGCATAAAATTTTCAGAGTGTAGAAGAGGAACATTCACTAAAAGGATGCTTGAGTGAAGTGAAGGTAATGTAATAACCCCCACAATAGAAAGAGAATCCACAAGCAAGGGTGGATCAATGATGGTATTTTGAAAATTAGAAGTGATAAGAGTCCTAGAAGGGGAAATCCCAACAAAGGAGATGATGGAATCCTTCAAAACACCTGTAGAAGGATGAGGAACCTATACTTCATCACAAGTAAATGTTGCAAAGAGATGACCAAGGTTGGGTAGATACTCATCCCAAGAAGGGGGCTCAAAAAATAGAAGATAAATGTTAGATAGGTATGAATCATCCATGCATGAAGTAAGAGGATTGGAAAGGGCCTCACACACTAGAAGTGGAAAGGAGGTATGGTGAAATGATGGTATGAGGCTGAGAAGGATAGTACTTGATGTTTGATGAGATAAGAGGGAAGTGTCGACACACTATAGAATAGGGTCGAGAGAGGAAGGAGAGGAGTCCTCCAGTAGTACTCTCATCATCAAAAATGGAATTACAATCCTCATCATCAAATATAGAACCAAGAAATTATGTGTCAAGGAAGCTGTCATCACATGAAGAAGAAGAGGAGAAAACTATATCAATAACAACAACAATAGCAGTATGTGAAGGGTCTCCAAAATAAGGACTGAAATATGTTCCAGATGCGTGTGGGGAGGATTTGAGTTTGCCACATGAATACAGAGAGGTCTTGTGACATGTAACATCAAGTGACCAATGAACATAGTCACATGTGTCAAGAAATTCCTCAAGATAATGATGATTAATGGGTATAGGAACTGGACCAAGAAGAAAGTGTGTAAGACCCTGGTAGGCAAAGTAGCATTCCATAGAAGCATGCCATGATGTGTAGTTCTCTCTCCCAAGAAGAAGTGGAAGAGGTTGTAAATAAATCCAATAACTCTCAAGTCTAGAAAGAGCATCCTCCATGATGTGGAAGAAAAGAAGTGCAAGGTGAATGAGAAGAAGGGTGTGTGGATACAAACAAGGTTGTAAGATGTCAAACTCGGCTGAGAATGAATTTACGTGTAATACACACCTAGAAACAAGTGATAACCCCCCTTGTTTATGATACTTTATAAGTAGTGTGCGTGATTACAATAGGGTGTGTTCATGTGACATTAGACAGTTCACCACTCACCTCACAGTAAGTGAAGAGTTCACAAGAGTGGAGGCCACAATAAGTCCTAGTTCAAATCACATCGGAATAAGAGGAATGACACACAATTAATCACAAAAGAGTAAGTAACACAAGGGTACAAACTTGCTTAGTGTGAGAGAAGGCATCTCACATCGCAAAAAGAATGCTCTCTTACTGCAAGGTTGTGGAAGAGTGCTCATTAGCCTAGGAAGAAGAGGAGCACTATAATGCAATGAGTCCATAAAAAAGTGGCCCAGAAATCCCAATAACCCTATAAAGGAGCGCAAAAAAATCACACGCCCCCTTATTACAATGAAAATTATTTTTTTTTAATTATATTTCCCTAATTAGTAAAAGTCGGAAAAAATGAAAAAACAAAAAAAGAAAAAGGGTGAAAGAGGGAAATGTCTAGAGCAAGAAGGGATGAGATAGAAGGAGGAATCTTCAGTGAGTTGACTCAGGTAGTTTGGGCAAGATGGTTGAGAAGAGCTTGGAATCAAGCGAGAGCTAGGGGGTGTGGGATCTAAGTTGGCATGGCTCATTAAGCTAATTTGGCAAATTGGTGGAGTCTACAAGTGAGCTGGTGAAGATTTGGAGTTGCCCATGTGGAGTCGAGTTAGTGTCGAGTAATTCGAGGACTAGGTCGTTGGGTTGTGCATAATGGGAGCCAAGTTAGGGGAGCCAAAGAGGGAAGTGTAAAAGCCACATGTCCATTTAGGTAAAGGGAGGCCACCATTGTGCATGTAGAGGGCCACATGGATAATTTTGACAGTTGAATGTCGAGTGGATTCTTCATTGAGGTTTTCAAGGATAGGTCAAGTCAATGGTCAGGTCACTGAGTTGTACATGAGATGAGTTCACTGAGTGAGGTTCCAAGGGGATGATGGTGAGTCAGTTTTAAGCATAGGGGTTAGATGGCCATAGTGGATACTAAGCATGAGGTAGAGTCTGGTGAGATTTTTGTTAAAAATAAGGCATGAGAACCAAACCACAATGACGTCAAGGAGACCAAGCAGGAGACGACATAAACAAAAAAAGAGAATAAGAAATGGTGATCAATTTTAGCATGGGCTCAATGGAAAACCAGTGGAGAAAACCATAGAAATTCCAAACACACAAGGGTGAAACCATGAACCAAGGAGTAAAACCATGAACTAGTTTGCATAAAACCAAAAACCAGTAGTGAGCTCGGGATGCACAAGTCGGATGCACAGGATCGAACTCGAGAGAAACATAGGTACCAAGTGAACCAAGATGTATAGGTCAAACAAAGATGTCATTGTAGAGGTACAAATTGGAATGCAGAGAAGTAACATGCAAGAAACAAGCTTGAGTCAATCCAAAGAGAAACTAAAAAAGCAAACACAAGAGAATAAATGGTCTAAAACAAGGCACGATAAGGTGAATGCATAGATCAAATCCTGAGTTGAAGGTTAGTGCACGAGTTGAGCTGAAGGATCCATCTTAGTTCCCATACCTCGGTGAGTTGGGGTCGAGTTAAGAAAAAAATATTCCTCAAAACCTTTAAAACCTACAAACCAACACTAAAACCTGAATAGGATCTATAACCTGTAACCTATAAAGCACTCCAAAAGTGCATGAAAGGCTGAAAACCAACTAATACCTAGAAAACAAACCATGAACATAACCACATGAACAAGATTAAAACCTTGAATCAATCAAAGTAGAGTATGAACGGAATAACCATTATGATGGATGCTCATGAAATTGGAAAAACACAAACAAATAGCTAGAGAGAAATGGTAGATGGTGAGTAACACAAATCCCACAACATGCACTATGATACCATGATGGAGAATGTGAAAATGTGAAGCACAAGGATCATGCAGGATGGCATGAACATTGACTAAGATACACTCTAGATAACATGACAAGGTTTCATGGGGAGTAAGCATCAAACATGAAGTGCATGCAAATATTCAAAAAGGGGGAAAATCTCATTAACCATCTCATATATCTTAAAAGGATAAGGGGTATAAATAGGGGGTGTTTTATAACCCCCAATGCCATAATCATGACCTCTCAAGTGGAGAAGGGAGTTACATTCCCAGAATGGGAAGTAACTCCCATATGACACATATGACCCACTGACATGTAATGACGAATAATGAACCTAATGATAACCCCTATAACACCCCTGTGACACCTACATAGACCTATGACCTCACCTAAGCAAGATAAACTACCATGTGATGTGGAAAATGACTCACACCAACAACTTGCAGATGCGTGGATGATGTTTTTGAGGTTTCATGAGGTTTTGGTGAAGGATCTTAACAGGTTGTCAAGGATGGAAAAGAGATGTGAAGGTCAGTTTTGGTGATTAGCAAGCATATTCAATGTGCTTGTTCTTGATGCCTAGTAGGCCGAATGAGATATGTCATGATGAAGTGGTGCATTTTAGCATTTGTTTATGCATTTTGAGCTAGCATGGGGAGCATAATTATAATGTGTCAACACACTAAAATGTTTCTTATTGTTTTAGTTAAGGTATTATACTTAGTTTTGTATGTCTATTCCTAGACCTAGTCCTTGATAAAACATTCCCTAGTAAAGTGATTTTGACTATTTTCAACAGTGGAAATATTTTATTAGGTTTTTTCTCAGGTTTGGATCAAGTTTTAGGTCCTAGGAATGAAATAGTAAACAAGTTATGTGATTTTTTTCCACTTACTGAGTTTTTGGATAGCTCTAAACATTTGAAGTCATATTGGACTTTAGTTTGCATGTTCATTGATTCCCATAAAATCTCTACATGATGGTCTATGGCTAACCTCTTCATGGTAGTTGGGGATAGGGTCTCTGAGATGGCTTACATTATCGTAGCATTATTTTTAGAGTTAAGGGGTATATCACTCTACAGATCCTCATTGTCCTAAGAAGAAAAGGATGTTTAAACCCTCTCAAAACCCTAGTTACAGAATCTGATGGAGACCCCATATTATTCTTCACAGTGGCCCATACATGGATTATCTTGTTTGTGAAATCTATTATGATTGGATGTTTTACCATTACTTTCTCATATTTGTCCATGTGCAAGTTAGGTTATCTTGGTACATATGTGGCATGGCACTCTATTATCTACAAAGGTTGAAGTTTACCTTCTCTGGAAAATTGTGTTCTTATCGGGTCAAGTTTCCATGTATTCGACCCTCTTGAATAATTTGGTTTTTGCACTAGATTTTTCTACATTTCCAATGTGGTTTCAAATCATTGATTTTTTTTCTTTTAGAAAATGTTTGTACAGGCATCATTTTGCAAGACTAGTTTTGGGCAAGTTTTAGGTGATCTGGTTGCGAGAGTATTTTGATAGATCTTGAATTTTACATTTGTGGTATCTTATACATTTTTTTTATCCTTCTCATTTGATAGATATAATTTTCCTTCTTTGCACACATGGGATCATGGGGGTATATTGAGCACGATGCAGGACATATGGATTGATACATGCTTATGGAAGCTATCATAGTTCTTTACATACTTTCTTTCTGGGGGCATTCCTCACACATGCAATCCAGGTGCTATTATTTAATTATAAAGTACCTTTTAAATTCCTCGCTATTCTTGATTACATACATAGTCGTATCTTTGTTATATTTTGAACTAACATGACTAACACATGCATCTTGTGTGGTTTTGAAAAGCATTTAGTTTCATATGCTCTTTTATATCTCTTATTATGTCAATCTCATCACATTATGATACTCTTTTTTTCTATACATACTTGCTAGTGGTGTGTGTCGTTACTTGTTTTCTACTTTGATTATGGCCTAAAGGCCTTGTTTTTATCTTGTGACACTATGGAGTGTTCCTTATCTTTGTGGCATCATGCCTTTCTTTTGTGACATTGTATCTCTTTTTTGCAAGCCCAAGGGCCCTTGATTATCTTGTGAAAAACCACAGGTGTCCCATATTTGTATGAAATTAATCATTTTACATGAAATTATTTGCATTGTTGTCATTTCACTTACATAATGCATTACTATTGTTGATTGCTAATAGTTCTCTTATTGACATTGTTAATACTAGTCTTCTTATGGTGACTATTGTTAGTCTTGATTATTGCAAGCCATGGTATCCACCATGTCCAAATCTTCTTTGCAGGTATAGGTTATTCTTAGTGGTCCACCATATCATCCCTTCATGTGTTTTCTACATAGATTATTAGACTAACCAAACATGGTCACAAATCTATTCTTTTGAGTTTTGTCACTCAAAATATTTATTATGCATTCGCCTCAAAAGTAGGGGGCATTCATCCAAGTGTATTATAAGACTTATAATAGACACAAATATAATTCTAGGCATAGGCACATAAGTAAGAACATGAAAAATCACTCAGACACAACATCATACTTAGAAAAATGGAAAAAGTAAGCTTAGGGTCAAAACATAAAGTATGGGCAAGACCATATAAACATTCATGACCCATTTCTATAGTTCTATCTTGGGGTAGTTACAACTATTTTCTCAATAGCTTCAAATTTTCACCTACATGTACAAGTTTTTTGCACAATTTCAAACTAAAATCACCTAGTTCAGATTATTTTTAGGGGGTCATGAAATTTTTTACTTCCTTCATTATCCACAACACTTAGTTTTAGTTTCAGTTTCATTTATATTGGGGGAATATGTATCCTTTCTCTAGTTACATCTCAACACATTTGCACATTTTAGTCAATGTCTACTCAATTATGTGGGGCACATTGGTAGAGTAATGGGGCAATTAATCCTATATTTTATATGGTGTGTCCTAATTTACAAAATTTGGCCTAGATCCGTCTAAAGTGGCGTGGTTTGTGGGGTTATGAAAATTAGTGAAGAAGCTAAGTTCTTCATAGGTAGTCCTTCCTTTCCTATTACACTGCAAGGGGGGAAGATATCAGAGTTTCTGAACGACATTGATACATAGTCTTCTTCCTTTACAATGGGTACTTTAGATCCTCATTCTCCTTATTTCTCTCTCGACATTCATGTGTTGGGTTCCATACACCCAATACTCCAACATCCTCCTTGAGTATAATTGGGGACTTGATCACCCCCTAATTATTTGAGTAAATTTCAACCAAATCCAAATGTCCAAGTACAATAAAATAATGGGAAAACTCATTCCCTATTTACAAAACAAATACAGTGTACTCCTTCCACATTTTGTCATCTCTTTATTTTACTATTTATAGTTTTAAATTACATTTACATTACATCTTTACATTTGAAGTTAAATTTCAATTATTTTTCATGGACATTGATTACACTCTGTGTTGTAGGTTTCATCATGGAGTGCGCCAATACCAATATAACATTATCTTGCAAAACAATCATCGAGCAAAGATAAATTGTGTCTACACACTCAAGGATATTTTCCTTTTAAGCATGTAATTGAATTTTATACTTAAAGGGGGAAAATGCAGACAATCAAATTTTATAATTCCACTCTTTAAAACTAATTGTTCTTGACATTTATTCTCTTTCTCAAACAAGTTCACTTTACCCATTCTCATTCAAGTACATCCCTAGGTCTTAGATCTAGCTTTCTCAATCTTACACACTCATCTATTTGTTAACAGTTTTTGAGAATTGAATGTACATGAAACACAATTAATAAAATACACTTGTCAACTTCCAAAATTCACATTGCATATTAGCACTCTTGGGTCAAAAATGTACATTAGGGGTTAAGAACGTCTATCCATATGGGCATGACCCTAGTGTACGATTTTGATCTTTCTCACTTTGGTCCCAAAATTTCCCATGTTACAAATTATTCTTTCGGGTTACTTACTCCTCTTAGTCAACCTTTATAACCTTGAAATCACCTTTAGTAATCATATATAAAAAATTTGAAACTCACCTCATTTAGGACCATCTAGCACTTTTATGGACTCGTATTGCAAAAGCTAGCACATAAAGACACCCAAATCTCCCTATACTCTGAAAAATACCACAACACATTCTTTAGGGAAGCACTATCTACAGATCTAAAGCTTCCCACAGTGTTTAGGGGACTACTTCCCACATTTGTAAGCACTCAAAGTCACCCACTCAAGTAGATTTGTAAGATAGAAACTCAAGTCAAACATTGTTAAAGGAAGAATGTCAAAGTTGATTGCACTATAACTAGATATCACATGCTAGGTGGAGAACGACATATGGTTTGAGGCCTCTTTGGAGTAGTGTCAATGTCGGTGGTACACAAGGGTGCCCATAACCTAACTAATGTTTGTTTTTAAGGAATTCATCCATGGTTCGGGTTTTGAAATATTGAGCAAAGTATTCAGAGACCCTCACAGTGTGTCTGGCAATGATCGACAGGGAACAACAAAAAGAATCAAACAAGTGACAAACCCAGAAAGTCAGACCAGACTTTTGAGTTGGTGAAAAACCATACAAAGAGGTCAAAACCATACAAACATTCCTACCCCTATTATACGGTCTTGCCCAAGGATATTCCCAAGTCATAGTATCAATTTCAAAGTATTCTCATGTACATATACCCCTATTTCAACATCTAGATCACCCATATTTACCCAGAATCACTTGTAATCATCTAAGTGCACTCAATCCCATGTACTTGTAAATTTGTATTGCAGCGTGTACATATATTACAAGTATTAATGTGTTATTCAAATATTGAACGGTTGATGTTGGAAGTCAATTAGTCATAATAACCCCATATAGCTCCTATTTCACTCATTTTTTGATTATAGTATAAAAAACCTAATCAAACTTAAAAAGGGTGAAAATAGTGGTGCATTCAACTTTTCCACTACAA
Organism: Taxus chinensis; assembly: GCA_019776745.2. NCBI lineage: Eukaryota > Viridiplantae > Streptophyta > Pinopsida > Cupressales > Taxaceae > Taxus > Taxus chinensis. Next base: position 23,601,443 of record CM034146.1, read on the forward strand.
GAAATTACATCGTCTGAGTTAACGATGAACCCTAGATTATATGTAGCCTCCTTTTTTCATTTCACTTAGTCTCTAGTGTGATTTAGTTAAATTGATTAAGTCAAATTGCATTTCATATATTTGAGAGTTCTATATTGTACAGAGACGAATTGCTCCATAAGATAGGTGTTGGATTTCTTAATTAAAATACATCCTTGTACTGATATTTTATTTTGAAGAGTAACATACACATGGATAACTCTAATCTAAGTAAGATAAACTATACAATATGCCTTTTGCCTTATGCCTATTTAACAACCTTTAACACCAAACTAATTAAAAATACAATTAACACTTCTAGACCATAAATTTGATTTTAGTAAACAAAAAACTACATATAAAACTTTAACATTGTGCAACTTAATAAAAAATAACTTTATGCTAAAATGTTGTTAACAAGTGGACACTTCATTCATGGTGTGTGTTCTCTTGTAAGTTCCTTCACACTTCTAATATGTTTGAAATCTATGATTTTGTCTTCTTTATGTTTTTAGATTATTATTTTTAAAATGGGTTTTTTCTTAGATTTCTACAATCACTAAACTTCGGTAGAAAATGAGGAAGATGTAACTTCACTAACTATATATTAAGTTATAAGAAAATCACACCACAATTTTCTAATCTAGATTTTACAATTAAAATGTTGCAAGCACCCTTTATAGGTTAGAGTTATATTTGTTGAATAAAATATATGCTTTAAAATACTAAGACTCATTTCTCTCTTTTAAATCCATAAATGCAACCAAAAGTCTATCTTATCCTAAATTTCTCATAATAAACTATACAAAATAATTATTTTTATTAAAAAAATCATCTAAATAGATTAATTTTACTCATAATAAAAAAACAATTGTGGAGTCAACACTTATTTCCAACAAACGTGGTGAGAAGTGAGAATCGCATTCTCTACTAAATTTCTCTCGAGTGATGCACCTACTTAGATCTATGAATTTCACGGTGAAGATCATATTCAACAGTGTGAGAGGATTTAGAAAGGGGGAAAGGAAGATTTACCACCTTCACCATGGGTGCACAAGCTTTATTTCACCTTTTGAGGTTGCGCGTGCGCATGGTATGTCTATGCAAAGTTGAATAGAGAGACATGGAATTGGCAAGAACTGACTGCAGGTATGATTCAAACCTTTGACTATTTTTCCACTAAAACTCCAGTGAATAAAGCACTTGACTATGGTATATAATGAAAAGGTTGAGGAACTTAATCAGGAGTTACCAGGTGATTCATACCTGGAGGTGCACTTTGAAGAGGAAGAGACAGAGGCAGAACAACTTGGCTGCACCTGCCTAGAAAAAGAGAAAGTTAAGATTGTCTATGTGATTAATCATGAATAAGTGGAGAATCTAGATGTTGAGCATATAGAGGGTAACACACGAGGTCTTTAGATAGTGGAAAATGAGAATGCGTGTGCCTACCATGAGCCTATGAAAACTGAAGATGGTCAACATTGGGATAGATGCTGAACCTAAGAAGGCTATCATTGGAGATTATTGGTCTGACTTTGAGGTTGCTAAGATAATTGAGCTACTGCACGACTTCCAGGAATTTTTCCCTAAAGGCTATCATGAATTGAAAGGGGTACATGATTCTTTGGGCGACATGAGAATCAAGTTAAAGGAAGTTGTGCACCCGATTAGGAAGAGGCCCTATAGGATGAATCCTAATCTGCGCAGTCAAGGTCAAAGAAGAAATTGATAAGATGCCAAATTCTGGAATCATTGAGCCCATTCAGGAGTTAGAGTGTGTTATTCTCATGGTCATCAATATTAAGAAAGATGGTAGAATTAAGATTTGTGTGGATTATAGGGAGTTGAATGTTGCATGTCTAATAGATCCCTTTCCCACACCATTTAAAGTGGCAATCTTGGAAGGCGTTGCAAGGCGGGAGATCTACTCCTTCACTAATGGATTTTTTGGATATCATCAAGTAAGAATAGATAAAGAGGATCAAGAGAAGATAAATTTCACCACAGAGTGGGGAAGTTTTGCATACACGGTTATGCCCTTTGGATTAAAGAATGTGCCTGCATTATTTTTGTGCATTGTTGTGCAAGCATTCCAGGACTTTATTCATAAGTTCTTGTAGATTTACTTGGATGATTAAATAATGTATGAGCTAGTGAAATATCATTGTGATAACTTAATGCTTATGTTTGAGAGGTGTCGGCTATTGAGCATCTCTTTAAACATCAAGAAGTGTGCATTTTTGCTACACCTTTTGGGACTTTTCTTGGACACATCATCTGTAAGGAAGGCTTGTTAGTGGATCCTACTAAGGTTGCTGTTATTTTGGGCTTAGAGTAACCTACTAACAAGAGTGAGGTGCATGGATTCTTGGGGCACGCAAGCTATTACATGAAGTTTATAAAAGGGTATGATAAGATTTCCACACCCTTAGAGGAATTATTAAAGAGACAAGGCAAGTTTCATTGCGGTGAAGCGCAACAATGCACGTTTGAGACATTGAAGGAAAGGCTTACTACAACACCTATTATTCATGATTTCCTTCATGGACCAAACCTTTTCATGTGCATGTGGATGCCTCTGGCATGGCCATTGGTGTGGTATTAGCCCAACCTAGAGAAGGTATTGTTGATCATCCTATTTGCTTTGTAAGCAAGAAATTAACACCAGCTGAAAAAAATTATACAACTACAGAGCGTGAGGCCTTGTCTATGACTTACACACTGCTTAAGTTTCAAAAATACTTGCTGGAAACACCTTTTATTTTCTATACAGATCACATGGCATTGAAGTACTTGGTGAACAAGCCATTCTGCAGGGGTGCATATGCCATTGGATTCTATTATTTCAAGAATTTGATTTTACTATGGTGGTTAAGCCAGGAAAGAGTAATTCTGGACCAGATCATTTATCAAGGATTAATACAAGAGAGGACACACAGAGCATTGAGGATACAATGTCAGATGCACAACTATTTAGATTGAACCACGTGCCCTCTGACTTAGAAGATATTGTTGTCTTTTTACGAACAGGTGTGGCACCTAAAGGAATGAAGAGCCTAGAGAAAAATTAACTTGCCATACGTGTCGCGCCCTATATGTTGATCAAGTGGAGACTTATACAAACTAGGTCGGGATGAAGTTTTACACTGGTGTGTACTTGAGCATGAGTGCAGAGATATTATGGAAGAGGCTCATGATGGTATTTTAGGTGAACACTATGTAAGAGATGCCACCGCATGTAATATTTTACTCATTGGTTTGTGGTGGGAAACATTGTATAAGGATTGTAAAGAATATTGTAAGGCATATGACCATTATCAGTGCCTTGGAAAGCGTGGACATAGAGATGAAATTCTTTTAAGGGAAATTATTAGTGCAAAACCTTTCAAAAAGTGGGCAATTGACTTTGTGGGTCCTATTTCCCCACCCACGTGTAGGACTCGATCACGCCACATCATAACTTGTACATATTATCTTACAAGGTGGGTAGAAGCAACACCTACAAAGGATTTCACGACATCTACAACAACAAGGTTTATGTGGGAGAAGATTATCAGCAGGTATGGATGCCCATTGAGTTTGACAAGTGATAGGGGTACTCATTTTCTTAAAGAGACCATCAGGATACTATTGGAAGAATTTATGGTTGCACACCATAAAGCAACACCCTATCACCCTCAATCTAATGGAACTGTTGAGGCCTTCAACAAGATACTAAGCCACACATTGACTAAAATTTGTGATGTTGGAAGGGAAGAATGGGATGATAAATTATTTTTTGTACTTTGGGAATACATGAAAACCTACAAGAGGTTGAATAAGGCCACACCTTTTCAATTGGTGTTTGGCATGGAGGTTGTTCTACCAGTGGAATTCATGTTACCTTCTCTTTGTATTGTGCATGCAGGAGGTTTAGCTGATGAGAAATCAATCACTTGAAGAGTGCATTGATAAACTGATGCAGTTGGATGAGAGGCGCACTTTAGCCCGTTGGAATCAGAAGATAGAAAAGGCTAAGAAAAGGCATGACATGATAGACATATTAAGGATAAGAAGTTTTAAGTTGGACAGATGGTTCTTCTTTATGACTCAAAGTTTTTGTGCCACCCTGGAAACCTTAAAGTTCATTGGTTGGGACCGTATATTGTGACTTATATACTTGATTTAGGTGTTTGTCAGTTAGAGGCACTAGATGGAACATGGTTTCCTAGTTCTTTCAATGGGAGTAGGCTGAAGCCCTACTATAAATAAGTCTTCTTGGTGTTTTTAATAAGGCAGTATTGCCATTAGGTTAGGTTTCCTTAATGCATTTCCTTTATATGTGTTTCCTTTCATCGTTGCAATGCTTTGTCAATTTAGTTCAGTGTTTTGTGTAATAAGCACGCTTACGCACCAGAAGCTGATTACTATGTAAGTGTTTTCATGCATTGAGGACCGCGCATACCCCTAGTGTGGGTTGGAACATATACAGGGTACATGGACCAATTTGAATTTTCTCTGAAGATGAATATGCATAGAGAGATATTGAGTAGGTACTTGAAGTAAAGGTGCAGATATAGAAATATTTGCTCATGGATGAAGACCACCTATGGATAAATGGATGCACAGTGTAACAAGGTAGGCTACAACAATGTAATCTACTTAGTGAAAGGCACAGTGGCGAAGTACTTTAGCACATAAAGGCACGTGAAAGGAGGTTTGTGGCTAAGAAGTAGTAAGCAAACCAGAAGGTTATGACCGCAACATGGAAAAAATAATGTGTAAAAGGAAAGAAACGCCAAGTTAATGTTGAAGTACGGTGGTAGTTGGTGAGCAATAAATGCATTTTTTTTGAAATTATATATAAGGAGGTGTTGTAAAATGATTTTTACCTTTGCAATTGAGAGAATCTGAGTGGGTTAAAGAGCATGCTAAGGAACAAGTTGTGAAGTGCGAAGAGCTGTGATACCAAACTAAACTAGACATATTTATGAAGCAGGGATTTTCTTGACGCTCCATTGGAGAGAAGTGTTTGAGCAAATAAAAGGTGTGTGGTGAAGAGAAATCGACTGATAGGGTTCACGTTTGAGCTAGGGCATGTAGAATCGAGCTAGGGCACGAAGATTTATGTTGCATATCTTGAATCTATTGAAAGAACACACCTTTATTGTTCCTATGACACCTAAGAGAGCACCTGGAGCAGCCACAAGGGGAAGGAAGCAAAAGAAAGTCGAGGTCAAAGTAGAAGAAGCTCTTGAAAGCTATTTTTCTGAGATGCAATAGACATAAGGGGTTTTTATGGGAAGCGATTGGGATCCTCACATTCTCCAGTACAAAGTAAGTGACTATAACCACATGAAAAAATCTAATAAATATGAATTGGAAACATTGTGTGTAGTGAAGATGACTTTAAGGACAGAAAATGACATGGTCGTGTATGATGATGCAGGTGAAAAGATGTTAACAAAGGTGGGAGTTTTGCAATTATATGAGCTCCCTTATTTCAAAACCAGAAAATTTATACCAGTGGTTAATGAGCAGAGTCCATGAGGACTTCTTCTATTTTGTTGGGCAACGAATGAGGCTCACCGCGCCTCTAATTGGGAGTTTGACAAGACTAAGGAGTTTGGGTACTAAATTGAGCAGCGATCTCACTGACAAGGATGTGATAGAAGCAACAAACAAGGTGCTAGGATATACAAAGGGAGGGCATGAGATGGATATCCCTAAGTTGTAGAAGTATCTAGTTGTTCAGGTGGCAGCGCACCTGCTTACTAAGTTTAATAATCAAGAGTTTTGGTCGCAGGTAAACAAGGCATGGTTGCATGTGGAAAAAATATGACATAAGGTGTAGTGTACAATTTGTCTAGTTTCATTGTTGAAACTATTATTGAGGAGGCACACCAAGGTGAGAAAATAAGTTTCAGTGTGATCCTTTTGTCACTTGTATTTGTGGAAATCAGATTTCCCGATGGACCAAAGGATAAAATATGGAAGTATACTAAGGATAAGAAATATCTAGCAGAGAGATTTTGCTAAGTTCACATGTGATGGGACCATGAGTTGCCTCTTTAAGTAGAGACTAGATTTGTGGTATGAGCGCATTCACGTTGCATTTAGGGAGGAATGGAGAATACCCAAGGATCTACCTTTGGTATTAGGTAAAAAAGTATAGTTTGCAGTGTATCAACACTTTTTTATAGGGCGCTTTGGGATGAAGGATGGGAAGTGGAGCCCTTGGTGTAAGCTCCCTTATGCCTTCTCTATGCATGCTAGTTCTAGGCATGTGTACATATGTTTTCAGACGCGTGCCAGTTTCTTTTCAATACAGATAAGGTAGACTACAACTACCACACCCTTAGGAAGACTTATGTTTATCTAAGTAAGTCTGCATATATAGAAAAGTTAATTTCAGATTATATTAACATCCCTTGTATATATTCACCTCAAGCCAAGGTTTGAAAATGGGAAGTATGTGGAAATGATTTCAATCTCCCTGGACCACCCAAAGGGAAGCCTACTGTGGGCTCATTGCAAGATGAAGAAGACACTTTTCCCCTTGACAAAGAAGAGGGGGAACATGAGGAAGAAGACATTTTTGACCTTGTGCATAAGAGGAAACAACCAACTACTGGTGAAAAAAGAGTGCACGAGGAGACTCCTCCATTACAGGAGACAGATGAGGAAGTGTTGGAGATATGAGCTATGGAGATAGATGTAGAACAGACTACTGAGGAACCTCAATTTAAAAGAGTGCTAAGAATAACAAGAACTCAAAGCACGGGAACTTCACAACCCCTTAGGAGGTCACCTAGGACTTCACCTATGAAGGTAGAGTTGGAAAAGAAGAAAAGGTGTAAGTACACCCCTAGGAAGGATGATGAAGATGAGAAGTTTGAGGACAATGCACCGAACACTCCAGTAATAGACTGAGGATACAGAAGAGCCTCAGGAAGAAGAGATGATGAATAATTAAGAGGATTTGAAGGAAACATAGGTAGAAGCGGATAAGGGCAAGCCGTCAGGTGCGCCCCATACTACACAAACAGGTGAAGGATTCAAGATTGGTTCATATTACAAAGGGTAAACACACTGGTAAGGAGAAATTTGAAGGTATTTATGATACACCAATAATTGGGTATATTGATGACCCAACCAAAATTATACATGCGAGGTTATAAAGAACTTTAGAACCTAAAGACCTTTATGGGTAGGAGCTGATGGATGAAGACATGGAAACTACATGAACATGAAAAACAACTATCTTGGAACATGAAAAATCATATGGATAAGCCTGGATTCAATGTATGTGAAGATTCATGTGTATCGTGTAGATTGAAGAAGGCACCAAATTTATGCCATGCCACAGTTAAGCCCACCCAAATGTCAGACATGAAAAGGTGAGCAATGCACTCACAAAGGTATCTGTAAAATTTACACGTAGAAACATAGACAAAGCGGATAGTTATTCGAGAATTGTTGGAAGATAAGAAGGACAAGGATACTGAAATCAAGCGCCTGACAGAAGAAAAAGAGATAGCTGAAGCAACGATTCATTTGATACTCAGTATGGCCAAACAAATTGGGGATGATATTTTGAAGAAGAGGATGGATTTAGAAGATGAAGTTGCACAAGATTTTCCATCTGTTTTACACTACTTACACACTTTAGTTCATATGGTGTTAGATGAGGGGCCCGTAAGAATTCCAAAACAAAAGGATGTTGTAGAATAGGTGCAAAAGGATTAGGAAACAATTGCACACAAAATTACAAGTTACGAGTCCATACTGCAGACTTTGAAAGATGAACTAAAGAAAAAATATTTGGCATTAAACATGTGTGTGGCCCCAAATGTGATAATCAAGACAAGAACCATGTAAGAAGAGGATGAGGTTCAGAAAGTAGTAAAGAATGAAACACTTGGCCATGTGCAGAGGATTACTTATGATAACAGAGAAGCGTGACGCGCTTACAACAGCCCAGGACCCGCACAAGGAGAAAATAAATGACATTGGGAAATTAATAGCACAGAAATGGATGTCATGGATGGAATAATCTCAAGCATGGTCAATGTTCTCAGAGTGTTGTAGAATGAAGGTGAGAGCATGACTCTTGATGAGATAGAAGCAGTACTTGTAGAAATTACAGATAAAATAAATAAAATGCTAAGTGGTTGGAATGAACTAGAGGCAGAGATCAAAGTAGAATATCTTGAGTTAATTCTTCCTTATGGAAGAATAGTGCGCTAGAGTATTCCCTCATTATTCTTGTGTAGATATTATTTTCATTCTTTATTATTTTTCATGGAGACATAAGTTATGGTTTCCCATTGTCAGGGACGACAATGAAATTAGTGTGGGGTAATTGTGGGCTGATGAATTGCAGCCCAAGTATGAAAGGCACATAAGGATTGGGTGCATGGGCATAGGGCACGTAATATGAGTGCAAATATAGTGAAACAGGGCGTGCCCAGGACAACATGAAATTAGGACTTAGTCATGTTTTCCAAGTTGAGGTTAATTATAGACATGGAGTGCGGAGCACGTTTTGTACAAGAGTTCAAGAGCACGCAAAGGCTATTTTGGACAAGTGGAAAATCAATTGACATGCATATTTTTTGAGATATTAGTAAGATTATAACACTATTGTATTATTAGATGATCTATTATTAGCGAGCTTGCATGATCTTGTATTTATCATGTAAGGGTGCATGTCTATTATTAACATGTAGTCTATTTTTGAAAGGTGCATGGGAGGTGAAGAGAAATTCCCCACCCCTATAAATATGTATTGATTTTCATAGTTTAGAGTACCAATTTTGTATCAGAGTTATGTTGTTGATTTATGTGCACATGTGACTATGGTTACTATATTATGCATGTATGAAGCTTCTGTGTTTTACAACAATTAATATAATGGATCTTTGTGGCTGGATATTGGTGTTTGACATAACTAAGCATGGATTCTTGCATGGTAAAAATAATTATGGTCCTTGCTTGATTATTCTTGCACATGGTTAAGAACTATATTTAGTTTATGTAATTTTATATACTTAATTGTTTGTTATGGATCTGGAGTATTGGTACAATCACGCTAAATTCTTGAAAAAGCTGACATAAAAGAGGAACCTGGTACCCTTGTGCACTTCGGGTGAATGCTCAGTTCAGGATGAGTGATGTGCCACCGTACCTTGGGTTGTTGGTGGTAAAATATAGATTGTTGCAATTCCTTTTAACACATGCTACCAAATCCATCCAATAATTAGATCTAGGTTTGTAGTGAGAGTTTAATCCCAAAATATTTGCATGGATGTTGGGACCTTGAGAATAATTTTTAACCCCAAAATATTTGCATGGAAAATGTTTATGAGACTAACCAACATTGTAATTGAATCCTCCCTCTCTTGCCTATGTTAAGGAAGAGCCTGTGTGATTTTGTGGCCATCAGTGATGGATAAGACTCAAATCTCAAAATAACACATTTTCAAGGCATATTCTTTTTGAATTGTAAACTTCTTTAATTTGTGTATTTATATGATAAACATGCTCATTTTATTTATGTGAGAGCCTATTTACATATAAAACTTTAAAATTGTGTATCTTATAAAAAAACCGGACTTTATGCTAAATGTTTTTCAATAATTAGATGCTTTGTTCACGGTGAACACTCTCCTATAAGCTCCTTCACGCCTCTAATCTATTTGAAATATATGGTTTTGTCTTCTTCACAAGATCATTTTTTTAAAAGGAGTGTTATTCTTATCTATTTAAGATTCCTAATATTTTGAATCATTAAATTTTGGTAGAAAACAAGGAAGATGTGATTTTACTAACAATATATGAAATTTTTATAAAAAAATCACACCACAATTTTCTCATATGATTTTTACAATAAAAAATGTTGCAAATGCCTTTTATAGGTTAGATTCATATTTTTTGGATAAATCTATAGCAAAAAGCTTCAAAATACTAAGACTCGATTATCTCTTTTAAATTTATAAATGTAATTGATAATCTATCTTATTAGTCTACCTAAATACTATCTATATATGTAGAATCGAGAAATGTCTATCATATATTTTTAATGGCAACTGATATTTTTTTATTTAGAAAGTTATTTATGAGACTATTGTTGTAACTCCTTCTAACAGATCCTACATGTTGGACCCTAAAATATTGGCTAAGTATCAAGAGGCGTGAGCACGCAAGATCAGTAGATAGAAGGGCATTCAGGGAAAATCATGCAGGAAAAAGGGGTTTAAGAAGGGTTTAAGTGAAACCAAGATGCACACGGGAGGTAGAACAAGGGTTTAAAGGAATTAGCCGTATCTGACATCACGGAGTCACTTGAGGAAAAACGTGAGGACTTGACTAGGCGTGCCATAAGTGGATAAGGTACCAGCCTGGAACCTTGGAGGTCAAGAAAATGACTCGGTCCACATAGGGAATCCTTGCCGCAGTTAAAAGGCGTCACTACAGTTAGCTGGAAGGTCCGTTTAAAGAAGATAAGCATGCCACCAGGGATAGGGGTAGCAAACCACATTGGTTGCGACACTTGGCACGTAGATCTGCTCAGAATTTCAGGAGAAGTCATGATGGCAATAGGTCGATGATCCTGATTTAAAGATCCTGGCTGAATTTGAGAAGACAATTGAACAGACACATCGTAGACACACACAGAGAGTTCGATTAGAGAATAGAGCTAAAGGAGATTGTACCCCCAACTCGCTCGCAAGATGGATGCGCTAAGGCGATCTTAGCAAGTTCAACTGGAAAGCCTAGCGTTTAGATGTACTTAGTGTTAGAGGGTTGTAAGGGATACCATAATTTTGATGATGTAAGTGCATTACTGGGTGATCTACTAACAAGCGGAAAGAAGGGGGAAAGTATACGCATAGGATCTCTGATCAGATTGAAGCATCCGTGCAGGAGTTCCCAGTCTTTGTACATTTAGTAGTATATTGGTCTGAGATGTTCCCTTATAAATGTAGTCATGGCTACCATTCTTTGACTCTGTTTCAATACCTCAATATACATGGATTCTATTTAGGAAACATCTTGTTTATGAGGACGTAGAACCCTCATAGTTATTTGGCTTATCATGGATTCTAGATTTGATTGGCTAAGTACCAAAATGTGTAATGTTTATTTAGCTTTTGTAAGATAGTAGGGCAATCAGTGAAAAGATCTGCTAGTTGCATCTTTTGCCTTTAAAAAGGGTTTAAGTGAAACTAGGATGCACTTTTGTTTCATGTACAAGGGTTTAAAGGACCTAGCCGTATCTGACACATGGATTCACTTGAGGAAAAATGTGAGGACTTAACTAGGTGTGATAAGGGGCTAAGGCGCCCACGCGCTGGAACCTTCGAGGTCAAGAAAAGGATATTCCAACATATGTTGGATGATAGGTCCTAGAGGCGTCACTTGGGGTTAGAAAGAAGGTATTGCAGGGTAAAATAATGACATACACTACCATGGAGGACCACATCGACACTTGGCACTGCGATCTGTTTGGAAATAAGAGATAGTCATGATGGTGGAATCGATGCTCCTATTTACAGAGGTATTCGCAACAGTAGAAACTAATATACACGCAGAAATATTACAGATCTCAGAATGCACAAAGAGTGCAGAGAATAAATAAGGAGGTAATGAACAGCTGCAGACAAGATGCTAACGTGGTTTAGAGTTCATGGTGCTAGGGTTTAGAGTACTTAGTGTTAGAGGGTTGTAAGGGATACCATAAAACATATGTATGGGTACTGGGATCTATAACAAGGGAAAGAATGGGGGAAAGTATAGTTAGGATCTCTGATCAGATAGGCTTGCAGGAGTTGAGTCTTTGTCATTTAGTGTACATGGTCTGAGATGACCCTTATGAATGTAGTATGGTTACCAGAGACTCTGTTAAATCAATATACATGGATCTGTTTTGTACATCTTGTTTATGGGTGTAAACCCTCATGTTATTTGGCTTATCATGATTCAGATTTGGTTTCTTGTGTTTTGTGCAATGTTTATTTAGCTTTTGTGATGTATCGATGTGTAGATCTGCTAGTTGCATCTTTTGCCTTTTAAAGTAAGTGAATGCACTTTTGTTTCTGTAAATAAATCCTCCATTAATAATAGAACTCTCTTGCAAAGCTCACATAAAGGAGGGGCTCGACATCCACGCGCGCCTCAGGTGAGTGCCCAACATATGCTGGATGATAGGTCAACGCACTTGGGGTTAGAAAGAAGTATTAAGGGTGAAATAACGACTACACTACCAAACACATCCAATCATTGGATCTAGGTTTCTAGTGAAAGAGTTTAATCCCAAAATATTTGTATGGATATTGGGGTTTTGAGAAAGAGTTTTAACCACAAATTATTAAATGGAAAATGTTGATGAGACTAACTAAGATTTTAAAAATAATCTCCTCCCTCTTTGACTTATGTTAATGAAAAGCCCATGTGATTTATGTGGCTATCAGTTATGGGTATGACTCAAATCTCAAGATAACATATGTTCAAGGTATATTATTTTTGAATTGTAAACTTCTTCAATTTACTTATATCTTCATATGATTATCTTATATAAAATATATCTTATATAACAACCTGTGTGCGTGTGTGTGTGTGTATATACTATATATCTATCATATATATATCTATATATCTCATATATACATACCTGTGTGTGTGTGTGTGTGTAACTTTAAAATTGTGTATCTTAAAAAAAACTTTACACTAATTTTTTTCAACAAGTGGACACTTTGTTCATGGTGGGCACTCCCATGTAAACTCCTTCACTCCTCTAATCTATTTGAAATATATGGTTTTGTCTTCTTCATACTTTTATATTTTGCCAATTTCATACTTTTAGATTATCTTTTTAAAATGGGTTTTGTTCTTTATCTATTTAAGATTTCTGCAATATTTTGTGTCACTAATTTTTGGTAGAAAACAAGGAAGATGTAATTTCTAATATATTAAGTTATAAAAAAATTGTACCACAATTTTCTCATCTGATTTTTACAATAAAAAATGTTGCAAACACCCTTTCTAAGTTAAGAGTTATATTTGTTGAATAAATCTACATAAAAATAGAATGCATGCTTCCATAAAATACTAAGAATCTCTTCTCTTTTAAATCTTTAAATGAAACCAATAAGTCTATCTTATTTAAAATTTCTCATAATAAACTATACCAAATACTTGCTATTATTTAAAAAACTTACATATACATAGATTAATTTTACTCATAATACAAAAATTACAATTGTGGAATCAACATTTATATCTAACAAACTATCAATTTACCTGAATTCTTAATATCTAATAGTGAGTTGGAATCTCGCAGGTGTGTTGGGCTTGTATTCAACAGTCACTACATAAATCACCTGACTATTTAGCACTTTTTGGTGTTCATTAGTGTTAAAGTTCAGCCAATCAACCATTTTCAATGCCAACACACCGGCTACTTATATTCATTCACTATAAACGAGTAGACTGGAATTAAGAAATGCTTGTCACATTTTTAATGGGAACCAATCTTTTTTATTTAGAAAGTCATACATGAGACTATTTTTACAACTCCTTTTAACACATGCTACCAAATCCATCCAATCATTGGATTTAGGTTTATAGTGAAAGAGTTTAATCCCAAAATATTTGTATGGATGGTGAGTTCTTGAGAAATAGTTTTAACCCAAAAATATTTGCATGGAAAACATTGATGAGAGTAACCAAGATCTCTTAATTGAATCCTCCCTCTCCAGCTTGTGTTAATGAAGAGCCCGTGTGATTTCTATGTACATCAACAATGGATAGGATTCAAATATCAATAGAACACATGTTCAAGGTATATTCTTTTAGGATTGTAAACTGCTTTAATTTTTGTAATTTTTGTTTTTACATGATAAACATGCTCAGTTTGTCTATGTGAGAGTTTTTTTGCGAGAGCTCTAAGAGAAAGGATTACATCACAAAAAACAACTTTTTCAATTTGCAAAGGTTTATTTTCTTGATTGATTAAAAAGGGTTTATGAATGGCCCAAAGCTCATTCTGGCCATAATTATGATGTCCAAGTCCTTGAATTTTGCAAATTATCTCAGTTTCAAACTTGAGTTTCTCCCATACAAATATAACTAAAAGAAGATTTATGTGGTGTACAGATTTTTTATTTTTTATTTTGAATGTGTTTTAAAGTCAGCTCAATATGTTCATTAACTCACATTTGTATTTTATGTAATTTTTGTTATATGATCAATGGCTTCTCCTAAGCACACAAGCACCTTAAAGTATTTGTTAGTAAGTATGGGGAAAATGTTAAATTGAGTTCCTTTATAAAAAACATCCAACTAGTTTCTTCAATGTCATGTTATATCTACTAATTTATTTAATGGGCAAAATATTATAAAGCCTAAATTCTATTTTATATGTAAAGAGGTGATAAAAAACATTGAAGGGGTATGTAAGGTATATTAATGATTTGATTTTTTTTATTTTATTGGTTTTAAGTCATTTCAAGATGACCTCCATGACATCTTATCAACTTAATGACATTATTCTTTATGTATTTCCAGTCATACAATCACAAAACAAATGCATCTACTTACCACACAAGCACCTTCAAACATTTGTTAATATAGGAAGGAATAGAGAAAAAAATGTTGAATTGAGTCTTTGAAGCAAATTAGGAGAGTTTCTGAGACATCATGTTGCATCTACTAATTCATTTAGAGGACAAGATGTCATCAATCCAATTTGCATTTTCTCCCTAAAAAAGACAAAATATTATAGGCCCGAGTTGTGTTTTCTCCCTAGAGAGGACAAGATGCCATAAGCCCAGGTTGTGTTGAAAACATTGAAGGGATTTGTGAAACACGTGTTGAGAGTTTGTCCCAAACCACCTTCAACGATATAAAGCTAAGTGTGACATTAATATTAAAATTTTGGCTTTTGAAGTCAACCATTGGTCTTCACATCTAACTTGATATTTCTTTCCCTAATCATACAAACTTGAAAAGTTCGTGACAACCTACACGTGCATGTTCTTTAGGTGAAATACATAAATGAATCACCATAATACTCCATGTAAAACTATTTCTTGTATAGGTAACGAAAATATATTGATATGATATACACCCCCGATCAAATCACGTCATATACAAGGTAAAAAATCTTGATAGAGCAATGCCTACATAACTTCTCTAATAAACTATAGAATCCTCTTGAGACGATCCAGCCAAGAGATATATAGTTAAGTCACTCGAACCATACAGCTAATGCATGGTACATATTTGCTTGGAAGTTATCATCTAACATCTGTACTTGACTTAAACGCCAAATATCTGGATACATTAATATGTACAGCACATTCTCCTCGGAACTACATTAGTTATTCCTTTTTAGCATACACTCAAGGAGCAATTAATACTTTTCTCCTACTCTTATTGGCATCTTCAGTACATTGTCCTGATTTGCTAAGACTACCAATCCAAATTTCATCCGATTTGACTGATTCATCATTGTCGTTACGATGCCAGGTCCAGTGTGCATGTGTGGCATTGAAAATTCTTAGTTCACCGTGTCCAAAGCTTGCTTCACGAAATGCAGACCATTGAGGCTTTGGGTCAATAAATCTGTAGACAATCCAACAAAAGGCATGTGATAATTGGAGCAATCATGTAAGAATATGATAAATAAGATAGTCCAGTAAATAAGGCTACTCAATGCTCGAGTGGACTAGTTTAGGATAATCACAGAAGTCAAAACCCTGATTGCATTAGCAGACAAAAAAGAAAAACCTCTCGTTTCTCTATCTGGTATTCACTGGCCACCAAACATGCTCAACCAGAAAATATCATAAGAGATTTTTAATTTTAATTTTATGCTTTTACAGTCCATAGATCAATGAAAGAGAAAAAAATTTGGATAGACAACTGGGTGAAATCTTTTTGCTCTATGTTTCAGGTCACATTTTGTGAACCATCGGGAGACTTTTGAAGCTCTCCTGATGATAGTTCACAGGATGAGACCCGAAACATAGAGTAAAAAGATTTAACACAGGTGTCTACCCAAAAAAGAATCTGTCCAAAAATATCATATTTCATTTCAATTAATTTCTGATGTTGCATTGTTAATGAATAACTCCAACCGAATAAGCTGAAACCGTGCACATTGATTCATTTATTATACAATATCATGAGGGTAATCAAGACCTTCAAATTTTATCAAGCCTACCTTGAAGCAAGACCTTCACGATTTCCACCATCGCCTACAGTGATATGTAGAGCACCACAAGGATTAACACCTCTCATGTACACACGAGTCTGAAACAATATGAAACACTCACTCAGTAATTCTTGGCAACAAAGTGGACAATGGCATGGAAACAAAATAAGTAGGGTTTATGTACTTACAGAGCGTTCATAAGCGTGTACATGCCCTGCAAGTACAATATCAACTTTTGCATCGTAAAGAAGTGGCTCCATGGCTCCCATCATGTCATCACCCTCACCTTGATGAGCAGTATTACTATTATACCAAGGTGCATGGAACAACACTATAAGCCAAGGTGTCTTCACCCTATCCACCCTTGAAAGGTCGGCCTAAAATTCACAAGATTTGGAGCTTCAGGTAATTTGTAAGTGAAGGCATTTCTAACTACAAATTCGTAATGGAATGCATGTACAACCTACGCAGGTAACAGAAACTTTAAAACACATATACCAGAAGCCACTGATATTGGTCTGAATTCTCATCATAGTCAGTATAGGAACCAAGCATAACAACATGCACTCCTGCAACTTCAAATGAATAATAAAGGTTTGAACTAGAACTGCTTTCTTTGAAAGGCATACGCCACCGTGCATTGTATGCTCTAAATGGAGGCATAAATAAGGGGATGAATTCCGTCTCATGATTTCCTTGTGTGACCATCCATGGCCTCATACTTGCCAAAGGCTCCACTAGACGTCCAAATGAGTCCCAAGAAGGCTGCCAGTAATCAGCATATGATAGGTCACCTGGCAAAAGGTGGACATCATAATTGCATTGTTGAATGTGTTCTAATGTTGAAGATGTCCATCCTGTTTGACCAAGGTCACCTGCAGCATACATAAATAATTCATTCAGTCAAAAATAGATTAGTTAATGGGAATGTGCATAATAACAAGAAAAAAAGACTCGTGCAGGTGCTTGGGAATACTTAATCCCGCAAATCAGAAAATGGCATGTTCTGTGCCAAAAAAGCTTCAAAAAACCTCTGCTTGAGGGAGGGTATGATAAATGAAATAATTGCAAGTGCCTTGCCAAGCACACTAGTTTAATGTTTTGGTGTGGATTTACATTTACAAGTCAATTGATTTGAGTTTAATGCAACTCTTGCCAAATTGACATGTGTGAGCATAAACAGAATGGAAACTGCTAATAATTAGAAGAAAACACAGAAAAGAGGACAGTAAAAGAGCCATCGAACGAAAAACACAAAAAAACTATTGAAATAGAAAGGGATACAAAGATAAGGAAAATAGTTTCTTTTATTACTTCCTTTTTATGCATTTCAAGAATTTTCACATGTGAGATGAGGGAAATAAGCATGAAGCCTTACCAACAACAGAAAAAGTGATAGGAAACTGTGATGGTGGAGTCTTGAAATTGTGCTCTGCTCCATATCCTCCACACCGATAGAAATAGGTTTTATTAGTCTCCAGCGGTCCAATAACAACATGGTGTATTTTACCAGATCCATATAACATGTACGAATATGAATCACTATCTCCTTCTGATGATGAAGTGTATTCCCCTGGGGTAGTTCCGTATTCAACCACTGAAGGTGCATTAGCACCCTTTGTAATCCATGATACCCGCATATGGTTAGCTCCGGCCAAAGAAATATGTACCTACAAAGGGAAATTTCAAGAAGCTGCTTGGTAAATATAAAGCATTCCATATTTAAAATAAGCAAGAAACCACACCTACTATTTCCTTATCAGTTAGAATGCCACAAATTTATTGCGAGAGCTAAAGGTAGAGGACTACGTGATATTTCTTTCATACCATAAACGGAACTCTTAAAGACTAAAACGGGCATGAAAGTTTGGGCTTTGTTAACATCTCTTTATTATGTAATATGATCATTTGTTATTTTGATATTGTTTTTCTCAAAGGGATGACAATATGGGGATCTGGAATACATGGTATTTAAGATCCCAATCAACGATAACAGACAAGTCCAATAATGGAATATACTTCTATGTTAAAAGTTGTAGAAGGTTCAAAAAATCATACACAAACAAATCAAATTTAACTATGGTAAGATCTGGTTCATCGAAAGTGCAGACAATCAAGGCTCCCAAAGCAAATAAGTGAGAAAAAGTTCGAGGTACAAATCCTGCCCCCACAGTAAATAAAGAAAGAGCTTTCCACCACAAAGAAATAAAGGAGTTGTGTGCTGTCATCTTACTGGAATTTAATGCAGTTCTTCACTTCTCATTTTGCTTAAAATAATTTGCAAATATGACTTCACAATATGCATATGACACAAAATGTAGACACGGGCTATCAAATGTATAGCTTGAGAGTAGGGTGACTGATATCGATAAAATGCAGGGATCATTCACACCATGCAAAGGATGTGCTCTGTGGCGAACTCCACTTTGCAGAATAAGTGTGATAAATGAGCTATACACATAACACAACACAAGCAATAGATAACTGTCCAAGGACAAGATAACATCAGATATATGCTCAAACATGGCAAAACCAAAAAGTAAGTAAATATAGACTAAAGCTACATTCATTGCTAATCAGACATGGACCGGTCTCCCAAATTCTGCAATTGAGAAGGGTCAAATCTTCCAGCATGTTATCTGTGAAAACACAATAGTTGTTCTTTATCTACTTCTTTTATTCACAATGTCTGCATCAAGAGAGGTTTGGCTTCTTTATCAGCATAAACCTTTAATAATGTTATGGCTGGATGTACACACATACTCTACAGAGAAGTAGAAACCTACCAGAGCAAAATACAAGACAGAATGTAGCTACGGAGGCTAAGAATCCTAGGAAAACAGGCATCATGAACCTTTGAAGAGCCTTAATCTCCATATTTTTGGGTCTATGGTGTTCCCAAGGAGGCTTCAGTGTTAGCAAATGTGATTAGCTCCATCCCTGCCACAGGTTTTATATTTATTTGCTAACAAAGGAGAAATTCACCATAATCGAACACAATCACAAATCTGCAGCCATAACCATAGGAGATCTACTTTATTATTTTAAAGGCTGAACAAAAATACAAAGGGCTAGCCTCTCTCTAAACTCTGAAGTTTCCTCTACCAAACCCTACTACACACACTGAAAAACCCACAAATAACCTCTAACATGTGTGAAAGCCTCGGACTCTCTTTCTGCCCAAACGTTACATGCCAAGAATGAATTTCCACTTACAAGTGAACCCTACAATGATTTCACACGAATAAGATATACGACATTACAGATTTTAACATAAAATTATTAAAATATGAACCCGCTACTTAATCCATGGGGCTAATATTCAGGAATGGATAATCAACAGTAGTAAAAGAAACAAGAGATAAGATGGAGATCATCACCATCAAGAATGTTTAATTATTTCATTTGCAAACCAAGAGGGTAAGGAAACGATACTTTGAAGAGGATCACAGGCTATGAATAAAGCCGGCTTACTCATCAACAAACTTGGCACTTGAAAGAAAACTCAGGAATAACTTTGAAAGAGTTAACTCTGCTCATTTTTCTAAGGAGTATAAACAGAATCCTGAGTATCCACCCTCTCAGGGGGTGCACTGTCACTATGTCTCAAATAAAGCTTGTGATCACAGACTACCACACACTCTAACCATCAAATGATTCCATTGTTTCCTCAAAATGAGACTCCATTATCTAGATTATCATGACATATGATATTGTCACACTAATACCCATGCAAGACAAAACAGTATACAGTAACTATAATACTCATGCAAGACAAAACACCAGTTTACTCATGTCTGGTCAGTCTAACTGGATGAGTTACAGACAACATGATTACCTATATATCAATGCCTCAAAGATCAGATAGGAACTAATAATTCCATAAGCTGAATAAACCTAGCAACATGACCAAGCAAGCCAAACAAAGGAAATACAGTGAAGGGGTGTGCAACTTTTTCTTAAGGCCGTTCAATATAGTGAAAGCCATAAAGTTTAAAGGTATGTGATTTAAATTTTCCAGTGAGAAAAGGGTATGCAGCCTTGAAAATGGAGAGAGAAGAAAATCAGCTATTCGTCATGCCTTTCCACGATCTGCAAGTTGGCAACACCTCTACAAATATACATGACGGTGTTTTCTACTTTCGGTTGAAAGGAGTTGCCAAATCTTCCTCTCTAACTTTGCTGTTCTTGTTGCTGTCATTTTATTTTAAAACATGGACTGTAGCACACCCTGATTATGGCTTTCGATAAAAAAATTGCCAGCTGCCTTGAATGCCTAATTAATCCCTATAATGTCTATCTATGCCAAGCACCACAGAACACAAATAGGAAAGTGATAGTAAGGAATGTCTTCCAGTCTGGATTATGGGGCCCAGTAAAACCCCCAATTATCCAGCAAAAATAAAAAAAATCTATTGCCTTCCAGCCAGCAAATGCAAGCGATGCCATAAACTCAGAGTTCCAAATTCCACACACAAAAAACAAGATGGCCCATCTTCTAGATAGAAATCGTATTCACTATTCTGTGGTACTGCTAACATCAAATTATAAAGCTTTGTGGCATGAAACCAGTAATTAACATCCCTTTCTTACCCTAGAACTTCAAAATAAGTGACAAAAATAAAATGGTAGCAGAGAACCTACAATGACAAGCTTGTATTTGAGATACAATCCAATTCTCAAATCATTGAAATTGGTGCTCTCCCGAGTCACAACAATATTATTACACGACTTTTATCATCTTCACAAGCTAGACAAGTAAATTCTGTCAAAATTTAAATTTTCCATATTAATGAGTACTTGGCAAGTGAATGGAAAACTTGGAAACAGCTTGCCAATACCCACCTTGTACAAAATATCACCTTTTTCTAAGAAATTAATTAAAATCACCATTTCTTTGTTTCTCAAGTTTTTCCCCAGTTTGAGCTGTTTTCTTGCTCTTTAGCTTCGCCGAGTAATTGCCTTATACAAGCTGTGTGACAATGCATCTGTTGCAGAAAAAGTCACCTAGCACTTTCAGTTTTACAACATGACAGAGGGTTTTGTCCAAGAGTTATGCACGAAATATTTGCCTCTTTGATCACTAGCTCAATTGACTACATGACCTGAGTCCTGACCCTGATGGGAGAAAAAATGCATCCAGGAAAGCTGGCCTTCATGAAGTAAATTATATAGTACTATAAAGGAATCAGCTGGAACACAGTTTATGAAGACCCAAAAGTCATGTCATCTGTAAGATATTTCTGACCTATAAATTTCTTGCCCAAAAGCAACCAGCTAAAATAAATTGCTATGCACGGGCTCAATTCTTGCAAGGGATATAGAGAAGATATGAAGCATAGTGCTCTTGATGCAAACACTTACACTGACTCAGTAGACCTTCAAAACAAAAGGATCTCTTTTTTGTTATTGTTGCAAGTCCTTATTGAAGTCCATTCATGTCTCTACTTTATTTGACCAAAAAACAGAGTCAGACTTCTCTTTCTACAGAAATTTCCTAATTTGCTACAAAATCACCGCACTAGGTCTGTGATTCTGATTCAAATAAATTCTTTCCTTGCTAGCCAAATTCTACTACCAGTAATTCTGGGAAGCTACTTCTAGTAAATTTTAGGCCTGGGTGAGGATATAAGCTTCCTTTAACCTGGCTTGGGGTAAGATTGGTCCACATTCTTAAGATTTGTAAACTTGAGTCACCATCAAATGCACCCCATTACTGTGACACCACAAACTCCCCATATGTCCAACTCAGTTATCGCAGTGTGATTCAAACCTGGGTCATGTCCTTACTGGTGTCCCCCATTAGCATTACATCTTGACCCTTTGAACATAGCCAAAATTATGACGGGTTGCCTTTAGCAGGGTGTAGGATAACCTTGGACCACATTCTTCAGATTTGGGAACATGGGTCACCATCTAATCATCACACTCAACCTTTACTCGTGTTCATTGGAGTTGTTAGCTGCATCATTGCAATGAGGGGAATTTGAACCCGGGTCACACTCTTACGAGTGTCTCATTATTGCTATAACGCCACAAGCCCTAGATCAATTTAAAGGGGAGGAGAGGAGAGGGGAGGGGATCATGCCCAGAAGCGGAATGAATTAGAACCAACCTTGCCACTCGCCAGTTCTTGGGACAACCTTGTTAATTGAATATAGATTATACGGGCTCGACTGCCTATCTATACTAACCTCGCCCTATATTATTATTACTATTTCTTTCACACTTCATAAGAACCCGAATCTCACACTAATCCAAGAACAATTTATCTATGCCACATACCGAACATTACCAGAAACCCAAACCCCTTCAGATAACTCCTAAATTTCAAAAGGTGCCCCTAAAACTAATACATACAAATAAAAATCTGAAAGACATCTCCTCAACTTGGAAAAGAATAACACGATAAATTTTCAAATGGGTGCCTTTAGTCATGTACAATATTTAACATAAAACATCAAACGAAAAATCAAAAACTAAACCACACATCTCTCAACTTAAAAACAACTTAACTCTGTTTGACCAGTTTAAAACAATTGTCAGAAACTGAACCCAGTGAGAAAACATACAATCCCTGATGATGAGTCCAGATGAGAAACCTGAAACATTGGAAAACTAATCTCTACACAATTATACTCCAGAGACTCTTGTGATATACAATCCCATCATTTTTGTCCAAAACTTCCATGATTAATCAAATAAAGAAATTAAATGATACCTTTTCAACCCCAACAGGCTGAAAACCTAATAAAATTTCAAATGGATGCCCTTATTCCAGTACATTTTCACATAAAAATAACTAAAAGTACTAACGCATACCAATTTCAACTTAAAATAAAAATAAAAATTGACACCCATGTAATGATTTTAAAAAAATTAACACCAACCCAAACACATTGAGAAAATCATATAAAATTTCAAATGGATGCCCTCAAAACAAATACAATCAGATCGTTTCTGTACAAATTGACAGAGGAAAAATCTAATTAAAAAACATAAAGGACGCCTTCTAAACTTAATGGGTGCCATTATTCCTGCACAATATAATATAAAAGACCAAACAAAAAACTAAACCACACCCACTGACTTTTGAAAAAGATCTATTAAACCCATTGATTCAATCTACGTATGAAAACACTTAAAAATCTATGAAACCCATCAGTTCACTCTTAACTTAAAACAATTAAAATAATTTATGATACCCACCAATCCATTCTACAAGTGAAAACACTTGAAATCCCATGAAACCCAACAATTCATTTTGTAACTGTAAACACTCTCAAATCTATGAAACCCGGCAATTGATTCTGTAACTGAAAACACATGAAATTCTATGAAGCCCATAAATTCGTTCTACCACTAAACCCACTCAAAAATCTATGAAACCCATAAATTCATTCTACAATGGAAAACACAGTTTAAACCCTATGAAACCCAACAATTCATCTTACAACTGAAAAAACTTGAAATATATATGAACCCCACCAATCCATGATATAGGTAAAAACACTTTAAAACCTATAAAATCTGCCCATTCATTCTAGAACTGAAAACAGTTTAAAATCCATGAAACGCATCATCAATGCAATCCACAACTGAAAACACTTAAATTATGTTTAAAGAGATTGTATATTGACAGAATTTACATACCTGCTCTGGATGGATTCTTGATTTTGTCAGCCGAGGAAGAGATAATGTGGCTCTTGCAGGAGGTCTGGTGTATGCAGTTGCACTCACAACCAAGAGTAGCACCATAAATGTTATCACTTCAATTGTAGTCATTTTTGCTTGCCTTGGATCCTTCATCTTCATCAAATTAACTTGCAGAGGCTTACTGTGACTGGAAGCCCTTTCAAATCACCCCAATTTTTTTGGCGGATCAAATGACTAGGATAAGAGGGATATCCCTCGTACCAAATATCTATTGCAGTGAAATCTATAATCCGACGGGTTTATATAATTAATAATTTTGGGATTGTCAAGAAAATGATAATTTAATGTATATTAAATGATTGTATGTAATGGGAGCTACCCCGGTTAACATTATTTCTATATTATATATTTAATGCGGTTCAAATTAAATATCTTCCCTCAATGTAAACCTTCATAAACATTAATTTTAATACTAGCAATTGCAAATGAGTTGCAAATTATGCCGGAGGTAGTAGCAATATTTAGTTTATTTGAGTTGTATTTCGCGTTGATATTCCCTAGATGTCTATATGATGTTGTAAAGCTCTTATTTTGCTATTGTCCATATTTTTGTAAGACACAATTATGATAGTCGCCAAATTAAATCATGTTTCATCATTTGGTCAAACACCGAACATTTATCTATTAAAACTTTCAAATTTCAAATATTTTGAACAAGATATATGACCAATATTATTTTCCAAAAAGTAAACAATAGAATTTACTTTATGAAGAATAAAATCAAAATCAGAAAACTTTTGAATCTCAAAAACTTTGAACAAGATATATGACCAATATTATTTTCCAAATAGTAAACTATAAAATTTACTTTATGAAGAATAAAATCAAAATCAAATATCTAGGACTGTAGAAAAATATCTAAATTCCGGCAACCTTTAACATATCTAAAATCCGGCAAAATAGTAAATATTGGAGCAGCCGGAATTTGACACTTTTCAGCAAGGGCAAATCAGAAAACTTTTGAATCTCAAAAACTTTGAACAAGATATATGACCAATATTATTTTCCAAATAGTAAACTATAGAATTTACTTTATGAAGAACAAAATCAAAATCAAATATCTAGGATAGTAAATATCTAGGACTGTAGAAAAATATCTAAAATCTGGCAACCTTTAAAATATCTAAAATCCGGCAAGAGAGTAAATATTAGAGCTGCCGGAATTTGACACTTTCCAACAAAGGCATCTTCAAAGTAGACGCCTACCGGCGAATTATTATTTTATTTGAATTTTTTATTAATGGAAAAGG
Organism: Taxus chinensis; assembly: GCA_019776745.2. Taxonomy (NCBI): domain Eukaryota; kingdom Viridiplantae; phylum Streptophyta; class Pinopsida; order Cupressales; family Taxaceae; genus Taxus; species Taxus chinensis. The sequence continues at coordinate 23,626,631 of CM034146.1, forward strand.
GATTAGAGGTTTATGGTTTCTTCCCCACTACACAATATTTTTAAGGTGTTTTTGCTTAGTGAGTTTGCCTAGTAATTATAATTCATATATATATTTAAGGATGTATCATTATGTTGTTATGTAAATTGACTAGCCTAAAAATTGATGTATAATTTCAAAGCATGACAACTAAGCCATAGTGTAAAATTTTGTTTCTTAACCACACTGTAACCTCCTTCTAGCCAATCTGCCTCCGATGGCACCATCATCATGGCCATAAAGAAGGTCCTAATGCAATTCTCAAGCATGCCTTTGAGTGCAAGGAAGTGTGATGAAGTTTATGAATGGATTCAATAAAGTTCAGTAAAAGACAAGTTCTCCTAGAGGCCTAAAAAGGCCAATTTTGGTCATTCTTGAGCCAATATGCACCCTGTGGGAGAGTTCGAGAAAGATCTTAAACATCTGAAGGCGATTTCAGGGAGTCTTGAAGGCATTTGAGGCAATTTAGGAAAATTTGGGAAAGAATGCAACATTTAGGAGCAATTTGTTCAACATCATGTTTTCTAGGTGCAGGGAATGAGCATCCTAATGGTGAAACTTGACTTTTTTAGATAATTATGAGAAGTTCGTAAGGATTCAAGAAGTAAACAAGTAGTCATCAGAAAGCTATGGGAATTATTTGACTTTCCATTTTTGGCCCAGTTGCACTTTTGATACTCTTGTGTCCCCTCTTCCCCTTGGGGACAAGGGGGGCATGAGGTACACAAAAGTGCAATCTCATCCTCCTCCCTAGGATGTACTTTCGATACCCAAGTGTCCACATTGTCCCTTTCATCCCCATGATGCAAGGGGGACAAGAGGGACACAAAAATTGCAACCTCACTCCCTCACCCTAGTCACGCTTTTTTGTCACAGTTGTCCCCATTTTCCCCTCTATCCCTGGGGTGAAAGGGGGACAAGAAAGTGTTACCCAAGTATAGATGAATCCTTTAGACCCCCATGCGACCTCACTCAACTCCACAGGTGTTTTTCCCAGCCCCTTCATCTCATTCACCTATCACCACATGCCACTTTTCATCATCTTACTCCAAGAAAACCTTTGATGTCCTTGGTTTCCCGCATGTCCCTATTGCACCACTCACAAAATTTTTCCAAACTCCATTTAAACCTAAGTTCAATGTGTATTTAGCAAGGTGAGTTAAAAACATTATAAAAGTCATTTAAACTCCTCACTCACCACACAATTAGCCATTTTTATGAGGATTGTTGTTGTAACACCCTCCAGAACTCCATTTTGTCGAGAGATGCTGCCAAAATTCTTCTAGACTCCATGGCCACCAAACGGAGATTTGAACATAACTTTTCAACCGGGAGTATGATCACCTTCAAATTTTGTCAAGATCTCCCCTCCAAAACACCATTAGGATTATTATGACGGAAAATTCATTGATGCCTTAAGTTTTTTTATAGTAGAAAACTAAAATATCAAACCCTAAAACTTGCTTTTTTAATTTTCTGAAGATCCAGCGGATGAAAAATCATAAAATTTGGAGCAGAAGATCTCGGTGCAAAATAGAAGATTTTGATAATGGTTTCATTGCAACCCGACACCAGTAAGTCTAGTTTTTAAAAATAAAAGGTGTTTTGAATAGTGGGTTGCTAAAAATATTAAGTTTCCCAAAGTGATGAATTCTCAACATTTGAAATATCCTAAAAAAGTAAGAAACATGAAAAAGGGTTGTTCGGAAAACTTTCTAAAAATAGCAATATTTAGAAAAAGGGCGCATCTAAAAATAGTAAACCTTAATCAATGGTAATAACCCAAATGAGTAAGGAACTGCAGAGATAAATTTTTCTATAAAGATTCTAAAAATAACAATTTTGGACCTTACTTGCTAAAAATAGAAAGTTCCATATTTGAGTACAAATAGTTTGTGGTGACTCTAGTTTTGCTCATCTTGGTGATTTTTGGTAAAATGAAGTTCAAATACTCGGGAATTGAGTCTATTTTAACCTTCATTACTGAGTATCCAAATGTGGGAGACAAGGATGTCACTCATATGGATCTCAAAGACATGAAGAATAGAATGCTTGGAGGACCTAGTGAGCCCGTAGAAGAGAAACTCTTGTCGAGTGGATTATTTGGAGCAAGAGGTCATCTATTATCTATTCAAATTATAGAATTGGTCCTGACATGTGCATGACACTATGAACTGGATTCCAAGATAGTGTGGGTGGACGATAACTCAATTCTTACAGTCCTTAACCCTAAGGGTATCTCGCAATGTTTGCAAATTCCAACCAGCAACAGTATGGTTACCATCATAAAGAATTTGCATCACATAAATGGGTGAAAACTGACTCATACCTGTAAGGCCTTGCACTTGGGTCATTGCTCGTGCAAGGCAGGAAACCTTCTTATGTGCCTAAAATCTTATCTAGAAGTGAATTCCATGAAGGTCACTTGGATGTTATCATCTTATTGAGAAGCGTGATGGGCGAAGAGACGATAAAGGAATTTTAGAATTGGATGGCCCACCTCAGACAATGCATGAGAAATATTGAGATAGCTCGGCTACCATTTATCTAATGACTCTTATCAGTGATTACTTATTGCCTAATAAAAATTGATGACAATTCCAGCTTGGTATGATCAATTTTTGTAGTAGAGTTGATGATTACAGCCTAGTATTTTCACGGGATCCATGTATTTTAGCACACTTATACATGGACATGCACATGGTGGTCTATAGGAGTCGACAAAACTTAGGTCTAGCTACTCTATTACATATTTGGGCATGAGACCACATAGCAATGGTCTGGCCATTGGGTGTTTTTAAAGACAGATATCCTGAGGAGCCCTCAACATTTGGATGGGAGATAGTGGGTGGCGACACAAGGGTCACCAAGGAGATATGGACTTTTATAGAAGTGGCATAGATGATTTATATTAGGATGATTGCATGGTGGACATACAAAAATTATTTATGGGCCACATATGATGTTGAGTTAGGTACAGTAGAGATCAAGAATTATATCATTGGGAGTCAATCATGCATTTTGGAGAGATGTGGTTTGTAGACCAAACATGGTCAGATGATAGCTAGGTGTGACTCAGGATATACCAGGTGGTGAGCTGTGGTACATGTGAGTACCACGAGAACCATGGATTTTTGGCCATATACCTGGTCCAGTGTTGCAAGGGACAATTTGGGTAGATTTTTACCACATGCATGGGATGTTTGGGTAGATGTTGTGGATCTAGAAGTATCATATGAGTACACAACATGGTACACAGGTATTATGTCCCTATGTTTCACCATTCGACATGCGGTTATAACATCTGACATATATGCAGCAGCTAGGGGTGCTTTACAGTAGAGGGGTAGGAGAGGAAGAGGCCAATAGGGCCAAGGACATGTTGGATAGGCACATGGACCAGGATAGGATATACATGTGTAGGCTCAAATACCAACATAGGGTGTACAAGTACAGTTTGCACCGCATAGGCCACCGAGTCCAATAGGAGGAGATAGAGATGGAGATGGTAACATAAACGGTAATGGGAATGGAGATGATGGATGGGGAGATAATGGAGATACAAATTTGTGGAACCAAATTCCATTATTACCATCTCCATGGCCTTCAATGTTAGAGCTACATGTAGTACACGTTTAGAGGGACATAGACATTTGGTAGAGAGATGCCACATTGATTATAACTTATATATTTCATACGGAGTTATAGTAGAGGACATCTGAGAGAGATCAAGTTATGATACAGTTGCAATAGAGAAATGTAAAGATATACACGACACAACATGTGGCCAAGGATACCAGAATGGGAGACATGATATACGTGTTATTGGTAGCAACACATGATGTGGGCTACTACATAACATTATATGAGACAATCATTCCTGAGGGCCAAAGAGCTCCAAGATATAGTAAGAGGACATTGTCGAGGTCAGGGAGATCAGTGAGATCACATGGGCCATTTAGATCGGCTAGATATGTCCAAATGCCACCATCAAGGTGAGGGGGAGATAGACCAGGTAGTCCGGGAGTAGGAGAGAGACGGGGATGGCTTTATATATAATGCACATGTATAGTTTTTTTGTATACACCTCATGATGAAGGCATATTATTTTTATATAGATGTCGTTTGTGGCATTTCGAAGTATATGGATGTATATGAAATTCTTTAATGTGGACATTGTATATGGACATTTTATCGATGTATATAAATGATGAATTTTATATCACACATTTGTAATTATCTTCGATGGATGCTTATTGACTTCCATGTTCTTATGTTGATTAAATGACATGGTAGATATGATAGTGATGATGATATGATTGATTTGTGCTCGCAGCTGAGCTTCCATTTAGTTTTTGTAATTTTTTAGAGTAACCTATTTTGTTATTGCACAAAAGAGTTAGCACCATGATTATTGAAAAACCATGATGAGCAACCCATGATATGCGTAAAAACACACAAAAAAAGGTAAAAATAAAAACAAACCCAATATACATAGTAGTTGATACACCATGGCTATCAATAAACCAATATGTTAACAAAAATACTAATTGGTCAGATAGAAAAAAAAGACAGAAAGAAAAGAAAACCTAATATACATAGTAACTGTTTGCACCATGGCTATGAATAAACCAAGATGATAACAAAATACTTGTAATTAGTTAAGAATAGTAACCATGCAACACAAATTTAAATAAAGATAATTAATTATGCCCCTAATGTGTTCCACGGTGAAAATTAAGTAGATTTCAATGCCCCCAAGCAAGAATACATGCAAGGGGATTGGATCGGGATGAAGAGTGAGGTCAAGTGACACTCTTGTTGGATCTGCTTTGAAGATTGATCTGGGATTGAATGGGTCATTTCCCCCAAGCAAGGATACATGCACGGAAGCAAATGAGAATCGATATTGTCCCAAATATGGATACACACAAGGGTGTGATTAGACTTGACCCCAAGCACGGATACATGTAAGGGGTAAAATGATTTTTTGATAGTCATAAGATAGTTGGATTGATCACAAGGATAGGAGTTAAAATTTGCATATTTCTAAGTTGTGTTGATAGTTGTTAAGATTTTGAACATTTTTTTAATATTTTTGGTTTTTGAATGTTTTTAGTTTTTCTGGATTTTGAATGTTCTCAATTTTTTGGATTTTGAATGTTTTAATTTTTTTTATATTTTGAATGTTCTTAAATTTTATTTTATTTTTTTGGTTGGATTGTTGAGAGACCTTAGGTGATCTAGTACCCATATGAACATGCTTAAATAATGCAATAACTCTATAAGATCAAGGGATGAATGAAAATAGATATGGATAAATACATGTTTACGTCCTAATTACAAGTAACAAATGACACAAATCAAACTAGGATGAAACGATTACATGAATAGGGTGAAGGTACAATACAATTGGATTTGCTAAAATGCCCTCAACACAAGGGGTTAGAACTAGTGATTTGGGATGATAATATCTTCAGATGAACCACATTCATGGGTTTTTTAAGCTCTTGACCATCTTTGGTGTAAAACTTGTATTCATTAAATCCATATTTTTTGGTGATAATATAAGGACCTAACCAATTAGGTTCAAATTTTTCTCACCTTTCCCGATATTTTGTTATATTTTTCTGATTTTCTTTTAGTATTGTTGGTCCGAAAAGCTATCGGGTAGGAAAATCTATGGATAGATAGGCCAACAGTGTGCAGGGCATAGCCCCTCTTTCAGACAGCAAAGTGAAACTAGTTTATTGTTATTCTAATAGCAGGAATCTATGCAAGTCTTACAGTATTCTGCCTTCAGGGAGGGTTTTGGGATCTGATCCTGGTAGAGTTAGTTCCAAAAAAGAACATAAAGGAATACAGGAAGGAAGAGAAGAAAGATGGATCTGAAGGGAGAAAAGAAATGAATTCCAAAGTAGAAAGGTCAGAGGGTTTATGTTTTGGGCCGGTAGTAAATAGAGCCAAACTTACTCACATAAACAAACAAAGCAATACTGATAAACAAATGACAAAAGCATAGGTGATTCCAACAGAATAAGCATGCAGATCTAACTTAAGAAATATCTAACACATAACACAGGAATTCAGCACAAAGTCTCAATTTTTTGTATTAATATTTGTCCTGTTACAAGAAAGCTCAAAGTCTTTTTCTCCTCACTTCTATTTTTCATACAAATTTGCTCCACCTGAATACTACAAGTATCCAAGTATTTATAGAAGGAGAAGGAGAAAGAAGACAAAAAGGAGCCAACCACTATTTATAAAATATTTACAAAATATTTAAAAGTCAAATGTTGACTTTAGGGTAATTTGGTGGATGACAACATCTCATGGTGCAACATGGATGATGTCATCATTTGTGCCAACATACTTTTAAATACTTTTACAAAAAAATGGGATTTATCCGATGAGGAAGGAGCCTATTCATCATCATCTCTTGGCTTAAAAGGAGTGTTTTGTTTCTGCTCAGGAGAGGTAATGTGAAACTGAGCTCGATACTCCATGAACTTGCTGACAATCACCTGAAGTTGATCTTGAGCGAGACCCTTGGTGTGATCCCCGATGACTTCACAAGTTTCTCGTTCATCTCTGAGTCTTTTCGGGAGTTTGAAGTATTCGTTTCCTGCCTCCATCAGGTATCCAATGAAGTCGCGACATGTCAAAAGGTTGTTGATAGATTCTACATCAAAAGTGGCCTCTGATGCTAAACCCTGCAACACAATTCCCTTGAAAAGCTGAATAGTATCATCTGTCTTCCTCAAGGCGTACGCTGCACTGAGCAACCCTAGAGACATTCTTAAGATGATATGCTCCATTTGATGCATGGCATCTAGGGCTTCCTCCTTGATTTTGTCTATCTTTTCCAAAACAAACTCCATTTGGTCAACCCAATAGTTTAAAGCAGCAAGGACTTTGTTGAGTGCTCACGGGTGATCAAAGACGCCGAATTTCACCAAGTCATCAACTGGCAAGTTGAGCATCTTCTGGAACGTTTCGTGTTGCAACTTGGCATGGTCTAACTCTTCAGAGATAGGTCCTCATATTGCCTGGAGTTCTGAGTTCTCTTGATCTATATTTTGATAGAGCTCTTTGAACTTTGTAATAACTTCCTCACTATCTTTGAGGATCTTCTCTGTCCAGGCGGACACTGCTACACCTTGCTCACTGATCTTGGCATACTCATTTATCTTCTCTTGATTAAGAACTTCGGGAGGGTCGACAGTAGTCATAGGAGGGGCATTACCCATCTTCTGCAAGGCTTGGAGAAGATGCTTGTTTTACTCTTTTAGTATTCTCTTCTCTTCCTTTGCTTCTTGAAGCTTCTTGCAAAGGGCATCCACTGCTGATAAGGCCTCTCCTTGCAGGCTCTTTGATGATGTTCCCATTGTGACCTGAGTCACTATAAAATGTATAGGAGACAGATCTTCTTTCTTCTTTGTGGGATCAAGGTACGTGATCTCCATAACCCTTTCACCTGAAGTGCTTTGAGAGAAGCATGTTATATCCTTTTGCTTCTTAGGCCCTTTAGCTAGAATAACAGAGAAGTCCATGGGTGCAATAGGGAATTTCCTCTTGTGTTGGCTCAGGTGTTCGGATATCCATTCTGGACTTAGGGGAGTGGGACCAGAGGAAGAGGAGGAAACGGGGGTGGAACAAGGAGCAATTGCAGTGGACACAGGGAAATGTGTCTAGACACTTGGTGGTGGCATGGAGAAAGAATCCAACACTCCAATGCTCACGGGGTTAGGAGTCACTGCAAGAGAGGGAACCATGGGGGCGGAAGGGATCTGTGAGATGAGGGAAGAAATGTTGGGGGACAGATCCACGAGGGAAGAGAAGATGGAGGAAGAGAGAGGGGGGACGGTAGAAGATGGGGGAGAAGACACAACCAAAGGAGCAGTTGGTTGAGCGACATGAGGAGGGGAAGGAGGAGAAAGAGAGGGAACGTTTGATACTTTGCCAGTTGTAGATGTGACAACATCCTAAGTGGATGTGTCCGTTGGAGCACTGGCCGCTTCTTCTCTTCTCGGGGACACTAAGTCCATAACTTGTTCCTCGGCGATGGAAGGAGGACTCTCAGGAACTTTCTCCTGAGTAGTGCTTGCCTCTCTAACTTTATCCTTTCCTTTGCCCTCAGGAAACTGTTCTGGCTTGGATGGTGCATTACCCAAGGGAGACGTGGTAAAGTCTACCCCAAGGTATATGATACCATTTTTCTTGCACTAATGCTCGGTGCGTTACAGAGTGCCCTTGATCCTTTCCTCTATAGTCTGAGGGGCCTTGTTCCTATCAATTTCGGTAAATGGCCAATTGTCTCCATCCGTGTCTAGATAAACTGGATCAAATTCTTGATCAATTGCTTGGAAACCCTTTGGGACGATAGCCACACCATATTGAATGATCTCTGCCAGGGCTAGTCGGGAGTGATCCTTTCGTCTAAGCTCAACTTCGTGATATAGGTCGATGTAGATATCTTCGATCTGAGGGATGTGAATTGGATCGATCTTTGCATTTGGAGGCAATCACGAGGATCAAAGGTTGGCCTTGCTGGGAAATTATGATTCAAATTGAGCAATTTAAGCTCTGTAAACATCTCCCAGGATTTTCTCTATGAAGTGCAGGTGTATCTTCCCACTGTGAGGGGGAATGGAGTTCCACCCTTCTTCCTTTTCAAACACTTCTCATGGTATGTGATGAGTTGTCTGCACATCTCCAATAGGATTAGTTTGGGTCCCACATACCTTGACAATTTGGTGGGCTCTCCCAATAAGTTAGTGGCTCTGAGATAGGTGAAAGTGGGGAATTGCATGAATAATGCTCCCCACTTCTCTGTGGTGGTGACCACGATTTTGGTCATTCGACCGTAAGTCATGTTGGGCCTCAAGAGGGAGACGACGCCATAGAAGAAGACATCGTTGATTTTACTGAATTAGGCTATGTTGTTCTCCAATCTTAACTTTGGATAGTACTCGTATATCCTGACCTGGGGCCATATCCCACACCGATTCAATGTTGGGTAGTCCCTCTCTGAGGTAGTAGCATATACTACATAGGAGTTCATATAGAACCTCCCAGTTGTTGAAAGTTGTTGAAGCTACTCTGAGATGTTATGTTTGTGGAGCCTATTTTTGTGTTACACTTGGGTATTTTTACAACGGTCCCGCTCACCGGTGAGCGGGTCAGGGGGTTCGGGGGTGAAGCCCCCAAAGCAAATTTTCATGGGTGGTTTATTAACCCATGGGTAATGGGTAACCATTATGGGCTGTTTTTGGGCCCATGGTTTTTCGGTACCCATTGTTTTGTAAAACCACCTCTCTGGCTACCCATAGGTTTATGGGACGGTTTTGTTTTTTGCCCATTGTTTGATACCCATGGTTTTGTAAAATTGCTTAAGTAGTTGTCTATTTATATGGTCTTATGCATATGATAGAAAGACAAGCAAATGTATTGCAGATGTGTTTTGAATTCGGGTGTGAATTCTATAGAGTTTGTTGAGCATAGCTCCAAATGGATTTGGGTATTGTATTGAGAGAGTGGAGGCTTGTAATAAAATCTGAGCAAGTGATTCTTGGTGGATGTAGCCCAAATTGGGTGAACCACGTTAAATATTGTCTCTCTGTGTTGTGTTATTTATTCTACACTTTTATTTGAGATCTGTAATATTTTCTACATATTAGTTTCTACTGTTGCGATTCTGTAAGGGATTATTCCACATATTTTATCTCTTATTTCCTAATAATTGGTATTAGAGCCTGGTTTGGTTTGCTGAAGTGTTGAATCGCAGGGAAAGTTTTATCTTGAGTGGGAGCTATGGTAGATGATGGAAGATCTAGGGTTGATAAATTCAACGGGTAGAATTTCAGTCTTTAGAAGATGCAGATGGAAGATTACCTTTATCAGAAGGATCTTTATACTCCGTTGTCTGAGAAGGTGAACAAACCCTCGAGTATGACAGATGCGGAATGGGATTTGTTAGATCGGAAGGCACTTGGAATGATTCGATTGAGTCTTGCATCTTCGGTATTATTTAATGTTTCAAAGGAAAAGACTACAAAAGATCTAATGGATGCATTAGGGAAGTTGTATGAAAAACCCTCTGCCTCTAACAAGATATTTTTAATGAAAAAGTTGTTTAATATGAAGATGTCTGAGAATAGTTCAGTAGCAGATCATTTAAATGATTTCAATATGGTTGTGAATATGCTAGCTTCGGTTACAATAGAATTTGATGAAGAAGTTAGGGCTTTATTAATTCTGTGCTCTTTACCTGAAAGTTGGAATAGCCTGGTAATGGTAGTAAGCAACTCGGTTCCAGCTAACTCAAAGTTGAAGTTTGAGGATGTTGTAGGGGTGATTCTAAGCAAGGAAATGTGAAGAAAAAGCTCTGAGGAATCTTCTACTTCAGGGAATGCTTTGACAGTGGAAACTAGAGGGAGACAGAAGAATAGAGGAAACCATGGAAAATCAAAAGATTGGGCAAGGTCAAAATCCAAGAGCAATATTGTATGTTGGAACTGTGGAAAGTCTAGGCATGCAAAGAAGGATTGTTGGGAGCTTCGGGACAAGAAGAAACAACATGAAGAAAACAAGGAGGCAAATGTGGCATCGGGTAATGTATGTCAGGATGCTTTGATTCTTTCTTTGCATAATATTATTGAATCTTGGGTTTTAGATTCAGGGGCTTCTTTTCATGCTACTCCACATAGGCATTATTTTGTTGATTATGTTCAAGGGGATTTTGGGAATGTTTTTCTTGGTGATGATGAGCCTTGCAGTATAGTTGGAAAAGGTTTTGTTTAGGTTAAGATGCAGAATGGGAATACATGGCTATTGAAGGATGTCAGACATGTGCCTACATTAAGGAGAAATTTGATATCGGCAGGGCAATTGGGAAGTGATGGTTGTACTGTGATATTTACAGCTAACTCTTGGAAGGTTACCAAGGGTGCTCTTGTGGTGGCAAGAGGTAAGAAGGTTGGAACCTTGTATTTAACCACTGATAGTACTAATGATTGTAATCTTGTGGCTTCAGATGCAGATACAACATTATGGCACTATAGGCTTGGTCATATGAGCCATAAGGGCATGAACATCATAAAGAAGAATTTTCCTGGATATACAAAAGAAGGTTTGGATTTATGTGAGAACTGCATATATGGGAAACAAAAGCGAGTAAGGTTTCTCAAGGTTGGACCTACGAAGAAAGAGAGTAAGTTAGAGCTGGTACATTCTTATGTGTGGGGGTCAGCTCAGGTATCATCTCTTGGGGGTTAAAGTTATTATGTTACTTTTATTGATGATGCAACAAGGAAAGTTTGGGTTTATTGTATTAGAAACAAATATGATGTATTTGATACTTTTGTTAAATGGAAAGCCTTGGTAGAGAATGAAACAGGTCTTAAGCTAAAATGTCTCAGGTCAGATAATGGAGGGGAGTATTGCAGCAATGAATTTAATGATTACTGTTCTAAGAATGGAATCCACAGGCAAAAGACGGTTCCAGGAACTCCACAACAGAATGGGGTATCAGAAAGGATGAACATAACAATAATGGAATGTGCTAGGAGCATGAGGTTACATGTAGGACTGCCTCTTTCTTTTTGGGCAGAAGCGGTGAGCACAGCTGTGTACTTGATAAATAGAGGACCCTCAAGTGCCTTGGATGGAGGCATACCTGAGGAGGCATGGTATGGTAAGAAAGTTGATTATTCATTTCTTAGAGTCTTTGGATGTGAGGTGTTTGTTCATATAGACAAGGATGATAGGACCAAGATAGAGGCTAAATCAGAAAAATGTACTTTCATTGGTTATGGTGGTGATGACTTTGGGTTTAAATGTTGGAGTATTAAGGACAAGAAAATCATTCGGTCTAGGGATGTGGTCTTTAATGAGAAAGTCATGTATAAGCAACAGTTGCAGGAAAACAGGGAAGAATCCAAGAAAGAATATGCAGTGGTAGAGGATCTTCCAGATGGGAAAGTGACCCATGAATCAGTTCAGGAACCTACTCAATGGGAACCCCAAACTCCTACAGTGAGGAGGTCTTCTAGGGTAAGAAAAGAACCTGAACGTTTTTCTCCTTCTCTTTATTATTTATTACTCACTGATAGTGGAGAGCTAGAGAGCTTTGATGAAGCAATGCAGGTAGATTCCAGTAAGAAGTGGGAGCAAGCCATGGATGAGGAGCATAAGTCTCTCATGGAGTTCCAAACTTGGGATTTGGTGAAGCTACCAGAAGGCAAAAGAGCATTGCAGAACAAGTGGGTGTACAGAGTTAAAGATGAAGAAGGAGGAAAGAAAATATATAAGGCCCGGTTGGTGGTCAAGGGGTTTGCACAGAAACAAGGTATAGATTTTGATGAGATATTTTCTCCTGTAGTAAAAATGACTTCTATTAGAACTGTTCTTGGAATAGTGGCAGCAAAAGACTTGCACTTAGAACGGTTAGATGTAAAGACTGCATTTCTCCATGGTGATTTGGAGGAGGAACTATATATGCAGCAACCAGAGGGCTATGAGGTCAAAGGTAAAAAGGAGATGGTGTGTAAACTGAAGAAGAGCTTGTATGGCTTGAAACAAGCTCCACGTCAATGGTATAAGAAGTTTGATAGCTTCATGATGGAGCAAGGTTATATTAGATGTCATTCTGACCATTGTGTGTATACAAAGAAATTTGAGGATGGAAGTTATATTATCCTATGTTTGTATGTTGATGACATGTTGGTTGCAGGTAAAAACATGTAGGAAATAAAAGTACTCAAGAAATAGCTAAGTGAATCCTTTGATATGAAGGATTTGGGGGTAGGCAGAAAAATCCTTGGTATGAGGATAACTCGGGATAGGAAGGAATGGAAGTTGACTTTATCTCAGGAAGAGTACATTAAGAAGGTATTGGACAGGTTTAACATGCAGGATGCTAAACCAGTTGGGACTCCTTTGGCAGGCCATTTTAAGTTATCAAAGGAGCAGTGTCCCAAGACAGAGCAGGAAAGAAACCAGATGTCCAAGGTACCTTACTCATCAGCAGTTGGCAGTTTGATGTATGCTATGGTGTGCACTAGGATTGATATTACCCATGCAGTGGGAGATGTGAGTAGATTTATGAGTGATCCAGGTAAAGAGCATTGGCAAGCAGTAAAGTGGATCCTTCGGTATTTGAGAGGAACCATGGGGACAGTTTTGTGCTATAGTGGATCAGACACCACTTTACGTGGTTATGTAGATTCAGACATGGCTGGAGATGTAGATAGTAGGAGGAGCACGACAAGTTATATTTATACTATAGGTGGGACAACAGTGAGCTGGATTTCATGACTACAGAAGCTAGTGGCTTTGTCAAGCACGGAGGCTGAGTATGTTGCTGCCACAGAGGCAAGCAAAGAGATGATTTGGTTACAACAATTGCTTGAGGAGTTGGGGCATAAGCAGGAGGAATGTAAGCTGCATAGTGATAGTCAGAGTGCTATACACCTAGCTAAGAACTCTTCTTTCCACTCCAGGACGAAGCATATACAGTTGAGATATCACTTCATCAGGACAACTTTGGAGGAAGATAAGTTGAAGTTGGAGAAGATTCATACCAGTCAGAATCCTGCAGACATGATGACCAAGGTGGTCATAAGAGATAAACTAAAGCTATGTTCAGCTTTGGTTGGCCTTCACGGATGACAGTGAAGGGTTGAGAAGCTTGCTCAGTGGAAATCAGTCTCCAAGTGGGAGATTGTTATGTTTGTGGAACCTATTTTCATGTTAGAGTGTGGTACACCTTCTATGTGTTACACTCGGGTATTTTTACGGTGGTCCCACTCACCGGTGAACGGGTCAGGGGGTTTCGAGGGTGTGAATCCCCTTGAAGAAAATTTCATGGGTGGTTTATTAACCAATGGGTAATGGGTAACCGTTATGGGATGCTTTTGGGCCCATGGTTTTTTTTTCGGTACCCAATGTTTTGTAAAACTACCTCTTCGGCTACCCATAGGTTTATGGGACGGTTTTGTTTTTTGCCCATTGTTTGATACCCATGGTTTTGTAAAACTGATTAAGTAATTGTCTATTTGTATGATCTTATGAATATGATAGAAAGACAAGAAAATTTATTACAGATGTGTTGTGAATTCGGGTGTGAATTCTGTAGAGTTTGTTGAGCATAGCTCCAAATGGATCTGGGTATTGTATTGAGAGAGTGGAGGCTTGTAATAAAATTTGAGCAAGTGATTCTTGGTGGACGTAGCCCAAATTGGGTGAACCATGTTAAATCTTGTCTCTTTGTGTTGTGTTATTTATTCTGCACTTTTATTTGAGATCTATAATATTTTCTGCATATTAGTTTCTATTATTTTCATTAACTACATAAATTTGTCTTCATTTTCAGTCCATGTCTTCACGCAGTTCTCCTGGCTCACTGCTACAAAATTTCGGTGGTGAGGGATACCCAACATGATCTCAAAATGTTGGGCCGTGAGGTTGATTATCACCTCGTCCTTCTCATTTTCGACACATCTTGTGTTCTTATTATAACAATGACCCACCAACATCAAAAACTCATTATTGATTGCACTTAATGGGAGCCCTGCAGCAAAGTGTAGACCACTGCCAACCAATTTATCCATCCATGGGCTGCCTATGACCCTCTTGGTTCTGGCCCAGAAGTCCTCCATGTCAATGTGCCCGATTTCTGAATCTCTGATATCAAGATCGCTCTCTCCAAGCAAGTCAGGCATCCTGACCCTTTGGTATTTATATTTCATTTCTATCTCTGTTAGCTTGGCTTTACCCTTGGACTTAGTTGGCTTCTTACTCGACGAAGACATGTGTGGATCTGAGTTCAGTTGTTGATCTACAAGAAGAATCAGGGAAATCCATCGCAGAAGGGCCATGTTAGCCGTTAAGTCATCTATGAAAGTTTACAGAATGAAAAGTTAGTAATTTATGAGCCTCTGGGTGCAAGGTGTAGCTTTATTATAGGCTACAGGGACTTAGAAAAACGAGGCGCACTTTGGGAAAGTGTTGCATGGGAAAAAGCAGCGCCAGAAGGGGCGCGGGGCATGGAAAGGCTACACACAACATTCAGATGTTGGTGTCAAGAGATGTGCGCTTACACCGTGGAAGTCTTTTAGTGGGGCGCAAATATGATTAGTGTTACATATTAATGGCATGCCAAGGCGCGAATGCAAAAGATGCAACCTCAAGGTGAGGTGCACCAAGGGGTTAAGCTTGCATGACGTGGGAAGGGTTTACATAGCATGAAGTGTTTGCTATGGTAGGTGCACTCGAGTCTGTGCCTTAGGAATTTTTACAGTTTCTTACAAGGCACAGGAAAGGGCTTCTATTGCACGAGTTCACAGTGCGCCTTAGCGCGACTATTTTTGATGCAGTATGACTAAATGGTGCACCAAATGGGCATGACTACATTTAGCGCAACACGTATGAAAATTGTGTCGTGGAAGACAGCAGACCGATTCTCTTTATTTTGTGGTTTTTTACTCTCTCAGCTCAGATTTTGATAGTAAGGGGTTAACCTTGGCAAAGTAGGGGGATAGAGGGAGAAAAGGGGCAGGGGTCCATTCTGAGGTAGAGCCTTCCAGATTAGTAATTTGGAAGGAGAGTGAAAAACAACTTTGCAGGTGGGTTTGTAAAATTGGGTTGGGATTGTGTTATCTTCTTTAGTTTTCATTGTTATGTCAAAGTGCTATACACCTAGCTAAACTCTGCTTTTCCACTCCAGGAACGAAGCCTAAAAAATTACAGTTGAGATATCACTTCCTCCGGACAGCTTTGGAGGAAGATAATTTGAAGTTGGAGAAGAGTCATACCAGTCCATAATCCTGCAGACATTAATTACCAAGGTGGGTCACAAGGATAAACTAAAGGCTATTTCACTTTGTTGGCCTTCACAGGACAGTGAAGGTTGAGAAGCTTGCTCAGTGGAATCCAGTCTCCAAGTGGGAGATTGTTATGTTTGTGGAGCCTATTTCATGTTAGAGTGTGGTACACCTTCTATGTGTTACACTCAGGTATTTTTATGGCGGTCCTGCTCGCCGGTGAGCGGGTCAGGAGGGTTCGGGGGTGAAGCCCCTGAAGTAAATTTTCATGGGTGGTTTATTAACCCATGGGTAATGGGTAACCGTTATGGGCTGTTTTTGGGCCTATGGTTTTTTCGGTACCCATTGTTTTGTAAAACCGCCTCTTCGACTACCCATAGGTTTATGGGACGGTTTTGTTTTTGCCCATTGTTTGATACCCATGGTTTTGTAAAATTGCTTAAGCAATTTTCTATTTATATGGTCTAATGCCTATGATAGAAGACAAGCAAATGTATTGCCGATGTGTTTTGAATTCAGGTGTGAATTCTGTAGAGTTTGTTGAGCATAGCTCCAAATGGATCTGGGTATTGTATTGAGAGAGTGGAGGCTTGTAATAAAATTTGAGCAAGTGATTTCTTGGTGGACGTAGTCCAAATTGGGTGAACCACGTTAAATTCTTGTCTCTCTGTGTTGTGTTATTTATTCTGCACTTTTATTTGAGATCTATAATATTTTCTGCATATTAGTTTCTATTGTTGCGATTCTGGAAGGGATTATTCCACATATTTTATCTCTTATTTCCTAACACGAGATTGTGTTGCCGATAATCTCTCCCCAGTCAAAATGTTGATCGGGAACATTTTTATTCATGGTTTCCAAATACCTGAGCATCCAGTTGTGAAAATAATGGGTATCAAGAAGCCCAAAAACCTTGCTCAGGAAGGTGATTGTGTCACTCAGCTCCTCTGAAAATTCATTGCGATGAATGACTTGTGGCCACTTGCTTGTCACCTTTTTATTCTTGAGGTACACCTCATTCATTAACTACATAAATTTGTCTTCATTTTCAGTCCATGTCTTCACGCAGTTCTCCTGGCTCACTGCTACAAAATTTCGGTGGTGAGGGATACCCAACATGATCTCAAAATGTTTGGCCGTGAGGTTGATTATCACCTCGTCCTTCTCATTTTCGACACATCTTGTGTTCTTATTATAACAATGACCCACCAACATCAAAAACTCATTATTGATTGCACTTAATGGGAGCCCTGCAACAAAGTGTAGACCACTACCAACCAATTTATCCATCCATGGGCTGCCTGTGACCCTCTTGGTTCTGGCCCAGAAGTCCTCCATGTCAATGTGCCCGATTTCTGAATCTCTGATATCAAGATCACTCTCTGCAAGCAAGTCAAGCATCCTGACCCTTTGGTATTTATATTTCATTTCTATCTCTGTTAGCTTGGCTTTACCCTTGGACTTAGTTGGCTTCTTACTCGACGAAGACATGTGTGGATCTGAGTTCAGTTGTTGATCTACAAGAAGAATCAGGCAAATCCATCGCAGAAGGGCCATGTTAGCCGTTAAGTCGTCTATGAAAGTTTACAGAATGAAAAGTTAGTAATTTATGAGCCTCTAGGTGCAAGGTGTAGCTTTATTATAGGCTACAGGGACTTAGAAAAGTGAGGCGCACTTTCGGAAAGTGTTGCATGGGAAAAAGCAGCGCCAGAAGGGGCGCGGGGCATGGAAAGGCTACACACAACATTCAGATGTTGGTGTCAAGATATGTGCGCTTACACCGTTGGAAGTCTTTTAGTGGGGCGCAGATATGATTAGTGTTACATATTATTATGGCATGCCAAGGCGCGAATGCAAAAGATGCAACCTCAAGGTGAGGTGCACCAAGGGGTTAAGCTTGCATGACGTGGGAAGGGTTTACATAGCATGAAGTGTTTGCTATGGTAGGTGCACTCGAGTCTGTGCCTTAGGAATTTTTACAGTTTCTTACAAGGCACAGGAAAGGGCTTCTATTGCACGAGTTCACAGTGCGCCTTAGCGCGACTATTTTTGATGCAGTATGACTAAATGGTGCACCAAATGGGCATGACTACATTTAGCGCAACACGTATGAAAATTGTGTCGTGGAAGACAGCAGACCGATTCTCTTTATTTTGTGGTTTTTTACTCTCTCAGCTCAGATTTTGATAGTAAGGGGTTAACCTTGGCAAAGTAGGGGATAGAGGAGAAAAGGGGCAGGGGTCCATTCTGAGGTAGAGCCTTCCAGATTAGTAAATTTGGAAGGAGAGTGAAAAACAACTTTGCAGGTGGGTTTGTAAAATGGGTTGGGATTGTGTTATCTTCTTAGGTTCATTGTTATCATTAACAATCCTAATCACCTAACCCAACATAAATACCACAACAAATCCACAAGAACGCCAAGGGCCATTTACCAGGAATATATAACGATGAAGGAGACGATGTGGGGTCCACGAACATGACAAATGGCAACACGCGGGGCTGACAGGAATGCTGATAAGCACAAAGGAATAATTTTTCACGTTTTTTCAATTGTGAAAATGATAGGTCATACGCGCCTATATATAGCAAAAGGTGCAATAAATGTGCCACCAACTTTTCCTATGGCGCACTTAAGTGGATTTTGACACGAAGGGATTTGCGCCATGACACAGCTTTGAGAGTGTCGACACTACGTTTTTAGCACCCATAGCGCACTTTAGAGAGTGATAACAAGATGGTGCTTGCGCATTGGCGCACCTTTGAGAGGTGCAACATTTGTAGTGTTAACACTCCCTACAATGTGCCAAAGGAATAAAGGGGTGCAGTTTTGGTTGATGTAACACGAATGAAAATTGCGCCCAACCCAAAAAGGTTGAAAATGACCAAGTTCTAAAAACTAGATTTTCCAGAAAGGGATTTTATGCCATTCTGAACGTTAAGAGACCTCAACGGGGGACCAAAACAGAAATTTTTGGTATGGTTACCTGAAAATTGCCCTTGTCAATTTTACAGGATAACAAGTATAAGGTCATCAATTTCAAATTTTTGTGGCCTTATCCATTTGTTGTAGCTACAACGGAGTTGATTCTAATGCACTTTAAAATTATCTGAGGCATTAAGCCTCTTATCATCCAGGAGGTGAAGTTCTACAAGACGTGCATGTTTGTATTCATCTTTGTTGTTCAAGTCTTTAAGGGATATACAGAGTGATATGAGCTCGACCTCTATGGGTAATTGTTGTCGCTTTGAAATGCACCCCACGAAGAGTAGTGTGGAATCTCTCCTTTTAATTGACAAAATGGAAACACTCTTAGGTTATGGGTGACCTGTATATTGGAGTGAGTCTCTAGAAGGGTTGGTTCCCCTGGTGTAACACCTAAACTAGTTCTTATTCCTAATACTACTCTACCTGTTGAAACCACAAGGAAAAGGGAGAAAGAAATAAGGAAAAGACTAAAAAAAGATGGTGATGCACCATAAATTTTGAGGATCTTTCATTGATTTGACTCACGTGGATAAACCACAGGAACCACACACACCATACACAATTCCCAATAAATATATTAATGTAAAAGTGTTTCAGAGAAAGGTTTAGAGTTGTGACAGAATGAAGGTGATGCAGGAGCATCACTTTTAAATATCCAATTTTAGCTTTGATTAGTTGTCTTAGGTTGTGTAGGGTGTCCATTTGTAGGTTCATGACGTGTTTCTAGTCCATTTGGACTCTTGGGCATGTAAAAAGTATTGTTTGTGAGTTTCCCTCCAAAACTACATTTCAAATGTTTAAACTAGTCGTTGTTTTGTGTTATGGATCTAGGAGTTAATGTAAGGTTAATAAATGATGTAAAAGGGGCATAAAACATAAGGTCACCTAAGTCATGGCCTAACATGACCCTAAATCTCACTTTGGTTAGTCTTATGATATGTGAGTTAGTGGTTAGAACCCTAACTATCTCTCTTCACCTCAATAGCACAAGTGAGTATTTCGAATGATAAAAGTGTGTGTGAGAAATAGAGAAGGTTGGTTAGTGAATAAAATTTTTAACTGAGCCAATATGAATCAATAAGCTTCGTAATATCAAAGGGAGTAATAAATCAAGAATATTTTAAAGTAACACTTATAAAATGTGCTGAATATTTATGAAATAATGTGTGAATTATTATGATTGTGCATGTTTAGGAAAGTGTGTAAGTGCATCAAAAATAGGATAATAAGGGTTATAAGTTATAAATTCCATGGATAATTGATTTAATTCATTTTGGATAAGGTATGTTAATTGTTTGTGATATTTCATGTTGATTTGGGGGAGGAAAAACATTCATAAGTTGAATTATATTCAATATAAAATATTGATCTTTAGTGAAAAGGTGGAGATAGACATGAAAAAGAGTTTTATAAAGTTTCAAGGGATATGAATTATTTTTTAAGGTAAAACGTTTAAAACTTAGACTGATTGTGCATTAAAATCCCAGTTTTGTATAAGAAACTAGTCACCAAATATTAAGGATAGGGTTGATGGAGGCATAATTTCTTAAAACTCACTAAAGTGGAAATTTTCTACTCATAAAAACATAACTTTTGCGAGTGGAATCAGGTATTAAGATGTATATTTGCTAAAGTTATGAATTTATTTATCCTGTTGCCCTCTGTTACCTTATGACTATCCCTATCTTGGACAATTTTCTAAAAACTCAACAATTTTGGTTTTATCAATTGGGTTTTTCTAAAAAAATGGATTGTAGGGTCTTTATACTCCTAATAATATGTGCGGAAAATTTTATGCTGAAATATGCATGTGAGACACAGATATTCTCAATTTTCGGTTTTGAGTTCTTGAGAGACCTAGAGGACACCTAGTCAAGAAGAAGAAATTTGTGTTGGGAGAATTGTATTGAGAGTTTGAAGATGAAATTCACCATGAAGCAACAACTCCATTATGGGTATCTAGAAAGATGAACACTTCTTCTTTAAAATTGATGCTTAGTTCCATACAACAAGTTGTGGGTGTTGAGAAAGCTATTAGGACTGTCATACCCCACAATTTAATGATTTTTTGTTCTGTCAATATGATCGATGGTTGATGACTTAATTAATTATAAAAGTGGATTTAAAAATTATACGTGTAATTAGTGCTTCATGATTAAATTTTTTTTTTTGTAAAAACCCTAGATATTGCAGAGTCACATATGATAAATAAATGCTAAAGTACATATTTGACACAAGCAATAAGCTAATGAAATATAAAACCCTAAGTGCAAAAGAGAGAGAGTAGAATACTTAGTTGATTTCACACTTGATCCTATAGTATGTTAAATTGGAAAACTTATGAACAGGAAGGGAAAACTATCGCAAGTACTCACTATAAATTTTGGAGTCATCGGATAACGTTGGTCCAGGGCTCTTGGAACAAGACTAGGGCGCCTAGACGTCAATGACCTTTGTTAGGTGCATGTGACTACGTAGGAGTTTGAAATCTAGTTTTTCTGGTGTTGTAAGATGGTTGCTAACCTTTGTTATTGGTCACATGTATGTCGTTGGATGATCACAAAATTTTCCTGTAACTTGTAAAGAGAAGATGACCTGCAAAACCCTAAAACTACATAAAATCCCAAAAAGAAAAGATGCAATATGGGGAGTCAGACTGACCCCAATGGTCACCCGATTGAGTGAACTTACAACAGATTGTTGCACTACATCTTAGACTCTATGTAGTTCTTGTGCGTGTGTAAGAGAATCGTGGCCTAGGAAGCCTTTGTGTAAGTGCACTTGATAACGGGTGATAGCTAGATGTACCAATGAAAATAGATGTGTGGATGGAAAAATTGAACTTCCCCTTCCTATGAAGTGTATGCAGAAAATGCAGTCCCTTGTCCCTTGTATGAGTGCTATATGGATGCCTTTGGTGCTCTTAGATGCTTTGGATGCAAGCTTAGGTGATGATAATAGATTATTAGAGCTTTGGTCCTTTATTTTGGTCACACATCATTGTATTTATATGATTCCCTTGATTGAATTTCGTAAATGACAACTGGAAGGCTAACCCATAAGAAAATAAGATGCCCAAAAGATAAAAGATACCTAAAAGAGGCGAGTAAGATAGAAAAAGGTTGGGGGCGCCTAGAGGGGACGAGGGTGTCTGGGTGTTGGCGTCCTTGCTAGGTGTTGGCATTCAAAGTCAATAAATATAAAGTAATGAAGTTTAAACTGGGATGTAGAGTGTGTAAGACCAAAGTGGAAACAAGAAAGACAGAAAAGAGGCCAAATATAGCTTTCAATGACTAGTTTTCTCGCTTAGGAATCATATGAATGCATGTATGTTGTTAGGACCTAGAAATGTACCCGAATGCACAATTTTGTGTCTACATTTTCCCTCACTTTATGTTTTTAAGTGAATACTCAATAACATAAAGTAGATAAGATATGTGTACCTAATAACCATATAGAGTGTGATGGTTAAATGTGTGCCAACTAGACAAGTGAAAGCATAAAGTGATGAAAATAAAGCGTGGAAGCTAAGAAAGAGGAAGTGACCCTAGGGGTGGATTGTATGGTGTTGTACCATGTTATACCTATTTTTGTGCTTGATGAAGGGTTTCTTCTTTGTTGTGTATTAAGGATGGACCTACAAAAGAAGAGCGAAAGAGTAATCAAAGTCATGTGTTATGAAAACTCTTGTAAAAGTATGTAAAAGCATGTAAATGTGAAAAATTAGTAAAAGAAAAGTGTGCACCTGATGAACATGAGTGTAAAAAGGATAGAAACATGTCCTCTAAATGTTGTAGAAGAGCGATTTTTTTTGGCGATCTCACGCAAAGAGAAATTTTTTTGGCTGATCGCACGTCAAAAACAAGTTTTTTGGGCGATCTCATGCCAAGTGCGAGTTTTTTGGGTGATATCACGTCATGATAGAAGAATGTTGGGGAGAGAGGTCTAGTGTTACTCTCCTTCCATGACAGATTCTTCAATAAGCACCAATGCAAATGGTACACCTCATGTTTAGTTATGTGTTGTACTGAGTTGAAATGGAGAAAGAATACATTCTGCTTGTTGGAGGACTGTGCCTAAACTGTGAAAGTTTATATGTGAACTGCTGTAAATTATGATGATCTGAGAAAGTAACTCTATCTGCCCCTATTCATAGGCTCCCAAAAAAATTCAGAAGCTCCCAAGTACTAATGTTTGTACCTGGGTGCTAGTGTTTGTACTGAACTAAGGACCCAAGTCAGATTCTGAATCATTTCTGAAGTTGTAACCTTTTTTGATTTTGTACTATCCATATTTGAATTGTAGCTCTGAGCTGTTGTATGTGGTGACTGATTCACCCAATATATTCCCCCCTTGTTTGGGGTACATGTGATGTCACTAGGAGAATGCAACCCAAAGAGAGGACCTAAAATTGATCCGATGTTGTTCTGAGATGGATATCCTATGGGGGGAATGTGCATGGTAATAACCAAGGCACGTGTAAACAAGATGGCCAGACACATGTTAGTAGAAAAACTAGAAAACATGCAATGGAAGATAGTGTAACAAAGAAGAAGACAAGATAGACCGTGAAAAGAGAGTTTCAAACATGGGACATCATTCACAATGTCAAAAGACAATCAAGGCCAAAGTGGCCAAAAGTGCATACAATGTGCATAAAATATAAAGGGCATAGCCCACAAAAAATAGCATACAATGGAAAACAATGACAAACAAAAGATAAATCGGACAACCATTGTGACATAGAGTCCTACAAAGTAAATGTTGCACATGAAGCACCCGTCAACATATTAGAAAGATAAAAAGTATGTCAAGATGTGTATGTATCAATATAAAATGATGTGCTAGTAAAAATAGGTAGTATATAATGGATCAATAACACCTGTAATGTGTGAAAAAGTAGATGCCACCAGGAGCCGCGGTGGGACTTGTAAAAGGTATTACGCCAAATATCATTTTTGTGTTAAAGATTTGTAGGAAGCCTACATTTACAACTAGAGAACAAGTGAATGCACATGTGTATATAGAAAGGATAATATGTATATGTCTAGTATGGAAACCAAAGTGAACATGTAAGTATAAGTAAACAAGAATAAATGCAACTATAGACACTAAATCACACACTTTCAGTATATTTCTAATCTTAGTCACATATTACTATTCATATGATTCCTAACTGAGAAAATTATTAATCGACCATTGTCTTGGGCCTCTTTGCTTTCTTTCTATTTGCCTTCTTGGTCTCACACACCTTCTTTCCCAGTATGACTTTCAACACTTCTATTTTTCTGAGCCAAGACGCCAACGCCCAGGCGCCCCCGTTATCTCTGGGCACCCTTGACCTCTTTGTATCTTGCTCACATATTTTGGGTCCTTTCTAGCTGTTGGGCATCTTATTTTCTTGGTGGTCTGCCTTTTAGTGGTTAATTATGAAATTCAAACAAGGAAATCATATACATACAAAGTTATGTGGTAATAATAAAGGACCAAGCACTAAGCATCTATTATCATCACCTAAGGTTGCATCCAAAAGCATTACAAGAGCATCAAAGCATCCATCTAGCATCCATCAAGGGACAAGGGACTACATTCTTTTGCATACACTTCATAGGAGGGGAATTTCATTTTTCCACGCACACATTTATCTACATTTTCTACATCTAATGATTTTTCGTTATTCAAGTGCGTCTGGCACAAGAGCTACCTAGGACACAATTCTACACACAAAAATGTAAAACTATATGAATTTTGAAATGTAGTGTTGCACCCATATCATAATTTCACTCAATTAGGTGACCTCCGGGGTCAGTCTAAATCCCCATTTGCATATTTTCCTTTAAGGATTTGATGTGTTTTGGGGTTTTGTAGGTGCTCCTTCTTATTCTAGGTTTCAAGGGAGCTCAACAATCATACATCGACATACTAGCGATAAAGAGAAAAGTTCAGTGACACTATGAAAATAAAATTTTGAGCTTCTAAGCAGTCACAGGCACCCAAAGGAGGTTTGTAATGCCACAGACGCCCTTGACCCTATCCAAGCACCCTAATCCTAGCATTTACAACACTTGCACAATTTTCTAGGCTCAATTGTGACATTCTCCCCTTTGGTTCCATTAGTTCTCCAACTCAACACAACTTCAGATCCATTACAAATAAGTTAAGTATCTTAATGTCTCTTTTACACTTAGGGTTTCAAATTTATTAACTTACTTGCTTGGGTCAAATATGTATTTTATTACATATCCATTTACTACATTATTACATATTTAGATTTAGAATTTATTTATTTCAAGATTTTCTGAATCATTTGGTGAACCCATCGATCGAACACACCTTGCTTCTAGGGATTTTATCATCTTCTCAATATGGCTCAATCTTATGGTGAATTCACTGAATCCCATCTCAATAGCTTAATGATAATATTATTGAGCATCCTCAGGATCTAGACCTGATTTTATTCATTTCTCGTGAAGAGGCCACCAATCTTGCATAACTTAATGTTCCTGCATCCATCCCTACTTTCATGACCATTGCTACTCAACCACTTGCTTCCACTTTTCTACCTATTTCTACTATTCCCATTTTTGTTCCTACTCTCACTAACCACTTCACTCTGCCCCTTGTTTCTCACATGTGGCAAGTATCTTCTGCTAGCACTCAAGATTTGGCCTCTCTTTATCAGGATCTTCAAGTTCAAATCCGTTAATTGCAGCAGGCTACTTCTCGTTTGTCTCCATCTCTGGAATCCACTTTGTTTCTCCATACTCCTTTCACACCCACCATCTCCGCTTATACACTTCCTCTTAATTATGTCACTCCCAAGCTCCCCATTTTTAATGGTCATGGTGATCCTCAAGAGCATCTCCAACCATTTGATGTGGCATTTCTAGATTTTGTGGATGATCATACTCTCTTAGCTAATCTCTTTCCTAGAAGTATTCAAGATTAAGCAATGTGTTGGTTCTATAATCTACCTATCCACTTGATAACATCTTTTACGCATTTAGCCAATGTTTTTCTCGCTCGTTTATCTATCAATATCGGCTCTAACATATCCTATGCTCAACTCACATAAATTAAACAAGGATCTAATGAACATCTAGTAGATTATGTCTTGTGATATAGGAACAACTTAGCTTAGATGTTTAATGTGCTTTTGGACTCTTAACTTCAAGACTTATTTGTCCAAATTTTATTACCACATCTCCAAGAGAGTGTTATCTTCAAGACATCTCCATCTTTTGATCATTTGTGTCATACTCTTAAGTTGTATGAAACTAAACCCTTATCTATAGGAAATTTTAAGTATCATGAGTAAGCTTCAACTTTCAAGCCATCTAGAAAACCTAATGAAGCTAAGGCTACCGTCAACGCTATATCTGATCTTGAAAAGCTTTAATGGAAACTACCTAAACGTAAATTTACTAATCTTCATATTGCGCCACATCTTCTATTGCCATAACTCATTGAGAGGAACCTTATTACGCTTCCTCCTCCACTCAATTTAGACCCATCTCATCCTAAAGATCGTAATTACAATGAAAATTTCGAATGTGATTATCATCAGTGCATTGGGAATTCTACAGATTGATGTTTCAAACTTTAAAATATTTTTCAAGATCTTATCAATAATAATGCAATTGAGCTTCCAGAGCCTATGGATTCTCCATCGGTCAATGAAAATCCTAAGCTCAATATGTTCAACAATCCTCTTTCTAATAATGACAATAAAATGGCTGACTCTTTAGCCAATCATAAGTATCGTGCAGTGCCTCCTCTTGCGTCGAGGACTCTTGATTTTTTAGTTGCTCATGATGAAATATCTCCACCTATCATTACATTTTCTGATCATGAATATCATACTACATTATCTTCTAACACATTACATATCGGTGCTTTTATTATATCTATTTCTATTAATAACATTATGGTTGATCCATCATTTCAAGTAAGCACATGTTCTATTGCACTTCTTGTCACTATTGCCTACCCACTCTCACAAATTTCATTTCCAATTCCTCAATCATATGGATATGTTGAGCTTCTAGTCATAGTTGGTCCTCTTACCATGTTTGTGTCTTTCCTTATGGCACATTCAGTCAAAGGGTGTGACATGGTCTTATGTCTTCCTTAGCTCCATGCAACTTAGACTATCATCTCTATGAATCACTTGTGTCTCAAGTTCATTCACAACAGGCAAATCATTACTATCAATGGTGTTCCACCATGAACACCATGGTCACAACCTCCTCTCAAGGTTTGCATTGCACTCACTAGAGTATCTAGGTCCCCAATACCTCTCAAATCAAAAGAACAATATACTCCTAGCTTGCATCACATCAGTCCAAGTCCACCACTCGGACGGTTCCTTCATATAGATATACATCACCTCCTTGCTTTCCTTCACATAGGTTTTTATCACCTCCACACTTTTCTTCACATAAGTGTTCATCACCTCTGCGCTTTACTCCACATGAGTCTCCATCACCTTCATGGTCTTCTTCACATAGGTGCACATCACCTTCAGGGTCTCCTTCACATAGGTTTTCATCACCTCATAGGTCTCATTCACCGACACGTGATTTGTATCATACATCGCCACTCTTAGAGCATGGTCACACACCTTTATCTCCACAAGCATTGGGTGGAGGACCCTTTTCTTTCACTTTCATTGGATAACATATTCATTGACATATACTTGGGGGTCATCATACTTATTCTCCCCCCCTCTGGTATCATCAAGTGTCTTACAATTCTACCATATCATTTCTTACTTCACATCTAGTCATTCACACGTGCTTTATACATCTTGATACATTTCTATCATCATTACCCAATGACGCACTCTTGTTCTATGGTTCACACTTGACTGTTGAGGGCTTACTACATCCATGAAACTTACATCACATCACACGTCACGTTGCACACTCAGCCTACTTTCAACACATCTCTCTAGCACACATTCATCACAACACACTACCCTAGGACGCGCTCTATTTCCATGATTCATACTTGACCACTGAGGGTCTAGATCTGAAATTAACCTCGCCACACTCACTCATTCACTCAATCATTACACTCTACACTTTATCGATCATATCTTTTTAGTGCAAAATTCAAACCATTTCCCGATGATGCACTCTTGTTATATGGTTCATTCTTGACTGCTAAGGGGGAATTTATAAATTAACCTCATCTCATACATACTCATTCACACTTTTTAGGGGAGTATGTTGCTCCTATCACACTCACTTTACATGTCATTCCATTCACACTCACAACATACTGTGTATCTTGGTTATACATTGTTCTTGCTTACTTATTCTCGCATGTTACAGTTTGATTATTATGTTAGCTGGATACATCGTATGTCATTATCTTTTCTACATATGCATACATATTCACTTTCCTTCTAGTTGTGATCATAGAACTTACATAGATCACTACACATAGCATAGATGTTTGGCATTGTACCTCTTACCAGTTCCCACAACATGCTCCTAGGGGCATCTACTTTTGTACACATCACATGTGTTATTGTTTCATTTTATACTACTTCCTATTCACACTAGCACACTATATTATATCAAATTATACACATTTTGGCATACTTTATATCTTCCTAACATACTAATGGGTGCTTCATGTGTATCATTTGTTTTTTAGGAACTATTTTCTACCATGGTTGTTTGTTACATTGTTTGATATTGTCTATCATTATTTGCCATTGTATGCCATTGTTTACAAGCTTTTCCCTTTGCCTTATGTGCACAATGTATGATTTTTTCCACTTCAGCCTCGATTGTCTTATGACATCGTGAGTGATGTCCCATGTTTACAACCCACTTTTCACAATCTACATTGCCTTCTTGCTTGATATCTTACACATTATCTTCTATATGTGTGTTTCTCTTGTTTTCACTAACACTTGTTTTCCAGTCACTTTGTTTGCATGTGCCTTGGTTTCTACCAAGAACATTCCCTTCCCCCTACAAGGCATCAATTTCAGCCTAACATCCAGTCCTCTTTTGGGCTGCATACTCCTTACGAAGTTGTATGTACCCCAAACGAGGAGGGCATCATTGGGTGAATCATTCACCCCATACGTTAGTTTACAGTCATAGTTTAACAAATATTCAGTACCAGTACAACATAGTATTCAGTCTCAGAAACAACTCAGAATCTTACTTGGGTCTTCAAAATAGCACATACACCAGCACCAAGACACAGATAATAGTGCCCGAGTGCTCCTGACCCTTCCTGAGTGCCTATGACTAGGGGGTAGTTACATAGTTTTTCTTGATTTGGCATAGTTCGTAGTAGTTTACACATCGACCTTTATAAGACAGGTACATTCCTTCGGTACTCGACATGCATGCATCACACCTTCTTTTCTATTTTCACATTAGATGGAAATGGATCAGATTCACACACACCATCTACAATGGTCTTTACTCTTAAGGAAGCAGTTAAAGGTTGGAGAACAACACTAGACCTTTATCCCTACACTTCTTTTGCACATGGCACAACTGAAATAAGATCACCCAAAAAAATCATTCTTAAAAAACATCTTCAAGATCCTTTCTATCTCTTTCACTCATCATGGATCAGGTGTACATGTTACTTTTAGCATTTTGTTACACACTTTTTACTCATTTGGATCTAATTTTTCCATATACACATATTTGACTACTCGTTTTCTCTTCTCTTTTGTAGGTCTATCCTTATGGGAAGAAGCAATCACATCATGAAGCATCAAGTGATATCAACAACATGTAAAATGTGACACATTTTACATTCACTTTCACCCTTATGGTCATCATTTTCACTTCCTCTTCTCTAGCATCCACGCTTCATATTTTTATCATTCCACACTTTTTCTTATCTCCTTGGCATGCTTTTCAGCATTGATCTACATGGTTATCAGGTACACATCTCTTCTCGACTTTATGTTATCGAGCACTCACTCAAAAACATAAAGTGTGGGAAAATTTAGACACTAAATCATGTACGTTGGGTATATTTTTAGTCATGATCACATACTACTATTCATATGATTCCTAAGCGAGAAAATTATTAATTGACCACTATCTTGGGCCTCTTTCCTTTCTTTCTATTTTCCTTCTTGGTCTCACATACCTTCTTGCCTAGTCTAACTTTCAACACTTCAATTTTTTAAGTTTGGACACCATCGCCCAGCTAGGACGCCAACATCCAGGTGCCTCCATCCTCTCTGGGCGACATTGACCTCTTTGTATCTTGCTCACATATTTTGGGTCCTTTCTAGTTGTTGGGCATCTTATTTTCTTGGTGGTAGGACTTTCAGTGGTTAATTAAAAAATTTAAACAAGGGAATCATATAAATATAAATCTATGTGGCAATAATAAAGGACCAATCACTAAGCATCTATTAGCATCACCTAAGGTTGTATCTAAATGCATTACAAGAGCATCAAAGCATCCATCTAACATCCATTCAAGGGAAAAGGAAATGCATTCTTTTGTATACACTTCATAAGAGGGGAAGTTATTTTTTCCATGCACACATTTATCTACAGTTTCTACATCTATATGTTTCTCGCTATTCAAGTGTGTTTGGCACAAGATCTACCTAGGGCACAATTCTACACACACACACATAACTACATGGAGTCTAAAATGTAGTGCAACACCTAGATCGTAAGTTCACTTAGTTGGGTGACCACCGGGGTCAGTCCAAATCCCCATCTGTGTCTTTTTTTTTTTAGGATTTGATGTGTTTTAGGGTTTTACAGGTGTTCCTTCTTACTACAAGTTTTAGGCAAGCTTGATGATCATACAATGACATACTAGTGACAAAGAACGAAGTTCAACGACATTGAAGTGACACTGTTAAAATCACTTTTTGAGATTTTGAGTTGTCACAGGTTTCCATAGGAGGTCTGCAGTGCCCCAAACACCCATGACCCTGTCTAGGTGCCCTAGTCTTAACCTTTCCAATGCTCACACAATTTTCTGAGCTCGTTTGTGACAGTCTCCCCTTCAGTTCCACGAGTTCTCCAACTTGGCACAACTTGGCACTAAGTATCTTACCCTCCCTCATACACTGTTTTAAATCATCTAAGTGGGTCCAATCTATATTTTATTACATATCCCCATATTTAGTTTTCAACAAATATATGCAATATGTTGTGAGTGAGTGGAATAGAATGGAATGTGAATGTTATAGGGGCAGCGTGCCCCCCAAGTAGATGTGTATGTATGAGATGAGGTTCATTTATAAAATACACTGCTAATCAACTATCACCCTCCCTCATCCACTTAGGGTTTTAAATTTATTAACTTGCTTTCTTGGGTCCAATCTGTATTTTATTACATATCCATTTACTATGTTGTTACATATTTAGTTTTAGCATTTATTTATTTCAATAGTTTCTTAATCAACAACAAATATATGCAATATGTTGTGAGTGAGTGGAATAGAATGGAATGTGAATGTTATGGGGGTAGCGTGCCCCCCAAGTAGATGTGTATGTATGAGATGAGGTTCATTTATAAAATACACTGCGAATCAACTAAGTATCTTACCCTCCCTCATCCACTTAGGGTTTTAAATTTATTAACTTGCTTTCTTGGGTCCAATCTGTATTTTATTACATATCCATTTACTATGTTGTTACATATTTAGTTTTAGCATTTATTTATTTCAATAGTTTCTTAATCAACAACAAATATATGCAATATGTTGTGAGTGAGTGGAATAGAATGGAATGTGAATGTTATGGGGGTAGCGTGCCCCCCAAGTAGATGTGTATGTATGAGATGAGGTTCATTTATAAAATACCCCTCGACAGTCAAGAATGAACCATAGAACAAAAGTGTGTCATCAGGAAATGGTTTGAACTTGTGCACTAGAAATATGGGTCAATGAAGGATAGAGCATAAAGAGTGAATGGTGTGAGGTTCATTTTAGATTTAAACCCTCGACATTTAAGTATGCATCATGAAAATAGAGTGCATCATAGGGTAATGATGATACAAGATGTGTATCAATTTTTGCATGATTTATGTTTCAAAATATGAAATATAAAACACAAAGCGTAATGGTTAAAATGATAGAAACATGATAATGTTGGGACGAGAGGGGGGAAGAATAAGCATGATGCCCTCAAGTGTATAATTTAAATCAAAATCAAGTAAGCTCATTTAAGATATCATCATTGTCATGGTCAAATCCAAACGAAGAAGTGTTAGAGACCTGATAAGTGATAGTTTTTGTGTTAATCATATAAAGAGCCATTGTGGCATAGATTGCACATGCCCACTGTGTATTCTTTATCAATGAAAGGTGGAAATGGACAACCGTGTGTATACCAACGAGTAATATTTTGTGCATAACAAAGAAATGAATCATTGTAAATAGAAACACAACCGAAAGGCATAGGAAATGTGATATCAATATGATGAGTATCCAAAGTGCCATCAATGTAGTCAAGCCAAAAGTGCCCAAGTGCAAGTGGAGAAGTGCTATAATTTTGTGCAAGAAAGATAATAGATGGAAGATGCAAAGGCCATAAGTAGTAATGATGTGAACATACCCTCAATAGAGGTGAGGAGAATGAGGTGGAGGGAGGAGGTCATCCAGTGTGAATCCTAGCTGAGCCAAACCATCATGTGTGTAAATAATATCAAAGCATGTAGGATCAAATTGCAATTCAAATAAGATTTATGTATGAATAGTGTGCATGTGAAAGGAGATAATATTAATGTATAGTAGTCTTGGGAAGATGAGTTAGATGGCATGGTATCCAATGCAAAAATAGTTCCTTCGAGAGGACGCGAGTTGGCGATGGAGGCATCATGCTCAGTGAGTTGGTAATCATCAATGAGATGCATAAGAGTAGCAAAAATTGGAGTAGGTAATGCAATGATTGGGTCTAGGTGTTATGTTTGTGGAGCCTATTTTCATGTTAGAGTGTGGTACACCTTCTGTGTGTTACACTCGGGTATTTTTACGGCGGTCTTGCTCGCTGGTGAGTGGGACAAGGGGGTTCGGGGGTAAAGCCCCCGAAGCAAATTCTCATGGGTGGTTTATTAACCCATGGGTAATGGGTAACCATTATGGGCTATTTTTTGGGCCCATGGTTTTTTTGGTACCCATTGTTTTGATACCCATGGTTTTTTGCCCATGGTTTTGATACCCACGATTTTTTGCCCATGGTTTTGATACCCACGGTTTTGTATCAAACTACTTAAGCAATTGTCTATTTATATGGTATTATGCATATGATACATATACAAGCAAATGCATTGCAGATGTGCTTTGAATTCGGGTGTGAATTCTGTAGAGTTTGTTGAGCATAGCTCTAAACGGATCTGGGTATTGTATTGAGAGAGTGGAGGCTTGTAATAAAATTTGAGCAAGTGATTCTTGGTGGACATAGCCCAAATTGGGTGAACCACGTTAAATACTATCTTTCTGTGTTGTGTTATTTATTATACACTTTTATTTGAGATCTGTAATATTTTTTGCATATTAGTTTCTACTATTGTTATTATGTAAGGGATTATTCCGCATATTTTATCACTTATTTCCTAACACTAGGTGACAATATTTGAATGGGTTGTGATCAACAATGATAGTATGTTCATAGACATCATGTAAGAATTTAACGCACCGGTGAACAGTAGAAGACACAATCTGCATAGAGTGAAGCCATGACCGACTAAGTAAGAAATTGTACTGAAATAGGATGTTGATAATAAAAAATACATTAGGAATAGTTTTTTGGCCCACTTGTGAGAGCTAAAGTGATAGTGCATATGCATGAACACGTAGAATAATCATACACAAGGAGAGAAATGAATGATGGGTTTACATAAGTTGTGGAAAGGCTGATGTTCTGAAGGAGTGATAGAGTACAAAGATTGAGCTCAGATCCATTATCGATTATTATCCACTTGATACCCATGTTATAGATGCGAGCTAGTATATACAGGGGAAGATCATTTTCATAAATAGAAATATTGGCAGTTATATCAGATAGAAAAGTAATTTGTTCAGAAAATGCATCTACGAATAACTTATATACAAGTTTGAGATGAGTAGTAGAAGTAATGTGAGTATTAGCTATGAGTGATATGATTGTAGACTTACAATTAGGATTTTCTTGCAAGAAATCATGGATGAAGATATCCATGATGAGATGATCTAGGAAAATGAAAGAAGTGATGACCTAAGAGTACTCGAATGTGGGTTCACCAAATTATTAAACAAAAATATTTTTTTGTAAAACCTTAGATATTACAGAGTAATGTATGATAAATAAATACTAACATAAAGATCTGACATAAGCAATAAGCTAATGAAATATAAAACCCTAAGTGTAAAAGAGATAGTTGAAGACTTAGTTGATTTCAAACTTGATCCCGAAGAATGTTGTACTGGAAAACTTAGGAACATGAAGGTCAGACTATCGTAATTGCTCATTGTAAATTTTGGTGTCGTCAGATAAGGTTAGACCAGGGTGCCTAAAATAGGACTAGGGCACCTAGGCATCAAGGACCTCTGCTAGGTGCCTGTGACTACGCAAGAGCTCAAAATCTAGTTTTTCTGGTGTCATAAGATGGTCGCTAACCTTCATTTTTGGTCACATACATGTCACTGGATGATCAAAAAAAATTCCTGTAATCTACAAAGAGAAGATAACCTAAAAAACCCTCAAACTACATCAAATCCCAAAAAGAAAACATGCAATATGAGGAGTCAGACTGACCCAAAAATTCACCTGACTGAGTGAACTTATGATTAAGCATTGCACTACATCTTAGACTCCATGTAGTTCTTATACGTGTGTGAAAGAAACTTGCCTAGGAAGCCCTTGTGCAAGTGCATTTGATAGCATGTGATATCTAGATGTACCAATGTAAATAGATTTGTGGATGGAAAATTTGAACTTTCCCTTCATTTAAAGTGTATGCAGAAAATACAGTCCCTTGTCCCTTGTATGAGTGCTATATGGATGTATTTAATGCTCTTATATGCCTTTGGATACAAACTTAGGTGGTGATAATAGATGATTAGAGTTTTGGTCATTTATTTTGGTCACAAAGCATTGTATTTATATGATTCCCTTGGTTGAATTTCATAATTGACAACTGGAAGGCCGACCCATAAGAAAATAAGATGCCCAAAAGATAAAAGAGGTGAGTAAGATAGAAAGAGGTCGAGGGACCTGGGCACTAACATCCTAGCTGGGTGTTGGTGTTTGAAGTCAAGAAAGATAAAGCAATGAAGTTCAGACTGGGTTGTAGGGTGTGTAAGACCAAAGAGGAAACAAGAAAGACATAAAAGATGCCAAAGCTAAATGTCAATTACTAGTTTTCTCACTTAGGAATCATATGAATGCAAGTATGTTGTTAAGACCTAGAAATATACTTGAGTGCATGATTTTGTGTCTACATATTCCCTCACTTTATGTTATTGAGTGAATACTCAATAACTTAAAGTAGATAAGATATGTGTACCTAATAACTATGTAGAGTGTGATTGTGAAATGTGTGTCAAGTGGACAAGTGAAAGCGTGAAGTGATAAAAATAAAGTGTGGAAGCTAAGAAAGAGGAAGTGACCCTAGGAGTAGAGCGTATGGTGTTGTATCATGTTGTAAATGTTGTTGTGCTTGATGAAGGACTACTGATTTTTTGTGTATTAAGGACGGACCTACAAAAGAAGAGTGAAAGATCAGTCAAAGTCATGTGTTATGAAAACTCTTGCAACAATATGTAAAAGCATGTAAATGTGAAAACGTAGTATAAGGAAAGTGTGCACCTGATGAAAATGAGTGTACAAAAATATAAAGATGTCCTGAAAATGTTTTAGAAGAGTGAGTTTTTTGGGTGATATCACATTAAGAGCTAGTTTTTTGGGTGATCTCAAGCCAAGAATGAGTTTTTTGGGTGATCTCACGCCGAGTGTCAGTTTTTTGGGTGATCTCACGCCATGATAGAGTAGAGTTGGGGAGAGAGGTATAGTGTTACTCTCCTTCCATGACTACTTCCTAAATAAGAAACACTACAAATGATATGTCTCATGTTTAGTTATGTGTTATACTGAGTTGAAATGGAGAAACAATGCATTCTACTTGCTAGAGGACTGTACTTAAATTGTGAAAGTTGATCTCTGAACTGTTGTAAAGTGTGATGGTATGAGAAAGTAACAGTAACTACCCCCTGGTCATAGATACCCAAGAAAGGTTAGGAGTTCCATGACGTTAATGTTTGTATCTAGGTGTTGGTGTGTGTGCTAAACTGAGGACCCAAGTCAGATTATGGGTCATTTATGAAGTTGTAACCTGTTCTGATTCTGTAATGTGCATATCTGAATTATAGCTATGAGTTGTTGTATGTGGTGATTGATTCACCAAATATATGCCCCCCTCATTTGGGGTGCATGTGACGTCACTAGGAGAATGTAGTCCAGAGAGTGGACCTGAGACTGATCTGATGTTGTTATGAGATGGATACCCTACAAGAGGAATGTGTATGGTAACAACCAAGTCACATGTAAACAAGATGGATAAACACATGTGTTAGTAGAAAAATCTAGAAAACATGCAATGGAAAACAAGGTAACAAATAAGATGACAAGATAGACCATTAAAATTGAGTTTCAAACATGGGACATTACTCATAATGTCACAAGAAAATCAGGGCTGAAGCGGCCAAAATCATATAATGTGCATATAAGATAAAGGGCATAGCCCGAAAACAACAACATACAATGGCAAACAATGAAAAGCAAAATATAAATAAGACAACCATGGTGGCATATAGTCCTGCAAAGTAAATGTTGCACATGAAGAAACCATTAACATGTTAGAAAGTTAAAAATTATGTCAAGACGCGTATGTATCAATTTAAACTTATGTGTTAGTAATAATAGGAAGCATTATATAATGGAACAATAGCACCTGTAATGTGTGAAAAAGTAGATGCCCTCAAGAGCCTCGGTGGGACTGGTAAGAGGTATTCTGCCAAGCATCATTACTACATGTAAAGATCTATAGGAAGTCTGCATTCACAACTAGAGAAAAATTGAACGTGCATGTGTATATAAAATGGATAATGACATGCTATGTATATGTCTAGCATGGAAACCGACGTATACATGTAAATATAAGTAAGCAAGAATAAATGCAACCATGATATGTAATATGTTGTGAGTGAGCATATTGGAATGAAATGCAATGCAAATGTGATAGGGGCGACATGCCCCCTGAGTAAATGTGTATGTATGAGATGAGATTAATTTATAAAAGACACCTCGACAGTCAAGAATGAATCATAGAATAAGAGTGTGTCATCAGGAAATGGTTTGAACTTGTGCACTTGAAAGATGGATCAATGAAGCATAGAGCGTAAAGAGTGAATGGTGTGAGGTTCATTTCATACTTGAATCATCAGTATTCTAGTATGAACCATGAAACTAGAGTGTGTCATAGGGTAATGAAAATACAAGATGTGTATTGTGCATGATTAATGTTTAGAAATATGAAATATAAAGCACAAAGTGTAATGATGAAAATGATAGACAACTAATAATGCTGGGAGGGGAGGGGGAAAGAATAAGTGTGATGCCCCCAAGTGTATGATGTAAAGAAAAATCAAGTAACACCATCTAAGAGATCATCATTATCGCATTCAAATCTAAACGGAGAAGCATCAGAGACTTGATAAGCGATAGTATTGGGTTGATCATATAAAGAGACATTACAATGTAAATTATACATGTCCATTGCATAATATTTATCAGTGAAAGGTGGAAGTGGAAAACCATGTATGTACTAGTGAGTAATATTTTGTGTATAGACAAGAAATGAACAATTGAAAATAGAAATATTGACGAAAGGAATAGGAAATATGATATAAATATGATGAGTATCCAAAGTTCCATCAATGTAGTCAAGCCAAGACTGCCCAAGTGCAAGTGGAGAAGTGCTATATTTTTTTGCGAGTAAGACAGATAGATGGAAGACGTGGAGCCCATAAATAATAGTGATACAAACATACCATCGATAGAGGTGAGGAGAATGAGGTGGAGGGAGGATATCATCTAGTGTGAATCCTAACGAAGCCAAGCCATCATGTGTGCAAACAATATCAAAGCATGTAGGATCAAATGGAATGTGATGTCAATAAAATTTATGTATGAATAGTGTGCAAGTGAAAGGGGGTAATGCCGATGCATAGTGGTCTTGGGAAGATGAGGTAGATGGTATGATATCCAATGCACAAATAGTTCTTTCGAGAGGAGGCAAGTTGGCGGTGGAGGCATGATACTTCGTGGGTTGGTAATCATTAATGGGATGAATAGAAGTAGTAGAAATTAGATTAAGTAATGTTTTGATTGGGTCTAGGTGACAATATTTTAATGTGTCGTGATCAACAACGATAGTATGTTCATAGCCATAATGTAAGAATTTAACACACCGATGAACCGTATAAGGCACAACCTATATAGCGTGAAGCCATGGATGACCAAGTAAGCAATTGTAGTGAACTAGGATTTTTATTAACTAAAATAAGAGTTTTTATGTTAATCTATACTAGTAACAACAATGACTAATTAATTTTATTTGATATCTTAAATGAAATGGAATAATGGAAATGAGAAGGGATAGGATACTAACATTGAATTAACTTACCTCATTGTGTGTGGTACTAGACTGGATGTTGTGTGGATAGGAAAGGGGCTAACGATGCTACCCAAGAAATTACAGCGAATGAAGATCTTTCTAGACTAGGGCACTTGGGAGAAAACTAGGGTCCCTGTGGGTGTTGTGGTCTATAATGTGGGCACTCTGGTCTGCAAAAAAGCTCAAGATCTGATTTTGATAGTGTAGCAAGGTATTCATAGTACCTTCATCTTGGTCGCTTGGTTTTCGCAATATCCTCGCTTGTGCCGATGTAGTTGTGTGATGAATATCTACCTGCAAAACCCCATATAAAGCATCAAATTCCTAAAAAATAAATATGCAAATGAAGGGGTCAAACTGACCTTAGTTGCCAAAATGGTGGAGTTACGAGTAAGTGTTGCACTACATTCCAGACCCAATGTAGTTTTATGTGCTTGTGTGTGTAATTGTTTTATTAGGGTGCCCTAGTGATGCAATCACCCTGCATACAAGCTTAATCCACCAAAAATTATTTCTTAGAAGTCATCAAATCATCTCTAACATTCACCTTTCTCTTTAGTTTTCACTTTGCAAATATTGGCTCAATATGCCAAAAATCAAAAGATAATTGTACCAAGATTTTAAACTATTTCGAACATGCTTAATAACCCTATTTACACTTGTCCCAACCATTAAATCAATTTCACACATTCATCTTTCATCATTTTCTTCTTATACCCTCATTAGTCCTTCTAGCCCTAAAAATAGGAAAATTCTGACAAATTTCACAAATTACTAACTTTCCAACCTGATTGGTAAGCTTTTAAGAATCCCATTATCCTCATTAAAGTGTATTTCAAATTTAAGGTCCTAACTCTCCTCCAGTGAAAAGCTATGCCACTTTTTGCAATTTTGTCTTTCTAGGCAATTAGCCCTCCTACACTATAAACCTCCAAATTTAGAACAACCTGCAAACAACCAATCAAAAATGATTATATTTATAGATACCCTTTATCATGCTCTAGATTTTTATTATGGGGTTTTTCTCAATTCATCTTCTATCTCTCTTCATCATTAAACCCTCCTTTTTTCTTATTTCTTAACATAGTCTAGGGTTTCAAGGACAATTCTTGGTTTTTGACTTCTATTTCCTACTCCAACTGCTCAGACCTATTGTTTCACTTTATTTAGACTTGTTCAAAGCATATTCATCCTTCATATATCCCTTTATTATCATCTTGCTCATTTTCTCCATTTTGGCTTCTTAAGCTTGTTCTCAAGCCCTTATTTTCTCTATATACTGGTCAGAGATGATCTTAGCTACTTTCACACTTCTTATCACTCATTTCTTAACTCTCCCATCCTCTCAATTCCTCATTACCAACATCTCCTCAACTTTCTATCTCTGGGTTTTCTCAACTCTATGTTTAGCAATTTTTTCTCAAAAGTTGTTCCTTAGGCAATTACTACCAGTT
Organism: Taxus chinensis; assembly: GCA_019776745.2. Taxonomy (NCBI): domain Eukaryota; kingdom Viridiplantae; phylum Streptophyta; class Pinopsida; order Cupressales; family Taxaceae; genus Taxus; species Taxus chinensis. The sequence continues at coordinate 23,666,587 of CM034146.1, forward strand.
AGACTCTTTACTTTGTTTTGTACTCCAGTAGCTTGGTCTTATCGAATCTACACTTCCATTACCATGGTCATATATTCTTGTCATTCTCAACTTCTTTATTATGTAAGCATCTTCTCAATGAATAATATTGGTTCTAGCTTCAATTGCTCTCATTTTTTTCTTAATTGCTTCTTTCTATCTTCTCAAGATCTGTACAACACAGTCAGGGTTTCTTCTAATTTCATGGATTTAAAGGCTTCACAATCTTATTTTCTTCTCAACTTTACCTCAATTCTAGGCTTTCCAACACTCAATCACTATTTATTTTCTATTTTCCCTTAAAAGATAACTTGAAACTCACCTTTGCATCAAGACTGCCATAGTACATTTTTTATGGCTGTACATACACATTTTTACAAAATTTTTAGTCAAAGCATATCCATTGAGGGCATGGATCCTTACCTCCCTTGTCAAATTTATACCCATTCTTCACAAATGACTAAGGTTGATTATGAGTGCAAGATTAGATAGCTTAGGTTTGTGTTCATGGTTCCTTCTCAAGGCCTCAAACTAACATGACATTGTCCCAAACTGAGTATTCTTGTTTTGGACCAAGGATTCTTTCAATGTTCCCTTCATGATAAATTTTATGACCTCTTGCACTTATGGTCAGTTTCTTAGTTCATTTTATCTAACCCTTTCAAAGTCTTCATCAACCCTAAAACTGATATTGAGGCTTGTATACTAAAAATGCTCCTTATAAGCCTAAAATCTGGGCATGTACAATTTTGTTTAGAAGTTTGGATTTCCTTCTCACAGTCCCTCTTTTTTATGAGGTATATACTTCCTCCACACCTTCATTAAACCTAGATCAATTCTTTTCCTTTCAAATGTCAACTTGTATTAGATGTTTAAGGAGTTTCTTGGCAAAGTACAATAATATACCTTCTTATGACTATCACAGAGTCAATTTTCCAGCCTGTGCATGCATATTTTCACCAACTTCCTCTATTTCTTAGTCTTGCAAGGCACCCAAATTTAAAGGCAATAGTATATCATTTTCCCTAGTGTTTTGTGTCTCATAGGACATTAGTTTTCTTTACAATTATATCAATTAGTTCTTCTCTTGAACCCTTCTAGAACAGGGTAACTGTATTATAACTGTGAGCTCTGAGATTACAATATTCTCAAACAACAAACCTCTTAACAGTCAAGATTGTTTAATATCCCTTGAGATGTTTTAGTGAATGACTCAATAACTCTATATGCATTCAACCATCATCAAATCATCAACTTTCATATGTTGGAATGTTCAACAAAAGAGTCTTACCAATATTCTCACAAGTTCTTTTCATAGGTTACACCTGTGCCTTATACTCTTGATGAATCATAGCCTTCATTCACTTATTGGAGAAAAATTCCCTTATATAATACAATCTCAGGTACCTGCAATCAACACCTACCCATTCAAGAAACATACATAACTATCCAACAATCATTTTCCAATATGGATACACTGATACACAGTTTGTATAAAAGAAGTCTTTATTAGATCATTCTTTGGTTGTACAGACTTCAAGAGCTCTAATGGCTCTATCACAGAGATCTTGTTTCTCAGACCTTACCCTACTTCTCCAACCTCCTCCATTCGAATCCTCAATCCTTTTTTAGAGGATGAAAGTTTGGTTAGGTTTAAATTAACTAACCATACATGTTTATACTAACTCCATGTGAGTTTGCATCTAGTTAAGGGTAAGAGAGTAGGTTATCAATAAGAACTCTTCTTTATATTCAATTAGGCCTTCACTAACACTTAAGAGTTTATCATACTAACACCTAGGACTAATTCACTAACACCTAGGCTAGATTACTTAACTAGATACATTTAAATATGAATTTTGGAGGGAAACCTCCATAATGTCATTTATTACAACAAGAAGGGTCCAAAAGGACCAAAACAACTAAAAAATACTAAAGACACCCTACAAAGATCAACCAAGCCAAAATTTGAGCTATACAACTGATAATCCTACATCACCTAGCGTCAATGACGCAAAAGTAGGGGGCACTAACTATATGTAAGATGCAAATGGTGGATGGAATAGAATAAATACAACCCTTTCCCTCTATTCTTGTGTGATTCAGATATAGAATATGCCCAAATGTAGTCCTTTACCTTAATAGGTAGCTAGCTTTTGATAGTAGAATGTCCACCCATACGGTACTGAGTATGTTATGTTTATATAGGGATCTCTTGCTCAAATTTTGACACTAATGGCCTGACATGCTAACTATCACCTAGGGGAATGAGCCCATAAAACTGTAAATACTGATCTTAAAATTTAAATGAAAAAAAATACAACCAAGACTGAGGCACCCAAAAGGAGGATTGGGGCACCAACGGGCAACCCAACAGCTTTCTAGGCACCCTAGCTAGAGATTAAAGATGATAAATGACCAAATAATGAAATCTAAGACCCTCTAAGAGAAGACCATAATCAAGAAAAAAAATTAGCAAATGTGTGAGAAAAATGACAATGTCAACTGAATAACTAAAAACAAGACTAAGGGATGAGCCATTAGTGAATACTTTTATTACATGAGATCCATTTATAAAACAACATACTTAGCGGTAAGAATGTAATAGTAAGTGTATGATTTTGTGACTATATTTTCCTCCACTTTATGTTTGTGAGCGAAAAGCTTAGTAACATAAAGTAGATAAAGATGTGTACCTGAGATAAGTCCAGAGAATCCCATGTTGTAGAAAAACATATAGATGTGTAATAGAAGCATGCCAAAAGAACCAAAAGCATGACGAACCATGGATCAACAGGTTTATCCATGCAATGTAGTGAAAAATGTAATGTTGTGATGAAGTGTGCTAAATGAAAGTGATGATTAAAATGTGAGATGATTTATGATTTCAAACGTTATATGATAACGATGAGATGGGGTAGGCAGTGATTAGTTCCCCACCCAAAGGTGTGTATACAAATTATTAACCAAAGGATTTGGGCATCCTTCCGGTAGAGGAAGAGTGTAGGGAGAAAAGTGTGTTACTCTCCAATATCTAACTACATCCTCAAGATCTAACTGTTGCAGACAGACTCGGATCAAAGATTTGATGATTTCTATATCCAAACAATTTTGATCAAACAATTGACCCATATATGTGTGGTATAGGAAAGCACTCTTTCCCCCACTCCATGGGTGTCATCGCAATGTGATGTCTTCCAAGTTAGGTCATCTGGAAGCAAGTGCAAAATGTGAAATGACTTCCAAGTTAGGTCATCTAGAAGCGAATGCAAAATGTAGAATAGTTTCCCAAGTTAGGTCATCTAGGAAAGTGATAAATGTAATCACCTAAGTTAGCTCATTTAGGATTCCGATTGTGTTAACTTTGTATTGAGAGAATGATATGATTTTAATTATTAGGAATATAATCGCATTGATTGATCGATTGATTACTCTTAGAGAGGTTTTACACTAGTTGCCCCCAAATTAGGTCATTAGTGATAAGTTGATAGAAGTCGGTAAATGATCACGTGGAATGATTTTTGATTTGGTTGTTTCTCCCAAAGTAGGTCATTAGGGAGAATCGGTGGAATTTCATATAGAAAAAATTGTTTATTTGTTGCCCCCATATTAAGTCATTAGGGGGAATTATCAATGAAGTGTTCGCGTTGTGAATTAATAATTACTTTTGGATTTTTGCATTGGTAATGTTTTAAATGCACAATGATATAAGGGGAATTGTAATATTACCCCAATGATATGCTCCCCTTTTAGCGAAAGGGGAAGTGATGAGAAGAACGATCACTGAGTTGAAAGCATACGAATAATAGATAGATAAATGATAGAAAATATTTGTATGATTTGGTTGGAAGATAAGTTTAATATGAGATAAAGTGTGCATAAAATGTTCAATACGATGGTAGGTGGAATTCTATAAATAATGTCATAAATAGGGTGTGAATCGGAGTCGAAATGCTCAAGATATGGTGAAAACAGTATATTGTGTATTACTTGGGAAAATGTGTCCGCAATAATGACTATAGTAATGTGGGTGGAAAAGGGACTATAAATAGTAAAGTGAAAAAGTAAGTAGTCACTTTATTTGTTTTTTACATGATTATGAGAGTGAGCACGAGGTGAATGAAAATTCTGCAAGTGAGAGCAGTGTGTCCTAGCCGGTTTGAGAGAGTGGCGACTGTCATAACATCACACACAACTGCAAAGTTAGTAAGTGTAATGTTTTTTGAAAAAAGTATGGTGTATCAGCCATTTTCAATGAATTTTTGTAATTTTGAGAATGTTAATTTTCTCGGCGTGTTGGACATAGACAATAGCGGTGAGGGTGCTAGTGACCCCGGGGACATGAGCGCCCCAGTCCTACATCTAGGTGCCCTAGTCCAGAATGTGTGTATTTGGTCTAGGATGTTGAAAAATGGAATTTTTTATGTATGTGAATATGATAAGTGAGTGTCTTTATACCTATAATGTGTTGTAACACATCATTTTTTGTTGTTTTGTGTTGTATAGAGGGGTATTCACTCGAGGGAGTTTCACGATGGGCATCATTTGAGCACGTTACTTGGATTAGGTTTTTCAGATGATGAGCGGGATGTTATGGACCGTTATAGCCTATGACATATAGCATAGATGGGGGATGAGCCCCATAATATGCCAATGTTGACTGCACTATGTGAGAGATGGTGTGCATACACATGTACCTTTTGGTTTTCTACTGGGGAGATGATAGTGACATTGGAGGATGTATATCGGATATTACGGTTGTTGATTGCCGGGGGAGGGTACAAGTGATGCCATTGGAGGACATAGATAGGTAGATGTGAGCAGTAAGACGGTACTTTGTAGGGACGCAGACACCTATCATGGCTCATATTAGTCTAGATGATATTCTAAGGTCTAGTGTTCCGCGCTTGTGGAAATTCATAACGGTTTTTATTTCTTCATATATAATAGTAGAGGGAGGTGGCATGTGAATATTGTATAAGATGCATGACATATGCCGACGTATAGATGAGGACAGTACTAGATATGCGTAGGCCTAGTGTGTGTTATCCCACCTGTACAAAGATTTGTACCATTTTATGCATGATGAGCATGGAGGCGGGATAAGAGCTACTACAACTTTACATGTGTGATCATATGAGCATATAGCATTGTTGATTCTAGTTGGTGGTCCATGAGTAGAGTGGGTCAGGATCGAGATATACATGAGGAGGTAGATTAACATTTGTGGGTGCAGGATGGATACATATACTTACAGGGCATTGATAGACAAGATGGGGCCTGAGGCCATCACATGGAGGCCCTACCGTGATTATGGAGGATGTCCCGAGGATTTCGGAGAGCTATGGTGTATTTGGAAAATTATGTGGTTGGAGGATAGGTTTCCATGTGTGGCAGAGCTATTTCAAGTGGAGAGAATATCACGTCGGTTTGGTATGGCTCGGGATGTGCCCCCAGAGCCATATATATGGTTGAGAGATATCAAAGCACCGAGGAGGGTTGGGGTCAGACTAGGGCCCAAAATAGAGTAGATAAGACTCTTGGTCTAGATGAGGTAGATGTGGTGATAGAGGTTGTAGACGCAGATGATGCTAGTATTATGAAGGATTATCATGCATGGTGGGTGACGCATCGATGGGTATTATTGCTCTCAGTATTTTTGGATATAATGAGGTTTCCGCATGTAAGAGGAAGAATGGGGGAAGCACATATCCCTGACCCTATGACAACTATTATAGTGGAGCATAAGTATTTGTGCAGTTGTGTTCATTGGTGTATGCTTATATTGTTATATATGTGGTTGTCTAACGTGTTGTATAATTTGTGTTTGTAGATGTTGTATATTGGTAGTTGATTGTTGATACCTCTATCCACACATTAAGGCAGAATGTGCCAATTGATGTGCTTTTTGGTGGCATATTAGAGTGAGTGGATGATATTATGGGTGAACATGCCCTTATTATTGAGCCAGTGGTTGTAGCAGTAGCTATATGTACTGTATTACTAGCCGAGAGAGATGAGGCACACGAGGAGACTCGATGATCCCACGAGGTGATGGGTGGTGTTCCATTGGCGTAGGGATGTATTTTTACAGTTCGTGGAGTTGCAACATTAGTTTGCAAAGTATTATATGGATAATATCTTATTTTTTAGGCAAGTGGAGTGATATCAAGGCCGCGAACAATGATGTAGAGTGAGTGGTGAGGCATCTCGTTCTAGGGCCCTCATAGTACCCGAGAGTGATAATGATGATGAGGTTTAATTATCATGATTGTATGTGATGTAGGGTAATTGCCCCCTAGTGAGGATTTTATTTTCTACCTATGTATGGACATATGTGATTCATATGTGATGAGTTATTTTGTGTTTTATTGGTTTTTCCTGAGTTGGTGATTATGATTGGAATGTGTGTGGTGGTTGTATATCTTGTTAATGTTGATTGATGTAGTATTCATATAATAATTACAAATGGAATGTACATAAATTGTGATGGATGAGATAAGTGGAATGTTTAGTAAATAAAATGTGTAATGCGTAGTATGATGATGAGTTAAGCACAATGTGTGTTAAATGGGATTTGTAATGTGCAATTAATATGATAACGCTAGAAAAATACATGTGAAAAGAGATGATATATGATTATCGAACTAACATGTTTGTGATGAATGTATATGGTAACAATGTAATGTGATGGCAATATATCCATGTAATGAAATGGGATGGGGGAAGGTATTGATGCCTCTTAGTGTATAGATGATTAGGTTCATTTAGTTAAGATACCTTAATAGTCAAGAATGAACCACAAAAAGTAAGAGTGCGTCATCGGGAAATAATTAAGGTGTGCCAGATGAGTGATGTAGCATGTGATGAACAATTATTAAAGCAAACCATCAACATTCATGTAATAACTGGAAGAACACAAGTGCATCATGGGGTGGTGAGGTGAGAGTACTCACATACCAAAAACTAAGGTGGTGAGGAGTGGTAGAAGCATGTGGAATGGAAGTAGCATAAGTGTATGAATTGAATTGAATGTCATATGGAGCTGTGGTAGGATGTGTGAAAGTGGGGTGTTGTGGTAGCCAATGTGAAGTAGCAACATGAAATGGTGGTTAACGTGAATTTGATGGATGAGGTGGATGCAATGAATGTGATGGGGAACACATATGAATAGAAGAGTGTGGTGGATATATCATAGTCAAAGAACCATATGTAGGAGATGACTCAATAGTGGTAGAAAATCTCTGATGAGGTAGAGGAGATATATATCTCCCACGTGGGTGAAAACCAAAGGAGATAATGCCCTTATCCTCTATTTTTTGCAACCTATCCTAAAGAGGAAGACAATCATGATCTCTATGACCATTTATACGATGCTAATTACAATAGTGTTGGTCAGGTTTCCATTGTAGTCGGTGTTGTGGATGATGCTGGTTGGAAGGTAAGTGAATTAATCGCTCATTAAGTAATATATACAACACATCATGTGGTCGAGCTTGATGAGAGAAGTGCAAAGGCTCACAGCCTTGGTGGAGTAGTAGGAGGAGTGGCTTGTCTCAGAGCCAAAGAAGGAGTATGATTTTGTGCTGAAGTGGGTTGATCTTGTTTTCTTTTCTTGGGAGGAAAAGATGGAGACCATATAGGATGCTCAACCGAAGGCTCTGGTAGAGAACCAAATGAGGCAATAGTCGTAGAGGTGTGTGGAGGATCTATGATGTGTATGGAGAAAAGATCTTGTTCTAATTCAATAACCTTATAACATAGAAGAATGGATGAATTACATGTATCATATTGTAATCATTATTTGAGTGGAGGAATGAGGCCACAACAAAAAATAAATTTCTTTTCAAGATCTGTAGGTTGTAAGACAAGCTGGTGGATATAAGCAGTGAATCGTAAAATATAGTTCTTGATAGGTTTTTTTGGAGCCCTGATGTAGAGTAGGTAACCGATCATAAGTAACCTTAGGGACATTATTGATTATAAACCGATGGAGGAAGGTGTCCTCCATGTCATAAAAAGTACTAATAGACCCAAAAGGGAGTGAGTGTACCATTGTAACACCTCATCGGTAAGACTATTGCGTAAGGCCTTAAGTAATAATATATCATTAGAATAAGAGGCCATAGCCCTATGATAATGTAGAAGATGAGCATGAGGGTCATCTGTACCATCAAAATATGTGAAAGGAGGCATAGAGAAATCATAAGGGGATGCAAATTTATGAATATTCTTAGGGATTAGATTTCCATGTAATGAATTGTTGTCAATGGAGGCGTAGTAAGCCCTACTTTCTAGAGTAAGAGATTGAACCTGAGATTGTAATTGTCCTACGACATGCATGAGAGAAAGTTTATCTTGTGAAGGGATGGTGAAAGATGTTAATAATGTGTTAAGTGGTTACAATTTTCCATTGTGAGTGATCATAGGGATCTTGAGAGATGATGGATAAGGGTTTGATGTTAAGGGCACACTAGTAGTAGTTACCAAGGAAGATATCGTATGAGATATATATTGACTACCCGTAGCAATGGTTGGACTAGCATCAGAAACATCCATAATAGGTGAAGTAGCTAGAGATGAGACTTCAATAGAAGATGTACCAAGAGACAGGTGAACTAGCAAGAGGAGATGAAATAGTAGGAGAAGAAGAGGTGATAGATGATGGTGATTCATGTGTGGTGCTAGATACTATCTCAGGAGAAGATAACAATGGCATAGGTGAGTCACACTTAGTAGTATGGAAAAAAGGATAATCATTACCATCAAGTGTCTCACTTTTATCTGATAGAGACTTGGAAATGAGGATATCACTAAGAACACTATCAATAAGATCATCAACATAGTGTGAAGGTGTATGCAAACTAGGAGGGGATGTATCATGAAAAAAAATGTTAGAAGAGGTAGACTCATGAGAGGGAACAATGTCAGTGGCCAGAGTAGAAGGGGAATCAATATGCTCATTTGAACGAGTATCAATACCAAGTAAGTAATCAATAAGAGAGATTTTATGTTAATCTATACTAGTAACAACAATGGAATGACTAATATAAATGTAATGTATATAATAATTAATTTTATTTGATATCTTAAATGAAATGGAATAATAGAAATGAGAAGGGATAGGGTACTAACCTAAAATTAACTTACCTCTTTGTGTGTGGGACTGAACAGGATGTTGTGTGAATAGGACAGGGAGCTACAACGTTACTTAGGAAATTACAGTGAATGAAGATATGTCTGGACTAAGGTGCCTGGGAGAGGATTGGGGTGCCTATGGGCACCCTGGTCTATAATTTGGGTGCTCTGGTCTGTGGAAAAGCTCGGGATATGATTCTGACAGTGTCAGATGATCTTCACAGTACCTTTGTCTTAATTTTTTGGTTGTCGCAATATCCTCGCTTGTGTTGTTGTGGTTGTGTGATGAAGATCTACCTGTAAAACCCCATACAAAACATTAACTTTCTAAAAAAATAAATATGCAAATGAAGGGCTTCGACTGACCTTAGTTTCCATAAAATTGGACGTATGACTAAATGCTCTACTACATTCTAGACCTAATGTAGTTATGTGTGCTTGTGTGTGCAATTGTGTGCCTAGGGTGCCCTAACGTTAATGATGCAGAAGTAGAGGCCAATAACTAGATGTAATATACAATTGGTGGATGGAATAGAACAAATATAACCCTTTCCCCCTATGTTTGTGTGATGCAGATGTAGAAGATGCCCAAATGCAGTCCTTTGCCTTAGTACGTAGCTAGCTTTTAATAGTAGAATGTTCATCTATAAGGTAGTGAGTATGTTATGTTTATATAGGGATATCTTTCTCAAATTTTGACACTAATGGATCGACATGTCGACTAGCACCTAGGGGAATGATCCCATAAATCTGTAAATATTGACCTTTTAAATGCGAATAAAGTGCAACCGAGACCAGGGCACCCAAAAAGAGGATTGGGGAGCCAACGGGTGCCCCAACACCTTTCCAGATGCCCTAGCCAGGGACTAAAGATGACAAATGACCAAATAATGACAACTAAGACCCTATGAGAGACAACCAAAATCATGCAAACAACTTATGACTATGTGAGACAAATGAAAATGACGATCGACTAACTAGCAACATGACTAAGGGATGAGCCATTAGTGAATTCTTTTATTACACAAGATCCATATATAAAATAACATACTTGGTGGTAAGAATGTAATAGTAAGTGTGTGATTTTGTGACTATAGATATCGATAACAAAAGACACAGTAGGAATATTTTTTCGCCCAATCGTGAGAGGTAAAGTGATAGTGCCTATGCACGGACATGCAGAAGAATCATACACACAGATAGAAATAGATGATGGGTTAACATAAGTTGAGGAAAGTCTGATGTTCTGAAGGAATGATAGAGTACAAAGATTGATCTCAAATCCATTATGGATTATTGTCCACTTGATACCCATGTTATAGATGTGAGCCAATATATACAGGGGAGGATCATTTTCATAAACAAAAATATTGGTAGCTATATCAGATGGAAAAGTAATTTGTTCAAAAAATTCATCTACAAATAACTTATATATAAGTTTGGGATGAGTAGTATAACGAATGTGAGTATTAGCTATGAGAGATATGATTTTAGCCTTAAAATCAGGATTTTCTTGCAAGAAATCATGGATGGAGATATCCATGATGAGAGGATCTATGAAAATGAAATAAGCGATGATCCAAGAGTATTTGAATGCAGGTTCACCAAATGATTTAACAAAAATAAAATTTTGTAAAACCCTAGATATTGCAAAGTCATGTATGATAAATAAATGCTAAAGTACAAAACTGATGAACAAGAAGGGCATATTGTCGCAACTACTCATTGTAAATTAGGGATTCATCAGAGAAGAATAGACTAGGGCACCTAAGCACTAAGGACCTCTGCTAAGTGCTTGTTATTAACATTGGTCATTGGTTTTTTCATTGATGTCAAGTGGCATTGATGGAAAATGAGTCAATAGTGAAATGTTAGGAAGGTTTCATGTTGAGATCAGTATGCTACATGCATGGTCAGTGAGGTAGGAGTTCTCTAGAGGCATGAACATAGTTTGTAAACTTAGTACATGTGTTCTATAGGTCATACATGACGTATATAACATGAGAAATATATTCTTGAGTGAGTAACAAGTCAAAGGTTTGGATTCACAGTTGTAACTGACTCATTTAGGCTTATTTATAGAGCCTGATGAGGTGTGAGAGGCTGGTAAAAGTCATGGAAATATCAAATAATCATGGAAGTAGCCTAGGAATGTTGTCTAGGCAATTTTTTTGTAATAACAAGGCTTATTTTTTCTCCTGGAGGTGTTGTCACCCTCAAAATTCCCCTCATTTTCCAAGTCTAGACTTAAAATTTTGAGTTAGTGCCTCTTAAAAAATATTGAAAAAAAAGTATTGTGAAATCTGGTACTTTCCAAGGACTTGCAGACTCTTGGAAACTTCTTCATCAAATGGGAAATTTCTTCCCATTTCCGAAAAGGTAAAGAAGTCTTCCTAACTCTTCATATTTTTTAAGTTATGGCTCGACGAACCTGCGGTGGTATTATTTGCCCAAGGCGGGGTTGGCGGGGTTGCAGGAGTTTTTTGGCACTTAATACCTTTTGGAAAAGGGTGCAGTTGGCGATGGTGGGCCCATGATCCCATGTAGAGATATAGAAAAAAGTATGCCTAAGGCCGCCACCAATCAGATGGTGCCACTTAGCCGCGTTGAAAAGTCAAAGCAAGGATGCGAGTTGGTGGAGAATTTTGAAGTTTTAAGATTTTTCTTGATAAAAAAGAGTTAGAAGCAAAAAATCAATCTGTGATCCCGTCGCCAAGCAGATAGTGCCATGTGTCTGACCGTTGAAAAGTCAAAGTGGGAGAGCAGGCCAAAATGTTCCAAAATGCCTTTTTGTTGTAAAAGTTATAAAGTGTAAAGTTTTTCCCCCTGCGCCCACTCCAATCAATTTCTTCCACATGGATGGCCCAAATTTAAAGTTGTAAAAGCAAATCGAATGGCCCATATTTAACTGGTGAAATAATGTAACGGTCGTATATTTAAAAACCTAGTTTTTCCACCATTAACATTTCTTTGTGAATCAAGAATTTGAAAGGGCACAAAGGATTGGAATGATTTGTAACCATTTCTTTCTTGCTCGAGGAGTTTGTAACCATTTCTTGCTTGCTCGAGGAAGTTGTAACCGTCTCTTATGAGCTATTTCATAGGATTTCAAAACCATTGTACAGGGTTGGAATTTTGATATTCTGGAACTGTAATTTTGAATTTGAAGAAATCAATACAAGGGTTTTCCCCTTTTTCCTCTGTTTTCTCTTTCCTTCTTGCTCTGATCTATGAATAATTTAATCCTTGCATGCTTAGAAACTTTGTGTTCTAGTTTATACAATCTCAAAAACTTTGAGTCTGTGGATTGTGCCGTTTATAAATGTGAATGGTTCTAATCTATATCTCATTTGCTCAATACATATAAGGGTTTTCTCTACCATCTCTTTTCCCTTAAAGTATTGTCTTCCTCTACCTCCCTCCTCTCTTCAAGTCTTCTATCCTCATGTATTGATAACTTTCCAAGCATAAAACACATTTCAAGATATCGGGAAACCACCATTGAATGAAAGATTATGTATTTGTACATAGGTTTTGCCCCTGCTTTCAATAAGGGAACCTCTCCCATTAAAGAGGAGGGACTTGCTTGTCCCCTGACTGTGGTTTCATTCCAAGTACAAATCTGAAACCCAACATTTTTTTGTGACTCCGTTGGGGATTTACTCAACAAATTTCCTTTCTAAAAAAGATCAACTAATTTGATCATTTCTTTGATCTGGTGACTCTAAGATACACTCGTGGTAGAAGGGATCTTGGAATTAAAGATCCCCAATTTCAACTCTTGGATCAACAAGGTTTTCAACTTCCTCCAACAAGAAATAGAAGAGCTTGTTCCACAAGCACACCTCTTGTTGAAGACAAAGCTTCTGGTAGTAGCATTCCTCAAGCACAACTTAGCCCTAATCTTTATGCCCTAATTCTTGTTGGTGTCTCAATTCCACTTCAAGCAATATTTCCAAGGATGGCAGTACCTCTACCTTAGGGACAAAGAGTTGGGAATCTGGCTGTTCCTCAACCATTGCATGAGTTACCAAGGGGTAACAGGAAATTTTTTCCCAAATTTAGAGGTGATGGCAAAGTGCACCCTAATGAACAAATTACAACCTTCATTGTTACATGTGGGGTCCTTGGAGTTGAACACGAGGATGTCTCTGTTAGGTTGTTTATGGAGACCTTGCAAGACAATGTTGTAGATTGGTTTTACCATCTTCTTGCTGGGACCATCACCAATTGGATAACTATGAGGACTGAATTTGAGTAGTGTTTCAAACCTGCTGAAGATGTATATGCTTTGCTAGCTCAGATTTCTCAAATCAAGAAGGATCCACATGAGCCTATGAGAGAATTTATGGCCAAGTTCAACAAGTTGATTAACAAGATTCCAAAAATACTAGGCCTGTTGACCAGATTCAGAAAGCTATGCCCTGATGAGAGAAGTAAGCTATGCCCTGATGAGAGAAAATCTTACAACTTTGGATGCTGATCAGAGATTTGATGTTAGTGTGGAAGATGATTTTATCATGTCTGGAGAGCTGAAAAGGGAGTCTTTCAAATCCAAGGCATCTTCTTCTTCCTCTTCTCTTGGAGGTAATACAGATCAGTTGGTGTAAAATTTGGCTAATGAACTCATTTCCTTCAAGAAAAAATTGGATCAACATGCTCCATATCAAGATGTTCCAAGGAATAACTTTCAGCCTAGGAACTGCTTGCCCTCTTCTCAAACTAGGTTGGCCATTGAAGGTTCACCCCTTAAGGTGCTTGTCAATGTTACTTTTGAGGTTCTTGAGCCTAATGATAAGGAAGAAAATGGGCTCTATGATGAATAAGAAGAGGAAGTTGATGAAGAAATGGAGGAGCTTGGTGGTTCTCGAGTTCATTTGCTCACCATTAAAGGTGTAGATGATGAAGATGACTATGATGATGTAGTGGCTGAGATGAACAGTGAGTCATATGCTGTTATGACCTGAGAGCAGACCAACAAAAAGGAAAAAGTAGTGCAACTTGCAAAAAGATCCAAGGAGTACCATATCACCATCCCGATGATTGCAAGAAAAGGATCTCCTATTCCTAGTACTTCCACCCAAAAGGTAAGCTTTGCTTGTCCTTCTCCCTCTACTTCTGCTTCTGAGAATTCTTGTCCAATAAATGATAAAGCTGATAGATCAAAATATCCTCCTACTCCTAGTAGTGATTCCCCATCCACATCTGGATCTTTTGACATTATAGACCATCTTAAAAAGACCAAGATTCATATTTCTGAGGCAGATTTCTATCAAACCATCCTAAAGCCTTTGCCAAAATGGTTAACTTTGTAAATTCTAAATCTAAAACCCCGACCCATTCTTCTAAAGGCATTTTTTCCACTCCTTATTCTCCACCTCAACCCAGCCTTGTGGCTGCAGTCACTTCACCCAATGAGAAGATATAACCCTTCTATGTGACTCTCCTCATAGCTGGCCACAAGCTTAGCAATTGTGTCACTGATTCTGGTGCATCTGATAATGTAATGACTATAAAAGTGGCTCATGCTTTGGGTCTAACCCTAACCCGCACTTATGGCTCTTGCTATTCCATGGAGAGTAGAGAAGTCCCTTTGGTTGGTAGAATCAAGGATGCACAAGTAGTTTTTTTTTGCTTTACCAGATAAGAAGGTCTTGGCTACCATCTTGCTTGTTGATATCCCTCCTTCCTATGACATGTTGCTAAGTAGGAACTTTTGCAAATATGTTGGAGGTGAGATCCAAATGGATTGGTCACATGCCTTGATCCCTGTCATTGGGAAGATGAAGAAGTTACTGCCTGAGAAACAAGTAGAGTATATTGTGAAAAAGACAAATGATCCTAAAGCAAAAATATTGTATGAAGACATTGGGCGTGGGAACTACATGATCATGTCACAAGAGGAGACAAGTCTGCCAAAGGGAGTGTTGTTTGATCCTAAGGGTGTGTGGACTTTGGAGTTTGATGGAAGATACTCTTTAGCTAGTTCTAGAGCTGGTGTAGTGCTCATTTCTCCTAGGGGTAAGGTTCATCCTTTCTCCTTCAAGTTTCAGTTTGAAAATACCAACAATACTATTGATTATGAGGCCCTCATTCTTGCGTTGAACATGGTGAAGGAAATGGGAGTGAAGAACCATCTTGCTCATGGAGATGCATAGCTAATTGTAAAACAAGTTAGAGACCTTTATCAGGTAAAGAACAGAAGGTTGAAGTGCTGTAGGAATTTGGTCTGGGATTCCATTGAATTCCTTGATGCTTTTTCCATTGAAGCTCTACCAAGGGAAAGGAACGCTAGGGATGACTCTCTAGTTGTTTTGGGGTCCTTGCTGATTCCTCATCTTGATTTCCCTCAAGAGAAATTCACCATTTAGATGATCCATAGACCCAGTGTGCCTAAAAATGTAAATAATTGGAAAGATTTCAATGATGACCAACATTTTCTTTCTTTCTTGGAGCTCAGAGACAACTTTGATCAACTGTACTTTGAAGGAAGTGACAATCTTCCTAGAGAGTGTGTGTCATCAAATGAAGAGGGTGTCAAAGAAGATATGGATCTAGATGGATGCATCAAAATGAAAGGCAAAAAAATCCCTAAAGGGATGGTGATTTTGGAGGATATTTTTGATAAACATGATAGGTATATGAATTCTAAAGTTTCCCAAGGAACCCGACAATTTGCTGAGGCTGAAAAAGTGAATATTGGGAGTCTTGATGATCCCAAAATGGTCAACATTGGAAAATGCTGCACTCATGAAGAGAAAAATAAGGTGGTGAATCTGTTGAAGAGGTATGTTAATGTTCTGGCTTACTCTTATGATGATCTTAAGGCTTTTTAGCGTAAAGAAATGCAACATTTCATTCCTCTTAAGCTTGGGATCAAACCCTTCAAATAGAAGCAAAGGCAATATAATCCAAAGATAGCTGATATAATTTTCCAAAAAATACAAAAGATTTTGAAGGCTAAGATCATCTTCCCCATCCACCATTCAACATGGATTGCTAATATAGTGCCTATCAGGAAGAATAATGGCGAGATCCGGATCTGTGTGGACTTCAGAAATCTAAATCAGGGTTCTTTGAAGGACAACTACCCTCTCCCCATGATGGACTAAGTATTGCAAGATGTCACAATCTCAGAGATGTTATCTATGTTAGATGGATTCTTGGGGTATAATCAAGTAGAGGTGAATACTGCAGATCAACATAAGACTGCCTTTACTACTTTTTAGGGCACCTTTGCATACAAGAGGAGTCCATTTGGTCTCATCAACATTGGTGCTACTTTCTAGAGGGCCATGGACTTGGATTTTGGCAGTTTGAAAGGGAAATGCATTGTTGTGTATTTGGATGACTTGAAAGTGTTTTCTAAGGCAAGAACAAATCACTTCCAACACCTTGAAACAATACTGTAGAAGTGTAGAGAGCATGGGATTTATTTAAACCATAAGAAGTCTACTTTTGGTGTCACAAAAGGAAATTTTTTGGGACACATTGTTTCAAAGGAAGGGATCAAGATTGATCCAGAGAGAGTTCAGGACATCCAACAAATTCCTCTTCCATCAAGTAAGAAAGGTGTCCATTCTTTCTTTGGTAAGATCAATTTCCTAAGAAGATTCATCCCCGATTTTACAGAACTTACTATGAGCATTGCTCACATGATGCAAGGGAAGAAAACTTTTGGTTGGTCCTCTTAAGGGAAGAAATCATTTGAGGACATTAAACATGCTATTGCAAAGACTCCAATCTTGGCATTCCCTAAATTTAGAAAAGATTTCATTATCTATTGTTATGCCACTGAAAATATCCTTGTTATTGTGTTAGCCCAGAAGAATGCTGAAGATAATGAGCTCCCAATTACATTCATGAGTTATAACTTGAAAAATCATGAGCTGAAGTACACCATGATGGAGAAACATGATTTTGCAGTTGTCAAAGCTGTCAAGCAGTTTAGGTTTTACATCCTTAATTATCATTATGTGGTGCTGGTGCCTAATACAACAATCAAATCCACTCTTACTCAGCAAGAATTTGGAACCAAGAGAGGTAGTTTGGTAGCAAAGGTGCAAGAGTATGATCTTGACATCATGCCAACAAAGTTGGTTTGGGGTAAGGGTCTGTGTGAACTCATTGCTGAGGGAGCTTCCAAGGAGTTGTCCAAAGATGGAGTTGATGTCCCTTTTGTTCTGTTCCTCAGCTTGACAGATGTATGGTATTATGACATTGCTCACTTTCTAACCTGTGGAGAGTGTTCATCTCACTTGAGTGCCAAAGAGAAGAGATCCATTAAACTAAGTTCTACACAATATGTGTTATGGGAGAATGCTTTGTTCAAACTAGGCATATATGGAAGGTTTTTGAAGTGTGTACATAAGGATCAACAAAAGAAGTTGTTCTTTGATTTTCATGACCAGGGTTGTGGAGGTAATTTCTCCTCTACTATAACAACTCATAAAATACTTTGTGCTAGTTATTATTGGCCCACTCTTTTCAGATATGCATCAAAATGGGTTGGTAAATGTGAAGCATTCCAAACGTTTGTTGGAAGACCTAAGTTGGCTTCTTTGCCTCTCAAGCATGTAGTGATTGAAGAGACATTTCAACAATGGGGTTTAGACTTCATTAGAGCACTCAATCCATCTTCCAGTGTTGGGCATACCCATGTGTTGACTGCCATAGATTACTTCACCAAGTGGGTGGAAGCCATCCCAGTCAAGAGCACCACTTCTGAGGTAGTTTGCAACTTCATTAAGGAGAACATATTGATCAGGTTTGGGACCCCAAAAAAAATTGTGACAGACAATGCTTCTAACTTTTCTTCTGCTGATATGATGGACTTCTAATATGGGTATGGGATCTCCCTTGCTCATTCTTCATGTTACTACCCCCAAGTGAATGGACAGGCAAAATCAACAAACAAGAACTTGGCGAACATAGTTAGAAATCTTGGAAATGATTCTCAGAGGAATTGGCATAAGAAGCTATATGATGCACTTTGAGATGATAGAATTACACCCAAGAGAAAAATTTGAATGTTTAGTTTCCAAGTGGTGTATAGTGTGGAAGCTCAATTGCCAGTCACGGTAGAATTTCCAACCTTGCAACTAATGAAAACCATTGAAGATTCAAGTTTCAGTAGCTATTTGGACAAGAGAATTTTGTACCTTCAAAAGCTTGATGAGGACAGATTACAAGTGGTTAACAAGATAACAGCTCATCAATTGAAAGCGAAGGCTTTATTTAACAAGAAATCCAAACCCATAGTTTTCCAAGTGGTAGACATTGTGCTGCTTTGGGCCAAAAGACATGAGCCACGAGGAATCCATGGTAAGTTTGATTCTCTTTGGCTCAGTCCCTTTAGAATCAGAAATTTTGCTGGAGAGAACTCTTTTTATCTAGATTACATGGATGGATCTCCTCTCCCACTTCCTTATAGTGGGCAGTACCTAAAGTTGTTCAAGTCCTAGGTGGCTAGGAAGTCCTTTTGTACATTTGATTTGGTTTTTGGTTTTGGCTTGTTTCCCTTTCTCGTTCTTTGTTGTGTGGTGTGTTTTGTTTTGGGTATTCCCTTTTGGTTTGTTTTGTTTCTTTTATTGTCTTATGTGTGTTTTCATGTATTAGTTTTTCTTTTGACTCCTTTGTCCAATGGATAAGGCACTGGTCCTCTTTCCCAGAGTATCTGTAGTTCTTGATCTTGTCTTGTGTCTTTATTCTAAGCCAAGTAATCCCTAAAAAGAGCTAGTTGTTGTCACCCTCAAAATTCCCCTCATTTTCTAAGTCTAGACTTAAAATTTTGAGTTAGTGCCTTTTAAAAAATATTAAAAAAAAATTATTGTGAAATATGGTACGTTCTAAGGGCTTGTGGACTCCTGGAAACTTCTTCATCGTATGGGAAACTTCTTCCCATTTCCGAAAAGGTAAATTTATGGCCCGGCGGACCTGAGGTGGTATTATTTTCCCAAGTTAGGCTGGCGGGGCTGCGAGAGTTTTTTGGCACTTAACACCTTTTGGAAAAGGATGCAGTTAGCGATGGTGGGCCCATGAGCCTACGCAAAGAGATAGAAAAAATAATTCCTAAGGCCCACCACCAATCAGATGGTGCCACTTCGCCACATTGAAAAGTCAAAGCAGTGATGTGGGTTGACGAAGAATTTTGAAGTTTTAAGCTTTTTCTTGATCAAAAAGAGTTAGAAGTAAAAAAGCAATCCACGACCATGTCACCAAGCAGATAGCACCACGTGTCTGACCGTTAAAAATTCAAAGCGGGTGAGTGGGCCAAAATGTTCCAAAATGCCTTTTCACTGTAAAAGTTATAAAGTGTAAAGCTCCCCCCCATGCCCACTCCAATCAATTTCTTCCACGTGGACAACCCAAATTTAAAGTTGTAAAAGTAGATTGAATGGTCCATATTTAACTGGAAAAATAATGTAACGACCGTATATTTGAAAACCTAGTTTTTCCGCCATTAACGTTTCTTTGCAAATCAAGAATTCGAAAGGGCGCGAATGATTGGAATGATTTGTAACCATTTCTTGCTTGCTCAAGGAAGTTGTAACAGTCTCTTGCGAGATATTTCATAGGCTTTCAAATCCATTGTAAAGGGTTGGAATTTTAATATTCTGGACCTGTAATTTCGAATTTGAAGAAATCAATACAAGGGTTTTCCGCTTTTTCCTTTGTTTTCTCTTTCCTTCTTGCTCTGATCTATGAATTATTTAATCCTTGCATGCTTAGAAACTTTGTGTTCTATTTTATACAATCTCAAGAACTTTGAGTCTACGGATTGTGCCCTTTATAAATGTGAATGGTTATAATCTATATCTCATTTGCTCAATACTTATAAGGGTTTTCTCTACCATCTCTTTTCCCTGAAATTATTGTCTTCTTCTACCTCCGTCCTCTCTTCAAGTCTTCTATCCTCATGTATTGATAAATTTCCAAGCATAAAACACATTTCAAGATATCGAGAAACCACCATTGAATGAAATATTGTGTATTTGTACATAGGTTTTGCCCCTGCTTTCAATAAGGGAACCTCTCCCATTAAAGAGGAGGGAATTTCTTTTCCCCTAACTATGGTTTCATTCCAATTGCAAATCTGAAACCCAATAGGAGGCAAAAGTCAAAAGTTCACAGAAATTGGCTTTGAGAACTGAGAGTGTGTTCTGATGAAAATGAGAGAGAATAGAATAGTACATGAATATTTATGACAAATGAGATTATGTATCATGTTGAGGGGTGAGTTTTGGTGCTTCACGCCAAATTTCATCAAGTTCTAAGATGGTATGTGAAAGTTAGGATAGTTTTTCTAAAACTAATCCACTGAGAAATGTAAAATGAGTTGTCTAGATTCTTAGCACCCAAGAAAAAATGTGGAGATTTCTTCGGATAAATCATAGAATTAATTTTTATAGGTAATTCATATCCTGAGATGGTGCAAAATGTTTTAAGCAATTTGGACAAGTATCAAATAAGATATGATCACTTTTTTGGAACTATTTTTCTCACTTCCAAGAGCCTCCTTGAACCAACAAAGGCAAAAGTGGTTTATTTTTCTTCAATTCCTGTGTTTGATATATTCTATCATGTTTAAGATTTATTTAATGTTTACACCATTATTTTGAGTTTTTTAATGCACTTCAAAAATGAATTCTCTCTTTAAGCTCTTGTAGCAAGGAAATTTTAGCACTCCCGAGGCATAGTATGATAGTATAGACATGGAGGTCATGATTGCATCAAAGGTTGAGGTTGAAGTGAAATGTTGTCCCTTTCTATGAGGTCATGACAAAAATTTTGAGTCTTTCCTAGAATCAAAAGCTAAATTTTCTTGACACATACAACATAGTGGTCCTAATATTAAAATGGTTGAACGATTCTTCCTGCTCCCAATTTGCCCTTTTGCTCCATCACTCAGATGTTGTAGCCTAAGTGGCTAAATTTTTCTTCAAATGCTTACTTGTAGCATAGTTTCTAAGTGGCTAAATTTTTCTTCAAGACTTTAAAGTTGTGAATTATTTCTTCTGGAGCATCAAAAGACTCTTGTACATGTTTCACGGTTTCAGATATCACCTTGCTTAGGTTATAACTAAGGACCTTTGTAATGTTGTTGGTGTTTGGAATCCCAGTGATATGAATGGTCTTGAGATACCCATTCAAATAAAATAGTCTCATGGAGAAGGTGGAGAGCCTTGGATAGGTCACCCACTCATCATTTCCCCCTCTAGCTTAAAGATGACGGTGAAGGGTTTGGTCCTTATTCAAATATTATGAAAAGTCTAAGGGATAGATAAAACACAGGTTAGAAGTTGAAAATATTATTTGAAGGAGAGAAATTGACCCTAAGTGTAAGAGAAGTTGAAGTTAGAATGAATTTTGTTAGATGAACTCGAGGTCATATGATGGAAAATTGTAAAAAGAAAAGGATATATATAGTAGGTGAGCAGTATGTAATTGATGTAAGAAAAGACAATAGTTACAAAAGGACTATCAAGTGGATGTAGGAAGTGGAACTCTAGGCAGGAGATGATGAATAAGAGGGAGTGAAGAAAATATGAAAGTTGTTGAGAAATGTGTTAAGATGGATATATGATACAAAGAATAAAAATATTGAATTTATGAATGAATGAAAGGAAATGAGGTGCCTGTGAATTTTCTTGAGCAGAAAGACAAAGAAAAATAGTGAATAGATGGAGTATAGGTAAGCATTAAAGAGTAGTGATTTCAAAGAGTGTTTAGTAAGATGAGAGGTGCATATGAATAATAGTGCACAAAGATAAAAAAGAATAGAAAATATGGATGCTCAATGATTCCAAAATCTTAACCCTATACTTTGCAGTGAAAACTAAAATAGTGTGTGAGATAATTGTGCAAAGTTGAACAGTGATGTGTGAGATCATTGTGTGAGATGCAAGTTTTTTGAATGAGATGGGTTGCTGATGTTGATAAGTAAGACAATAGTGAAAGACCTAATTATTGGTAAACCTGAAATACAAATGTGTGCATGAAAAAACAAGATTGCAGATGTGTATGATAACAAAATAGAGACTAAGGTGCAACCAGGACATTATTGATTCAAGAAAATAGTGAAATACAACATTAAAAATGTAGAGGCGGTATTGTGTGTGAAAGACAAACATGAAATGTAAGAGGTTCAATTTGTAATCCAAAGAGAAGAAGCGAGTGTTTTTAGTAAACTAGAGTTCAGGCACAAGGTGAAAAGAATTTTGAAATGTTGATGAAATTACAGGTGAGGTAAGGAAGTTAGGTTGCAAATTTAGGGTCACAATGAGGTGTTTGGGCAACCGAAGTTGAAGAGTGATTAGTTGTTGTATACACACTAAGTTATAGCTTAGTATAATCAAGGAGTTGTAGCTTCCTTAAAGGTTGAAACTTACAGAAGATTAGTTGTTGCTGACTTAATAAATTTGGGGGTTTTAGATTCCAACATCAAGTAGTTGTTTAATTGTATTGTTGAGGTTGTAGCCTCATGAAGTTGAGTTATAACTCAACTTGAAATCATTGTAACACATAGGGCAATTGTCCACAACTAGTTCTTTGATTTCTGTGAGTTTTCTCCTTTTGGGGTTTCCAACGTAAACCACTATTTATTATCACTCTTTCAGTTGCTTATGCATGATTCTTTTTAACTATTTGGTGAAGTGGAAATATCTGGAAAATTTTATAAGACTCTGATTCACCCCCCCCTCTCAGTCTCCAAACTTTCAACAATTGGTATCAAAGCCTGGTTTACTAGAGTTAATCCTAACAACTTAGAGGTGATCCTAAAGACATAAGCATGAGTAAATTAGTAGAATTATTGTTGAAAAATAAGAATGAGATTGCTTAAACTCTTATAACTGAATTAAAGATAGAAATCAAGCTCAATAACGATAACCATGGTCATGAATTGAATGAGATATATTCATATGTTGAAAATGTGTCAATGGACTTGAAAGAGAAAGGAGATGTTTGTCTCAAACTTGAAGAAGAAATAGAGACCTTGAAGGATGAGTTAGAGCAGGTTTCAAGTAAAATCAATGAGTTATTGATCAAACAAACAATTTTTTTCAACAAGCTTAGTTTAGAGCTTAAAGATAAATCAAGACAGGCTAAAACAAAGTAAGAGCACAATCATGAGGTATGTCAAGCATCCATCCAAGACAAGGGTGAAGAATGTTAAAGACTAAGTGCTGAAATAAAGACTCTAAAAGAGGAGCTAGAACAAGAAAAACAAAGGGAATCAAGCCATGCATTTTGTTAAGAATGTTCAAAGGTCAAGAAGTAAAACAAAGAGCATAATAAGAGCATTAGGAAGCCAAGTGCAAGTAGAGTCTGAGGTAAGTTTCATGGAATTTGCTTCTCATGTAACACTTTTGGGCATAGAACTAGGGACCGCGTGAGAAAGTTTGATAAAGAACATACATAGAGAGCTTGTAGTACCAAATATGAGAAAAAATAGTGTGTTATAATTGTAAGAAAAAAGGAAACATACCCAAGTAATGTCTAGAAGATATATTAAGTCAGGTTTAGGAAGAATCGAGAGGAAAGAATCAAGTTGTTTGCTTCAATTTTCATAGGCAAGGGCACTTTGCTAGACATTGCCATGAGACTTCTAGATACAACAGCAAGCAATATCCACCAAGAAGGAAAGGTAATAAGTTGTTCAAGGTGAAATTAAGTTCGAAGGATGAAGCCAATTCAGTCATGGTTGAAAGAAGCATTGGCAAGAAAAAGGTAATATACATCTACATAGTCAAGTACACTAATTCCAACTTTGAAAAGGTAAAGAAGGACAAAGGATCGGCATGGACAAATGATATAGAAATAAAACAAGATAGGATATTCATAGAAGAAGCAAACACAAACAAGACAACAGAAAGTGATGACAAACTGTAATTAATTCACATTAATTAATTAGTTGGTTAATATCAATATCCCTAACTTTCCCTGATCAACTTGCTATTTAGAATGCTTTTATCGTAAATATAAATCACTGTGCTTTTTCTACCTATTCCTATCTTCTAACTACGCATGATTCATCCCTAACCAACCTAATCCTACACATAAGCTTTAAAGTGCTCTTTTTATCCTTGAAACCCAAAATCCCGACCAAAAGCACAAAATGCACCCCTTTGGAGAAACTTTCCCCATTTTCAGCAATGACCTAGCCTAGTCATCGTCGACCCTATAAAATGGAGTTATTTATTTCCATAATCATAAGATTGATACGAAAATCTGAGCTTTCTTGTGACTTGTGAACTCTCTCCTATGCCTAATCATTCTTGCAAGAGTTACATACATCTTGGATCTCCTTTTGAACATGATTTCATCACTCATGAACATCCTTCATGAAGTTATCATTGTTTTTGTATTGTTTTATTCAAATATAATTATATTGTTGTTGTCTTGCTTTCATATAAAAAATTTTAGGACTGGATCATCTCTGAGCAGCACTCAGAGCTCCATTGTCAACCTTATTTTCCATCATCCTTGCTTACAGGTTTCCTTTTCCACCCATCTACCTTCGACCTTATCCTACTTTGTTACAGTTGTCGTCAACCCTCCCTAGTCGTCGTCGACTCCTGCCCTAGTCCCCATAAACTAGGGCTCTGTTTATCAAACATCCAAGATAAATCATTATTTTCTGTCCTTCTCTTTGCCTTTCTATCCTAGATATCATTTTGTAGGTCACTCCCAACATCCAACAGGCCCTACTTCCTTTCTTGCCTCTACTTCCTTTCATTTTGCATTCAGACCTTAGAGGCCTATATATTTGTCTCACAAGTTTAGATCTACTCTCCATTCAGGTCATCGTCGACCTTCCTCTGCATAGTATGGGTCACTGTCAACCCAGTTAGGTATTTTTTAATTTAATTTATTTAGATCAAATCAACATTTAAATTAATCCTTATCACTTTCAGATTCAGTAGTATTTTTGTTTCTACATGTTATCCATTCTTTACTTTGTTTTTCCTTATCAAATGGGGGTTGAAATCCATAAAAGGAAGGTAACACTTCTTAGAGATAGCTTTTTTGGGAAGCCCCTGTATATAATATCTAATAAATTTTTCTCTAATTTTGCAGGTTTATCAAATTACATCAAAGATCAATAATTTTGCGTTTGTTCATCCACATCACACATTTGAGGTACCATAAACCCTCCATCTTATGATTTTTTTAGATTTTTTTAGTATTTTACACAACTAATTTGAATCGAATTAAAAAGTTACAACAACATTCCTGGCACACCCAGTGGGACCACCCTTTAGGTGATCCTTTTGTATTTCTTTTTATTGTCTGCTTCTTCTATCTTTTACTAACACTGTGTCACAAGGCTTCACTTTTTTCTTGCTCGTGTTGGGTTCACATTCTTTGATCACTCTAGGCTTAAATTTTATATAAAAATAAAAATTGTTATCCAATAATTCCTCATTTTTCCCTATTGTTTCCTTTCTGCATCATATTTCCCTTTCTTTTGTATGTCCTCATCGAAATATCACATTTAGATTTGGTTTTAAAGATTACCTTTCTTTTCTACATCCAATTTGATTACATAGTTTAAGTAGGGGTTAGCTTGTTACATCTCACATTCTATTACACACAAGAAAACCTCATGCATTTAAATCACACATCAAAACATCTTCCTACCTGGTTGACTGATTGGGATTTCATCACCCAACAGGAAGCCACCGAGACTTTCCTAGCCATAACAAACCTGAAACCAGACATAGATTACCTTCTCCTAGGTCCCTTGTTATCCATCCCCTTTTCTTTTTCACACATTCATAATCAAAAACATAAAAATAATTGTTTTGCTTGACTTGTCTGATCTAAAAATGGAACAAAAATTTACCTCAAATTGTTCTCAAATATCCACCATGACCAATAATCCCCTTGGTTACTTCTAGGCCTTCTTCTAGCCCCATTGTGAATTCCTACTCTGTAAAACTACCACCTCTCGATCACATCGACCAATAGATCCTATTTCACCACCATCACCTCATACCATCCCTTAACATGACATCACCATGCTATCCAACCTATTGACGTTCCCATTTTTCATGTATAAGATATTCCCATCCAATCCCAATCACCTCATCATATTCATAGTTCCCAACAACCAATCCAATCTTCATCACTTAATATCTTTAGACAATCCTTTCCTAATTCACAACCAACAAACCAATATTCACCAGCCACACCATACAAATTTAACCCATTTTCAATCAACACCATACACCAAAGACCTCCCCCACATCTATCTCACCTACCTCATCATCTATCCCCATCCTACATATTATGCCTACGGCTCCTTCAAAATTTATCCCCACATCAACCATACCCACAATTACCCTACCTACCTCCTTAACCTCCACTGGTTCTCTCTTATCTATATCCATTCCTACCCTTACCACATCCACATTGGCTTTAAATGTGCCCACATATTTATCCGCACCTCTCAATCTAACCCATTGTCCACATCTACCCCAAACACACCTATCACTACATTTACCACTATATCAACCACATCAACTAGAACCCACCCATGTCTACCTCAATATCTCTACCACCTATATATTTACTTATGACCAGCTCACCTATCTCACCCCACTCTTCCACACCTAGTTCCATAATATTTACCCATTCTTGACCACATCCACATTTACTATCACACCTATCACACCTTCTCAATCCACAAACACATCTACAATGACTCTTAAAGCACCTAATAAAACACAAAGTAAATTCATATTTCTTTCACAAAACCACTCATTTCTACATCATCCCATCCATAACCTACACTACCTCCCTCTCACATATACCTCATCAACCACATCATCCAAACACCCTTTTCTATTTCTCTATCTACATCTACTCCTTGTCATTGATCCCACACCTGCATCTAACTCATCCACTTCATTAGACTCTATTTCCCAATCCACATCTATTCCATGCTTTCCCATCATACATCCATAGAATCAACACCAGTTCCTCTTTCCATGCTCTTAACCACACCCACCACATCAACTATCATACTCACATCTCCATCATCCTCCTCTTCTTCCAAACCACCTTCATCATTTGAATAATATTGGAGATCACTTCAACTTGCAGCAACTATAGGATATCCTCCCATCAACAAGCTAATCCTCATCTTCCTTAGAACAAATCATGCAAACATTACTTCCTCCATCAGCCACAACAGCACCTTTATCACTTCCAGTTGAAATCATTATCATCCCTCCCAAGGGTGCTTCTTCACAAAAAAAATCAAAGACCCTTGGTACCTTTCCTCAAAGGTTACTTTCAAGACCTCATAAAAATATTGATATTCCTCCAACCAAAACCAAATTTATGTCATCCATTTTGGGGCCACATTTATCTATCCTAGGACCACCTCCTTCATCAAAATCTATCAACTAATCCAAATCCAATTAGTTTGACTCCTTCCTAATACCAAATCCTTAATCGAAAACGCCTCCACCTAATAATCGGTCTAAACCTTCCAACGCTTATTCTTCTAGATCACTGATCACCATCAAAAGGGGAAACCAAAGTACCAAGACCTTGAAACAATCCACCTTCATCCTCGATTTCAACATCATCTCACAAAATCTCCTAACACCTACATCGAATCATATGTGGAGGTCCTCAACATTTACTTCAAACTTCTGCCATCACTCTTCCACCTATCAAGGCCTTTGACCCAAATAGTTCGAAGCCCTCATGGTTCAATTCCCACTACATTTACACCTATCATCATACCCTAGGTCATGAAACTAAACATTGTAAGGCCCTTCAAACCATCGTCCATGATCTTATTGAGAGGGATGACCTTCTTGAGGTTTCTCCTTCTCCATCTACCATTTCATCCATGACCAATCCAATTCCTATTTCTATATCCATCCAAATTACTAATTCCTTCATTCATCAATCATCCTCTATCATCTATCCTCTGCACATCATTTCTTCTAATGAGGGTCCTCCCTTATTCATCGATACATTGTTTTCCTTTCTACACCACCCTTATGATCCCATTTCATCTCTTCTGACATCCACTAACTTATCTATATCCCTCTCACTGGGGGAGTGGCATCCCCCTTTTTCATTAATCCTTTCATATATTCTTCCTCATCTATACATCATATTCCCGGTGGCTCACTTGACGCTAGGGGGACTTCATTATAAGATCAATCTGTCTACGGATTAGTTCCTCTCCATAATCAACATCATCTTATCTTATCTAGCTCAAGTCATCCATCTCATCAGCCATCGTATCTGTCATATCTTCCTCCTATGACCACCTTTGTGGCCATATTTTTGCTTCCCTTGGGAGCACCATGGATTTACCTAGTGGCCATATTTTGCATATCTTAGAAGCACCATATCCTCTCCCTAAGACCACTTTTGTGGCCACTATTCTCACTTCTAAGGTGTTGTCCATATCTCATCTATTCTAAATTTATTTGAAGTCCAACTTTATGGCCATACTTGTCCCTCCCTTGGGAACCATTTTACTCTTCATTCTAAGTCCACTTTTCACGGCCATATTTTGCTCCCCTTTGAGGAACCATATTTTCATTCCAAGTGACCATCTCTTCATCTCATTAGGGACATATCGTTTTCTTCACTTCCTCAGTATAGCACATAGTTTTTATCTCCCCTCAATACAAG
Source organism: Taxus chinensis (assembly GCA_019776745.2). Taxonomy (NCBI): domain Eukaryota; kingdom Viridiplantae; phylum Streptophyta; class Pinopsida; order Cupressales; family Taxaceae; genus Taxus; species Taxus chinensis. Next base: position 23,695,414 of record CM034146.1, read on the forward strand.
CTCTAATTGTATCCTATCTTAACATGAACTTTAATGTCGGTGACCTCAGCCTCAAATAAAATCAGAAATGTCACTACTCTAGAAAGGAGCCAACTTGGAAATTTTTCCCCTAATTGGATCTAACCATACATTATCATGCATAAGTATGTGTCAGAAGCCTATAGATTGGCCTCCCTTGATGGTAAACCAGAAGTGGAACCTCTTAATGCATTGCATTTATGACCATTCTATTGTTAGAACAAAACTCTTAGTCATATCCTTAGATCATTCCTCCATTTTAGCCTCTTACATATTCCATTGTGATGATTTGGAATTATGTAATCTACCATCACTTCCTAGATGTGACCTTAAATATGGGCACTACGGATCTTCCCATAGCATATTCCTTATGGATAGGTTCTCCCCTTTGGTGAGAACTCCACGATCATTACATCCATCACCCTCTTATTCACCTATTGGAACCATGCAAAGGGTCTAGAAGTGTTTCTTGTACATTCATAATCCCCTTCTAAGTGGTCTACCTAGCTATTCCCCATCTATCCCCATGTAAAGTCAAACTTCATGGATGTTCTTCTCAAAAAACAAAGTTATTAAAAATACTTCTCCCTCGAAGGAAAGTTGTTCATGCAAAAAAAAAGAAAGAAAGAAAGAAAAAAAGCATGAAAATCAAATTCAAAATTAAATCAAAATAAATAGACTTGATCCCTCGAAGGATGGCTATCATATATATTCTTCATCTATATTATGTATAAAGTAGATCATACCCTCAAAGGATGAAGGATACTCTTTTGTGTTATGGCATTAAAGCCTTTCCCGTATTGATCAACCTTCCATTTTATCAACATCCTAAGAAATCTTTCTGCATTGATCATCTTTCTTCAAGGAAACTTCCCGCATTGATGAGTTTTCTCTTTCCCCTTCCCAGAGCTATGGTATATATTTAGGGAACACCACTCATGGAGAACCCTCTTCCCGTGTACAAGTTACATTTCAAACCCCTTTGTCTTGTCGACACTAGGTTTATGAGTTCATTTCATCCATGCTTCCTTTATGATATTTGGAATGACTAATATTTGGTTATTTGCTAACATCTGTTTTGGTCGCATGTGCCTTACGTTATCTTGGATCCCCTCTTGTTTACCTCCAAGTGTGATTGGAGACATATTTTCTCTCACATTCCTTGATATGATGTAGCATTGTTTATACCCATAGGTCATATAACCATGTGAGTTTGTTAATCCTATCACATCTATCTCTCATCCCTAATTCATTTTGTTATGAATACACATATTTCTTTATCTCAATCACCTATATTTATCCATCTATCCTAAGCACTTTATTATCTTACTTATATCCATCATTAATCACATCCATTTTCAAATTATTTTCATTAACATCACATTTTATCCATACATTCTATCACCATCATGACTGAATTTAAATGCAAAAGCTATAAATCATAATCCTCAACACATTTAGATCGTCATTTTTACACATCCAAAGTAGCCATATCATCATTAAACATCATCGTCACATCAAATATTTCATCATACATTCAACATTGTAATCAAACATAAATAAATACACATATAATCATCATAATCACATAGTAAATCCATAAAATCAACTCATAACATCATATAATGAGTACATGTCCCTGATAAAATCATAAATCATGTATATATATCAAAATGAAATATATCTCAATACAACAGTATAAGCCTCTAAGGGCCCTCTCTCAAAGTAGATATATCATCAAAATTAGTAAATTATACATTTGATATCCTTAAGTCCTTTCCTCTAGGGGTAGGTACAACACCTGATCCCTGCACATCACCGCCACCCTCACGGCTTCACTCCTCTCATTGTTACTGAGCCACACTCGTTGTACTCCTAGATGGCCCCACTCCACCTGTTGTTATCCTCTACAGATGCTCCTAGTACTACAGTGTCTTTAGAATTTTCTCAAACAAGATCCCCTCATAATACATAGCCTATGCAGCTAAGGCTCTGTATTTATCCATGGAAATCATGTCGGGAGGTGCCACCTGCCCCGATCCCTATGGTGTTTCCTTCCCCCACTAACTGAATTTGTTGCAAGAATAGTCAATAGATCTCCAAAATGTTCCATGTCTGTCTATGGTACTGGTATCTACCTAAGCAGCTTCGTCTCTCTCTTGCGTGACCTCATCCCTCTACTATAGAGTTGTATCTCTCTACATGCATTTGATCTCTCTCCTCTTGCATCTGGTCCAACTCAGCATGTAATCGTGCCAGCTTTGTGGAATTTTCATCACCACTGTTTCCACCACCTTTTGGAGCCGCGTCTATCTCAACCTCCATCTTCTCTATATCCTCTACCTCCTCTTCTCCTCCCTCTATAGCCATCCGAGTTTCCCAAGTGGCTATCAACCAATCACCAAATCCCACTCTAACTCCTACATCATCATCGTCAACACAAGTCGTTGCCTCCTCCACCACTAGATTTACCATGACAGAACTCGGCAACTCCCTGTTTAGCTCCTCCCTCCTATAAAAAATTAGATCCTGAGGCATTGTCTAGATGACTCAAAAATTTCATCACACTCAATCAAAATGCATGACCTCAAACATCTCTGGCCATCTCCCCTGAACCCACCTTATCTACCTCATACCAACTAACTCTGCATCTACCCTTGGCCATGTAGGAAATTCTTGGTAAGGCCGCCATCTAATCTGATCTATATCAAGCTCAATCAACCTATTCATATACCAATCCACACTCCTATAACTCTTGTTTTCAAAGGCCTGATCATCTCTCCATCTTAAAAATCCCACATCCAGCTCTATATGGTCTCCAATAACCCATGGAAGCCCTAGTGGCCGGATCACCACAATGTGCTTATAAGATCAGAAGTGAAGCAAGAATCCTACATCCAATCCTGACCTCCTACCTACCATGTACATCGATAGCTCATGGTAAACCTGAGCTAATAAAACAATCATGAAATAAAATGTTTTCTAGTGATCTATTATATTTGCAACCACACCAGCCAGCGCCCATGGAAACCATGCTCCTCCTGTGTCTGGAAATGCTTACCAAGATATAACCATCCTAACAAAACAAATCAATTGGTTATGAGGTATGCCTACCTTTTATCTCAGTTCATATGAGAATGCCCCTGAAGATAATATGATATGGGGTACATTAGCTCCAAATAACTGTATTAAAACTGACAACCTACTGTCACTAGTGATGGGCACTATCTGTTCCCCTTGAATAGGAAATCGAAGGATGCAATATACATCCTCCGTGGTGATGGTCATCTCCCATGTCCTAAACCAGAAGGTACCCGTTTTTCTATCTCATCTCTCTACTATTGTGATCATCAAGCCCACATCTCATGGGATCCTTTGATAATGCTTGAATCCACCTAACCCCAATGCGGATAAATGATCCCGTTAGGCATCTCTAACATCCCCTCTGATCTGCTCATATAGAGTTGGCACTCGATTTCTCAAATATACAGTCTCCTTGGCCTATAATCACAAATAAAACATGCATACATCAGATCCTCGATCCAAATCCATTCAAAATTGATTAAAATTCATCCAAACTCCAATTTAACCCTAAATCAACCAATCCAACCCTAGTTAACGCCGACTTAGGTTGGGTCGACGTGTTTAGGGGTTACTCGATGTGCCTTAGGGTTGGATTGACATCGACCCATCTGAGTCACCACCGACCGCCCCTGGTGTCATCCACTTTTCATAAAAAAGTGTAAAAAAAATAATAAAACATTATTTTTATTAAAAACAAGGATGGGTTTTGTTACTCACCATTCTCCACACCCTCTAGTATTTCCTCACTGCTCTTATGACCTCCATTTCTCAATTTTCTCTTTAATCAATATAATCTTTCTCATAAATTTGATGCATGAAAATGAGCATTGTTGGCAGATCCTTGAGCTTATATAGCCACCGATACCTCGTCACCGTTGACCCCCTTAGGTTACCATTGATCTTACCTGGTCATTGTCGACCTCCCTTAGAAATAATTATTTTGGGATTTTCCTCATCTTCCTTGCATCCTTTCCTAGGGCATCATCTAATGTTGACCGTCAAGTCCACCTTTGTGGCCATATATATCCTCCCTTTAGGGTATTTTGTTTTAATATTTCGTATCATCTCAAAGTCAACATTTGTGGCCATATTTATTTTCCCTCTAGGCATTTTAGTCCAACGTTCAAAATATCCCTTTATACTCTCTAATTCCACCTTTGTGTCCATATTTTCTCCTCCTTCGGGCATTTTATTTCACAATCCTATTTAACCCGCGTAAAAATTCCACCTTGTTGCCATACTTATCCCCCCTTAGGTAATTTTACTCCCTATTTGCCTTCATGGCCATACTTACTTCCCCACTTGGGGCATATTATTTCACCACCCATTTTCCAACTTACCTTCTTGGACATTTTTCGTGTCCTATGCTGAGGCACCATTATTTTCATCCCTGTCCCTTACAAATGCATACCTTTTTGCTCGATTCTTGGTGTACGAAGGATTTCGTATACTTTTTGCATTTAGTTGTGCATACTTTAATGACTTGCCTATGACCCATTGGTCATCTCGGATATCTATTTTGCAGTGATTTTTTCCCACTCACTGGCCCATAGAACATTGTTGCCATCTCCGTCGATTCCACAATCGTCCCCTACCGAAGTGATATCAGAGTCACCACCATAGTTTTATTGTTATTATGATCCTATTTTCTTGGGGCATCTTGTCTTAGTTATCATTTTACCCATTTTTCTTTACCCACCTACTTTTCATCATCTACCTTTTTTTAAATGGGTCATCAATTTCCCGTGGCTTCATCGATCTCCCCGTTTGAGGGGGGGCTCATCATCCACCTTCCATTAGTCCTCATTACACTCCTCATATCTCATTGTTTTTGTCTCATAGCTTGCTAGCACAAACCACTCAACAAAAAGGGGAAACTGTAGACATCTAAATTTGGTATCGCTACCCTTGTCTTCCTGCGTGTGCATATTTTACGATGGTCATATCTAGGTCCCCCTTTAATTAAATATATACCTTTAAATATTTAAAGAAATGCCCACTCGTTATCCTATCATCATTTAATTCTTATTAATTTTTATTAATTCACATTAATTAATTAATGCTCTTAAATTAAATAATTAGTTAACATCCATATTCCTACCTTGCCCTAATCAACTTTCTATTTAGGACGCATTTATCCTAAATATAAATACCTATGTTTTTTCTACCCATTCATATCTTCTAACTACCCATGATTCATCCCTAAACAACCTATTCCCACCTACAAGCTTTAAAGCACTTTTCTCGTTCTTAAATGCCCAAAATCTTGACCAGAAACACAAAATCCACCTCCTTGGGGAATGTTTCCCTGTAGTTGGCGACGACCCAACCTAGTTGTCATCAACCCTATAAAACTGAGTGATTCCTTTCCTTAATCATCAGATGCATACAAACATCCAAGATTTCTTGTGACTTGCAAACTCTCTCTTGTGTCTGAGCATTCTTGCAATAGTTACAGACCTCATTGGAACATGTTTGCATCACTCACGATCATCCTTTGTGACATTTTTATCATTTTTGTGTTGCTTTACTTCATTATCATTGTGTTATCATTTCCTTGTTTACATCTAAAATTTTGTAGGGCCATGTCAGATTCATAAACACTCAGATCCCCATTACTAACCTTCTCTTCCAGCACCTTTACTTATAGGATATCCATTCCATCATCTTTCCCTTGACCTTGTTATACTCTGCTATCACTAAGTTTTCTATCTCAAATCCTTCTTCAGTGCCCATCTTTGTTTTGTCTCTATCTCAAATTTCCAAAGTCAACATTATGTCTCTTAGCTACATTAAATTATCCAGCTTGCACCCCAATTTTTGTCAACCAGGGCCTAGTTTACCAACCAATCCTTCTTTACCTATATTTTCTACCATTTCTTGGTGTTTTCTGCCTCTGAGATCATTCTGCATGTAACTCATAGCATCCACAATCCTATGTTATCTTCTAATTTTCATTAAGACCTTGCAGACCTCTACATATTTCCCTTGCAGGTTCAGATCCACTCACCCAGGTCATCGTCAACCCGGTTAGGTACCATTTAATTTATATTTATTTCAATCATATAATTTCTTAAATCCTTCTTAGTTACTTTCAAAATTTGTATTCCTTCAGTTTCTACATGTTATCTACTTATCCATCCTTTACTTCACTTTTGTTTATCAAATGGGGGTTGACATCCGCAAAAGGAAGGTAACACTTCTTGGAGCTAGCTTTATCGAGAATCCCCTGCATATACCATCTAATCAATTTTTATTCTAGTTTTGTAGGTTTATCTGGCTAGCAACGAAGATCAATCAATTTTGTGCATGTTCATCCATATCACACATTTGAGGTACCATAAACCCTCCATTTTCTAAGTTGTTTAGCTTTATTTAGTAGCTAACATCATTAATTGAATCGAACAAGAAAACCACAACAACACAAAGATAAGAACAAGGAAAACAATTACAGTATAAAGAATGAAGAATTTCTTCCTCAAGCTATGTTAGAACAGAAGCATGAATTACAACATATGTGTCTATCTAGCACTCAAGTAGAAGATAATAGCTCAGGTGATGTGGTTGTCACCCCAGGAAATGAATCCAATAAGTTCAACAAGAAAATAATGACAAGAAAAGGAAAACTCGAGTCATGACATTGTGGTGATGACTTCCTCTTGTTATGAGATGATATGATAAGGATTTTTTCCTTCTCCAGGCTTATAGAAGGCAAATATCAGTTGAAAGGAAGTATGTTAAAGCCTTAATGTATGTTTCTCCTCTTGTAGTTATTGGTCAGAAGATTATCTATGTTGCAAATGAGTGAGAAATCCGAGTTATATCTTGGTGATGAAAGGTTTTTCATTTGGCAAATATGTCACGAGTCAAAAGAATTATTGAACTCGGGTTGAAGGTATAGTAATCTTAAAGCTCGTTAGAAGCATTTGAATTGATGCGAGTGTTACTCATTCTCAAAAGTTGTTGAATACCTTGTACATGATGTATGAATACCATAGAATCTATACATGCCTTGACAAGTAAAGAGCCTTTGAGTGATATAACTATTCATGCTTGAGTTGGTAAATCTTATACATTGTTAATCATGTGGTATAACTCCTTATTTGTGTTGGAGCATATATTCAAGCAAATAGATGTCATTGAGGAAGCCAGGTAAGTTGATTCCATTAAAAAATTTAGTGATTTGAATAAGATCTGGAATGTAAGACTCACTCATCATAAATCTTATGGAGTGAGTAATGTAATGGCTCAGAACTAGACCTGTAATGTTTTGCTTGAAATGACTGTGTTTTTTATCATGTTCTTGGATGTGCAGCTATTGTACATCAAAAAGTGTGAAGATGTCTTGACTTTCAAGCTATGTTGAAAGGTGTAGAATCCCATGGTAGTGACTAAGAGACTTGTAAAATTTGAGGAGGATTTACAAAGTTAATAACTCTACTAGTGACTTTGAAGGTTGCATAGGTTGTTCTAAATAGCAACAGAGGAAGTTTTCAACTGAATGAAGGTATTTAGATTGGTTGGCACAAATTTCTAGTAATAATTTCATTTGCACATTTTCATTTCAAAAATTAATAGCAATATCAAAGCTTTGAATCAGTTTCCACTAATAATTATAGCAAAAAATGCCTTCTCGGGCCTGCACAGGACAAAGCTAAGTTTTTAACGAATACGGGTGTACTAAAAATCGCTAGAAATGGAATCTCAATATAAGATTGAATGTAGAGAATTGTAAGGAAGTATACAAGGTGTTTAAGAAACAAATTCTGATTTCCATTGGTAAAATGTCAAGTTATCTATGACAGTTGTTTGAGGGGCAGTTAGTCACAGTTGGAAAGCTAGTTTTAGAGGTCATTTTACAAAGAGAATTATCATTAGACCTCGAGCCATGCATTGGAACTTATAGGAAAGGTAAAGATCATATTTGATGCCCTAAAAGTTTTTAGTTTTGCATGTAAACCATCTAAAACTAAAGATATTATTGATAGTGTATGTTGGTAGATCTAGCAAGGACCTAGGAAGTAAGAATGCAACAAGAGAAGCATAAAGAGTTGTATGTAAAGTAGGAGCTTGAATTTTTGGGAGTATGTTGGAATTAGTAAGAAGGTACTGATTAAGTGTGTAAAATCTTTGAAACACCCCTCGAAGTCCTCATACACATGTGAACCAAGCTCTCATCATCTCAAGTTAGAAAAGGGAATTTTTTGCCAAAAGATAAGTGTGGTTTATTTGTAGTATTTGGTGATTATATATTTTTTCTTGAGGTGTATAAACATGAAATATGAAAAAGGAAGCATTGAATAAATCAAAAACCACATATGGTCTTAGGCATAAAAAAAGTAGGGGGAGTTGTTTGGTCCATTTGTGGCGCCATGAATAAGAATTAGCTACATGTTTGAACAATGTAAAAGGACAAAGTATGGTTTGACAAATCCACTCTTGGAATTTTAAGTTGTTCTCAACATTCTCAACATGATTTAGAAGGAGTATGTTATCTTAAATGAAGAAAAGGTGTGCCTTGTTGATTGAGAATGGTCACTCTTGTTTGACTTATAAACATCAATGATTTAATTAACGTTGAGGTGCTCAAGATGTTTGAAAGACAAAATCATCAGTGGAGGAAGGTTACATGTTTGAGTTTGAGTGCTCATATTGGAAAATGTTCTATCTATAACTATAGAATATAAGAAAAAGGACAGTGTTATCACTGGAAATGGATGCACAAGATGGTGAGATAATGGGAAATGCTCATGTTTTTGTATATCAGTCTTGTGTGTATCAAAAAATGGCTCACAGCTCTCTTTCAGCCTAATATGGGGTTACAGTGCTCTTCAATGTTGCTTAGATGTGTAAGAAGTCTTTATGAGAAGGGGAGTATTGTTTCTTTACCTAAAAGCTACTCTAAATGCTTTCATGTTATGGAAGGTATATCTTGTCTATATTTCTTCAAGAGAAAGGCATGTTAGGTTTACACTTACAATGTCACATAAAAATATGGCTATAAGAACTGAAAATTTGGTTTAGGGAAGTGCCTAATTGTTTGAATAATTCTTAAGGCCTATAAGAAAGGTTAAAAGTAAAATTTATGTGTTTCCAAGAAGATATATATGGATTATATTCATGGGGGGATTAGAAAGATTCATCATGTGATGGTCATGTTCTTAGAGGATGTCAAGAATCTATGCAAGGAAAGGTGGTGGTGCAAGTCATTTGGCTTTAACGGAAGAGTGCTCATGTTCAAGGGGGTTTAGTTTAGTCTAGTAGAGGTCAAGGCTAGTATAGGAGCTCAGAAAAGAGAAAACACGGTCGTAGGGGGAGCTTGTAGAAAGTGTAGACACCTAAAATATCTACATGACTAATTAGCATTAATCATGTCCCGCATTTTAGCTTCACCATTTATCCGCTACCAGTCCATTTTAATCTATCCATTATTAATATTATTCAACATCATCCATATAATAATTAATGACTAGATTAATTATTATTAATTAATCCATTTTATCATATTATCATCTATCATTTTATCATTAATCCTTTTTATTTCATTATTACATCCCATTTCATCCTTTTAATTCATAAATATCATTAATCCATTATTATATCATATTATATTATTTTTAATCCTTCATTAACATTTATAGGAATTTATTATTCCTCAATCTCACCTACCACCTACCCTACACATCCCTACACCTAGCCTTTCCATCAAATCACATCCCTAATCATCATTACTTATCCTAATCACATCATTTAATCTAAACTAATCATGTGTACATCACCTCTAAATATAGAAGATTCTCCATCTTTTCCTGTCATTTTTAAATGTTCAAATAATCTACATTCTTCTATTAAACTCAAAATTCAATAAAATCTCCACACAAAATCTAGGACCCTCCACATCGAGAAATCTCTACACAAATCCAATCTTCTCATCAAATTTCAACCATTGGATTCAATCCAACATGGATTAATCCTCACCATCCATTTTTCCACTCACAAACTATAAATCAAGAAATCATCCTCCATGAGAGCACATCTTATAAATTCATATCAAATTGATGTTATTTTATCCACTCAATCATTGATCCAATCTATCTTCAATCCAATCCAATCCTTCATCAAGCATTCATCAAGTAATCAAGGGGAGGTGTTGTCTAAGTGCATCCACATCCAAATCTGAAGCAATCAATCATCTTCCAAGCACATCCACCCATCAAGGAAGGAGAATTGCATGCTAGATGGTAAGCGCAGGTATTTTTTCTCTTCCTTTCATCTTTGCTTGATCTGAAGTAGTTGATTTATTGAGTTTACATGTTGCATTTGAATTAGTTTCATATTCATTTTATTTGTGCGTGCTAACTCAATGTTTCTTCTACATAAAGGTAAGCTTATTCTCTCATGCATCATTATTTTTAGTTGTCATTTTTTCATGTCAAGTGGCCAATAACCCTTTGTCATAGATGTCAAATGGTGAGAGAACCTGTCAAAAACTAGGAGTGGTGATTGGAAGTTGTTGGTTTGTGTTTTTTCCATCAAATTTTGTGAGTATTTACCACTAATGATAAAGGGGGATATTTTTGAACCCTTTTCATTGGTGTTGTCATTGATATCAAGTGGCATGGATGGAAAAGGAATCAATAATGAGATTTTAAGAAGGTTTCAGGTTGTTTTCAGTATGTTGTAGCCATGGTGAGCAAGGAAGGAGTTCATTGGTGGCATGAACATGGTTCATAAACTTGGTGTAGGTGTTCTACAGGTCATACATGATGTGTCTAACATGATAAAGATCTTATGGAGTGAGTAATAGGTCAAAGGTTTGGATTCATAGTTGTAACTGGCTCATTTAGGCTTGTTTTTGGAGCCCGATGAGGTGTGAGAGGCTACTACAGGTCATGGAAAGGTCAAATAAGCATGGGAGAAGCATAATAATGCTTTATATGGCATGTGTGTGCAATAACAAGGCTTACTTTGGCTCCTGGAGGCAAAAGTCAAAAAGTTCACGGAAATTAGCTTTGAGAACTGACAGTGTCGTTTGATGTAAATGAGATAGTATAGAATATTACATGAATATTTATGAAAAAAGAGATTATTTATCATGTAGGGGGGGGGGGTGTTTTGGTGCTTCATGCCAAATTTCATCGAGTTATAATATGGTATGTGAAAGTTATGCCAGTTTTTCTAACACTAGTCCATTGAGAAATGCAAAATGAGTTGTCTGGCTTCTTATCACCCAAGTAAAAATATTAAGATTTCTTTCGATAAATAATAAAAGTAATTTTTTTTATAGAATTCCTATCCTAAGATGATGCAAAATTTTTGAAGCAATTTGGACAAGTATCAAAGAAGATATGATCAATTTTATGCCACTATTTATCTCACTTCCAAGAACCTCCTTGAACCAACAAAGGTGAAAGTGATTTATTTTTCTTCAATTCCTATGTTTGAGCTATTATATCATGTTTAAAGGAAATTTAATGTTGACACCATGATTATGGGTCTTTTAATGCACTTCAATAATTATTTTTCTCTTCAAGTTCTTGTAGCAAGGCAAAGTTTAAACTCCCTAAGCACAGTATGACAATATAGACATAGAGGCAGGGTTCATTTTAAGACACCTCTAGAAAATTGGAGGTGGAAAATACCTGGCGAATATCCCCGGAACTGATTTCAGTGAAAGGAAAATTTGACAGTTTTCCAAAACCAAAATTTTGTTAGTTTTTTCGAGCTAGAGAGATTACATATTTTCAGACACTGACGCCTCATTGACACGCGTCAACAAGAGCTCGCTGACATCATGTTGACGCGAGTCAATAAGGGCCATTGACACGCATCAACAAGGGCTATTGATGTGTGTTAAATACCCTTTTTAACGTGTTTCAATGGCCCTTGTTGGTGCACATCAATGAATCCTCTTGATGCACATCAATGACTCCTACTTACGCCCTTGTCGTGCGCCAACTCTCTCTGTCACACATCAACAAGGCATCATTGTCTCTGTCACGCGTCAACTCTATTCCTCTCACGCGTCAACTACTTACCCCATTTTTGCACATCTGTAATATCTCCTTGTCGTGCATCTGCAATACCTCTTTGTCATGTGTCAACTATATCTCTGTCGTGCATCAACAACTAACCCTAACAGGATAACAACAATCTCTGGTGCTTAAGAGTATGCGAGTTCAAACTTCACGGTATTGGTAATTTGGTAAGCTACTTGTGGTAGTACCGTAGCATACTACTCAGTGAATCACCTAGGTTTTTGTAGGAGATGTTTTCAAATGAAGGTGAAGCCGACCCCAAAAAAAATATACTGTAAATTTTAGGCGAACAAGACACCGACATGCTTCGAAAAAATTGCCTTTTCAAATTTTCCTAAAATGAAATTTTTGCCATATTACGAATATTTTCCACTAAAATTATCCCTGCATAGAGGTCATGATTGCATCAAAGGTTGAGGTTGAAATGAAAGGTTTTCCCTTTCTATGAGGTCATGTCAAACATTTTGATTTTATAGTGGTCCCAATATCAAAATTATTGGATGATTCTTTCTACTCCCAATTTTCCCTTTTGCTCCGTCACTCACAAGTTGTAGCCTAAGTGGCTAAATTTTTCTTCAAAGGCTTACTTTTTTTCCTCATATAATCTAAAACTAAGTGGTGGTTCTCAAGTTCTCTTTCACTCCTTCAAGATGCGTTGAACATTGCAGAGGTTCATATGAAATTGGTAAAACTCCTTGTTGATGTTGTGTGGACTGTAGGTTACCTGGAAAACTTGAGTTGAAACTAGAATGTGATTGTTTGAAATAGGTGGTGTGCTCTAAGCACTGAGAGAAGGTTTACATTTTTAAGTCTTTCCATTAACTCATCTACAAAGTTTTTCCTATATTAAAAAGCTAAATTTGCTTGACACATACAACACGGTCTTGGCTTGAATGACACTGTGCTCTGTTCTTGCAAGATCTAGAAGTAAATTGGAAGATTTCAAACAAGGTGGTTAATTTTAGAAGTTGGAGATTTTTCTTATGAAGACTTAACATCTTAAATATTTAAATTACATTCACATTTGGAGGAGAAATCATTTTTTTTGGTTTTTTAGCATTGTACGGTAAAAAGAAACCCTGAACTAGGGTTTGACAAACAAAAAGAAGGTTTTCTTGAAAATGCACCTCTAAAAACTTGAAGAAAACTCTATAAACATGACATGAGCATAATGAAAAAGGAATATTTTGAATTCATCAAGGAATAAGGGTGAATTTTGTGACAGTCTACTAAAAAACTTGAGAAACTCTGCAGGGTCAAGTTTGTGTTGGTTTTAATGCAATTTCCCTCGTGATTGAACCTTAAAGGTTTCATAAAAAACATTTAAGTGATAAGGAACATACAATGCATGCTTATTTTGATCATAGTGTCATTTTAAATTGATGAAACTTTTTTGCAGTGATGTTTCAAAGACCATGATACCTCTTTTTATTCAACAGTTAGCTTGCAAAATTGGTGTCATCAAGACTTTAAAGTTGTGAATTGTTTCTTTTGGAGTATAAAAAGAATATTCTTCATGTTTCATGGTTTCAGATATCTCCTTTCTTAGGTTGTAGCTCAGAACCTTTGTAATTTTATTGGTGTTTGGACTCCCATTGATCTAAAAGGTCTTGAGATAGCCATTCAAAGAGAATAGGCTCATGGCGAAGGTGGAGAGCCTTAGACAGGCCACCCACTCATCATTTTCCCCTCTAGCTTGAAGAAGAAGGTGAAAGGTTCGGTCCTTATCCAAACATTATGAAAATTCCAAAGGATATATAAAACACATGTTAGAAGTTGAAAATATTCTTTGAAGGAGAGAACTTGAGCCAAAGTGTAAGAGAAATTAAAGTTAGAATTTTATTTTTTAGATGAACTCAAGGTCATATGATGGAAAATGATAAAAATAAAAGGATATATCTAGCAGGTGAGCAGTATGTAACTGATGCAAGAAAAGACAACATTTAAAAAAGGAGTTTGAAGTGTATGTAGGAAGTAGAATTCTAGGTGGGAGATTGTACGCCTAAAAATAAACGCGTGACCTTCGGGTGCACTAGACCTCTTGAGGTCGTGTCGGGACAGCCAATGTGGAATATTATGGGAGTGCTCATGGGAAACTATAGGAGAATCAGGGACTAAGATCGGGTAGTGTGAATTCCTAGTAGTTGAATTGGTCAAAGGGGAATTAGAGGCTTAGTACGGGTAGTGTAAATTCCCTATGGTAATCCTAATCTACTTATTAAAAGGACGTTAATTAAAAAATGGGAATAAAACAAATAAGATAAACTAACTAATCTAATCTAATATTTGTGCATTTTCCACTTTCTGGAAAAATAGAAGAAATACACAAACAAACTAATTTATTCTAATTTAATTTAATTACCTCTTTAATAAATCTAAACAAGCAAATAACCAGATGTAGTTATTTCCTTATGCTGGATGGATATAAACTACACTAATAAACCTAAAGATTTTCCAAAATATAATTTTGGATTTAAATCCTTTGTTCCACCTTAGAGATACGGGAAGAAATAAAAGCTTCTCAGAAACATTTCTTCCTCTGAAACTTCCCCGGTAGAAGTAAAGAAGGATTCAATGGAGATTGCAAATTGAAATGGAATTGTAATTTCTTTAAACAAATGTAGAAGCTTTCCCCTAGATAAATCTCCCTTATAAACCCACAGGGATAGGCAAGGAAACAATCTATCACCAGAAGCTTTGTGCAGAAAAAATGAAAACTACAGTGATTACTTAACTATTGCAATTATTTGAGTTGAAATGGTTTAACTAATCTAGTCAATATTGTGCATATGAATTAAATAAAGAAATCAAGAAAGCTTAAAGAAATACAGGTACATTCCCAAATTGAAATTAGCATAACGGTGGCAAATCCAGTGGTGGTTTGTTGTGATGTCCCCTCAGCCTATTTTCCAACTTTAGTGCTCAAATGAATCCAGGGAACTGTGTTGGGTAGTGCATAAGAAGTGTTGGAGCATAGGTAGGTTACATGCAATCTGGTATCAATGCGGTTAGGAGAATAACAATGCAAGAGAACTATCTTGATTATGTATTTCCTAGCAAGATCACGACAACATAACGATGTAATTCACAACAAAAATCTCCAGCCAACGCTTCGGGAAGAAGCCTGGTTCTTATAGAAAAATGGTTGGGAAATGGTATAAGCCATTTGGGATTCAAAGGATACCACAACACAATAAGAAGGGGAATTTAACTACAATTATTCATCAAGGGAAGAAGAGGAAGTTGGTACGTATCCATCAAGCCTATGAATAGCTAATTTGACCACAAAACGTGCGCTAAAATCATGTTTGAAGAAATGAAACACGTTCAGAACATGCCAAAAGAGGTTCTAGAAAAAATTCACACAATCGTTGATCTATTGAAAGGGGTGGTTACGTAACCTCTACTGAGGTCAGACCGGTGGTTGCATAATCACCGTGGAATTTCCATAACTTAAGGCCAAAAACTTAAGGAAAAGATGTGAAAGAGATAAAGAAAAACAAGAAAATCATAGAAATGGTTAAGGGAATCATTTTTACACACATCTATATTTGACTACATACATCTATATTTGACTACTTGATCATTTTCTCCTTGCAGGTCTATCGTATGAGAAACAAGTAGTCAAAGTGGGAGCAACAACAATAAACAATGACAACAACATCAACAACACACTGCGATGGTACTTGCCATACTAATCATGCAAGTACACCACACACATGTAGCAACTACACACACATTTCACCCTAGGTTTAATCTCATCACATTTTCACATTTTTCATCTTTAGAATCCACGCTCCTCCACATCTTTCTTTTAGTCATTCCACGTTTGAGTCTAGTCCATCGACACATCTTCTTCCTACACTCTGCATGAACATCAGGTACGCTTTTCTATCTACTTTATGTTACCGAGATGTTCTCTCACCAACATAAATTGGGGGCCAATGTAGACACAAATATTTCACATTAGACAAATATTTAGCTCAGTCATATACTCTACTATTTAGAAGGTTCTCAAGTGTACAAAGTACTAATTAATCCCCCCTTTTGGCCATCTTCTGCTTATATTTTATTTGTATTTCCCGCATCATTTCCAATACTTATTACCCCATTTTCTAACTTCCTTAAGTTTATAGCCCTAAATCAAGGTTCTCCAAGTTGTACTGGGGCACCGCGAAGCTCCCTGGTCCCACCAAGGGTGCCTTGGTCTATGCACAACCTCTTTTGCTCCTTTTTGGGTCACTTCTAGCTATTGGTCATCCTTATCTTCTTCTCAGTCAGCCTTGTTGAGATTAATTACGAAATTAAACTTGAGAGCCCTATAAATATAAAGCTTATAAGACCATAACGAGGGTCCTACTTCATTACATCCTATCACTATTATCACTTCATCTAGGGCTGCATCCATTGCTCAACTTGCATCCATATAGTGTCATACATCCAAGCTAGGAAGTCTACATCACACACATTCTTAGAGGAGGTTGGATTCTATTCATTCTATTCTACTATCTACATCTTCTATAGCTATTATAGCTTGCTACTTCATAAATTTTGAGTGACACGAGAGCACCTCGGGCACGATTCACACACAATCAACAGAACTACATAAGGGTTTGTAATGTAGTACAATGCTAAGTGATAAGTCCATCGGCTTGGTGGTTGAGGTCAGTCCAACCCATTCTTCTTCTTGTTGATGATTTCATCTAGTTCATCTGACGAATCCAGTGTGATAGATAGAGAGTATTCAAAGACACTTAGCGATCCTACCAAATTAGGGTTTTTAGCATTTAAATTGTTTTGAGCACCTAGAATGTAGACCATGGTGCCTTGGGGCACCTCGGTACACTCCCATGTGCTTGTGTCATCTCAGGCACCTCAGTACACATTTAGGGTTTTATTTCATTTAGAATAATTAATCATATTTATGCCATATTATTCTAGCTTCATTTATACATCACTTTAGTTCTCCTAATTAGATTAACTAGGGTTACTATACCCTAGATACCCATCTAGGAACTACCATTTTTGTTAATCATTTTTTTGAACCTGACATGCTTTCACACTTAAGTATCCTTACTTCTTCTTATATCATGGGTCAAGCTTCTCTATTTGATTTACTTAAGAGATACATCCCACTTTTCATGATATTTTCCAACAATCCCTAAACACTAAGTATTTTGATGACAATACACCACCACACGAATTAAGTGTTATGCTTGATTGTTTCTTTGTCGACCCTGATCTTGATGACCTTCCATCTAACCAATCCATCTTAGATTTGATTTGGGCCTTACATGTAAATTTTGTCATGCCATGGAATCCACAATCACATTTCTTAGATTTGAAGGTCAACAATCTAATGATGCTTCTCAACCGTATACATCCTCTATGCAATCTATGGAATCAATGATCACGTCTCTTAGATATGAGATCCAATGCATAAATATGCCTCTCAATCACATAAATCCTCTATTAAATCTATGGAATCTACCATCAACTCCCTTAGATCTAAAATTCAACAACTTACAGATGCTTCACAATCACATGTTTATTCTCCTTCAGCATCTCCTATTCAATCTATGTCCACTGCATGTCATTTAGTTGAACCTAAAGATGTCCCATTGCCCGAGCCTCTCATATTCGAGCATACTACTAAGCCACATGACATTATTATAGAGCTTCTTAAGTGTCACTTGATCACCCTCCCACATATCCAACATTGTTCTACTTATCGGTCAGAAAAATACCCACGTCGTTTATACTGTAATTATCATCAAATCAATGAAGATAGCAACAATGATTGCCATACTTTGCATCACATAATTAACAACCTTAAACGTGAAGTTATTATTTCATTTTATCCACAACACTTTCATGCACATACTACACCCACATGGGCTCCTAAGTCTTTTTCTCCTTCGATTAGTCTAGATATACCTCAACAAGCTCCCTTGGTTACTAGTGAGCTTGTTCTTGATATTTCTAAGGAAGTTATTGATGATTCTATTATACATTACATAACTGATATGGACAGCCCCTCCAATGTGCATAATGATCCTTCTCCTAGTTCAATAATAGCTTATCCTATTTTTGATATTGCTTCTCCTCCACTTCTTGAGCATAATGACGTCGCTTCTTATACACCTTCTTTAGTTAGTCACGTGCCACCTAAGCCCTCATCTATGGTTTCTCCAATTCAACAACGTCAACCACCTATCAAAATTTATTCACAAACCACCATTGCTAGGTCATCTACTGCATTATCAAATAACCCTAAGCAATCACCCTTGATACTTAGTGCAACATGGCCTCTTCCCAAATCTACCCTCTAATCAATTAAGTTTATTAAAGCAACTAATCCTTCTCCTAGTTTTTACAATGCATCTTCACTGCCACCACCCAGTTATACTACAAGATTTTTCCAACAAGGTTCCACCATGCATAAACTTGGCCTTTGGTAGGTGACTTTTGTTACTTTACCCTCGTGATCACACACTCATATTTTCGAGGTTCCTATATGACTTTTGAGGGGTATTTTACCATGAAGAGCCTCATTTCATCTTGCATTTCTCCATTACATCACCACTTATACATATCCACATACATCATTTATTACATAATACACACATTATCATCCACTTGGGGGGCATATCCATTAGATAACCCCCTCGTTCTTCATGCTAGCATAGCTACATCTCTCATCTTTACATTATTATTCATTCATTTCTTTGCATGAAGACATACTTATCACATGTCATAGCACCCTCATTACCTTGATATGTACTCTTCTACTTCGGTTCACACTGGACTGTTGAGGGGTTACCATTACATTGAACCCCACACACTGCACTATAGGTCCTACACATTTACATTTTATCATGTACATCACGCATCCTAAATCATTCATTCTACACTTAGTTTACATCATACATCATCCTATACACCCCTCATCTATTAGTCATTTGTACATCACCTATCTTATACACGCTACACTAGTCGTCATCTCATATGCATATAGTTTTACATCTCACCTTTACATTATGTGTTTATGCTAGGTCACTTTATACATGGGTCTAGATGTACATGTCATCACTACATATTCCATCTACACACCCTACATTTCCCACATTATATGATTCACATAGTGCATCTATTCATCCTATTTATCCTCTACTACACTATATTCCATCATATCTATGGGTCTAGTTCCATCTCTCATCTTCACATATTCTATTTTTATCTATGCCTATTGTTGCACTACATACCCACTTTGCACCTATACATCCCATTTATTCTACATGCTACACTATATTTCCTTATACATGGGTCTAGTTTTACCTGTCATCATCACACATTCTCTTTATATCCCCACACTTAGTACATTACACATTCCATACCCACTACACATTCTACATTACATTTCCTACACCACGCATTCACATACCTTGGTCGTCTACCCTAAATTGTTCTAGGTGCTACACTCACCACCCTATGACACACTCTAGTTCCTCGGTCCATACTCGACTCTCGAGGCTTTACCAATTAAATGGAGCTCCCTTATATGTAACATGTCATCATACCAAATCCATCAGGCTAGTGACCAACACTCTAGGCTACATCATCACCCACACATATCATCACATAGTGGTATACAACTTAGGTTAAATCACCACTCCTTCCATCAATTCTACATCATTCTATTACATTATATCACCTCCTATAATATCATCCTATACTTTTCTCAATTCCAAAATTACTTTGTTACAGTGCCATGCCTTCAATCATCACTTAGTGGTATTATACACTTTTAGGCTAAATAACCACCCTTGCCTTATTCATCGCATAGTGGTCTACACTTAGTGTTAACCTCACCACCTTCCGTTCTCCATCACCTACTCATCTACGCTCCATATACCCTCATTTCCCATCTTGTAGAGACATATGTTATAGGCTAGATCATCACCTTCTTCTTCCATCATGTAGTGATATACGCTTAGGGCTAGATCATCACTCATCCAATTAACAAGTCATGGTATACACTTAGGCTATAGGGTCCACGCAAATATTTCCATACATCTCATCCTCCTCCACTCATTCTATAGTGATATATGCTTAGGGCTAAATAATCACTCCTCTAATAAAAATTTTTGTGATATATGCTTCGGATATAGGGTTCATACACATCTTCTCCCCATGTCACATTCCATCACCATACCCTACACATACTCATCACAACGTGCTAGACACAACCTACACTACTAGACCATTTCCCGATGACACACTCTTGTTTATGGTTCATTCTTGAATGTTGGGGGGGAAAACAAAATGAACCTTAGTGCATATACTTCCATACACTTGGGGGGCCCGTTGCTTCTATCATTCCATATTGCATTCCATTCCATCCATCCACTACATACGGCATTGTCTTGGTAGCATTTACTTTTGCTTACTAGTATTTTTCATGCTCATTCTATTGCACATGTTAGATTTCTTTCCTATATGTCATATCATACACACATGTGTGTTCATGCCTTTGTTTAGTGAGATCACAGATACATGAAATTTACACGTGGCATGGATACTCGCCTTCTACCCTTACTATATTGGTCGTTGGGGGCATCCACATTCATCTCATATAGGTTTTATTGTTTCATTTTGTACTTAACATCTTTTACTACTTGCTTATAAATGCTTTGACATATTGGTTTTCACTCTAACATGATAACGGGTATTCCATGTGCAACACTTGTTTTGCAGGACTACATGTTTCCATGACCACAAGTTTATTTTTACTTGTCTACATTGATTGCTATTGTTTATGGGCCTTGCCCTTTGCTTGTGTGCACACTTGTCTATTTTTTGTGACCATGATGGCCTTGCGTGTCTTGCAACATTGTGAGTGATGTCCCTTGTTTGTAACCCACTTTGTGCAGTCTTCTTGTTATTTCTTACAGTTTTACACTATCGTGCTTGGTATTTTTCTACATTATTTGTGTTTTTACATTGATTACATGCATGTTCTTGTGCAATAATGCTTTTTTTGGCTAGCCATCCCCTTTTGTGCGCACCTTGGTATCTACCAAGTGATTTTCCTTCCCCCCCTGCAAGGCTGAGTTGGTTATAAGGTCAAATTCTGGTTGGTCCTCTTTTAGGGACTTATTCTCCTTTTATGGTTGTCGCATGCACCCCCAAAGAGGGGGGCATCATTGAGGGTTTCTACTAACATAGCGTATCTACATCGGTTCACACACAGCGAGTGAGTTCAGACTAGCCTATGAACTCTATACACTACAGCCATAACAGGACATGGTGTCCTTCAGAAATTCTGTGGATCAGTCACAAGCTCAGGGGTTATAGTGGGTGACCTCTCTACACTTATTCATCTAGTGGTGTAGGATCACCCAAAAAACCAATGCAGAACAGAGATATCTTCAACAAATGGTAGTAGAAGTGGTTAGAGTTGGAGGATACAGAGTATTTCCTCCCTACACTTCTTCAGCTAGGGCAACATGAGATCACCCAAAAAAACTCGCGACACTACAAGATATCCTTCTACACCTTTTTTCTCGACTTGGATCAGGTGCACATGTTCTGTTTTTTTCCATTTAAATCTTCTATTCTAGCATACTTTACATTTGCATATTTTACACAACATTTTTACATACATCTATATTTGACTACTTCATTTTTTTCTCCTTGTAGGTCTATCATATGAGAAACAAGTAGTCAAAGTGGGGGAAACAACAACAAACAATGATAACCACAATGACAACACACCGCTATGATACTTGCCATACTAACCATGCAAGTACACCACACACATGTAGTAATTACACACACTTCCTACCCTAGGTTCACTCTCATCACCATTTCACATTTTCCATCTTTAGAATCCATAATCCACATTTTTATTTTATTCATTCCACGCTTGAGTCTGGTCCATTAGCACGTCTTCTTCTACACTCTGCATAGACATCAAGTATGCTTTTCCATCTACTTTATGTTACCGAGATGTTCGCTCACCAACATAAAGTGGGGGCCAATGTAGACAAAAATATTACACATTAGAAAAATATTTAGCCAGGTCTTATACTCTACTATTTAAAAGGTTCTCAAGTGTACAAAGTACTAACTAATCCCCACTTTTGGCTATCTTCTTCTTATATTTTATTTTATCTTTCCTGCATCATTTACAATACTTATCACCCCATTTTCTAACTTCCTTGAGTTTCTAGCCCTAAATCAAGGCACCCCAGGCTGTACTGGGGTGCCTTGAGGCACCCTGGTCCCACCCAGGGTGCCTCGGTCTGTGCACAACCTCTTTCGCTCCTTTTTGGGTCACTTCTAGTTGGTGGTCATCCTTTTTGGGATTAATTATGAAATTAAACTTGAGAGCCCTATAAATATAATCTTATAAGACCATAATTAGGGTCCTAGGTCATTACATCTTATCACTACTATCACTCCATCTAGAGTTGCATCCATTACATCACTTGCATCCACATAGTGTCATGCATCAAGGATAGGATATCTACATCACACACACTACATAGGGGAGGGATTCCATTCTATTTCATGCATGCATGCTAGTTACATTTCTATAGCTATTATATGTTCGCTACTTCGCAAATTGTGCAACTGGAATGAGAGAACTTAGGGCATGACATGCACACACACACACACTAGAACTACATCCGGGTCCAAAATGTAGTGTAGTGCTCAGTGATCAGACCACTAGTTTGGCGACTTGAGGTCAGTCTGACACATTCATATGCATCTTTTATTTTTCTAGGGTTTGATACTTCTCTTTGCATTGCGGTGTCATTTTCTAGTTCATATGGTGAATCCAATGCGTGACAAACAGGAGAGTTTTCAAAGGTATTTAGTGACCATACTAGATTTAGGGTTCTAAGCATTTACAGTGTTCCGAGCACCTAGACTGTACAAAACAGGGCACCGTGGGGCACCCCAGTACCCTCCTAGGTGCATGTGTCATCTTAGATCAACCTAGATCTACCCTTTACATGGTCCTTGAGTCTTCGTATACACTTTCTGAGTTCCATTTCCAGATTTGTAACAACCTGCGACAGTCACCTCTCAATCAGCTAAGTCATTTATCCTTACTCTTCTCTTGCATATTTAGGGTTTTATTTCATTTAGAATAGTTTATTTACATTTATTTCATACTAATTCTAGATTCGTTTATATAGAATTTTATTCCTCCTAATTAGATTAACTAGGGTTATTATTTCTTAACATATAGCTCTAATTTTGTTAATCATCATCATAGGGGAATTTTAACTATTTTCGTCAATGTAGCATGTGTAAAATTGGATGTGTACAGAGACCATGAATAAGAGGGAGTGAAGAAAATATAAATGTTGTTGAGAAATGTGTTAATATGGATGTGTGATACAGAGAAGAAAAAGATTGAATTTCTAAATGAATGAAAGGAAATGAAGTGCATGTGAATTTCCCTGAGTAGAAAGAATGATAAAAACAATGAACAAATGGAGTATATGTAAACATTAAAGGGTAGTGATGTGAAATATTGTTTAGTAAGTTGAGAGGTGCATATGAAGAATAGTGGACATAGGTACAAAATAATAGAAAATATGGATGCTCAATGATTCCAAAATCTTAACCCTATTCTTTGTAGTGAAAAGTAAAATAGTGTGTGAGACAATTGTGTAAAGTAGAACAATGATGTGTGAGACAATTGTGTGAGATACAATTTGTATGAATGAGATAGGTTGTTGATGTTGATATATGAGACAAAAGTGAAATACCTAATAACTAGTAAATCTGAAATACAAATGTATGCATGAAAAAACAAGAGTGCAGATGTGTATGATAGAAAAATAGAGACTAAGGTGCATCCAGGACAATATTGATTCAAGAAAATAATGAAATACAACATTGAAAATATAGGGGCAGTATTGTCTGTGAAAGACAAACATGAAATGCAAGAGGTTGAGTTTGTAATCCAAAGGGAAGAAGGGAGTGTTTTTAGTAAATTAGAGTTCAAGTACAAAGTGAAAATAATGTTGAAATGTTGATGAAATTACAGGTGAGGTAAGGAAGTAAAGTTCCAAATTTAGGGTCACAATAAGGTGCTTGGGCAACCAAAGTTGAAGAGTGATCAGTTGTTGTATACACATTGAGTTTTAGCTCAATATAATTAGGGAGTTGTAGCTTCTTTGTAGGTTGCAACTTACAAAATGTCATTAGTTAATAACTAAATAAATGTAGGGGTTGTAGCTTCCAACATCAAGTAGTTGTTTGATTATACTGTTGAGGTTATAACCTCATGAAGTTCAGCTGCAACTCAACTTGAAATCATTGTAACACATAGGACAATTATCCACATCTAGTTCTTTTATTTTTGTGGGTGTTCTCCCTTTTTGGGTTTCCCACCTAAACCACTTTGTACTGTCACTCTTTTATTTGCTTGTGCATGATTCTTGTTAACTATTTTGTGAAGAAGAAATATATAGAAAGTTTTATAAGACACTGATTCACCCCCACTCTTAGTGTCTAAATTTTCAACAACTGTGACTGCAAAAGAGCTCAGAATCTAATATTTCTAGTGTCATGAGATAGTCACTAACCTTAATTATTGATCATCAGTATGTCATTAGATGATTGTAGAATTCACCTGAAATATAAAAATAGAAGATGACTTGCAAAACTATTAAACTACATTAAATCCCAAAAAGAAAATATGCAATATGGGGAGTTATATTGACCCCGGCGTTAACCCAACTGATTGAACTTAGGACCGAGCATTCAACTACATCTCAGAATCCATATATTTCTTGTGCGTGCATGAAAGTATTGTGCCCGAGGAAGCCCTTGTGCAAGTGCACTTGATAACGGTCAATAACTAGATGTACCAATGTAAGTAGATGTGTCAATGATAAAATTGAACTTACTCTTCTTATGAAGTGTATGCAGAAAATACAGTCCTTTTTCCCTTGTATGAGTGGTAGATGGATGCCTTTGGATGGAAGCTTAGGTGATGATAATAGATGTTTAGAGGTTTGGTCCTTTGTTTTGGTCACATAGCATTGTATTTATATGATTCCCTTAGTTGAATTTTGTAATTGACAAATGGAAGGCCAACCCATAAGAAATTAAGAGGCTCAAAAGAGGTGAGTAAGATAAAAAAAGGTCAAAAGTGCCTAGAGGGGATGAGGGCTCCTAGGTGATAGCATCCAGGCTGGGCACTGGTGTCTAAAATCAAGAAAGATAAAATAATGAAGTTTAGATTGGGTTGTAGGGTCTGTAAGACCAATGAGGAAACAAGAAAGATAGAAAAGAGGCCAAAGATAGTTTTCAATTAGTATTTTTCTCGCTTAGGAATCATATGAATGCAAGTATGTTGTTAGGACCTAGAAATGTACCCAAGTGCATGATTTTATGCATATACTTCATTGGGAAGACATGCAGTCCATTAGTGATACCACTAGCGTGGATTGTGACAATTGGGCCCATAATAGTTATGAAATGTAGGTTGTGAGGTGCGTGAAAAAATTACCAGGATGATAAGGCCATGCACAGTTAGGCAGTTGGGTAAAACTAGCTTGCCGAAGTATACTAGAAAGAAGAAGCCTGAATCATTCTTGCACGCATTGGAAGAACAATGGAACAATGAAGGCCATAGGAGAAACATGATGGTATATACATTACGTGGGATGACATCACATTGGTGGGCTACACACTAAGATAGTTTATTGGGTTGGCACGAAATCAGAGTAGCCTTCTTGACAAGATTTGTTAGGAGAAATCTCCCTTCATTAATATAAGATTATGATAGAAAGACCTCTCATTTGGTACATGTTCACATTTGTGAAAGGATTTGGACATAAAGGCAAGATGATTTACACCCATCTCTATGGGTACACAAGTTTTACTCTACTTTACGTGGTTGCGCATGTCCCTAGTACGTACATGTTGAGTTGAAGTAGGAGACAATGAGTTGGAATGACCCGACTAAAGGTATTGTTCATACTATTGATTATCTTTCTAATAAGCCGCTAATTCATTAAGCCTTGCAGATTATGAGGCACAACACATTGGGTGATAATGTGAAGGCTGAGGAGCTAATGATCTAGTTGTTTAGTGAATCTGACATTGAGGCACGTGAGGACCTAGTAGAAATAGAAGAGAAATAGATGGGGCATGCTTCGAAGGAAAAAGAGAATGGAAAGCTTGTCTACCTCATATAGGACGAGTAAGTTTAAGATCTGGATATTAAGCACATAGAGGTTGCACATGAGGTATTGGACTCTACAGATGAGTAAGCATGTGCATACCACATGCCTTTAAAAACCAAGAAAGTGAACATTGAGATTGAAGACACACTTAAAGAGGACATTATGATTGATTATTGGTCAAAACCTGAGGTTGCAAAGATAATTGAGCTATGGTGCAACTTCTAAGATTTTTTTCCCAGGGGATATCATGAATTGAAGGGCGTATATCCATCATTGGGGAAAATTAAGATCAAGCTTAAGGAGGGTGTACAAGTGGTAAGGAAGAGGCCTTACCACATGAATCTCAACTTGCATGTCAAAGTGAAAGAGGAAAACAATAAGATGCTCAAGGCAAGCATTATTGAGCTGATCATGGAATCTAAATGGATAAACCCCATGATGATTAGCATTAAGAAGGATGGTTGGATAAGGATATGTTATGAATACATGTTACTTAATGCTTCATGTGTCATTAATACTTTTCCAACACCATTCGTTGAAGGGATTTTGGAAGGAGTAGTAGGGTGTGAAATATATTCATTCACAAATGGGTTTTTAGGTTACCATCAGGTGAGGATTGTGCATGAATATCACAAGAATACCACCTTTTTAATTGAATGGGGAAGCTTTTCATACACACTCATGCCCTTTGGACTAAAGAATGCGCCGACAATACTCTCGTGCATAGTTGTTCAAGCATTCTAAAATTTTATTCACAAGTATTTACAGGTATACTTGGATGATTAGGAATTTTATGGCTTAGTGAAGAACCATTGTGACTACTTGAGATTAATGTTTGAAAGATGCAGGTAATTAATTATTTTTTTTAATATCAAGAAGTGCACTTTTACAACTCCTTTTGGTACCTTGTTTGGACTTATCACTTGCAAGGAATGATTGTTGGTGGACCTAGCTAGGATTGTACTTATTTTGGGGCTGGAAGAGCCAACTAATCAGAGTGAGGTGCATGGGTTCTTGGGGCACACTATTTTTTATTGAAAATTTATTAAAGGCTATGCAAATATTGTCGTGCCACTGGAAGAGTTGTTGAAATCCAAAGGAAATTTATATTGGGGTGACGCACAACAAAAATATTTTGAGACCTTAAAGGAGAGGGTAATCATCACACCTATCTTAAGTTTCCCTTCTTCGTACAAGCCTTTTCATGTGCATATGGATGCTTCTGGTATAACTATAGGAGTAGCATTCTTGTAACCAGGAGAAGGTAATGTTGATCATCCCATATGTTTTGCGAGTAGGAAGCTAACACGGATCGAGAAAAATTACACAAGTACAGAGAGCGAAGCATTATCAATGATATATGCACTTCACAAGTTTAGGAAGTACTTGTTGGCCACACCATTTATATTTTATACTGATCATATGGCATTTAAGTACTTTATTAGTAAGCTGGTTTTATAGGGTTGCATCTGTTATTGGATCTTTCTCTTCCAGGAATTTGATTTCTCAATCATAATTAAACCCAATAAAAGTAATTTAGGACCTTATCATTTCTCAAGGATCAACTCTAGAGAGGACACGCAAAACATAGAAGATATTATGTTAGATGCATAATTTTTTAGATTGAATCATGCATCCATTGATTTAGAATACATCGTGGTGTTCTTACACACTGGACTTGGGCCTGAAGGAATGAAGACCTTGGAAAAGAAACAACTTTTTATTCGTGCAGTGCCATATCAGCTCATTGGAGGAGACCTATACAAAATGGGTAGATATATAGTCTTGCACAGATGTGTTCTAGAGCATGAGCATGAATCAATCATGGACGAAGCACATGAGGGAACATTCGGAGGAAACTATGTAAATGAAGTAACAACACGCAAGATCTTATTGATAGTTTTATGGTAGGAAACATTGTATAAAGACACTAAAGCATTTTTCAAGGCTTGTGACCATTTTCAGAGGATATGTAAGCTTGGGAACAAGGATGAGATAGCATTGCACCCTATAACAAGCGTAAAACCATTTGAGATGTGGGTAATTGACTTTTTAGGACCCATTACAACACCTGCACGCATGATAGAAGCATGTTATATCATAACATGTACACATTACTTGAAAAGGTGGGCAAAGGTTGCACCTATAAAGGATTGCATTGTAACAAAAATAGCCAAATTTCTATGGGAGAACATCATAAACATGTACATATGCCCATTGAGCCTTACAAGTGATAGAGGAACTCATTTTATGAATGAGACTATTAGAATCCTACTAACAGAGTTTATGGTAGCACATCACACCCTATCACTCACAAGCTGATGGAACTGCATAAGCTTTCAATAAGATTTTGAGACAAACCTTGACAAAGATATGTGATGTTGGAAGAAATGATTGGGATGATAAGGTATTAATTGTGTTCTGGGCATATAAAACAACTTATAAGAGGTTGAAAAAGTTTACACCCTTTCAGTTGGTGTTTGATTAAGCTAAAATATAAATACACAAGCCTAATATGATGTTATAGTAATAGTACATGAATGCAATTATGAAATATATAAATATACCAAATCAAACTAAGAAATAAATAATAAAACCTTAAGTGCAAAGATGAGAAAAAGGTACTTAGTTGATTCACAATTAAATCTGGAGTGTACCAGAGTGTTGATTAGGTGAATAAAATGGCAGAAGCGTCGTACAAAGGCCCAAAAAAATGTAGATTTGGAGGAATGGACTAGACAAGGGCATTTGAAGAGGGACAGGGGAGCCCATGGGAACCCAAGTACTAATTTTGGGCACCTGGGTTTGCGGAAATGCTCAGAAACCCAAATTCTCAGGGTCACAAGATGTTTGTTGATGCTCACCTTTTATTGCTATGGATTTGTACAATGCTCGCTAGAGTCGTCAAAAACCTACAATGAAGAATGAACCTACAAAAACCTCAAATAGACATCAAATCCTAAAAAAGAAAGATTTAAAATGAGGTGTTGGACTATCCTCAGTGGCCACAAAGGTGGACTTACAACTGAGCATTGCACTACATTTCAAACCCAATTAGTTTTGTGTGCATGTGTGCAGAATTATGCCCTAGGTTGCTCTTGTGTTAGTCGCACTTGGATAACGAGTAAATAGCTAGATGTAGAATGTAATAAATGTGTGTATGGAATAAAATGAACTTACCTCCTATGAAGTGTATGTAGATGAACCAACCCCTATGTCCCTTGTGATGGAGCTAGATGAATGTAATAGATCTCTTAGATGCCTTGATGGATGCAACCTTAGGTGGTGATAGCTAATGCTTAGTGCTAGGTCCCTTATTATGATCACATAACTTTATATTTATATGATTCCTTTTCCTGAATTTTGTAATTAACCTTGAAAATGCTTACTACCAAAAAGATAACATTATCAAACGGCTATAAAGGATCTAAAAAGTGTGAGTAAAGTACAAAGAGGACAGGGGCACCCATATTAGATGAGGGTGCCTGGTGTTGAATTTCTAGTCTGGGCATTGGTGTCCATAATGACAAATGTCAAAGATTAAAAAGGTAGACTGAGCAAGTAAGGGTATAAGACTGAAAGTAGAAACAGAAAGCAAAGAAAGATGGCCAAAGACATGGGTTGATTAGTATCATTCTTACTTAGGAATCGTATGAATAGTAGTATGTGATCAAGACTAGGTAATTACCCAAAGTACATGATTTTGTGTCTACATTTGCCCCCACTTTATGTTGGTGAGCAAAAAGCTTAGTAACATAAATTAGATATATATGCGTACCTAATATCCATGTAGATCAATGTAGGAAATGTGTCGAGGGACTAGAAAAAGAGTGGAATGGTAAAAATGTGAAGTATGGATGCTAAGGATAAGGAAGTGCAAAAAAGTGATGATGAAAATGAACCTGGGGTGGAAACACATGTAGATGTCAAGATGTACTTGTTTTCGATGTCATTGTCTGTGATGTTGTTATTGTTGTTGTGGTGATGTTTACTACTACTTCCCATACGAATGACCCTGCAAAAAAGAAGCCAACAAGTAGTCAAACATGCATGTATATGATCAAAGTGTGTAAATGGTGTGTAAGGAAAGTATGTAAAATGTTGAAAATGAAAAAGGAACATGTGCACCTGATCTGTGATGAGAAAATGGTGTAGACAAGATCATGTAGATGATGTTGATGTGTGAGTTTTTCAAGTGATATCACGCCAATGTAATGGAATAAGTGTAGGGAGAACTATCTAGTATCGTTCACCATCCTTTAACTGCTACCTGTTATGTAAAACACCACTGTAGATGGTGTGCATGTGTTAAGGACTCTATACCCTGTAAAATCCATTGTGTAAATGCATGTTTCTAAAGGATTCTCTTCCTTGTCAAAATCCTATGTGACATGCCAAAGAACTGTGTAATTGCTCCCTATTACTGGCACTCAGGGAAGATTGTTGTGCATTAAGGACCCAAGTCTGATTCTATGCCTCGTACACAACTGAAACTATGTTATACTGGTACCGTGTTGTGTATACGTTATATGGGGTGATTGATTCACCCATATGATGGCCCCCTCATTTGGGGTACACGCGACATCACTGAAGGAGTATGCGGTCCAAAAGAGGACCGACCGCTATACTAGAATTGTGCCTTGGAGGGGGAAGGTAATGCACTTGGTAGAAACCAAGGCACACACAAAAAAATGGCTAGAAAAACAAGTGTTAGTACAATCAAAGACAAACATTCATGTAAAAGATGAAATATAAGCTACGCTAACAATGTATAAGCTAAGACACAAGTAGAAGACACTTTAGGTCGCGAAAAGTGGGCTGTAAACATGGGTGTAGACACTAAATCACATAGTTTGGGTGTTATTTAGTCTCGATCTCATACTATTATTCATATGGTTTTTGAGCGAAGAAAGTATTAATTAACCCTCATCTTTTGACCATTTTATTATGTTATTTGCCATCATTCTCGACCTTCACCACATACTTGCCTAGTCAATTTTCATCATTATATGTTATTTTGCATTTCACTGGGGCATTTGGGCTAGTACTGGGGTGCCCACAGGTGCCTTGGTTCCATTCGGGGCGCCCTGATCCTTTTTACACTTTCCTGCCACTTTTTGGGCACTTTCTAGCCGTTTGAACATTCTATCTTTTTGGCGGTCAGCCTCTTCATGGTTAATTATGAAATTATATCAAGAAAACTATATAAATACAAAATTATGAGACCATAATGAGGGACCAAGCACTAGGCACCACTATCATCATCTAAGATTGCATCCATCTAGCTCCATCACAAGGGACAAGGTTAGCTCATCTGTGTCACGCATTATAACAAGAAAGTTTATTCTATTTCATCCACCATTCTATTAAATTTTCTACATGTAGTTATCACTCTCTACTTTCACAAAGTGCAACTAGCATAAGATAACCTAGGGCATGATCACATACACACATAGAACTGAATCAAGTATGAGATGTAGTGCAGTGCTTAGTTAGTAAGTCCACCATTGTAACCCTTGAGGATAGTCTGATCTCCTCATATGAATCGTTCTTTTTTAGGGGTTTGATGCTTGTCTTAGGGTTTCACAGGTCGCGTCTTCATTTCTGATTTCTAGTGACATATTGTGCAGTCCAGCAAAGCTAGTGTGATATGAAGCAAACACATGCAATCACTTAATGACACATCAGAGGGGTTTATAGAGTTTTTTTATAGACTCGGGTGCCTATATCTCAGACTAGGCCCATAGGCACCCTTGTACCTATCCAAGCGCCCCAGTCATCTCAGATCTACACTATCCTGAACTTTGGCACAGTCGTTTCCTCCTCTTGTTTCTCCAACCATCTTTGTAACACAATCCAACAAGCTCGTTGAATCAACTAAGCTCTATCTAACCCTTATTACACTTCAAGATTTCACATTTTTATTTACTTAGTTGCTTGGGTCATTTTCCTTATTTAGTATATCTCTCATTCACTATTGTACTTATTAGGTTAACATAAAAATATTTACATTTTTAGTTAATCATTTTGGTGAACCCGGCCGCTTTCACACTTAGGATTCTCATCTTTCCTCTATCATGGCTCCCAAATTTGCTCAAGTTTATTTATCTTATTTACTTAAGAGATATCCCAATTGTCAGGATGTTTTGAAAAAATCCCTAGACTTCTTGTATCTTGATGACAATATGCCACCAAAAGAAATAATTCCTATATTTTCTCATTTATTTAACGACCCTAGTGATCATCCATCTAATCAACCCCTATTAGAATCAATTCAAACTATACATTATTTGTTTCAAGAAACATTTACGGCTATGCAATCCATGATCACATCTCTCAAAACTGAAATTCAAAATCTTAAGAACACTTCTCAGGATCATGTTTGTTATCACTCTCCATCTCATTCTATGACTACTACATGTTCTCATATTAGTGAGCCTCAAGTCATACCATTACTAGAGCCTCTCATCCTTGATCGTAATACTCAACAACATGACCTTCTTACTAAGCTCATTCATCGTCACTTGATCACTTTACTGCCTACTCATTACTATCCTCCTTATTGGCTAGCCAAATATCAAGGTCATCCATATTAAAATTTTCATTGAATCAATGAACATAATAACAATGATTTTCATGCTTTATAATGAAGAACAAAACATCTTGAACATCATGACTTTATCTCATTCATTGCACAACATTTTGTTGCATTCCCATCTACAAATGCTACATCCACATGGGCTCCTAAATTTGTTTCTTGTATGTCAAACGAGCATCATGCCACCATTTATAATGTGCCTTCTTTGGATAGTCAAGCACCACCTATTAAAATCAATATAACACCTCCTCCTCTCAAGACATCTACACCATTACCAAGTCAAAGTACATAACTACCTCTCAAAATCAATCAACCTTCTTCTTTGGTAGTGTCATCAATACCACTAAAGCTACCACCATTCAAGTTTTATAGCCATCCCACTCCACTTCCATTTCCTATTCATTTTTTTAAATTTAATGCCCCTCTACTCACGTTGTCAGTGACATCACCACCTCTGTGTCCTATCACTTTTGTTAAGAAAACTACTCCTTACATTGATCCACTCAGTGTATTTTGACTAGGTTTCCATCACTTACATACTTGGGGGGCATAACATTCACACATCCCCCTCTCATTTTAACATTAAAAAATCTCTCATTTGCACATTATCATACAAAAACCTCATAATATAGGCATATTCATCACACTTTTTAGTGTCGACCATTACCCGATGACACACTCTTATGCTTCGGTTCACACTTGACTGTCGAGGGCATACTAAACATGAACCCCACATAGTGCACAATAGATACTACACATCACAACTCTTCTTACAATTTACACTCTACATTTAGTCTACATTTTTTCAACATTTGTGCATCTATACATTATACATCATATTACTCTTCATCATATATATGTCACACAATTATTGTCTGCAAGTCTAGCATTACATCCTACTCATTCTACATACTACATACCACACATCTTACACTACTAGGCTATCTATACATCTTGTATTACATTCTACCCATTGCATATTTACACATTTTTCTCATCACATGGTTGTCTACTCATCACACATACTACACATTCTTCTATGCGTTGCACTCACTACCCTATGACACACTTTAGTTCCTCGGTCCATACTCGACTGCTGAGGGTTTGAAAATAAAAGGGACCTTATCATCATGCTTCCATGTTCATCATTTAACCTTTTATCACGTGACATTACTAGGTTAGTGACATACACTATAGGCTAAATGGTCACCTATTCCTTCATCTCGTAGTGGTATACGCTATAGGCTACATCACTACTTCCTCTCTTCATTTTTTAGTGATATATGCTTTAGGCTCAATAATCGCTCCTTTAATCATCTTGTCTTGATATATGATTTGACAATAAGGATCATACACACATCATCTATAGGTTTCATAGCATCACCATTATGCATACACATTCATCACAACGTGTTAGACACAACACACACTTCAACCATTTCCTAATGACGCACTCTCGTTTATGGTTCATTCTTGACTACTCAGGGGGAAAACCAAATGAGCCTCACTATATACAACTCCATTCACTCGGGGGTCACACGGCTCCTATCATCAATCTTGCATTCCATTCCATCCATTCATAGCATGTTGTATATATTGTTTGCATTTACTCTTGCTTACATTTGCTTGTATATGGTCGTTTATTACACATGCTAGGTAGATATCTTATATGTCATTATCTATACCATACACACATGCACATTCACGTCTTTCTCTAGTTTTGATTATGGATACATGTCTCTTAAACGTAGCACAGATGCTCGCCTTCTACCTCTCCTACAACAGTCCTTAGGGGCATCCACATTCATCTCTTCCAGGTGTTATTATTTCATTTCATACTTATCACTTTTCATTACTTTCTTATACACGCTTTTGACATACTGGTTATCTTTCTAACATGCTAACGGGTGATTCATGTGTAACATTTGTTTTCTAATATTACTTACTTCCATGGTTATTTGTTGTTTGTACTCACTTGTTTTGACTGTTATTGTATGTGGGCCTTGCCCTTTGTTTGGTGTGCATAATTTTTTTTGTATGCAGCCATTATGACCTTACGTGTCTTGTGACATCGTGAGTGATGCCCCATGTTTGCAACCCACTTTTCGTGGTCTATGTTTGGATTCTTACTTGTTTACGTGCATTCTAAATTTATCATTATTTGTGTAGCATACACTTATCTTATATGTGCATGCTTGTTCGTACTAACACTTATTTTTGGCTAGCTACTTGTTTTTGCATGCCTTTGTTTTTATCAAGTGCATTCCCTTCCCACTGTAGGGCAGAGTTATAGAGTTCATGTGGTTGGTCCAATTTTGGGGCAGCATTCTCCTATCAACAACATTACATGTGCCCTCAAAGAGGGGGGCATCATTTAGGGTTTTATATTCTACACAGTGCTTCTACACACATCAGTTCAATTTAGTTTCCACCCTTGGCATTGTGGGTTATACATCAAGTGGGTTCAGACAAGTCTAAAAACCCCGTACACAACGGATTTTATAGGACATGGTTGTCCTTAGCATTTTGGGGAGTAGTTACAGGTTAGAGGATATAATAGATTTCCTCTCTACACTACTTTAGCCAGTGGTGTCAGATCACCCAAAAAACTAGGCAGTACAGAGACCTCTTCACACATGTTTAGGGAAACAGTTAAAGGTTGGAGGATGCAACAGAATTCCTCCCCATACTTCTTTGGCCTATGGCGTCGGATTGCCCAAAAAACCTAGGACAGGATATCCTCTTTCTACACCCTTTATTTCATCACAAATCAGGTACACATGTTCTATTTTTCATTTTTGTATTTTACATTTACTCTTATATGCATTTTTACATATATACATGTGTATTTGACTTCTTGATCATCTTCTCCTTGCAAGTCCGACCATATGAGAAGCAAGTAGTCAGCAATAACAATAAAAAAGGCATTAACAAAAACACTTTACAACAACACACACATCATGCTAACATGCAGGTACATCACACACATCAACAATTACACACGCATTTCCACCCTAGGTTCACAATCATCACGTTTTTGTGCTTTTTCCATCTTTAGTTTATGTCCATCATTTTTTTGTCATTCCACGCTTTTTCTAGTCCTTTGGTGAGTTTTCTACGTCACTCTACATGGACATTAGGTGTACATCTCTATCTACTTTATGTTACCGAGTGTTCTACTCACCAACATAAAATGGGGGAAAATGTAGATATAAATCATACACTTTGGGTATTATTTAGTTTTGGTTTCATACTACTATTCATATGGTTTTTGAGTGAAGAAAGTGCCAATTAACCCCCATCATTTGGCCATTTTATTCTACTATCTTTCGTCATTCCCAACCTTCACCACATACTTGCCCAATCAGTATTTGTCATTCTGTGTTATTTTACATTTGACTGGGGCACCTGGGTTAGTACTAGAGCATTGACAGGCGCCCTAGTCCCAGTCAGGGTGCCTTGATCCTTTTTACACTTTCCCACCACTTTTTGGGTGCTTTTTAGCCATTTTAACATTCTATCTTTTTGGTGGTCAGCCTCTTCAAGGTTAATTACAAAATTATATAAAGATAACCATATAAATAAAAAGTTACGAGACCATAATGAGGGACCAAGCACTAGGTACTATTATCATCATCTAAGGTTACATCTATCTAGAGCTCATTTGCATCCATCTAGATCCATCACAAGGGACAAGGTTGGATCATCTACATCATACATCATAGGAGGGAAGTTTATTCTATTCCATCCACCATTCTCTTACATTTTCTACACATAGTTATTGCTCACTAATTTCATAAAGTGCAACTGGTATAAGAGTACCTAGGGCATGATCACACACACACATAAAACTATATCGGGTCTGAGATGTAGTGTAACACTCAGTAAGTCCACAATTGTGGCTGCTGAGGACAATCTGACCCCTTCATATGTATCTTTATTTTTTAGGGGTTTGATGCGTGTCTTGGGGTTTTACAGCTCTCATCTTCATTTTTGATTTCTAGTGACATATTGCGCAGTCCAACGAAGCTAGTGCGATAAGAAGTGAGAATAGTTGATCACTTAATGACACCTCAGAGGGGGTTTACAAATCTTTTTTACAGACCGGGGTGCCCATATCTCATACTAGGGTGCCCACATGCACCCCAGTCAGCTAAATTGCTCATATCTACACTTTTATGGACTTTGAGATAGTCGTTTCCTCCTATTTCTTCATTCATCTCTGTGACATAGCCCAATAATCTCGTCGAATCAACTAAGCTCTATTTAACCCTTCTTGTGCTTTAGGGTTTCACATTTTTATTTACTTAGGTGTTTGGGTCATTTTCCTTATTGATTTTAGCTCTCATTCACTGTTGTACTTACTAGGTTAACATAAAAATATTTACATTTTATATAATCAATGGGACATCACTCACGATGTCGCAAGACAATCAAGGCCGTAATGGCTACAAGTCATCAAAGAATAAGAAAGACATAGGGCAAAGCCCACAAACAATGACAAATAATGTAACAGACAACCATGGAAGAAAATAGTCATGCATAACAAATGTTTCACATGAAGCACCCATTAGCATGTTAGAAAGATTAAAAAGTATGTCAAAGCATGTATAATATGATAATGTAAAGTGCTAAGTACAAAATGAAACAATAACACATGTAGTGTATGAAAGTGGATGTCCCCAGGAGCCTCTGTTGGACTAGTTATAGGTACTGAGCTAAACATCCATGTTGTGTGTAATAGGTCTATAGAATATGCGATCACAACTAGAAAATAAAGTGAACATGCATGTGTGTATGATAAATATAATGACATACAAGATAACTATCTAGCATGTGTAAAAAATGTATGTCATCTAAATTTCACAACTAGGAAGATTCTTGCATTTTTGAAGCCTATTCGGATTCGAATCTTCACCAAACAGAAGACACTTAGCCAAAACACAAAGAAAATAATAGGCTTGCGGACGATGTCAAGTGTCTAAACATCACAACTTCAAGAGTCAAAGGAGGGAGTAAAGTCTTAGAAGTCCGCAAGGTTTCCACGTGGAGCTAACTACAAAGGTCCCTCCCAAAAATGGGTTTTGACATTATATGCAGTGGGGTCCTTTACTCACCCAAAGGAACAAAATGGTGTGCTCATAGACAGTGCCAAGTGTCGACACAGGGCATTCCCAAAACCCTGAATGGTAACAATAATCTTAAGTATGCGCAGGCCTCCCACATGGATCTTGCAACAAATGGACTCTAGGTTCGAGGCAGGTCACAAAAGGTGATAAGCCATATACCACGTATGAGTGATTATGAGACTTATCTGTAAGATTTAAATGCTCAGGACTTTTTCAAAAGATCAGAGGTGAAGGGTCATTTGGCTTATCATTTCAGTAGTGAATTAATGCATAGCCCCATGTGAAGAGTGCCAACCTGCGAAGACGCAAGTTATCCATCTACATTCAAAGGGTTGTTTTAGTATAAATGAAAAAACATGAGTTGTTTGATTCATTAGGCCGGCAACCAATGCATAAGAGATTGAAATATTTGTTTATGTATTAAAGAGTTGAGGGGATGTTCCTCAAAAGGTGAGTCCATTTCAAAGGAGTTAGTTTCAGGATAGTTAAAGATGCATTAAATAGGCATGGCTTTCACTCTTTTGAAAGGGAAGATAATGGGAAAGTGTAAGGAAGATCTCAAAAATCTATTCCTATCACTTCGCTCCATTTATCATAATTAAAAGCAACTGGAACTAGGAGAGATTATTATCTCCTCTTCCTCCTATATATATATATATATATATATATATATTGTACCTAAGAGAGATAAAATATATAGATATAGTTAGAGATAAAATATGAGAGTCAATGGGTTTTCTTCTCTATCTCAAGTCCCTCTTTTGTAAAAGACAGAGGCCTGGAGCTCTATCCTTATTCCTGGGTTTTGTAACATCAATCTTGCCTCTTTTCTAATGTAATACTGTGCATAATTATTGGAGTAATATATATGATTTTTAGTGCATTATGTTCATCATTTACATATCTTTATTGTCTCTGATCACCTTTTTTTTCATGTAGAAAATGTGCATCTTCCCATGTTGTTGTTATATTTGAATTTATGCTTAAGTAGTTTGAGGTAGTGTTTTGTGTGAATCTTTTCTAACCTGTGGTGCAATTTCATCCACCATTTTCAATCGTTCACCGTTTCCCTTTTTTAGACAGTTGTGGTCTCGATTGATCTCTTAGAAGGCTCATTTGGCTCATCACCCCCATTAAAATTCATGTTTTGTTTTGTTTTTCTAACCCTCATCTCACACTTCAGAGAAGATTCATCTTCTTTAAAATCTAGAGGTCTCTTTAGGGCACATAGCCCACTAACCTAAGGATTCCCATGACTCTGATGGTTCAATCCACCAAGGATGTTCATCAATAGTTTTCCTGTCATGCCCGTTGGGACAGACTCAGAGTGGTATTTTATCATGGCATCAACTCGGTCTGTTCTTGATAAAGTTCAAACTTCAATGAAGATAGTTGCGGAGCACATCTAGTGACTCCACATGGTCCAGAAAAATCATTACAAAGTCTTGCATACCTCCCTCTCATCCATTTCCAATCATCTTTCTTTCCACGTCTTCCATTTCTCTGCATCCTATGAAGTCGTGCAAACAAGACTTCAATACCACCAAGGTATCGTCCCCTTATCCATCTCCAAGCCATCCATTCCACCCTTCCCCTTTCTTCGAGCAGTTATACCCCTCACTCTAGTGAGCAATGGCTCTAAATCTAAAATAAGAGGAGCATATGGTGAGAAGTGATATGGGCTCAAGAGGTTTGTATCACAAGTTGAGCAATAAAGAAGTTGCAGAAGTTGCCTTTATTTGTCCTCCCCAAAAAACATCTCCCCTAGAAATTTTTTTATCAACGGACTTCATATTGCAAGATGAAGCCACATACAATGGAGAATTTGTAGACTCAAAAACCATCATACAAAAGCTTAAAGCTTTGACAACAGAGGAAGAAGATAAGCTCGAGTGCTTATCTGATTTGGGGGGATGCCTCGATGAAGAAGGGCCTGTGGAAAAAACAAACTTTGCCACTTCATCAACCTCGCAACAAAGGCAGCCTTATGCTCACAGCAGATCCCCTGGGACTAGTCCTAGGGCTCTAGAAAAAAGTATTATTGAGAGCTTTTGCTTTCAATCGAAGATCCTGGATTCACCGATAAAGCTACTAAAAACAAGGAGGGAAAGGATAGGGATAACACCCTTCAAAGAATATCTAACTTCTTTAAAATCTGGAGGTCTCCTTAGGGCACACGTCCCACTAACCTAAGGATTCCCATGACTCTCATAGTCCAATCCGCCAAGGATGAGAAGCCTGTGGAAAAGTCTTGTTCCAAAAAATGCAATCCAGAACAACTGGTAGGAATATAGAGTCATTCTGACTCCCATCAAAGAATGGTCCTCCTAAAGACCAAGGAAATCCTCAACACCAGTCATGCTCACTTCAGAGCATGAGGATAATTTTCAAAACCTCAAGGGTCAGCTACAACTCCTTCAACCAAGAGAGGAACATAAAAAGGAGGTATTCATTATGTTCGTTGATACCACGAGTGGAAGAGTAAAAGGTAATTTTTCACTCTTGTTACATGCCATAATAATAGATAAATTAATCGTATGGCCGCACTTCATAAGAAAGGGAAGTTATTTTTCCCTACCTGTTTTGGGTTTTGTTTATCTTGTACCAGACCAATTAGATTATGAGTAGGAGTAGATTGCTTTCAGCAAAATAAGTGCTTGCGCACACTCTGCATGAATCATTTGAGGCATGTATGTTTTGTATTTTGTATAGGCCCACACTTATATTACTCCATTAAGAGGCACCATATCCTATAAGAAGAATTCACAATTATCTGAGACAGTTGCAAGCTTCACCTCAAGCAAATGCAGAGCAACTAAAATTAGTCATGGGATTCTATTGGTTGTCTTTTCAATCTTCTACTCTCACAAAAATAAATTACAAAGTTTTATTATAAGAGTAGGAAGGTGTAAGAATTAGTAAACAACTATGAAGGCTCCGCAACATCCAAAAGTGCTAAGAACCTAGGTTTGGAGTGGCTTTGAAGCATAGTTCCAGACCAAATTGATAGCAGAAGAGTGTGGGTTCTTTCTATTTAGCAAGCTAATGGTCCCAGTGAGTCGCCAGACTGCTATCTAAATTCCATAGCTAGGAATATTCCTACGTTTTCAAAGCCTATTCAGAGTCGAATCTTCACCAAACAGAAGGGACTTAGCCAAAACACAAAGAAAACAACAGGCTCGCAGATGATTCCAAGTGTCTAACCGTCACAACTTCAAGAGTCAAAGGAGGGAGTAAAGTCTTGGAAGCCCGCAGGGTTTCCACGTAGAGCTAACTACAAAGTTCCCACCCAAAAAGGG
Source organism: Taxus chinensis (assembly GCA_019776745.2). NCBI lineage: Eukaryota > Viridiplantae > Streptophyta > Pinopsida > Cupressales > Taxaceae > Taxus > Taxus chinensis. The sequence continues at coordinate 23,736,799 of CM034146.1, forward strand.
GTTTTGACATTATATACAGTGGGGTCCTTTACTCGTCCAAAGGAATGAAACATTGTGCTCGCGGACGGTGCCAAGTGTCGGCACAACGCATTCCCAAAACCCTGAAGGGCAACAAAAATATTAAGGATGCGAGGGCCTCCCACATGGATCTTGCAATAAATGGACTCTAGGTTTGAGGTAAGTCACAAAAGGTGATAAACCATATATCACGTATGAGTGATTATGAGAATTATCTATAAGATTTAAATGCTCAAGACTTTTTCAAAAGATCGGAGGTGAAGGGTCATCTAGCTTTTCATTTTAGTAGTGAATTTATGCATAGCCCCGTGTGAAGAGTGCCAACCTACGAAGAGTCAAGTTATTCATCTACATTCAAAGGTTCATTTTAGTATAAACGACAGAATATGTGTCATTTGAGTCATGATGTCGGGAACCAATGCATAAGAGATCGAAATATTTTCTTATGTATTAAAGAGTCGAGGGGATGTTACTCAAAAGGTGAGTTCATCTCAAAGGATTTAGTTACATGATAGTTAAAGATGCATTAAATAGGTATGGATTTCACTCTTTTGAAAGGGCAGATAATGGGAAAGTGTGAGGAAGATCTCAAAAATCTATTCTTGTCACTACGCTCCATTTATCATAATTAAAAGTAGTTGGAACTACGAGAGCTTCTTATCTCCTCTTCATCCTCCTATATATATTGTACACAAAATAGATAAAAGATATAGATATAGTTAGAGATAAAATTTGAGATTCAGTGGGTTTTCTTCTATGTATCAAGTTTATCTCAAATTTTATCTCTAACTATATCTATATCTCAAATCTTGCCTGGAGTTCTAGCCTTCTTCCTGGGTTTTGTAACAAAAATCTTGCCTCTTTTCTAATGTAATACTGTGCACAATTATTGGAGTAATATATATGTTCTGTGGTGCATTATGTTCATCATTTGCATATCTTTATTGTCTCTTATCGCCTTTATTTTCACATAGAAACTATGCATCTTCCCATGTTGTTGTTATCTTTGAAGTTGTGCTTAAGTAGTTTAAGGTAGTGTTCTATGTGAATATTTTATGGCATGTGGTGCAATTTCATCCACCCTTTTCAGTCATTCACCATTTCCCTTTTTCAAACAGTTACGGTCTTGATTGATCTCTTAGAAGGCTCATTTGACGCATCACCTCAGTTAAAATTCATGTTTTGTTTCATTTTTCTAACCCTCATTACACACTTCAGAGAAGAGACAACTTCTTTAAAATATGGAGGTCTCCTTAAGGCGTACATCCCACTAACCTAAGGATTCCCATGACTCTGATGGTCCAATCTGCCAAGGATGATCGTCAACAGTGTACATGTAAAAGCATAAGTAAGCAAGAGTAAATACAACCAAGATATGTAGTATGTTGTGGATGGTGCAAAATAGAATTCAGTGTGAATGATAGGAGAAACGTACCCCCTGAGTGGATGGAAATATATGCAATGAGGTTCATTTATTTATGCCACCTCAGTAGTCAAGAATGAACCATAAATGCGAGTGTGTCATTGGAAAATTGTGTGAGTGATGTGTTGTATGTAGAAAGGGTTGATAAATTAAGTGATGATTGTAGAATGGTAATGCGTTGATGATGATGTATGTGATATAGGGATGATGGATTTTGGGTGTGTGATTATTTATCCCAAATTGTATATCAGTCTATGTGTGAGTAAGATCTTAGTACGTGTGATGATGTAGCACAAGGCATATATCATGAAATAGAAGAAAGTGATGATGGTAGAAAATGTGATGATGTAGCACAAAGTGTATATCACGAGATGTATGGATAAGATGCTAGGAAGTGGTGATGATTTAGCAAAAAGTGTATATCATTATATGTGTGAAGAAAGTGATGGCTAAAAATGTCACATAGTATGATAAAAATATTGGTTGATCAACTATGTGGGTGTGATGAGGTTCATTTGATTTGTAAACCCTCAGCAATCGAGTATGGATCGAGGGACTAAAGCGCGTCATCAGGTAGTGAGTGCATTACATAGAAGAAGATGAGTAAAATGTGTAGAAGATGTCATAAGTATGTGACATGTAAAGCGCGTAATGTGTGATAGAGAATATGCAATGTGTAATGTAAGATGTGTATATCGTAAAAATGTATAATATTGTAGTGTGTAGAATGTGTATGATGTATAGGTGTATAAAGCACAGAATGCGGATGATGTATAATAGATGGAAGATCATATATATAGAAAAGTGAGTGATGTATGAAGATGTGTAATATGTAATATCTATTGTGCAGTGTGTGTGAGGTTCATGTATATAGGATACCATCAACAGTCAAGTGTGAATTGTAGCACAAGAGTGTGTCATAGAGAAATGACCGATATGAGTATGGGTCGAGATGTATATGCTAGAAGAAAGGCATGTAATGAAGGAAATGTTAGACACGTGTTAATATTGGGGGGAAGCTATAATGCCCACCAAGTGTGTAAAAGATGGACATCTAGTCAAAAGAAACTAAGTGGATCAATGTAGGGAGTAGTTTTCTAAACAAAAGTGATGGGATGCTGAGGTGGTAAAGATGTGTGACCATCATCAGAATCGGAGTCAACCACATTGCTAGGATTGAAATGAAATGGTTCACTAACATCGTAAGCTTCATCTGGGTCCCAGTCATCGACATAGACATTTTTTGGAGCATAAGGTGGAATTATAAGTTTAATTATGGGAGGTGGTTGCTGAGTTCGACTTGCAAATGTCACATAGACCTTTAATGGAGGAGGAGTTGGACCAACCTTATAAGGAGGTTTCTTAGATTAAATTTGTAATATTGTATATGACTTAGTAGGAGGAGGTGAAGGAGAACGAACCTTGAGAGGTGATTTCTTATTTTGACTTGGTAATGTCACATATAACTTAAGAGGAGGCGAAGTGAGACTAATTATGAGATGTGGTTACTTAGTTTGAGTGGATTGAATAGGTGGCACTGCATTGATCGAAAAAGGCACATTGGAAGTGATGACTTGATGCTTAGTAAAAATGAAAATTTCGGATTTAGGAACCCATTGGGATGTAACAATTGGAGAGGATGATGTGACATGACACGGTGCAGTGAATAAGATAAAACCTTGATGCTCGAGATGCTTGGTTATTCATTGTAAAGCATAGTAGTCATTGTTATTATGTCTATTGATTAGATGATAATTGCAATATGGGTAACCTTAGTATTTTACAAGTCAGTAAAGAAGATATCCTTGAGTAAATGATAAAGTGATTAATTAATGACTAAGGAGCTAAGTAAGAATGTCATGTTGCTTAGCATTGTGACCAAACATGAGAGGCTCTGGTAATGGCAAGACTTGAGGCTCACTAATATAAGCACATGTAGAAGACATAGAATGAAGATGGGATGTAGAAGGAGAACAAACATGAGCATGAGAAAAGTCCTTGGATTTCAGATTTAAGAGATGTAATCATGGATTCCATATCATGAAATTTGTCTTGAAATAAAGAATGTAAAGCTTGAATTGATTTCAACAATAATTTACTAGATGGAGGATCACTGAGACTAGGGTCCTCAGATAGCTGATCCAAAATAGCACTCACTTGATGCAGCAGCGTATCGCTAGGGAGATACATGGTGTCTAGGGATTTTTTTAGAATAACTTAGAAATTAGGATGCATTTGAATTAAATTATAAAAATAAATTTGAGAAACTTTAGGAGCCATGATAGAAAAGTTGATGTGCTAAAGAAGGATCGAAAATACCGATAACGAGTGGGGTTCACCAAAATGATTAAGCTAAAATGTAAATACACAAACCTAATCTAATGTTATAGTAGTAGTAAATGAATGCAATAATGAAATACACAAATATACCAAAGCAAACTAAGCAATACATTATAAAACCCTAAGTGCAAGGAGGAAAAAGAGGTACTTAGCTTATTCACAATCAAATTTGGAGTGTACCAAAGTGCTGACCAGGTGAATAGAATGGAAGAAGCGTCACACAAAAGTACAAAAAATATAGATCTGGAGGAAAGGATTGGACAGGGGTGCCTGGAGAGGGATAGGGGTGCCCTGGTACTAATTCTGGGTGCTTGGGTTTGTGAAAATTCTAAAAAACTTGAATTCTTAGGGTCACAAGATGTTGGTTGATGCTCTCCTTTTGTTGGTATAGATTAACACAACGATTTTTGGAGTCACCGAAAACCTGCAATGAAGAATGAACTTGCAAAACCTTCAAATAGAAATTAAATCCTGTTGGGTTTCAGATTTGCACTTGGGATGAAACCACAGTCAGGGGACAAGAAAGTCACTCCTCTTTAATGGGAGAGGTTCCCTTATTGAAAGCAGGGGTAGAACCTATGTACAAATGTATAGTCTTTCATTTAGTGGTGGTTTCCCGACATCTTGAAATGTGCTTTATGACCAGAGAGTTATCAATACATGATGATAGATGAATTAAAGAGAGGAGGGAGTCAGAAGAAGACAATACTTTCAGGGAAAAGAGATGGTAGAGAAGACCCTTATATGTATTGAGAAAATGAGATATAGAATAGAACCATTCACGTTCAAAACTGGCACAGTCCGCAGACTTAAAGTTCCTGAGATTGTGTAAAATAACACAAAGTTTCTATGCATGTAAGGATTAAATGATTCACAGACAAGAGCAAGAAGGAAAGAGAAACAAAGGGAAGAAGGGAAAGCCTTTGTATTGATTTCTTTTGATGCAAATTTACAGTTTCAGAGTCTCAAAAATCCAACACATACAATGACTTTGAGAGCCCATGATATAGCCCACAAGAAACGGTTACACTTCCTCGAGCCAATAAGAAATGGTTACAACCTATTCTAACTATTCGCACCCCTTCCAATTCTTGATTCGAAGAGAAATGTTTATGGCAGAAATAAACAATTTTAAAATATATGATCATTACATTATTTTTCCAGTTAAAACATGGGCCGTTCGATTTGATTTTACAACTTCAAATTTGGGCCACCCATGTGGGAGAAATTGATTGGGGCGGGCATGCAGACGCCTTCTACAATTTTCACCTTTGAAGCACCACCAGGATGACACGTGGAGAGCTCCGCCGGTCCCTTTGATACTTAGCTTGTCTGGGCTAATTCCACACTTGACTCATGTTGACCCCAGACATGTGGAGGGCTAACGCTCATTCGAGTTTCTATTTTGGAAACACCTCTTAAAACTATACAGAGCTGAAGCGTGTCTCCTACCATCGGTCTTGGAATTTTCAATGACCAACTATGTCTCCTTATTGACTTTAACCACGTGGCGAGCTAACACCTCTTAGAGACTGACCCTTTGATTTCACTTCCAAACTAGTGTTGTTAAGGCATGTGGCAGCCTCCACCGATCTTGACGTAGCAAGCCAACACTCATTTAAAGATTGGCCCTTTCGTTTCACTTCTAAAATGTGTCGTTGAGGCACACGGAGGCTCCCGCCGACCCGCTCATACTTAGTCAATTTCAACGATTGGATTTGTCTCTTTTTTGAACTTAGGACACATGGAGGATTGGTGCAAGTTTGAGAACTACACCCATCTTTGACTCTTGAAGCCACACTGATGAGGCACGCAGAGCCTTCCATACTTAGCCGATTTTAGCTTGTTTTACCTTCATTTTGTACCTGGGACAGGTGGAAAGCCTGCGCCTATTTGAGGACTTTCTCTGTGACCCTACCCCTAGAGTTACGTCGTTTGGACACGTGGAAGCTTCCATTGAACCTTGAAATATGGCCAAACCGCATCCAATTAGAGATGCCCACGCACCACTTGTGGAGGCTGAGGAAAAAATTTGACGAGGAAGATACATCTATCATTCCCGACTGTGGGAAGAAAATAAAAAGAAGGAGAAAGAATCCACTGTTACGTCTGACTTTTAAACTATTCTCCATGAATGGGAAAACTGCAAATAATGCCAGGTCCAACGTGATCCAATACTCCAGGGAACATACTCAAATTTTTTGAAACTTGACTCCAAAAAAGGGGAATTTTGAGGGCGACAACAAATCCTAAAAAATAAAGATGTAAAATGAGGGGTCGGAAGGGTTCATTTTAAGAGCCCCCTCCCAAAAAAATATTATAGAATGGGTGGAAAATCTGATGAAAAATCCATTCGCGATGTAGGCGAAAGCATGAAAATAGGTTTCGTGCTGGCGGCGAAAGGAAGGTGTTTTCCAAAACATGGTGGGGCGGTTTTTTATTACCAAATGACAATAGTAAAAAACAAAAACATTATCAGTCAGTTAGTATAGTCTATTGCCGAGTGACAATAACTTTAATAGTGTTACCGGATGGCAATGCTTTTTAGTGTTATCGGTCAACACCACTAGAAATGTTACCGACCGACAAAACTAAGAAGTGTTACTGACCGGTAACATTTTTTAGTGTTACTGTCTAGTAACACTTTTTAGTATTATCATCCAGTAACACATTTTTAGTGTTGCCATCCAGTAACACTTTTTAGTGTTACCAGCCGGTGACACTAAAAAAGTGTTACCAGTCAGTAACACCTAAAAGTGTTACTAAACAGTAACACTTTTAGGTGTTGTCAGCCGGAAACATTCTTCAGTGTTTCCGGTCGGTGACACTTGTCAGTGTTGGCAGTCAGTAACAATATCAGAGTTACTAGCTGGTAATGTGTACATTGTATTCCCAAATGGTAACACTGAAAAGTGTTCTGACATTTAATACGACATGTGCCTTCAACATTTAATGTAATTTACTTTCCTTTATATATAGCCATCCCTATACGTTTTGTCCCATTTTCACCTGTAGGTTTCTCCAAGATAGAGTTTTTAAGAGACTCACAACCTTCTCGTCCGCTTAGAATATTCTAGTATTAGGGTCGATCATCAATATTCAAGGCACATCTGTCATTATATACAAGTATCTTAATATGTAATTTGTCAACCTCTTCTTTTTTCAAGCAATCAATGTTCAAGAATAATGGTGCCAAGGAAAAAGACCATTAAACCAAATTTATATGTTTACCGAAACACTTTAGATCCCTAGTTGTTGCAAGTGATCGAAGACCCTCAAATAATTAGTTAATCCGATTGGATTGATAGCTCAGGAGTCCATGGTCTTATTTACATGCCATAGTATCAAACATAACACAAATTACTAAACAATTTAATGCAAGTGTATAATCATTTTGATGGCACTTTCATAGTTAAATTACCCTCACATTGATCTATCATCAAAATAACACCTGAAGACATTCATCGTCTAATAGGCCTACCCCATCAACATGAATTGCCTGTAACCTCCAAAGTCGTTCTTCTTAATGAGAAATAATTTTTTTAGAGTCTCATTACAATATCTCTATTGAGAATGAGGTAAATAGTCCCGCCAAAAGAGGACATTAACTCTCAATATATCAAAGACCCTTGTTTCTTCTGGCCATGATGTCAATTTTTCCAGTCCCGTATATCATGTTATAAGGAAGATGCATTGGCATTCCTTAGTGGGAAATGCACTACCTTCTTCAAACCATTGTCTAGCACTAGATTTGATTGGTGCACATATCTTGCATGTCAAAGATTCATTCTGAACTTCACAACACCAAATTCAATCCTACTATAGTTATTTCTTCTTCTTTGTTATGTTCTTTCTTTATATTATGAGGTTTATTTATGGACTCAAATCAACAACTATTCCCAACTTCTCTTCATGAGAAGATGGAAAAACATGGAATTCCTATGGACCAACAATTGGTGAGTATTTTATTTTAAAAGCATTTAAACTTGATTCCTTTTTACAAAAAAATTATTAAATAAATTAGTTGTTGTAAATATGTAATTTGTAATTCTATTTTGAACCAATGAACAGGTGAAAGAAAGAAAAACACTAGAACATCCATAATAAGGTAGTTCGCTCGCATAGTCCTGTTAGAACTTGAGGGGTCTAGTGACAACACTACAATTGATGTCAGTGAGTCTGATGACTCTATCGCTCAATAGTCAAGACTAAAAATAAATAGATGTGTGGTTCTTTGGATTCATCACGCTCTGAACCATTCCCAGAGCAGGGAGAGAACACATGCTTTACTTATTTCTAACAGGAAAATCAAGGTTTTAAGTTTTACATAGTACACAAACATTTCAATTTTATTTAATTATTTTACAAATTTATGATAATCTGGATCTTTGATTTCTCTGTAATTTCATATTTTTAATTTTAATTATCCTAATGTGGAATCTTTTTCTAGCATATATGCATTTCCTTGGAGAGAGTCTACTAATACTATTGTAGATACCACATACATACCTGAGCACAAAGAGATTCAGTCTATTGCAGTAACCCACCCAGTCTGCTTCAAGTTATAGTATAAAGAAACTAAAAAATAATGACTAAATATTTATTTATATTAGTGTTTTGAATTTTATTTTATGAATGTATCATTATTTTTAATTGGTTTTTCGTTAAATTAAGAATTTTTTGTAACAGTGCTACGACCACCCTTCACCCTAATGCCACATAACCAGTCTATTGATTATAGACAACATTCACAACGTAAGAAATTCTTATTGTTCGCTTGTTTGTCTTTTAATTTCAAAATTTTAACCTATTGATTATTGATTTCTGAATCTCATATTTTTAAAATATTGATTCTTACAGATCTTTTGTAAATCTAAAATTCATCCCAGCGGCCACAACCATGGCTACCACATCTTGCTTTCAACTCCCTCTCAACACATAAGGATTGCATTAATCCATTTACAGACATCCCCTTCTCACCCCTATGCCATTTGATTGATGGTAGGGGAAAAAGGATTATGCTCCTCAACAGTGGAATGACTATGAGCAAGGCAACTCATAATTTCACAACATTTGAGTTCCCCAGTTTTACAGTTGAAGGCGTGCCTACTGCCAGAGGCACTTTTGTTTTAAACAATATAGATTTAGATGAGGAGTATCTTAGGTTTGATAGCTATTATGACATGCAAGAGTTGGGGAGGCATGACAAAGGATGTGACGTACATTTTTTTGTAAGAAAATGTTGCACTATTGCTAAGCTATTTAGAGTCCTCCTTTCCCAGCTGGGTAGCCACAGGAAAAAATGAATGATGATGCAAAGACTGGACTTTTAACTTGACATCCTTGTGTTAGAAAATTGCTATAACCCTTGTCATGGAAAATTTTATTCTTGACATTAAGGAGTTGAAGATGTGGGAGATCAGAGCGAAAGATATGATAAAATAAATTAATGATAGACATAATAATTTTGAAAACAAAGAAAAACTTTTTTCATTGGTTAAAAATCAATTGGTGGTGCTTGATGGTATTATTGCTAAAGCATAAAAAGGAAATGTAGTCACCGATAATTTTTACAAAAAGGATGAAGTTTTGAGAATAATGTTGAAGAGATTGGCTAATTTGAATTCCAAGGTGTAATCATACTCCAACAAGTGGAATCGAGAAAAACACCTTGTTACTATTGCTAATGCAGAGAAATACTTGTGTCATGGTAAGTTCTATTTTTTTTGTAGATTGTTAGATAAATATATAGTTATTATTTATCTTACTCTAAATACTAATTATGTGATTTTTAATTGTAGTCAAAATACAAGACTTTGAATATAAAGGTGCATGTGTTGGATGAGCACCTTAAAAAAGTGGGAGAGAGTGTCAACATGGCTATTGGATTTAAAGAAAAACTTGTTTTGTTAAACAAGAAAAACAATACTTTGTGAAGGATTATCAAGGAGAATAATATAGATCTAGAAATTCTTTTGAAGAAAAAAACTGATGAGGATCCTTCTATACTTTCAACAGCAGATGCAGCTAGGGAAGATAGAGAAAATTTAGAAAAAAAATTAATGTTACTGCAAAGGAATTAGTAGAATCTGGTGTAATCCAAGATAGTTCAAATATTGTAGCTGTTATTGAATCTGGTGATGGTCAAGGGCAAGGGTCCAATTAACTTTACGTAAAAATTTCAAACTATGTTACTATTGATGAATTTTGTATTTGAACAATTAGAATTTGAAAACATTATCTATTTTGTGAAATTGTTATTTGTGTGATCTTTTTATTTCACTCATGCAAGTTGTCGAATAAAATCTCCAGCCCTTTATTGTTTCAAGCTTCTTTAGTTGATGAATAGTACATATTGATTTTGAAATCTTGGATTTACATTGTTCAATTTAGTTTCAAAAATTTATGGACTCAATAATTAAAACTTGTGTCTTGAAAGTTGCATGTGCATGTTGCTGTTCAATCTTGATAGTTTAATCTTGAATCTTGATTTTTGATTCATCATGTAAAGATTATCTCAAATAATAATGGATCATGGGATGTAGTCGTAGACTGCTATGTTTTTTATTAATCCTAATAATCACACTATTGTGTATCATATATGGATTATAATTTATAATATATTTCCCAATAATTGTGCCTGTGGAATTGCAAGTGAGAAGTCAACGAATGAACATACTTTATTAGTAACAAACTTTAATTTAATTACATGAACATCTTCCAATTTACATATTGCACAAATTTGAACTGTCCACCATTTTTTATTTGTAAAGTTCAAACATTATTCAAAACATAGAAAGGATTAAAAAATTTCCAAACGTTATATGCGCAATATATTTGAATGAAAAAAATTTCGAGTAACAATTTATATTTCATAAAATGAATACAATCAAATTTTTGGTAGCTGAAACAACCCAATCCTAGATGGTGCTTCTTCACTTCTTATATCTATTGTAGTATCTTGTGCAACAGATTCCAAGTCAATTTCACCATTATTAGAGACTTCATTGTTCTCTATTTGATCAGCATCTCTGTGCTCTATAAGAGATGTCCATGTAGCTAGAGATCTTTCAAATGGAAATGTGTCCACCCTATATCTTGAAACATAGATTCTCAAACAAGTTTCCAAATTATTGTCCAATATATTGCAGAGTTTTGATTTCATAATTATAAGTGCACTAAATACCCTTTAATCTTCAATATACCCAAGAAACATTATTTGTATGAGTTCATATAGTTTGAAGTATTCACTTATATTCTCTCTCAGAATGCTACTCTGATGCATCCTTCTCCACAATAGAGTGACAACTCCCATTTCTATTGGGTCAACAATAGACTTATATTGATCAAACATTGTAAATACAAAACATTGTGATTGGGATATGAGTAATTTTCTGTCCAATATACCATTTAATTCCCCTCTATCAACATGTGAAGATTTGTAAAACTGCTCCATAAGTGCAGTCATGGATTTCCTGAAGTTTGCAACTCTTTGTTCTTCAGCAATCATTGGGTTCTAGAAAATGGGATTTACAACTCCCATATCCTCCAATAGATCATTGTTTTTAAAATGCTCTCTGATTTCAAAAGATAATGTTTCTGATCTTTTCAATAATTTTTTATGTACATCAGAAACTGCACCATAAAAAAGACAGCTAGTGACGAGTACATCCTCAATTTCAGAACTTCCTACATAAGGATCTTTGTATAAAGTGTGCATTTTAATATTTTCCCCATTAGCAGAAATACAAAGATGACCACTGATGTTGAAATTTAAATAGCTGTTCGGATCTTTGGTGTCTATCAAAACCTTGAAGCTACTGAAAATTGACTTTTGAATCCAATCTTGGGTGATATACAAGGTATCTAAAATCATACATACTTGTCTCTTTAATTTTAAAAAATTGACAATGTATATGGATCTTTCCTGAGCATGTTTCACCAAGATATTTATTTCCTTTAGCATTGGAAAAATACTACATAAAGTTTATAATGTATCTAAATTTGTCAAGCGATACAACATATCTTTAACCTTGTCAACTTGTCTTCGATGCTTGAACATATACCCTACTAAAAACATGTATTCTTAAAAAATAATGCAAGATGGTTCATATAGTGATATCCATCTCGTGTCAACATTTGTTAGCAATTTTTTACCATTTTTTATTCCAACAGAAAATCTCTAAAACTCTAGAAATATTTTATGACTCCTTGATATATATGAATGCAAGTCCCATATCAGCTCCTCCACCTCAGCAACATTTTCAAAATTACTTACAATCTTGTAAGCCAAATTCATTCGGCGAGCCCATGTAATGAATAGGTATCATGTAAGGGGCTACTCTTATTTGTAGACGAATACAAAGTCCAATTTTGTGACCTTGCATGATAGATGCACCATCATCTCCTACACAAATTAGCTTTGTAGAGATTGAATGATTATCCATACCAGCTATTTCCTTAAAAATTTTAATAACAAGTTTGCAGATGTTTTCAGCATTGCGGTTCTCCATCATTTTGTGCATATTTAGTAGATGATTTTCCCGTAAATGGTTACTGAAATTGAAAGTATAGACATGCATGCACACCCAAGATTTATTATCTACTGTTGTGACCTATCGACATTAAAATTTTCCTCCGTGATTTCTATTTTATTATGTATGTATTAGGAATAGGATGTTGTTAAGTATGATTAGTAGTGGCGTCTGATAGAAGATAACTGCGTCGTCAATACGGTGCTGCCAATAAAGTAGAGTATGGTAACAGTTAAAGCAAAATAAGAATGTTGTGATAAAAAGTAAATATTTGTTGTAAGTGGTCCGGTAATGTTAAAATATCAAAGTTGGGGTAAGTAGAGAAGATGGTCTACATGGTTAGGAATTAGAAATATTATATTTGTAATAAAGACAAAGAGTGATGTCATAAATATTTTGTGTATTTTATTTGTGGAAAAGTCTAAAAAGGTGGAATCCATGTGAGATGATAAGGTTTATTTTATCTTAGAAGATAAGCCTACATGTAAAGGTAAGAGTTTAGGCATGGAATATGATTGGCTGGAAGAGATTTCTTATCCTATCTTAGAGATAGGGTGGATAAGCCTGAATTCCTATAAATAAAGAGGTCACCCCCCTCATTTAGCATAGAAGGAAGTAGTGAGAAATATGTATGAGTAAGTGTGTAAAGGAAGCCATCATTTTGAAGGTGTGTTAAAGAAGCCATTAAGAGGTGTAATTGTGAAGTTTCTCCCATAGTTATTGTTAGAAGGAAAGTGAAGTCAGTAACACTTGAAGTACCTCATGGGTGAGATTGTAACAATTTCATGTTGATATAATAATTTACACTTATATTTCAGATTTATCATCATTCCTTCTTATCATAGTCTATGGTATTCTTGTGTTATGTTTGTTGTTGTGTTTCCAGATTCCATCCACCAAACTAAAAGTTATGCATTAGTAAATAATCATAGCATGAGGAGTTCCTCGGTAAATAATTATCATAGTGCCGAGCTTGGTGATGACATTTTGGTTTCGTTGTCAGGACCATTCCTCGTTGATGGATTTTCTGGAGAAATATTACCACTTAATCAAAAATCATTTGGAGGGTAACCTTGTTTTTACTGTACATAGGAGTTACCATGGTAAAGTCACTTTTTACCATGAATAGTATTTACCACAGTAACTTCATTTTTTACCATGAATAGTGTTTACCCCAATAACTTCATTTTTACCATGAATAGTGTTTACCACAGTAATGTCAGTTTTTACTACAGTAAGTCAAGTTTTACAATAGTTTTACCGTGGTCATTCCTATTTTACTGTAGAAAGGTGTAAAATCACTTTCTATTGTAGTGAATCTAATTATTTGTGCACATAAGTCTTACTGATTGTACTTGTGAGTTGGTATTTCACTGTGGTTACATTTTAAAATGGGGAAGATTCCTGTGTTTTCAGCCCAATCTAATGAAGATGCTTCCTCTATCATTCAAGAGTTTAAATGATCTTGTATTTGTAATGGCCTCATAAGAAGGGAACAATGGACTGAATTTTTTCCTACCTTTTTGGATGGTTCAACACTTAGGTGGTTTGAAACACTAGGTGATAATGTGAAAAACTCATGGGATTTATTAACTGAAAGTTTTCTTGAAGAATTTGGTGAACAACAGAAATATGTAGATCTCATGATCAAGATCACAAAGCTAGCCCAAGGAGAGAAGGAGAAGATAAGAGATTATCAAGCTCATGTTCTAGACCTAAGAAGGAAGCTTGATGCCCAGATCCGGAAGGAAGGATTAGCAGATGGGTTGATAAATGGCGTGGATAATCTCCTCTGTAAGAACTCCATTCTTGGGATGAAGCCAGAGATTAGACAACGAGTGAAGTATGACCGCCCAACTACCTTTAAACAAGCAAAGGAGATTTCAAGAAGGCAAGAAGAAAGCACGGAAGAGGAGACCAAAGAAATTGTTTGGTAAAGTAGAGCCTACACCAGCACCTTTGGTCCAGATTCCACAACCACTCTCGGTGAGCACAAATCTTTTTCTTAGTACATCTACTAAGTATGAAGATCTGATTAGGAAGATGGGCCAGCTAACTATTAATCTTCTTTAAGGAAATGAATTTAGTTCTCAGGGAGGAGATAGAGGTCCAAAAAGAAATATTTCTGAAGTCGTATGTTATGGTTGTTTTAAAACAAGGTCATTATAAGTATAATTGTCTAGATAGAGCTTCTACATCTAGTACAAAAGATAATGATAAAGGAAAAGCACCTGTGAATTCTTTTGATGTAGTAGATAAGAGCATAAATAATGAAGTAGATGTGTTTGTAACAAAAAGAAAGAAAGAAAAAGATAATCAAGATGGAAATGATCCTAAGAAGATGAAAGGAGAAACTAGTAAGAAACATAGGAGAAGAAAGTTGGGGTGTGCAAGATTTTTTGATTTCATAGGGACAAGGACCATACTCCATCTTAGAAGATCTGTCCAAAAGGCCTACAAATATTACATATGGTCAACTCTTGGCTGTCTTCTGAGAAGAGGCGGGAGCTACGAAGTGGACTCAATGCTCGACGAAGGAAGGAGGTTGAGGTCCCTGTTTTGGAGGTAGAGGTGGATCCCTACGCTCCACAAGTTGAGGTATTAGATAATGGTATTTCAATTCATGATGTCTTAGTTGATGGAGGTGCTGCAGTTAATGTAATGACCGAGTCTGTAATGAATATGTTGGGGTTAAAAATTGATCACCCCTCAACACTTATGTTAAGGTCATTAAATAAGGGAAAAACTAAACTAGAAGGTGTAGTTTCAAATGTGGCAATATTTGTTATGGGTGTTGTATGTGTGGTAGACTTTCAGGTGATGAAAAATGGTACTGTTGCGTACCCAATGTTGTTAGGAAGACCATGGCTAAGGAGAGTTCATGCAAGAAACTACTGGAATGAAGGATTCATGACACTTAGACGTGGTAGAGAGAGGGTGAAGATAAATGTGATCCCTCGATATCATAAGACAGAACCTGTGGATTCAAGTGATGAAACTGATGATTGGACATCCTCTGATTACTCTAGTACCAGTGAAGTGGACACAAAATATGAAGAAAGTGAGGTTGATGTTTCAGTCATGGATATCCTTCTAGTCACACCGACTCATGAACCCATAAAATTATCTGAAGAAGAAATTGATGATCGTCTCCAAAAAATAAAGATTGGTGATGCTATGATGGAGAGTGAGAAGGAATTCTACCTCCAGCTCTTTCAAAGGTACATACACATATTCACTTTTGATTACAAGAAACTCTGTCAAGTAAGTTGGGTAGAACATTCTATTGAGCTGGTAGATGGTGCTAAGCCCATAAAGCAAATGCCATATAGAATGAATCCTAATTTTTCCAAGACTGTAAAAGAAGAAATAGATAAGTTGCTTGATGCAGGATTCATATTTGCTGTGGAGAATTCAGAATGGGTTTCTCCCATTGTGATCTCAATAAAAAAGAATGGGAAGCTACACATTTGTGTTGATTATAGGAAGCTCAATAAGGTAATAAAGAAGGATCATTACCCTCTTCCATTCTCAGATCAGATCTTAGACGAAGTAGCTGGCCAGGAGTGCTATAGTTTTGTTGATGGATATAGCAGATACAACCAAGTTCGTATAGCAGAGAAAGATTAGTTGAAGACCACGTTCACCACTCCTTGGGGAACGTTTGCTTATAGAGTTATGCCTTTTGGGTTGTGTAATGCTCCAACAACATTTCAACGTTTGATGAATAGGGTGTTTGAACCCTACATTGGGAACTTCATCAGAGTATTTCTAGATGATTTTTACATCTATGGGAGCAAGATGGACCACCTACACCAGATGGAGACAACATTTCAAATGTTAGATGAAGCACGAGCCTCACTAAACCCTACAAAGTGTGTCTTTGGATGTTCTAAAGGCATTTTGTTAGGGCATGTTGTATCCAGAGATGGTATTGGTACTGATCCTGATAAAGTTTCAAAAATCAAAGAGTTACCATTTCCTATGAATAGAAGTAAGTTGAGATCATTTTTAGGCCATGTGGGTTACTATAGAAGGTTCATCAAGAATTTCTCAAAGATTGCACAGCCACTAACCCAATTCTTGAAGAAGGATGTTACTTATGAACTAGGAAATAAGGTGCATGAAGCTTTTGAACAACTGAAGGAAGCCGTGGTGTCTTCACATATTTTAAAGAATCCAGATTGGAACAAGCCATTCATTGTGTATAATGATGCCTCAGATGTAGCACTAGGAAGTACTCTGAGCCAAAAGGATGAAAATGGGAATGATCATCTAGTTTACTTTGGGAGTAGACAAATGAGCAGTGCTGAGGTAAATTATACTGTAACTAGAAAAAGAGGCTCTAGCTATCATTTTTGTTGTAAAGAAGTTTAGAAATTACTTGCTAGGGCAGAAATTTATAGTTGTAACAGATCATCAGGCTCTAAAATATATTGTAAATAAGCCTAACCCATCAGGGAGGATAGCAAGATGGATAATTTTGCTACAAGAATTTGAATTTGATATTATAGATAGGCCAGGAAAGAAGCATGTCAATGCAGATGCACTCTCTCGAGCCTATGATGGTTTAGGTTCATCTTGTGATGATGATGATTTCCCAGATACAACATTGTTATCCCTTGACACAATCCCTAGTGAATACATAGATATTTGGAATTATCTGAATGAATTTAAGTTTCTTGATGATGTCAATGCAAAGAATAAGAGGAAGATTACTCAAGCCAGTCGTCCATATTCTATTCTGCATGGAGTATTATTTCGGATAGGACCTGATGGACAGTACAAGAGGGCAGTTGGACATGATCAAGGGAATGAGCTGATATAAGAATTCCATAATGGTACATGTGGAGGACACTTCTCTAGACAACTTACAACAAGAAGGATCTTGGATGTAGGTT
Source organism: Taxus chinensis (assembly GCA_019776745.2). Lineage (NCBI taxonomy): Eukaryota > Viridiplantae > Streptophyta > Pinopsida > Cupressales > Taxaceae > Taxus > Taxus chinensis. The sequence continues at coordinate 23,754,015 of CM034146.1, forward strand.
ATCACTAGCCCACTCTTTTTAGAGATTGTTATAATTATTGTAAGACATGTGATATTTTTCAAACACATGGTAATCGTAAGACTTCATCAACTCCATTATGCCCTATTATTCCACTTGATCCCTTTGAAAAGTGGGGAATAGATATCGTAGGTCCACTTCCAACTAGCCCATGCCAAAATAAGTACATTGTAGTTGCCACAAATTATTTAACCAAGTGGGTTGAAGCTAGGCCATTGAAAACAACTTTCATGGATGAAGTGGCAAGGTTCATATATGAACGCATTGTCACTAGATTTGGTTGCCCATTAGAAATTCTAACAGATCAAGGAAGCCACTTCATTAATGAGGTGGTAGAAGCCCTAGTCAACAAGTTTTCTATTAAGCACAAGAAGGCAACAACATACAAGCCAAGCACAAATGGACAGGTGGAACGAATAAATTTTGTGTTATGTCAAATTCTAGCAAAAGATGTAGCCTTGCAGGTACATAAGTGGGATAAAAGGATTCATGCAGTATTGTGGGCATATAGGGCAACATCAAAGTCAGCAACATGATACTCCCCATTTCAGTTGGTTTATGGCATTGATCCAGTTCTTCCTATTGAGTTTGATATTCCCACTGTGAGTGTTATGAAAAATGAAAGGATGGATGAAATTGATTCAGTAAAAGAAAGGTTGGTGCATCTTCATTTGCTAGAGGAAATGAGGGAAATAACGAAGGATACAAGCTATAAGAAGAAAATGAAGTAGAAAGAATACTTTGATCAAAAGATCCGTTGGTCTCCATTTCATGTGAATGACTTGGTTCTAGTATATGATTCCAGATACAAAAAAAGAAGGCAGAGAAAATTTCTTCCCAAATGGATGGGGCCTTACAAAATAACAGTTGTGCATGAAAATGGTACATATCAACTGGAGGAATTGGATGGTACTGCCATTACGAAATGGGTCAACCATGACAAATTGAAGATTTTCCAGGCACCAGCTTCAAAATGTCCATAAAATTCTACTCCGAGGACGAAGTAGAAGCTAGGAAGGGGGAAAATGTCGACATTAAAATTTTCCTTTGTAATTTCTATTTTATTATGTATGTATTAGGAATAGGATGTTGTTAAGTATGATTAGTAGTGGCGTCTGATAGAAGATAACGGCGCCGTCAGTACGGTGCCGCCAATAAAGTAGAGTACGGTAACAGTCAAAGTACAATAAGAATGTTGTGGTAAAAAGTAAATATTTGTCGTAAGTGGTCCGGTAATTTTAAAATGTCAAAGTTGGGGTAAGTAGAGAAGTAGGGTCTACATGATTAGGAATTAGAAATATTATATTTGTAATAAAGACAAAGAGTGATGTCATAAATATTTTGTGTATTTTATTTGTGGAAAAGTCTAAAAAGGTGGAACCCATGTGAGATGATAAGGTTTATCTTATCTTAGAAGATAAGCCTACATGTAAAGACAAAAGTTTAGGCATGGAATATGATTGGCTGTAAGAGATTTCCTATCCTGTTTTAGAGACAGGGTGGATAAGCCTGAATTCCTATAAATAAAGAGGTCACCCCCCTCATTTAGCATAGAAGGAATTAGTGAGAAATATTGTATGAGTAAGTGTGTAAAGGAAGCCATCATTTTGAAGGTGTGTTAAAGAAGTCATTAAGAGGTGTAATTGTGAAGTTTCTCCCATAGTTATTGTTGGAAGGCAAGTGAAGTCAGTAACACTTGAAGTACCTCATGGGTGAGATTGTAACAATTTCATGTTGATATTATAATTTATACTTATATTTCATATTTATCATCATTCCTTCTTATCATAGTCTATGGTATTCTTGTGTTATGTTTGTTGTTGTGTTTCCAGATTCCATCAACCAAACTAAAAGTTGTGCATTAGTAAATAATCATAGCACGAGGAGTTCTTGGTAAAGAATTATCAGTGCCGGATTGGTGATGACAAACCTCATCAATCGATAAATCGATAAAAATTGTATTTTTTACCTTCTCTCTCAAATCAGTGTTTTTTATTTCTCCCATACACTTTGCCATCTCCCATGTACTGTTATCTGACTAGTGTGTTGTTGGTATATTTGGAAATCCATTAGATTGAAAAAATGTCTTATAATCAATGAGATATGAAATTGGTGTGCCCTTTTTTAAAATGTGAAATATTGTTCTGAATTGAATGAGTTTGGGCAAAAGACTTACATCAATAGCTTTTTTAAATCTATCCTTTATAGTTCCACCTTTCTCAACTAAGCCCTGAAATTTTTTATGATGATTATTATATTCTACAACATATCTCATATGCAAACAATCTTCCTTAGTTTTCCATCTAGTTGTTTTTATAATTGTTCCAACATCTTGTTTTTTAGACTCGTATACCTCCCCACAATGCTTCTCTATTGTGTCCAACTTCATTTGTATTACAAAAGGACCTTTAATGGTCCCTGTCAAGTTTTCCAACTACAGATATCTGCTTACATCTACATTCTATAGGAGCATTAGTACTATTTTCAAGTTCAACAGGTTCAATGAATGGATATTTAGTTGACCATTCAAATTTATCAGTCCTTCCTATAGTCCACTTCCCACTCTTACATTTTTTATATGATTTTATAGACGTGTTATGTAGACTTATCAGAAGTTTGATTCCATGGGATGACAAGGAAATGGGATTATTAGTACTATGCAAGGAATTGGAAGTCAATTTGAATTGTATTGAAACTCTGTGATTGGCAATTTCATCTAGAGGTAGGGTCACTACTAGGTTATGTTTTCTACATTTGAGATGAAATTGAGTTTGCTTCACAGCTAATCCCATAAGTAAATAAAAAAAACAAAGTAACATTATCATAATAGAAATTGGTTTGTCTAACTCTTGCCACTGGGGTTACTGCTGGCTGACTTAAATATTTTGAAATGTCCATATTGCATTTTCTTTTTCCTTGAGTTCTTTTCTCATTTGTAACAGGGGTCATCAAATGGATGGTTTTAAAGTCTGCACATGTGACAAAAACATAAAAATTTCAAATACTAATGACAACAAAGCAACTGAGAACTCAAATGACAAAGCAATAAGAAGGATGAATGCAGAAAATACTACTACCGGACGATAACATAGTTAACTGTTACTGGACGACAACAGAATTTTTTGTTACTGGCTAGTAACATATATATATGTTACCGAAAGGTAATAGATATATATGTTACCGATGGGAAGCCGCAGAGGGGTGCTCTCATAGAGATATAAGGATGAGGATTTCCTAAAGTGGATGAAGTAACAAATATATCTGCCACTGACCGGTAACAAATATATCTACCACCGACCGGTAACATATATATCTGCCATCGACCAGTAATAAATATATTTGTGACTGGTCAGGTAACAGATATATCTGTTACCAGCCAATAAAACATATATTTGTTACCGTTTAATAACACATATATCAGATATTTGTTACCGACCTGTAACACTTATACATGTTGTCGACTGCTAACACTTTCACATTTTCCTTGTCATTCATCAACACAAAATAACCTTGCTAGTATACAAACAAAGTTCTCTTTTTCACTTACCTCTTGAGTCTTTTTCTTTTTCCGAATCCTTCGGCTTGTGGTCTTATACTTTCAGATTTTTCACACACTTGTAATGTAAAAAATATAACTATACTATGGCGAATTAATCATATATATATTAGAATGTTATAACATGAAGGAGAATATACTAACATCAATCGACCCTTGGCGGATACAAGAAGGCAAAATTATATTCAATTTTTTTTATGTCCTGTCAAATTTTGGCGAACGCACTACCATACGGTAGTACAAAATTTGCCAAAATCAAAATTCCTTATATTCACCTTTTCACGAATATTTTCCCCTAAAATTTACCTTGGGGTTTGAACTGTCCCTAGCCGCCATAGTGGTGGACTTATAAGTGAGTGTTGCACTAAATCTCAGACCCAATGTAGTTTTGTGTGCATATGTGCGGAATTGTGCCCTAAGTTTCTCTCGTGTCAATTACACTTAGATAGCGAACAAATAACTAGATGTAGAATATAATAAATGTGTGCATGGAATAAAATAAACTTCCCTCCTATGAAGTGTATGCATATGAACTCGCCCTTGTGCCCCTTATGATGGAGCTAGATGGATGCAATAGAGCTCTTAGATGTTTTGATGGATGCAACCTTAGGTGGTGATAGATAATGCTCAGTGCTTGGTCCCTTATTATGATCACATAACTTTATATTTATATGATTCCTGTGCTTAAATTTCATAATTAACCTTGAAAAGTCCAACTAACAAAAATATACGATGCTCAAATGGATAGAAAGGACCCAAAAGTGTGAGTAAAGTACAAAGAGGACAAGGGCACCTGACATTGACGTCTTGGTCTGGGCGCTTGTGTCTAGGATGACAAATGTTGAAGACTGAAAAGGTAGACTGAGTAATTAAGGGTGTAAGACTGAAAGTAGCAACAAAAAGCAAAGAAAGGTGGTCAAAGACATGGGTTGATTAGTATCATTCTTACTTAGGAATCATATGAATAGTAGTATGAGATCAGGACTAGATAATTACCCAAAGTACGTGATTTTGTGTCTATAGTGTTTGGTATAAATATAATTTTTCCCATTGAATTTATGTTACCCTCCCTGTGTATAACGTGCATAGGAGGATTGGATGTGTAGGCACAAAATCACACACTTGGGTATATTTTTTAGGTCCTAAATACATACTAGCATTCATATGATTCCTAAGAAAGAAAACTTGCAATTGATGATTATCTTTGGCCTCTTTTCCTTTACTTCTTGTTTTCTATTTGGCCTTTCATAGCCCACAGTCCAATCTGTATTTTACTTATTTATCTCTTGTGGCTCCAAACACCATCACCCAGTCAAAACAACAACGCCCAGGTGCTCCTATCCCCTCTGGGTGCCTTTGACCATTTCTTATCTTACTCGCTTCTTTTGGGTCTCTTTTATATTTTGGGAATATTTTTCACTTATGGGTTGGCCTTTCAGTTGTCAATTACGAAATTTAAACAAGGGAATCATATAAATACATAGCTATATGTTCAAAATAAAGGACCAAGCTCTAAGCATTATTACTATCACCTAAGCTTGCACTCAAAAGGCACCTAAATCACTCCAAGGCATCCATTTAGCATCCCTTCAAGGGAAAAGGGACTGCATACTTTGCATACACAACATAGGAAGGGGAATTTCATTTTATCATCCACACATTCTATTTACATCACTACATCTAACTATAACCCGTTATCAAGTGCACTTGCACAAGGGCATCCTAGGGCATGATTCTTACACACACTCACAAGAACTACATGGAGTTTGAGATGTAGTGTACTGCTCGGTTGCAAGTTCACTTTGTTGGGTGACCGTCGGGGTCAGTCTGAATCCCCATATTGTATATTTCATTTTTGGATTTGATGTGGTATTATGGGTTTTATAAGTGATATTCATTTTTTAGGTTATAGGTACCATTGGTGATCAAGGTGTGACATACAAACGATTAATAGGAACTATCTATGACACTTGCATGACACTGTAAAAATTAGGTTATGACCATTGTTGCAACCATGGGAGCTCAATAGTAGTCACCAACACCTAGGCACCCTCACCCTAGTCCAGGCGCCCATGTCGAGCTTTGTTCATCAGTCACATAATTTATTTTGAGCATTAACGACACATTTCACTTCTTATTCAATAGTTTTACTAGTCCAAAATACTTTGGGATCAAAAGTAAATCAACTAAGTCATCTCTCCTTCCTCTTTGCTTAGGGTTTCAAATATTACATGTTAGATTGTTTGTGTCAAATTTATACTTTAGCATTTATTATCATATGTGAGTCTATAATATTAGATTTAATAAATTAAAATTAAATCAAATCAGGATGATGAGAAAGCAAGAGAAGAGTGTAGTGATAAGTTGGTGCAGTTAGATGAGCGGTGTGCCATTGTAAGATGGATTCAAAAGACAAAGAAAGATAGAAAACAGGCTTACCATGACAGGAACATCAATAATAAGTCATTTGTAGTGGGGAAGATGGTACTCTTGTATGACTCCAAATTTGCGTGCCATCCTGGAAAACTGAAATTACATTGGTTGGGACCATTTGCAGTAACTAAGATATTGGAATCTAGTCCATGTCAATTACAAGCGCTCGATGACACTATGTTTTTCTGGTTACTTCAATGGGAGTAGGTTGAATTCCTACTATAAATAAGTTTTTTGTGTGTTTGAATATAAGGTAGTATTGCCATTTAGATTAGGTTTCCCTTTTTGTTTTATTTTGTTGTGTTTTTTTGTAATAAGTGTGTTTGTGCATATGAGATAATTACTTTGTTAGATGGATGCACAATGGACCACACATACTTTCAGTGTGGGGCGAAGAAGATGGAAGTGCACGTAAGAAGATAAATGTGATGTTGGTACATCTTGGGAAACTGGTAAGAGTACGTGCGACAGTGTGAAAGGATGATGCACGATGGAAAAAGATATTGGTGTGCAGAAGATGGTGTTATGAATGGTTGGATATGGTGTAAAGGTGCTTAAGGATATTGGTATTTTATGGAAATTGCTCAAATTTGAAAACCACGTGAATGGCTAACCACATAATGTAACACGAGGGAGGTAACAACAAGTAAGAATACTTGGCAAGTGTCGTAGAGGAAGATTGTATATGATGTAGGAAGGTGTGCACAGGAGGTCTGCATTTTGGAAAGTAGTAGCGCACTTGAAGGTTATGAATGTCGTGCGTGGAAGAGAAAAGGATGAGAAAAAAGTAAAAATGATTTCAAAGCAAAAAGTGATAGTAGGTTAGGAGCAATAAATGAAGATAAATTAGGAAAAACTATAAATAGTGCACGAGCAAGGTCATTTTTACCTTACTTTTGATAACTTATGCGTTTGAAAGTGCAATCAAGTGTGAAGAGCTAGTGTGAAAGAACAAACTAAAGAATTGAAGCAAACCAAAGCTGCGTAAGAAAGTGTACACGACCTTGGATTTGAGAGCTCCTTGAGTGGAAGTGGAAGCTAGGGAAGGTGTGGAATCAAGAATGAGCTAGGGTTCACAATCAGGAACAAAAAACTAGGGCTCGCAAAGTTAAGTTCCCCAATATTGGATTCGCAGAGCTAGGGCACAAAAATTCTAGAACAAGGGCACAAAATTGAAGTAGATAAAATTCAAAATTGAATAAGAGAATTAAAATTTAACCTCATAGGCATAAGGATTAAGCAAGTAAGTTCATTTAGTACCTAGGGCACTTATTCTCTGAAAATTTGAGGGTTGATCATTTGAAAAGTTAAACAATGGCACCAAAGAAGGATCCTACGGTCAATAAGTCACCCAAGAACAAGAATGTGGAGGAAGCACCTGAAGACCAGTATTTTGAAATGTAATATTTTCCAGAAGTGGTAGTAGGGCAGTCATGGGTCTCACACTTGAAAAAATGCAAAATAAGTGATTACAATCATCGTACAAAGGTCCATGAAGGAGAAATAAGGAAAGATGTCATGAAATAACTGACCCAGAGGATGGTAGTAGGATAGTTGGTTATTATTGATAAGGTTAAGAAAGGCCTGGAGAACACAGGAGTTATGAAGTTGTATGAACTTCCATATTTTGGGAAGTCGGAGCACCTTTACTAGTGGCTAATGTCCAGGGTGCATGAGGATTTATTTTATTTTGTATGGAGAAGAATGTGCATAACTGCACAATTGATTGGAAGGGTGACTAGCTTGCGTAACACCAAAGTTGAGATAGGGCTAGATTTAGAAGATGATGTATAAATGGAAGCCATAACTATACTATTCAACTATCAACAAGGGAAGCATGCGTTCACAATACAAGTATAACCAACCCAGACACAAGGGTAGTAACATGCATTTTGGGTTATAAATTGGGTGCGTCTGAATGATGGACTGATGTAAACAAGAAGTGGTTACATGTCACACATAAGATGGTGCGGAAGTCCCTATATAATATCGCATTATATATTGCTGAAGGAATAGTCGAGGAGGCGAAGGTCTAGGTTAGTAAAGGAGAAAAGATAACCTGGGGTGCAATTCTTATTTTAATTGTGTTTTGGGAGATCAGGGTACCTGATGGTCTGGAGGACAAGATGTGGGTTTATCCTTTAGATAACAAATCTCTTGTGTAAAATTTTATCAAGCTCACTTGTGATGGGGCAATAACAAGCCCTTATAAAATGGGCATAGATAAGTGGTATATGGTATAAACAAATGCACGAAATATTCAAAAATGAGTGGTGCGTACCCAGGGAGTTGCCTTCACTATTAAAAAAGTAGGCAGAGTTTCCGGTGTATCACCATTTCTGCCTTGGCTAGTTTTTAATTAGCACTGGAGAAATGGGGCCTTGGTGTAAATTGTCATTTACCTTCATGGAGAGATACTTTCAGGCTATAGTAAACATGATAAAGGATGCACGCAAGCTGAATTTTAATGTAGATAACATTTATTCAGACTGTCATACCTTGTGCTAGACCTTTGTGTACCCATCAAGGTCAGCATATGTGGAAACAATAAAGTCTGATAACATGGACATGAGTCCCACAACTATCATAGTGGATAAGCATGCATTTAAGGTATATAATTATCTCAAGCCCAAGATGAAAGATGGGAAGTACCTCAATGAATGAGATCTTCATCTTCAAGAACCACTACAAAAGAAGCAAACTATGGGAGTGGTTAAGAGAAAGCTCAAAGAAGAACCCTCAGCAAGAAGAGGAGGTGGAGGGGGAAGAAATAGAATAAGATGAAGGAAATGATGAAGAAGAAGAGACTGCTTTAGACCAGAGATGGAGGAAGAAAATGTAGTGGCAACACAGAGAAGAAAGTAAGGTTATAAGCACATCAGAGGTGTCTAAGGGGTCTCCATTAGTTACCTCCACTAGACCAAGTACCTTAAAGAAAAATTAGAGCTTGGTGAGGAATAAACCTTTGGTAATTCATATCAAGGAAGAAGAGGAGTAGTAGTTACAAGAGGGTGTGCCAATGCATGATGAAGGGCCAACATAGGAGAAAGAGACTATCAAGGATGAACGAGAAACAAATATGCATGACATGCAAAATGAGGAATCCAAGAGTGATGAAGATGATGAAGAAAAAGGTGATGGAAAATAACCAAATGGGGAAGACACAAATGTTATAAGAGGTGAAGGAAGAGACGTGAAACTTAACATTGCACAAGAGATGTCGAAGGGGAAGAGAGGTGGCAAAAGGAATAAACAAGAACCTTTATAGGGACCCCAGATGAGCTATATCGATAATCTTGTTATCTAAAATTTACCCCAAGGTGATTTTGATAACTTGCATAATTTCTTTGGACTTGGAAGGTAGAAATGGTGAAAACAATAAATTTGGATTTTGGGGTCATGCCTTTGATTTTCTATAACCCTCCTTTTCAAGAAAAATCTAAGGAATTAGCGAAAATTTGCTAAAAATTTGAAAAAACGGAAAAGGGACCTATTTTAGTGCATTGAGGGTCTAGGGGTTGTGGGTGGAATGACTGCGGATTGAACTAGGGTTCCTCGTCCTTAACTTGGGTCTAAAATACTAAGGAAATAATGATTTATGGGTAAATCGGGTCCCGATGGCCCAGGCAGTTCAAGTTCCACCAGGCCATGAGTTCCCTAAAATCCCGCCTTAACCAATTTGCAGAGGAAGTGAAGTGGGTCCAATGTATTGCGGTAAAAGTGGAAGTTCGGGGATCAGACGGTCCAAGTACTACGGGGACATGAGTTCCCCATCAAGTAGAAATTTCCACACAATAAGAGGGCATCAAGTTGGTGTTATGCGGGTGAGAAACTAGTTGCGGGCCCGAGGGACCTGAGCAAAACATGTACCTTAGGGACGTGAGATCCTTGTGGAGGTGAAATCACCGCACAAAAAAGGAGGCAGAGTCTAGCACAGAGAAAGTAGGCCCGCGAGGCCCAAGTAGACCTCTTACCCCAGTACCATGAGTTCCCTAAAATACCTCAATACCTACAATGCAAAGAGAAAGTTGTTTAATGCGGATTGTGAGAGCCCGCGTGGAACACCCCAACCTTAATCTTAAAATAGGCATAACTTTTGACTCGGAGCTCCGATTTTGACAAAATTGGACTTTTAGGAAAGGGCTTGACATCCTCTATTTTAATGAGAGTATGTGGGTTAAAATAAAAGAAACATATCTAGCTCCAACAAATTAAATTCTCACTCCCTTAAAATGCAAAAAATCCCTAGCAAACTCAAAATAGCTGCTCACACTCAGAAGGTCATAACTTGAGCAATTTTCAACATAGTTTCACAAAATTGGTCTTGTTGGAATTGTGGTTCTAATCCCAATGCAAAAAAATCAAAGACCCAAAAATTGATGGATATTTGATGGTTATTTTTAAGGAAAATGATCCTAGTTCTGTTTGGTTGTTGAAAGTTGGTTGGAGGAGCATTCAATAAGCATGGGCAATCATTATTTCACTGCTGCAAGTTATGGGACACCTTGAGATTGCTTTTGCAGGACCAAAATCACCAACCACACTCATTTATTATGACTTAAAATTGGTGGGAAAGTGGATTTTGGGATTTGCATCCTCTCTCTCTCTCTCTCCTATCAAAATTCTATAAATTAGAGTGTTGTGCTCATTGTAAAAGGGCGAATAATGTTAGTAACAAAAATCTATCATTTTGTTTTTATGAAGACGATCTACTACAGGCCTTTATAATGGACTCCTTGCATGGTTATCCAGGATTTTCCTTTGTAATAGATTGGATTGTGCATATTAATGAAGCAATAGATTCAAGTTTTGTGGATGTATCTTCCCTTAATGTGTCTGTTGCATTCTCCTTGCCTCTCTAATGTTATTGCAGATGTTTTTGTCTATTCCATACTCTTGCAAGGACTGATTATTATTGTGTATACATGGAAATTTGTTGTGAATATTGTTATTAGACTGTGGGGAATTGTCATCACCCTCTCTAATCTACATCTTTCTTACATTTCCACACATTGAAGATTGTTCTCATACTCTCCTTTTTTGGTGTATCACCATTGTTAGTGCAGGATGTACTCTCTCTCTCTCCCTAGTCCCTTGGAAATTTATATTAGGATTATATAGTTTTGTCTGCATTAGAGTAAACTATGGTAGGTAGTTTATGAGTAAGAACCAACTTTCTATGGTCTATCTCAAGTAGCAAGTCCCACAACTTGGAGATAGTACCCATATTACCTAGTCAGACCATGAGCTCAAGCACACACACTTGTGCAAATTAGAGGGTGTTGTGATTCGGTGATAACAGATCCCTCCAAGGTTCTAATGACAATATTTCAGATCACGATGCTATCCAAGGACCTCTTTGGATGGGATTTGATCAATCACGCTGGGGATTTATCACAAACCAATAAGATGCCATCGTGGAATATGTAGACTCCAAGATGCGGCTGAAGAAGGACCCAAGTATATTCCTCACTACCATTGATCATACAAAGCTATTTGATGAGCAATCCTACAATGAGCTCAATAAAATGGTCGTCAAAGTTACACAAAGAAATCTAGATAAAGGGGTTATAATAATGATGATGCAGGGGGATAGAGAACAAAAGGACAAAGAGATTCAGAGGCTCATGGAGGAGTTGAGAGATGAGAAGAAGTGCACCACGAATGGCTATGATAAAGCGGGGACATAATTTCCAACATCATGCACACATGCCCTGAGTTAGTAGATCAAGCCTAAGATGTGTATTCCATAGAGTTAGACTATTTAAAAGTTTTGGTGCACATGATGTTGATGGAGATGAAGTCTAAACCATGAATGAAAGCTAGGGAATTGGAAAAAAGAAGGAGAAATAATAAAGTAAAAGTGGAGAAAATCATAATAAAGAACGAGGCATTAGCCATAAAAGTAAAAGAGGCTGCATGAAAGGCAGAGTATGATTTTGATAACTACTAGGACTTCGCTCCCATTCTTAGCACACACACTCCTAGTGAAGAGGTAGAGTTCAATAAGGTCATGGTCAGAGTTGCAAAGAAAAGAGATTGAAGAAGATGTAGACCAACATGAAGAATAATAAGGCTGAGTTCAAGAAGTTCATGGTCAAAGTTGCAGAGAAAAGAGACTTGATCAAAGCCACGAAGGATGTACTCAAGGATAGACTCAAGGAAATATACCCATTGGTCACACACATGATGAATACATTAGAGGGAGTGGCCTCATAACTAGGTGTGGTAATGAAAGAGTTAAAGGAGAAGGTAGAGGAGTTGGCCCTTGAGCAAGTACCAGGTATTGTTGAATCAACGCCAAATAAGGTAACCAAAGAGCTTAAGGGGTGGAAGGAGTAGGAAAATATAATAAGTAGAGAGTTTCTAGAACTTCTCCAATAGCCTAAGGCCTAAGGACTATGAGCACGTGCAAGCATATTATTTGATTGATTATTTGTGTGAAGACCCCTATTATTTATTCTTAAGTTTATTTGATTCTTTCATTCATTCTTTGGAGAAAGCATTCTTTGGTTCATATTGCCAAGTACGGACAACCTAGTGTAGGGTAATGTTAGAGGGGGGAAATGGCTAAGTATTAGCAATGTGTGAAGGATTTTTGCGCATGAAAGCGTGCAAGGGAAATAAGGAATCATGTAGAGTTTAAAAGGGATGCGCAAAGGAACACACACAAGAAGAAAGTTAGTACATAACAACATGTGGAAGCATGCATGTTAACATGAAACAAAAGTAGGTTAATGCGTAAAAAGTGCACACCATGCACATGAACAAGTTAACGTGCAAGGGTTCACACACAAACATTGGTTCAGGATTGAGCCGATCTTGGACAAAGGCTAAAAATAGGAAATAAAGTAGAAGATGACACGACGCACAAGCAAGGTCTATAAATGGAAAATCCCATGCAAATAAGGATAAAGATGACGCATGAGGACAACATATTTATAGGATTAAAGTGGGATAATGAGCTATTTATAGCTCAATCTATAGTTAAAGCAAGTTGTAAAAAACATGCAGGTTAGGAATAACACATCTATTATTAGGAAAAGTGCATGTAAGGAGTGAAAGGAAAGCCCCCACCATGCATAAATACGTAATGCAATCTTGTATTTAAGAGAATAGAGATACGAGCATGTAGTTCTTTGATGTGGGTTGATGTTGAAGTCTATAAAAGAGAGTTTTGTATGTGTGCATGGTCCAACACATGGACGTAATTGAACTATGGATGTAATCAACTTATTTGTAATCAATTTTGTTTTCAATGGATAATTATGTTTGGGTAGCCAAAATGATTAGAATTGAGCATGTTTTTATGGGAATTAAAATACCTTTATTGATTATCTATGTTGAATGATTTCCTTATTATATGTGTTGTTAATTTATGATGTTGTAACTCCTTTATATTGTGTGATAATGGATACAATGAACATTTATGCTCTACCCACATATTGTGAGTGAACAAAGGAGGGACCTGGTGGTTGCACGCGCTTTGGGTGAGCATTCAAACTTTGTCAAAATGAAGTACCAACACGCCCAACTAAGCATTAGTTAACAAACAAGACTACAACAACCATAACAAAATAACCAAAATGTTTATGCTAGTTCAAAAAATTAAAACCAAACAAAAAAAATATCAAGAATATTATTCCCAATACAAAACAAATATTGCTATAATAAACAATAACAATAATTGTGTAACAAATTTATCTAAGTAAATGCAGAATTACTATTTATTAGGATTTTTCGCCCAAAATTCCCACAAGCCATAATTATATTTTAAAAGGTATTCTCATAGGCGTAACGTACAATGGTATTTAGTGGCGGCAGAGTGTAATAGTGTGATATGTTAGAGAAAAATAAGTGATATTAAATTTGACAATCTGGCACAATTTTGAATAGAATGTTGATGTTTATTTAACCATTATATGGGAGCTTTTCTTCTTGCTTATAGAAGATGGTTAAAAAGATTTTAGAGCCCATTTTTTCACCTAATATTTTTTTTGCAAAATTGATAAAGCGATAAAAAAGATTTTAGAGCCCATTTTTTCACCCAATAATTTTTTTGCGAAACTGATAAAGTGACGAACAAAATTACATCCATTTGTCAACAATCAACATGAAATTTATACATTTTTTACTAGCTAACAAATCTAACAAATCGAAGATAAACAACTCAAAATTAATATCTCTATTTTTTTGGTCACAAAATATATTTATTATACTTGTCTTAGTTGTTTAAATCCTCTTTACAAACCCTTACAACAAACATTTGCATAAAACATATGTTTCTATTGAAACAAGGAAATGGATTTAAACTAGCGCATCTATCTTAAATATATTTATCTTTAAAATGATGAGAGAAATGGACTCCCTTCTCCAAGTAGGAAGAAGACCTTCTCGACAATATTGAAATGAACGTTAAACTTAAACTTGAAATCATCGTATAATGGTCAAATACATATCGAATTTAAGGTCAACTATTTTTATTAACATCTCATAATATTGCTTCCACCACCATCCCTGAATAATCATGTTGAAGGCATTCCCCTATGGGAAAGGCCTTTTGTCGTTCATGCCACCAATGTAAATTTGATGGGAGTTTTGACGGTTTTCGCTAAGATCACTTGATACCTGACCTGTACGAAATTACATTGCATCATATTGTATCTAACTTGCCTTGGTACATGATGCCATTATTGATGACTTTAGAGATTGGAGAGAGGCCATTGCTAGCTACAAACATTATTATGCAAATAATATTCTTGCCACTTCACTTATTTTGCATGTCCAGGGCCATAACGATAACAATGATGTGAGTATGAGGATTTGTCAAGAAGGAAATCTTAGAAAAATTCCTCTTTCTGAAAAATCTATTAGGTTTCTCATAGAAAATCACCAAATATTTTCTTTGGTTCCAGTTGATGGTCTTAATTACCATGTCAAAGAACTTGATTTATCCAAAGGGATACTAGAGTGGTAATACCTTCCACCGTTGGAGTGCAGGGGACTAATAAAATATATTAATGCCCTTTTTGATGGAAACTCCACGTACATATGGAATTTGCAGGGACCCCGTTTGGGATACTATTTCCGTGGACATAAACATGAGTATTCCATTAAGCCCTAAGATCTCCTCTGTGTGGAAACAACATCAAGACAAAGGGGAATTGAGATGGCTCACTATTCCTCCTTAGCAATTGCAAAATGATATTATTGTTAAAAACCAACCCCCTCAATATCTCTACATGGAAAACACTGATAGAAATGAAGGCATTGTCTATGAGAGATATTTGGCCTCCAAGATTTGCTTTTCCATGGATTTTCCAGGTTGGGATGATCTCTTCTTTGTTGGGGATTTAAAGTAAATTGTGACAAAATGCATTTTCAAAGATTAATAATGATGGATGAATCTCCGTATATAGTGCAAGTGATTTGGAGCACAAAATAAGAACAATTAGAATTTAGTGTACCCTCTTCCAATACAGAGGATGACTTGATTCTCAATGAGGCTTGCTCTGTAACAATTGCACAAGGATGACTGATGTATATTTACCATTTTTATGTAGTTGTTTGATAATTCATTGATATTTATGGGGATTATGAAGACGAGGAAATATGAGGAATTTAATGTATTTAATCAAAATGGAGATGGGTTTATTGGTGTAGCAAAGTTGGCTGATCTTATGTACATATGAAGATTTGTGGAAGAGAGTGACGTGTATTGTTGCCAAATGATGATAGAAAATTTGATATTTGCCTGCCAAAAGTGGTTTTAATACTACATGATACAAATGGGAATAGGTTTAGCTGCAACATGAGTATGATTTATCTTAATGCATAATGCTTACAACTATTGGGATTTAAAATGGAAGGGAACATGCCCTTCTCAAATATGTCGTTTACCATACTTCAATTCCCTAAATGAGCAATCTGTCACTTCCTTATCTATTTTCAATTTGTAATGTTTCTATCTTCTTTTGTTTTTACATACGAAGATGCCATAGTAGAATGTGTTTCACTCTAACAAGTCTATTTAGCTTTATTTGACAATTACAGATAAATGACAATAATAATATGTTTATTGGGTCTGTAATCTGCTTTGAGAATTTTACAGGTTTAGATCTCTGTTTTGTTAAAATTTGTGTAGATGATCTAAGTTAAACTATATATCTTTTTGAGATTTAGCTGACATTTTTATTTTACATAGTGAGGTGTACCAGTTTTTTGTCTGTAACTGTTTCTTACAAATTGATGTTGCCTCATAGATATCATAACATGTTGAGCATTATATATGCATTAATCATTATGTTGTCCATCATAATTTTTCCCATGCACTTCTCAATATTTTATCATGGAAATTTATAGCATGCAACCACCAAGAAAATTGGCTCTTTATTTACAAAGAGCCAATACATATCATGGAACAATTTTTTTCTTTTCCATTGCCAAAAATTGCAACCTAAGACTAAATCTTGACAAACTAAAACATCCATTCTACAACTAGATCCTTATTGGAAAATTACAGGACTAGTGCTCTCATTTCATTCATTTTTGAGCTATAACAATAATGAATATGGCTTTAAAACTATTTCATACAATCATGGAATTTGTTTAGATACAAGAGAAAAACCAATCCTAATGATGATGTGAAGCTTAATTTCTTAATTTGCAAACACTATAATCTAGATCACTTACTGGACTCATAATACGATATGTACCCTATCTGAACATGTCCACATTTCCAAACACATAAGCTATTATTTGCCTGCATGGACAGAGAAATTTCTAGGCTTATATATTGAATTGACCACAAATACTAGAAAAGATTATGGGCACTCTTGATCCCAGCGAAAAGTTTTTGTGATGACCAAGTCTTCTTTCATAGCTTCTTTTTTAATTAACAGTAGTATAGAACCAATCAACTGGTACCCATGAAGGATGATTATCAGCTTGATTTGTAGTCTCAACGGAAAATTTATCTGCAGACTGAGAGGAAGGATTCAACCGTTAACAAATAGTGCATTTGTGTCTTCTGAGTTTATCCGCTCTGTAGTGTAATCATAAAACAACAGGTTTCTATGTCAGCTGCAATTCTAGAAGTCTTGTATTCCCCATACAAGTATGAAGAAAATCCCCACACATTCATTGCCAGAGACATGCCCTTTTCCACTTAATTTCTCATCATAAAATAGAACTAATTGCAAGCACCTCTGTCATCATTATATTATGGGAGCTTTAAAAAAACTCCACAGAGTGTAAAGAGATAAAAAAAGTGCACCCTTCGTTACTTTGTGCAAAAAATACTTCCTATTCTGCTTGTGAGGGGGTGGAGGATTATGTATGCTTCATATCTTACCATCCAAACCGGGAACTGATAACAAAAGTCATAGTGTACAATTAAAAGCAAAGGTGTTGGGATAACCTCCAAGACTATACATTCCCTTTTGACGTGAGGTTGAAGGAAATCTCTTTTACATTAGAGCCAAGGGCTGATGTAGTATTATCCACCAAATGGGTGCAAGGGTGTGGCCTGATGGTGGGGCCTGAGTGCTCGCCAACCAACCACCCAGGTTCTAATCCCCTAGGTCCCAGAGGACTGGTTACCCTTGCATTTACATAGTTGGTTGGGAGGAATCTCCCTGTATTAGAGCGCCACGAAGTGTGCCATGTTGATGGGTCATTAACTCCTGTAGTATTAAAAAAAATATTATCCACCAACTACAATTATAGAGTTATCTGGTGTATAAGATGTTAACAGTTAATATATATATGTAAAAAATATATAAAATTAAATTCTCCCAAATAAAAAATATGTAAAATGCGGAATGTTTATTCATTTTTAGGCTCACACAGATGCATGCATTGTGAATAAAACCAGGTTATCAGAGAATGTGTGCGAATTTCATAACTCTTGCATTTTTGTGGTTGTTGTTTTATGAAGAGATTGGATTTATTCATGAGTGAGGAGCCTCTTAAAAAGGCTTGACTTGCTTCCTACTTGGATTTATTAGAATGTGTACGGAACCTGTATGTTGTCAGATGTTTGCAAGTTTTAGTGAAGAACAATGTCCATGTGTAGGATGACCAACCTTGGACAACCCAAATGTAGCAAATACATGTGTAATTAAGAAATTCTAACAAGATATTGCTTTCAAATTTGTCGTCTGATAATCTATACAATATGAAATCATGTCTAGCCATGTTAGTTATATCATCTTGCTCCATTTTATGTGCAGAGCCTTTTGTAAATGCCTTTGAATGATTTGAACGGTACATAACTATATTATGCACAATAGTATTACAAAACCCAAACAGATGCAAACAATTTCTGGTTTTGAGATGGATGTTGTCCATTGCATTTGTCCACAATTTTGTTACACAACATCATACATATCCAAGTTAGCCAATACTTTGATAACAATAGACGAAAGTCTCTGAAACCTTATTTATTTAAAAGACAACTACTATTACTTGTATCAGTTAATTGCTGATAGCCAAAAACCATAAGAAACAAAATCGTATTGGTCTGCAGAGAAAAGTTTTGGTTATATCTACACTTATCTGGAGGAAACCTTAAAAAGTTTTTAATGACACGAATCTCCCCAGACAAATTGTTGTAGGAGAGGTTTCTGATTTTTATAATCCAATTGTTTAAATTACTCTCTGTTCTTCTAGGGAATTAATAAAACATAACTGTGGTAATGAATGAAAGGTGAATCCATGTGGAGTTTTTTTTCTCTCTCCATAGGTCATTGATCCACACATAATTTTGTGGGTATAATATTCATCGTCTTCAATTTTCTTAGAGATTGTCTTAAAGTTCCTTGAGCTTCAAGAAAATGATACAAAATACATCCTTAATTTGTTAGATTTGGGTGTTCTCAGTTTGCATGCATATACAATCCCCTTCTCAGTAATATCTTTAGCTATTGAATTAGCCCTTCAGAATCTTGTACTACTGGTAAATTTGATAGTTGAATGGTCTGATGAATAACCACAACTTAGCTCTCAATAACTAAAAATGTATCGACATGACCACCATCAGAAATATACAATATAATTTGTACTCAGAATAACTTGGTCATGCACTACCCATAGATCTGTTGATAATTACTACTATTTAACATATGATCCCGACCTATGGAGGTGAATTGTTTTGAAGAATCTGATCCAATGCTTAACAAAAACTTGATAAATTATAAGTTATCCTTAACTATCCATGAAGCATTGGGCTTGTCCGGAGAAATTTAGCAGTTTAAGCATTGATAAGGATAACTGACTTAATTGTGCTCTTGGACTTGGGCCTTGAATCATCTAAGAAGATTTATGCAAGCATAATTGACTCTTGAAGCCAGCTAAGGTGCACTGGGCTTACCCAAGAAGGATCAGTTTTAAGGAGACCCTAAGAATTAGTTCTAAGATCATTTTTAAGGAGGCCCTAAGAATTAGTTCTACAAGATACAGTCGTAGGACAAACCTTCCTATTACACATTTCAAAGAGCAAGAGAAACATATCCAAAATATACTCACTGATGCGATTGAAGAACTCCTCCAATCTGAGAGTATCTGTGGGAAATCAAAAAGTAGTTTGTAATTCAATTAACCTTCTCGAGTTACGACTTAAAATATGTTGAAAATTGGTGAGAGAACTTTACACAAATTTCTAATTTCAAAAACTAAAGGATGCAAATGGAAATGATAGGGTATACAAAACTGAAAGGCAAGGTCTGACATTCACAAATTTCTCCAGAGTTCCCTCGCTTGACAATCTGTGCATTTCCCCTCCTTTTGCATTCGAAAGGTACTAAACAATGGCACACATATCAACACTTAGAGCGAGAAGAAAGGAGGAGTCAAGACTAATATCACTCAACCAAAGTAACCCATCGTAAATACTCACCTCTACTTTGATAACACCTCCACTACTACTTTACCAAATTTATTCATGTTTAATGCAAATAAATTTGCCCACAAAAGGCTACCACTCATCATATAAAATCTGCAAATGTATGGAAGTCTTCATGTATTCATGTTTAGTTCTAATAAAATAGTCCGCAAAAGGCTACCACACATGATATAAGATTTGCAAATGTATATGTACACTCCAATAAGAGATTATCTAAAACCTCAAATTCCTCAATTGTTTCTGTGCATATCGTTTAGTGCTCAAACCAGAAAAAATAACTTCAATCCAAAACAGGTCACTGTGTTCATGTAGCTAAGCTGCAATTTCAAAAAAAGATTCTTCAATATGTCAGATACACAGAGAATAATATGTTTATTGGGTTTGTATTCATGTTTAGTTCAAATAAAATAGTTTGCAAAACGCTACTAATCATGATATAAGATTTGCAAATGTATATGCACGAATTTGTAACAAATTTGAAATGTAGTGATATAACCTTTAAATGTAATGCTTCATATATATTCTCACACTTACAAAATCAATCACGGTCCCTTACCAACATCAACTACAAAAATAATAACTATCCCTCTATATCAAATAACATATACCATTCAGCATTGTGCACATGCGATTGCTACAACAATGCCTAGGTAGGCCTGCAAATTTAAATATTTCTTTTTTTTTGGTAAAAAGATTTACGTAAAATTTGTTAAAATAACGGCCACTTTCGCTTACGGAGCTACCTGGATTTTTTTTAATTTAACCACCTTCGAGATTTCAATTACCTTTTTTTTCCACTTTTTAAGTAACGGTAAAAACTCCTCGGGCACCCGTACAGCCCACACGGTTAAAAAACCCTGTCTGAAAAATCAAATTATGAGCCCGCCAAAAAAAACATCGCCCTTAGCCCTCGGTCACATGAACATGGACGCTCTTACAAAGCCCTTCATTCCTACCAGAAACAACCGCAGTACGGTTGCTAAAAGTCCCACAATCTGTTGAACTCCCCTAATTTTGCACGGAAAAAACTTCATTTATAATATATTCAGTTGGGAAAATCGTCCGAGTAATTGCAAATTCGAGCTCTGGCAGACAGGAACAATGATTTACAGGTAGGAGGTTTTTGTTTTTTTGATCTTTGTTTGTGTTAGAATACCATCATTTAATTTTGGAGGCAATGGAAGACGAAACGCCGTTGAGAAACGTTAAGCCCAAACTGCAAGCGACAGATTCTGCCAAAAACGCCCCAGTTTCTGCAAATTTAACTGATTTTTCTGGCAAAGAGAGCTTCAATATAAAAAGAAACCGCGGTGCATTCGTGGTCACAGCTCCCACAGGAAACATTTCCACAAACACGGCTAAAAACAGGCTTAGTTTTGGCTCATCCCTAAGTGTGCCCCGTGAAACGTCTGAATCCTCGAGTTTTAATCCTAGGAAGCTTGGAGATCAAAATAAACGGTCATTTCAGGAAAATTCAAAAGAAACGGCGGTAAATTTTACTGAGCCAAATTTAAACCCTAGTAAGCTTGAAGGCGAAAATTCACATTCTCAAATTTCAAAACAAACGTCGCTACATTTGCCCAGGCTCGAGTTAAATCCCAGGAGGCTGGAAGCCGAAATTTCAGATCAATTTCAGGAAGTTTCAAAAGAAACGCCACTACATTTGCCGAGGAAAAGTTTAAAACATGGGAGGCCCGAAGATCGAAATTCAGGTTCATGTCACGAAATTTCAAAAGAAACAGCGCCACATTTATCCAAGCTAAATTTAAACCCTAGGAAGTTTGAAGACCACAATTTACACTCATTTCAGGAAATTGTGTTCCCTCAAAACGGGAATTCTGTGCCAAATTTGAAAAAACGTCCACAGGAAGCCCTGAAACCATCTAAAATAACGTCTAGAAAGCTGGACAGGAAGGATTCTATAGGATACCGAGAGCCTTCTGAATTTTTTAAGAATGCTGCTAGAAAAGAGGCAGGGACTCCAAACGTGAAGCAAAATGTTGAATCTGAAGGAGAAATTCTGTTTACTGATAAATTACATGGAAGATCACCAAGCTTTTTCTTCTCCAGGCCGTCGTTAAGTGGAATTAAGAACACACCTACATCAAAATTGCACAGGCCAGCAAAGCTTTCATTGCCTGCCAATCGTCACCGAGCTGAAGCAGCATCCAGGCTAAAGGCCATGGAAAATGAGCAGATTCAGGTTTCCCGGCTTGCGCAGGAAAGAAAAGATCTTTGGATGGACAGACAAGAAAAAGCTTATTCTGCTTGGTTGAATTTCGTACTCAAGCAGCCTATGAAGCCAAATGCTTCAAAATTTTCAATGACCAAAAATCCAACGGGCATTGCTCCTGCGAGTACTCCAATTGGAAACAGAGGCAAGAGGTACAGCTTCTTCAAGGCAGCTGGTGGATCAGAGAATGAGGGCTCATGGCGTACACCGAGGCGCAATATGTTCAAATTCCTTAGGGGTGTGCCAAATGATGGATCAAAGAGTTCAGATAAATCCAGGGCCCGATTGTTGCAACCCACATCAGAAGCTTGTCTCCAGGATGTATGCCTTTTATCTGATTTGCGACAAAGATTGGAAATTTATCTTGATTCTAGTCTTCTGGAGGATGTGATCTCTACAATGGTCAAGGTCGCCAAGGTGAGTTTCCATGAACATTGTAAATTGCTAAAATATATTGCAGGTCTATGTACTGAATTTGGCTTTCACATTTTATTTCCATATGACCCAACTGTTTGATAAACATCAGTGGGAAAATATACTTTTACTTCTGTTTTTTTCCCTTTTTATTGAATATACACCTTTAATCGGGTGCTGGGATTTTATTCCTGACTACGTGCTGGAGTCCAGCTGACGCATTATGTATAACTTGTAGACATTAACATAATTTCAATTTCAATTTTCTATTTGGCTAACGTATATTAGAAAAATCCTTACAGTATGTTGAAGATGGAAGGCTCAAGATGAAAGAAGAATGTGCAATAATAACAGATGTCGGTTTAAAGGAGAGGGCTGTTCAAGTTCTAATGAATTACAATCCCACATGGTTACGAATTGGATTGTACGTTGTACTTGGACATAATGTCCTCGTAACAAAAGAAAAACCTAGTTTCCCACTGCACCAAATCTTTCTTGCCGAGGGAAATGCAGAAGCAGACTCCGAGTTTTTGAAGCTCGTTATTGAGAAACACTTCTTTGGACATGCTGGTCTCTCCAAAAACTACGCATCAAATAAGTCAGTATGCTCTTGTGATCTTTTACTTAATTGCAGAACATTGGGTCATCAATCGGATTGGATATTGCTCTATTGATGCATTAATTCATCTGTGTCTGTAATGGCAGATCCATTGATGGTTTATACCGGCCAGGATATCATGAAGCTTTGGGAAAGGTAATCTTAAAGAGATTCTTCTTGTTTGTCCTAGCATTGGACAAGATCAAGTGTCATTCCACTCTACCAATAGAAAATGGAATCGATGGTCTTGATGGTGGTTCTCCATTACTGTTTTGCCAAAACACATCTGTAAAATCTAGTCGCCAAGCACTGCAGAGTGAGTTTGTTATAGCTTATTTTCTGTGGAAGTTTGGTATTTGATCGAATATAAAACTTATTGGCATGCATTTCCTTATTTATTCCCAGATTTCTTATTAGATGTGATGCACGGAGAAGGGGATTTACTTGGACATCTCGCTACAATAGGCTACCAAGTTTTTCATGTTCAGGTTTGTGAGTGGTGTTAGAGGTGAAGAATATAAATGATATAAATTATGCTAATTGAGACTAAGAGGCAGATTGCACATGCTAGTAAGACAACTAGAAGCTTGAAGTCACATTGTCAAAGTTGCGTCTTATTTTTTTTCAGCGAGTCTGGAAGTTGCACTTTTAAATTTTTTTGTTGGAGTGAATTTTAATGCAAGCCTCCATGATTATACCAGGTCCCACTTGCTGATTATGATTTTCATGTCACAAACTTGATCGAGAACCTCCAAGATGGTGTTAGACTCTGCAGACTTGTTCAGCTTCTATTGGGTGATGCTTCTGTGCTTATGGTATGCATTTGTTGTCACAATTTAAATTCTTTGTCATGAGATCGATGCACTCTCAATGTTAGTTCAATTTATTTACCCTCAGCATGGTTGTTATATCTGAAAGCAGAGAATTATTGTACCTTCAGACCATCATAAGAAGCACATGCATAACTGCAAGGTTTCATTTCAATATTTACTTGAAGCTGGGGTGCCTCTAATAGATGAAGAGGGTTACGATCTGGTGGCAGAAGATTTGGTGATGGGAAACAGGGAGAGGATATTATCTCTACTTTGGAATATATTCGTCCATTTGCAGGTTCAGTTGTATCATCAACCCAAGAATTGAGCTTATTATTATTTTGATCACTACTAAACATATTAAGTAGCTGCAGATAAAAGGAGATTTGTCAGGATAGTCTAGACTTCGTTTGCAAGTATTGTCATTTGTTAAATCTACAGTATCATTCTTATGCAATTTATGTTGAGAGCTGGCTGTATTAAGGATAATTGTAAAAGTGAAGGAAGAATAAAAACAGCAACCAGGCAAATGTTAGGATCTCCCAAACAAGGAAGTGTGTATGTGTATAGGACATCCATTTTCTAATTTTGTTCAGAATACCATCCAGGTGAACATGGACACCATATCACTCATGGAGCACCTCAGCACAATTGAAAGAGCTGCTAGCACATTGAAGACTTTAACCTAGGATTCAAAAGAACTTGAGAAAGGATCCCTGTGGATTGTAGACCTCATCAAATATGGCTTACTTGTACTATTTGAGAGCTTTTGAATCTGATTTGGCAGTGACTATTAAATCCCTAGGTGGAAGGACACTTATTGAAGCCTATAATCTTTCTCTTGTGGCTGAGATTATCCTTATTCAAGCGGGGAAGCTTACCCCAATACCTATAAATTCTCTGCTTCTTGAGTTATCTTGTGTCCCAAGTTCTCAAAACCTAAGTTGCCGCATTCGGCGAACTTTAAGGAAAAAATTCGAAATTCGCCGAAGTTTAACAGCGGGTTGAAAATCGCGATTTAATTCGCGTTTTTTTCCTTTTTTGGTAATTTTTTCCGTTTTTGGATTTTTGGTGAAAAATTCGCAAGTAAAGAAAAAAATTTGCCATTTTTGGAAAGGGTCCGAGAAGATGTAGCAGCAAAAACTTGCATGTGCCATAACTTTCATTCTGTAGCTCCGTTTCAGGTGTTGTTTTCTCTAAAAGTGCATATTTTCTCGAGCTCTACGCATTGATGGCAATATTTTTCTTATTTTCATAAAATCCATTTTTGCATCTTTTTGGACCAAGCAACTTCTTGCAATCTTCTGAAAGAATCATGAGCTTTGATTGCCTGTAGACAGATTAGTAATTAAAAATACTAGATAGCTTTCCAAAACTCAGCGAGAATTCTCCCGTGCTCGGACTAATCGTCCCACCTGCCAGCTTGGTCACAACCTGTGAGCACATGTTTTTTGAAGTTTTTGCTTTCAATCACATTATTGTAATAGCTACTTATGAAATCAATGAAATGTGATATTATCTCTTTTTGAAATGTGAATTTATCTTCTTTGTTTTTATATATGTAATAAAAATGTATATTTCTCATAGGCGAATTTAATCACGAATTTAATCGCCGATTTTTTACCAGTGAATTTTTCACGAATTTAATTATCGGCGAATTCGAACACGAATTCGAATGCGGGCAACTTAGCTCAAAACTCCCAAGTCCCACCCCAAACACTTCAAAGTAAACCTGTAGGGCCCAATTCATTGCTCGAGGTTAAAAGCCATATTTCAGAGCTTTCTAAAGAGGTCACAACCTTCAAGGATGCGCTAGCTATCCCTCGAATGCAAAACCAATCTGCAGTCCTATACGTTTCCCACCCTCATCAGGAAGAAATGCTCGAGCTTCAGCCTAAAATATTGCCAAGAACCCTTCCTACATGTTCTCTGCAAGCCAAATAGGCCTCATACTATACAAACTTAGTCCCTAAAGCCTCTCTAGACCCAAGTATGCAAGTGAGTCAATTAATGGTTGAGAGTCCTGCCTTTTTTCCTAAGAACATGGAGACAAATAAAGGTGTTTTATGCCATTATGAAGAGCCCAAGCAAGAAGTCTTAGCTGGCCATGTGCCTTTGCAGAGCATAAGAGAGAAAAGTATGGAGAACTTCACTAAGGAAGAAGACATCGAGCGTGACTTTTTGATTGCTTTCGAGGAAGAAGAAAGAAGGGACTCAGAGAAGAAATAACATGTTGAGGAAGAGGCCATGATTTTACGTTGCAATACAAGAGATCTCCTTTCTCAAGAGGACTATTTACAAAGACTAGAGAGAGTGGTTGAAGAAGAAGAAGAAGAGCTCAAGCAGTCACCTTTGAAGGAGCTCAAGTGGAACAAAGACCTTGCAAACACTTGGAAGCCTAGTGAAGTCATCTCCATCACCCAACAACTGGATTGCAGTCAAGAAGTGCAAATCTTAAAATGGATTGATTTTGATGATGTAGGAGATTGTATCCCTAACGATGAAGGTGCCCTTTCTTCTCTTGGCCTAGGATGCTGTGCTCTTGAATGGATTCAAAATTAGCCGTGGAAGAAGGAAGAGCCTAAGCAAGAAGTCGTAGCTGACAATGGACTTGGGCTGTATAAGTTGACCATGGAGAAGTTCATTGTGCAAGAGGATATTATGCATGAGTTCTTGATGGCTCTTGAAGAAGAGGTTAAGTATTTTCCTCATGCTCAAGATTTTAGTGAAGAGAGCTCACAAGACACTGATTCACAACAATATGGTGAAAGAGAGCTCACCACGGACATGCTAGTTGAAGGGGGCTACTTGAACGAATTCTTGATTGCAATAGGTGAGCACACTGATAGAACCCTCTTTGCCCATGAAGAATTGGCTTGGCAGCTCATAGTTGAAGATCTCTTGGAGCCTGAGGAACAAGAAGACTTAGGAGATGGGGAGTGAAATCATCTTGAGGAAACTTTGAAAGGCAACAATCAAGGAGATCTTGAAAACATGACTGCAAATTCTCATTATAAAGTGACAAAGTATACTCCAAAAGAGGAGAACAAGGGTTCCTCTTTTAGAGAAGCTTGCTCCATTAGATAAGTCGATATGTTTTTGGAAACCAGCCAAAAGGAGGAACCACTTATCATGTTCTATTTCCTTGTTGCTGAGCTCATAAAGCTCTAATGGCAGCATCCTCAAAACTACATAGCTCTCATGGTGGCAGCACCTAACTTCCACAATCTTGAAGAAAGCCTTCAAATGGTCACCACGAGGTTCACAGTGTTCACAATCTTGTGGGAAAGCTTTATTGTCTCATAGAGTCTAAAGAGGTCCCCCAAAGAACTTCATAATGTTGCCAATGGTAGACATGCATGTGTACATTTAAAACAACAGTGTTCACAATCTTATGGGAAAGCTTTATTGACTCACAGAGTCCAAAGAGGGCCCTCAAAGAACTTCACAGTGTCTCCAATGGTGGACGGGCCCGTGCCCATTTGAAAACAACAATGAGAATAGTCCCACATTGGAAAGGAAGAGAGGCCTGTATTAAAATTGTTTTAGTGTATAATGAAGCAAAGTGAAGAGAAGCTTGATGGCTTTAAGCAAGTGTTATTTTAATAGAGGAGACACAAAGTCAAGTCTAAGTGGAGCCCTTGAAAGTGAGGGACACACGGCACACGCTTGTAGTGCTTGCATTCACAATGTCTAAGTAAGGCCCATGAAGACGTAGAAGAGCCCATGGAAGTGAATTGATCCCGTGTCATCCAAAGTTGCGACGTAGGAGCATCTGGGTTCACATGTTGGATGTCATAGCATTTTGTTGTCATAGGATGTCCAAAGTGTTTAGGTGTCTTCCCAAGTTGTCCAGGTGTCTTCATGAGGTGTTGAGTCATGATGTTATGGATTTAGGCATGGTCTAGGTGCATGGTCAAGCAAACAAGTTGTGTGAATGTGTCCTCCCAAGATTGTATGAAGATTTCATAAGGTCAAATGTTGTCCATGAGATGTGTGTGAGGTGGTATTGAGTCTGTAACAAGTCCACATGGTAAATTCATGAAGAATCAGGTAGCTCCAAGCTTAATCCTAGTCCCATGTCAAGTAGGTTGGCATGGAAACATGAGAAATGGATTGAGGCAAAGCATGTAAAGCTTGGTTGGAGCAATATGAGATGGAATAACATGCAGAGGAGTATCAGGTCAAGCATCAGGCTTATAAGTCATAAAGATGGTTATTCTGAAGTCTTTCAGGTGAGACAGGCCTAGTAGACAAGTGAGGATGATGAGCCAAGGTATGAGGGTTCAAACCAAGCATGGCATGAGCACAATATGATGGTATATGAGGTGTACATGCATTCACAAGTGACTAAAGAGGTGATTTGAGCACTTATATAGGTTCATATAGCACTCTTGCTCAGAATTAGTGAACAAATGAGATGGGGCAGAGCTTTGTAGAGCAAACCATGACCAAATGGTCATTGGAAATCATGGAGGAAGGAGTTGTGAAGGTGTGGTCAAAATTTGAGGACCTAAGAAGGTGTTTTGTGCAAGTTATTCAAGTTTTACCAAAACTGGGTTTTTGAAAAATGCAAACTGAGCACCTCAACTTCTTAACACTCAAGCAAAATTATCAAGCCGCCTTAAGATAAATCATAGAAGGACTTTTTGAAGAGCACTCAGATACATAACTTTTGCAAAAAGTTTGGGGTCATTTGGTTAAGAAACAAAAAAGTTCTCTCCATTTTACTAGCACTGTTCAAACCCTCCTAAACCTTGTTTTGCAGCGATAGAGGTAAAATGAGGTTTTTGATCTCCAAATCTCTTGGGCAAGTTGTGAAAACACCTCAGGGGTATAGAAGACTCATTCTAGATCAATTTGGTGGCATCTATGATCAGCAGGCATGATTGTACAATACGGATTTTGCTCTGATTTTGCAAGTTTTGGGTATACAGTCCTAGTTAGTTGGCTCCAAGGTGAATCTAACGTTGTGAAAACATGAAGGTGATGTGTACTTCATGTTCTAAAGGAGCTTCAGTCATGATCCCTGTATATTTGGTGCGTTCTTTGTCAAATTCTTCATTCTACTGTTAAGAACTAATCAGGTCTAAAAATCAGACTTGTAAAGTATGAGTAATCCTTGTTGAGATAAGCATTTACTTGAGCACTAGATGAGCATACATGGTTGGTGTTGGTAATATACAACCTATTTAAGCTCATTACTTAGAAAGAGAAGGTATCTTTGATGTCATTATCAACTGAAAAGGTATGAAGTTTGCTCAAACTGTAAGGATGCAAATATGTGCATACAAACTATGTACATTCTGATTCAATGCATGATTTCTGAAGTGAAGAACAATGCCTTGCCACTTCCTATCATTAGTATGTGATCTACCATTCACAATACATCCTTCTCAAGTTGCAAAATCTGATGAAGATCTGTTGCATGCAGTTTGTCAAGTCACCTATGGCTGTGATCTCAAGCTTGCCTGCAAGTGGGTTGAAAGGAGTCTTCAAGAGTTGCTTCTCAAGCTCATATCAGTGATGCAGACCTTCTTTGTACCTGTGATAGCATGGTAAGAGTTGGCTTCACAAGTTTGTCCTTTCATCAAGCCTTCAGGCCTTCTAGTTCTTGCACCTAGAGTTCACTTGAACATTCTAATAAGATGTGTAAGGTGAATGGCGAGGAATGAAGAAAATAAAGAGGTTTTGGAGCATCTCAGAAGGCCTAATAACGTACTTGGATGCATATGCCACTTGGTGCATGCTCAAAAGTACTAGAAGACAAATAAGAACTCGCTAGCTAGAAGATTAAAAAGTATTTTGACAGTTACAAAACCGGTTGATGGGGGTAGAAGTAATATTGTCAGATGTGGCAGAGTGAAAGGGAGTTCAAAAGGTTTCATTCTTCATCATTTAACTCCAAAGAACTTTGAAATAAGCTTGTAGATTTGATATCATAACTGAAACATGTCAGATGCTAAATGACATTTTTTGAGGCAGTCTTAAATGAAGTCCCTTCATCTCCTCATACGTATGGAAAAATGAGTGATTTGGAGAGTCCTTGTATTTGAAAGGTCAAAGGTCATGTTGAAAAGTTATTCTTGTTGATATAAGCTCATATTTTAGCATGTAAATGTTGTTGATGTTGAAACCAAGGAGAGCCGAGTGCAATTATGAAAAAGGGAGAAGAATGCAAAGGTGTTGAGACTATGGCAAATTAGGAGAAGAGAAGAGAAGAAAAGTGAGCTGAAACAGTGATCACAACATGTTGATATAAGCAACCAGGTAATGAAGGTGATAAAAAATTCTATGATACAAGTTTGAGTTGTTGCTCAACAATTTGGAAGTGGGTGCTTCCTTGCAAGTAGGTGTTTGCAAAACTGTCAAGTGGGTGCTTGGCCTTGTATTCAAGCGGGTGCTTGATCTTATGCTGGAGTGAGTGCTTCAAAATTGGAGTGGGTACTTCAAGTTGAGTGGGTGCTCAACATACAGTGAAATCATTGTAACTTTATCGGACGATTTTCCAAGCTAGTTCTTTGGTTTTAGTGGGTTTTTGTCCCTTGATGGGTTTCCCACATTAAATCTTGTCTTCTCATGTGTTCATGTGTGTTTGTTCCTCTCTCTCTCTCATGGTTGAATATTCATGCTTCATTATGGTTAAGATAGTTTAATTTTGGATGATTGACTAACTCTAGATTGTTTCAAAACTTTGAATGAGCACTAATTCACCCCCTCTCTCAGTGCCTAGACTTCCTGACATCACATGCAATTCTGTATCAACTAAAACTAGTTGAACAATTTTGAGTTAGTTGGGTTTGCATTTTGTGGATAATTCTGTAGGTCGTGCGTAGAAGAAATCTGTTGATGATGAGTTGTGGAGTAGAATGTTGTGTTATGTTGAGTGTGCAATCTCATTGCACAATGTTTGTGGAGTACGCAATTTCCTTGCATAATGTGTAGTCTATTCTGCAATCATCAAGTGTGCAGTATTGTTTGCAGAATCTTGTTTGAGTCGTGAACTTGGAATAATTGCATGTTTGAAGGCACAAACTTCGAAGAAGGTTGACTAATTGTGTTTGAGTCTTTGTTGGGTCTTTTGATCCTTACATTTGAATTCCGTAAAATTAGAAGTCTTAGGAGGTGGCATGAATAACTATGAAAATAAAGCCAATTGCCTTAGGAAAGAAGTTCAAGTTTTGGGGAACTTAGAGTGCCTTAGAGTAGAGCATAGATGTGAGCTTAATGCTCACCAAATCATGATGATGGATGAACAACCATAGTAATGGTGAAAAAATTGTGAGAGTGTCGCGATGATCTGAGGTGTGACTTGAGTGTTGAGTGGTAGTACATGGAGAATCTGCCATGCGCATATGTTGTGTAGAAGGTTGAACTGTTGGCGATTGCTTTGATAATGCTATTTCTCAAAATAAGATATCCTAAAGCTTTGTTTTGTTTAAAAATTGTGTCCATTTGATCTTTATGTTGATTCATATTATCTTTCTTTTTGAGTTCTTCCATGTGTATTCTGTGACCTGCAAGGTGTATGGCGGCTCTCCTTTGAGCACCCTCACCATGCCTGCGTCATTTGGTATCAAAGCGAGATTGCTTTCCTTGAAAAGAGGCACGACAAATCTTTGCGGTTTGCCACATTTGCGAGTGTGGGTAGAAAATTGTTGTAGACATCTTCCAACGGGTAATTGTTGGGTAGGTGTGAGAGGAAGTGACACAATAAATCTTACGGCTTTCAATAGTGTGAATTGTGGGTAGAAGGTCATTGTAGGCATCTTTCGACAAAAGGATTGTCAGGCAGAAGATTGTGGTCACGATTTTTAGAGAAAGAAAAGGGAAAATAGCACAACATGGCACATTGGAGAAATGTTGGATGTTGAAACTTGAAATTAGGGCGTGAGAGTTGAGGACTTGGCCGAAATGATCCGAACCATGCAAGCTCGCTTGGAGGCCACGGAAGCTCCACAATGCCAAGATGTTGTTGCGGAAGACCATAGTGATTATGAATACAAACCTTCTCAACAGGGAGTGCAAGTTGCTAATGTAAATGCAGAAGAAGAGGAAGCGCAAGATGGTCTTGAGGATATACTGCTTTGAGCAATTAGTAGGATGTGGAGTAAGCCTAAGTTGGATACCCCTTGTTATTCTGGTAGTTTGGAACCAACTGAGTTTGTGGATTGGATAACAAAGATAGAGAAATATTTTGAGCATGAAGATATGGAAGATCCCTGAAAGTTCAAATTTGAGTATACAAAGTTGAAAGATTGTGCTTTTTTGGTGGGAGCATATCCAAACCAATCGAGTGCAGTGTGACAAGCAAAAGATCAGGACATGGGATAGGTTGGTGGCAAAGCTCCAAACGAAGTTTTTGTCTGTAGATTGCCAACTCAGTTTGTCTAGAAGGTTGCAAGGTTTTTGACAAAGAGAACTTAGTGTGAAAGAATACATTGAGGAATTTTACCGACTCACCATTAGAGTGGGATGTGGAGAAGATCTCTAGGTATATGAATGGGTTGCGCATGGCAATTTAGGATGAGATTAGTATGTTGCAAGTCCATTCCGTAGAAGAAGCATTTTAGTATGCTCTAAAGGTAGAGTAAAAGTTGA
The DNA here is from genome assembly GCA_019776745.2 of Taxus chinensis. Classification (NCBI taxonomy): domain Eukaryota; kingdom Viridiplantae; phylum Streptophyta; class Pinopsida; order Cupressales; family Taxaceae; genus Taxus; species Taxus chinensis. Next base: position 23,786,583 of record CM034146.1, read on the forward strand.
TGCACAAACAACAAAGCGCTAACTAGGGAGAAGGAAAGGCCGCACAAGATCATAAATAGAGTAAAGGTAGAGGCAATTATGTGCAAGGTGGAAGCGAGTCATGTTCAATTGTGCAAAATGAAGGAACATCTCGAGGAAGTAGAAGTGCATCTCGAGGAGATCGCGGATTCATCGACACTTGCTACATGTGTGGATAAATAGGGCATAAAGCATATGGATGCCCTCACACCTAGAATGGTGGTAAGCGAAGTGCACATATTGCACAAGGAGAAACTGATGGGCAGTCAAGTCATGAGGAAGAACCAGAAATGGGGGAAGCGCTAATTTTCAAGCATGTATTGTTGAAACCAAAGAAGAAAGAAATTGGTCACAAGCAAAGAAGTTGTTTGTTGAGGAGGACGTGGAAGTTGGAGGGAAAAGTTTGCAAGGTGATAGTTGATAGTGGAAGCACCGATATTTTGTTGGCGAAGGAAATGGTGGATAAGTTGAAGTTGAAAAGAATTGAACATCTGAATTCGTACAGGGTTTCATTGTTCTAGAAGGGACACCAGCTGTTGGTGAAGGAACAATAGCTTAGATCATACATTTTATCTAGGTGACTAACATGACAAAGGGCAGTCGTATTCCATCCTATCACATAAATATAGATCAGATCTCATTGATTTCTTAAAAGTACCCTGCTTGTTGACTGGGACTTGAGAATTAATAGGCGTAGTTTGCTTGGGGAGGCCTTGATGAATTATGAGGAACTCACACTTGAGTTCTTAGTTTAGGTAGTGTGACCATGCTTCAGTTGTATACAAGCCCTGGATGCTATAGAGATGTCTTTTTATAAGGGGCACTATTCAAGAACAACTTAGTAGTGCATAAGGGATCTGCATTGCCATATCTTAAGAAAATCCTTATACAAGTTTTCTGTAATCTATAGTAGATGAAGTGGGTTGATAGGAGTTGTGATCATGTACAATTATATATCATCTAGCTCTATATTTTGGATGCCTCTCATTATTAATCTATGCTTTGTGATATATGAATGTCTTAATCCCTATTGGCTATTTCCATTGACCGTTTTTGAGCATTGGTGGACATTAGTATAATTTCACTTTCTTCTATAACTATTATCTCATGTATTTTTTGATCTAGTCTCCTTATTTGGATTCTTATTGCAGATCTTTTTTCTGCACAGTAGAGATTTTCTTTTGCTTATTTTCTACATGCCAATTTTCTTATATAAAGCTTTGTGACAATTCTTTGGATTTTTTTCAGATGCCTTTATTGATCACCAAAAAGCAACTTTGTGAAGAAATAATCAAAATCAAGGGACCGCAATTTTCTAATCTGGTATGCTTTTGTTAGCTGTCTTTGATTTTATTTTGTTCATTTTTTATAATTCCAATTTTGTCTGCATGGTTATTCTTTGCGTAGTTAGGCATCTGTTTCATGTGCCTTGCTTTGCTCCTGCTTTGGTTATATAACTTGGGATGACAAGTTTGAAAAAGAAGGGCTGAAATTTACTTGATTTTTATTTCATTATCTTACTGTTGAAGCAGGAAATGTCTTCAAATGATGTATCTACAACAATTGACCTCATGCTGATATGGATTCAGGTTTTGGTCAAAACTATTTTAGACATCATTTAAATTGTTTACTTAAATATGCACATTTGTTCAACCTAATTCCACTTGGTAAAAGTACGCCCTCAGCTGCACTTGATCCAGATGGCTTTTTATTTGATTCAAAGAAGGATGATGGCTGAAAGAAATTAGAGATTTGAGTAGATTTATGGTTAAATTATTAATTGCAGGAAATCTGTGGAACATATGATCAGCTTGTAGAGGATTTTCAATCATCATTTGCAGATGGAAAATCCTTTTTATACCTGATAGATTTCTACTTGCCTGGATATATGCCATGTTCTCGTCTTTTAAAGGTAAAGATTAATGTTTAATTTTTCCTACTTCCTCAATTTATTTACAGTGGCATTGGAAATATGTATGTTTATGGTGTGAAATAGTTTAATGCATTTCTTTCCCTTTTTAGGAACCTCGAGATATTGATACTTTGGACGAGATGATGATGAATTCTTCTGACACCAAGGCTTCTATTCATAAATATAGTCTAGTGCAAGATGCCATTAAGCACTTGTATAATATCCCAGAGGTAAATCCACATTGTTTTCCACACAATAAGCAGCTCCTGTTGATGATTGCTTTTGACAGTTGCTTTTCTCACAGGTTCTTCAGATGACCGATTTCCTTGAAGGGGATCCTTCATGTAATGAACGGAATGTGATCATTCTGCTAACGTTTCTTTCTTCCCAGCTCCTTGAAGGGAAACCAATGGTATAGAACTAAATTAACATCTTTGGCTCATGCTTCTTGTTTAGAACAATTGGGTTTAACAAGTTTTCAAACATTTTTAATTAAGCTGCTGTATTGTTTTTGCTTTAGAATAAGGATTGGGCATGTACTCTCAAAAGCAGCCAGGGCTTTGACAATTACGAGAAAATAATACCAGATATGCACTCCAGAAAAATGGAGCATACAACTGAAGGTGATTTGAAAATCATATTTTTCTTTCCGAAATCAAGTCAGTACCTCTCTTTTTTAATCATCGTGCTGTATATATCTGGTTGTTAATACTTTTGCACATCCCTATGTAGATCACATGGCAGCCATCAGAATTCAGGCATTCTACAGATCCGTACTTCAAAGACGATGCTATATAAAAATGAAAGAGAACAAAATTGATATCAACAAAAAATTGGATTTCATGGTATCCGAGGGTATGTAGTGCTTGTAATTTGGTGTATGTTCATATTGAAGGCTTTCTTGGGGTCTCAAATATGTTTCGTTGTTTGTTTGCTTGAAATGCCTATGATGTTACAGAGAGGGCAGCAATCCAAATTCAGTTTTGGTGGAGAGCGTTGATTGAAAGAATGCAGTTTATTAGGATTAGAATGGCTGCTTCACTTATTCAACATTCTGTAAGAGCTTGGCTGAAACAGCAAAGAAAAAAAGGTATTCATTAGTAGCTATTCGTTTTTCTGTTTGTCTCCGTGCATTTTTGCCATTGTATCTCCAACTGTTCTGTCATAAGCGCTATTTTGCAGTATTGGTTCTTGAATCTTATGTTATAGAACTCGCGGTTTTGATGCATTGTGATTGCTTCGGATAGATTTGCCATTCTTCTGCTGCTCTAAATTATGTACCTTCTATCATTGATATCTGTCAGTGATGTGTTTTATGCATCTCTATTTATTTTATTATTTAACCTTTGAAATTGGAATTCTTTATAAATCTACAGAAGAGGCTGCAACAGCTATCCAATCCAAGTACAGATGTTTTGTTCAAAGAAGACAGTTTCTGAAGATGAAAGCAGCTGTTTCACATTTGCAGTGTGTTGTTAGAGCTTGGATTGTCACCAGGTGCATAGAGGAGAACAATCGTGTTTTGAGGCAAGGTAATATTTCAAGAATTGCTCTATCTCCTTTGTTAACGTTTTTTGGGTTTTTGATATTGATCTCTATACCGCATGGCTGTCAATTAATTCTTATGTCATGTTATCTGTGATGGGCAGAAAGGGCTTCGATTGTCATTCAATCTCATTACAGAGGTCTGATTGAAAGAAGGAAGTTTTCAAAGAGTAAGGTGGCTGCTTTACTTGTGCAGCGAGCTGTAAGAGTTTGGATTGCAGCTGCACACAAGGAAAAGAATATTCAGAAGGCCCAAATTTCTGCAGTAATTATAATTCAGAGTCATATCCGAGGATGGTTACAACGGTCTATGTATAATTTGCTAGTCACCAGGATTAGAAAAATTCAATCTATTTATAGGGTCTACAAGCATAGGAGAAGTCAAATTAAGGCTGCTGTGAAGATCCAGTGTTCATGGAAAAGAGTCCTGGTTCAGTCAAAATTTTCTCGACTAAGAAATGCTGCCATCAAGATTCAGAGTTTTTGGCGGGGTTGGTTGGCTAGAAAGTATTTAGATGAAAATAAGGCAGCTGCTACTGTGATCCAAAGTTGGTTTCGGGGATATCGATGTTGGAAGCAATACAAGTTATGTATTGAGGCTTTGATCAACATCCAGTGTGTCATCAGAGGAAGAGTTATGTTACAAACTTACATGAAGTATAAAAATGCTGCATGCAAACTGCAACGTGCTTTTCGAGCTTGGCTTGCAAGAAAATATGCTCAGAAACATGGGTTTGAAACTGTTGGGGAGGAGTGTAAGCTCAATGGTTTCGCTATAGTAATACAGGCAGCTTTTAGAGGCTGGCAAGAAAGGAAAAAATATAACATGAAGCTTAGAATGGTACTCATAAAACACTTTGTTGATAATTATTACAATTAAACAAATTTTGAAGCTATTCATAATTTTGTGTCTTAATTTTTTTTTCAGGCAAGGAGGAGCCAAGTTAAAAAAACACAATCAGCAAAAATGTCAAATAAAGGATTAGAATATCCTGAAAGAGATTGTGCACCCAAGGATGCTCACTCACTCACCAAATTCACAGAGATAAATATAATCACTGAAGCTGCAAAAACTATTCAGCGATTCTATCGTGGTCATGCAGCCCGTTTGTTGTACTCTGAGAGAGAACAATATAAATTTAAGGCATACAATGTTAATTTCTCACAAGAATTGACATGTGCTCAGATTGGTACTGATGACTTGCTCCACGATGAGGAGTGTACGCTCAATGGTTTCGCTGTGGTAATACAGACAGCTTTTAGAGGCTGGCAAGAAAGGAAAATATACAAGATGAAGCTTAGATTGGTAATCATAAAACATTTTATAAACAATTATTACAATTAAACATATTATAAAGCTATCCATGATTTTTTGTTTTAACTATATATTTTTTTTCAGGCAAGAAGGATCCAGGCCATATTTCGTGGGGCTCAAGTTCGACAAATGGTATCAAAAAAAATGTCAAATAAAGGATTGAAATATCCGGAAATTGATTGTGCATCTGAGGATTCCCAACTGCTCACAAAATTCACAGAGATAAATATAACGACTGAAGATGCAAAAACTATTCAGCGATTCTATCGTGGCTATGCAGCCCGTTTATTGTCCTTTAAGAGAAGACAATATAAATTTAAGGCACACAATGTTAATTTCCCACAAGAAATGACATGTGCTCAGACTGGCACCGTTAACTTGCTCCATGATGTATACTTTTCTAATTATCTTAATGCAGGCACAGATGAGGTCCTTAGAGTAAGGGATTCTGTAGTGAAATTGCAAAGATGGTGGAGGAATGTTTCAGCACATAGATCAAGTTCAGCTACTGTTATTCAGTCCCATTTTCGTGGCTGGCTTAGCAGGAAAATATTTTTGAGGTTAAAGTCGTGTGTTCTATTGATCCAAGTAAGGATATGTTTACCTTTTTCAGATAATATTATTTTGAAAGTGATCAAATGATTATTGTTAGTTTGGAGTGACCCATGACTTTCAATGTGCCGCAGGCATGTTGGAGGAGTCACTTTGTAAGGAAGAACCAAGTTGATTTAAGGCAACAACTTTCAAACCTGAGATTTCGAATGGGAAATTCAGCAGCTAATGTGGATGATAATCTACGGCTTGAAAATCGTCTTACAAAGGCACTAGAGGCACTGTTGAATCATAGAACTCTCAGCGGGATTATTCATACGTGTGCAACTTTAGGTAAAGGTTAATTTTGAATAAGTATACTATCAATATTATGGTAATTAAAAAATAAAAAGTGTTATTTTCCACTATTTTCCTTTCCTATGAACAGATACGGCGACCCAACATTCGAAAAGGTGCTGTGAACGCCTTGTTGCTGCTGGGGCTATTGAGAAGCTGTTGCAGCTAATTAATGAAACTAATCGAAGTGCGCCACATGAGGAGGTCCTGAAGCATGCACTATCTGTATTGTGTAACATTGCTCACTATCCGGAGCTAGCTCAGCTTCTGGTGAATACACCTGATTCCATTACCCAAATTGCTAAACAACTTTGGAGGTTAGTGACAAGTTCGATGAATCTAAACAGATACATTATATTTATCTTTAGGGTTTTTACGATAGGGATGCTATTCAGATTATTGGTTTGATGACGTGGTATCCCTCATCATGTTTTGAAACAAATTCTATTGCCCTGCATCTGTGATTGAAGCAAAAGTGCTTCCAGGTGACCCAATTCATTTGGTCGGTAGTCATTCTAAAGATTCTGATTCAAGAGGTATTTATCTTCCCTGCAGAAATAAGGAAGAAGGATTTTCAAAGGCAATAGAAATCCTGAAGAAGCTCTGTGCAGTAAAATGCGGGGCTGACATTGTTCAGAAGCTGGCTCCCAACATAAGCAGGCTGCAATTGCTGGCTCAAAAAATGGAAAAGAAAGTGGAAATGGAACGAAGGTAGTTGCATTTTTCATAGTTGCTTTTTAGTCTTTCATGATTGCAAATATCAGATGGCATTAGGAGTCATGATGTTATTGATTTGTGGCATGTAATTCACTTGTAATGGGAAAAGGATAACCTTTAAGTGTTTGCTTTTGATTTTGAGCAGAAGCTTAGCAAGGCTTCCACAGAAAGGGGCAGGTGCAACTCGAAAGGCAGGAGAAAAAAGATTGAGGGAAGCCGAATCACAACATCATTCAATTATTCATCTTTTGCAGTGCATCACTGGTGAATCTGGTCAAAGACGATCGGAAGTGCACAAGATCAGATGTCAATCTGATCATGTGCTAAAGAGGACAAGCAGTGGACCTTCCGAGCTTCCAAGGCGCATTAGCAAAGGACATATCCCATTTCAAGATCGTTTGAACCATTAGTCTTTCCTTGTAAGTGTTACCTTGCAGAGGTTTGTAAATCAACTGTATTTTTACAGGATGTATATTATTTGCTTCTCAAATATACTGAATGGGGAGAACTCTGTGCAAATCCATCCAAGCAGAAAAGTATTGTCAAGGTGGTAATATCACCAATTTCCTCGCTTTATTTTGTTGTATTTCTAATTTGAGATCATTAGATGGATCTGACAATTTTTGTCTCGCATTACTCCAATTTATATGATTCCAAGCTTACCGATGGATGCATTGCTTTGGTATTTTGAATATCTTTCCTGTTGGTGTTACTCAGTGCAACATGAAATGCCAAAAATCATGAAGCAATATTTGCATCGGCTGTCTTTATTTGAGTACAGTGTTTTTTGTCCTATTTACACTCGCAGAAAACTTGCAATGGAATGGTCATGCATGCTTTGTGGAAGTCCAAAAGCAATAGCAACAAACAGAATGCACAGAACGAGTTTCATTATATTTTGACGCTAAATTGGTTTAAAATGGTACTTTGGATTCTACAATAGATTGCTAACTCTACCTGAAATATCCAGCCAATGTGTTCTGATGGAATTTGTTATAGCTGTGGAGATATTCTGGCTGGTGTTTTTGGCTAAACCTGCATCTTAATGAGATTAATATGTTATGGCAATAACTTCTCAGCGCTAAATATGACTAACCTTTTGTCCTCAATGCGAAATCGGTGAAATTTGATGTCTGTAGCGCTGTACATCAGAGAGACCTTCAATTATTAATTTGTTCGCATTTCTACAGTCTGATTCTATATCAGACAAATGTGGATTAACTGATGTTCAGCAGTCCATTAGTAAAAACATATTGTTGAAATATAGCTGGACCCCGATGCTAATCGTCACTGCTTCAATCGATACTTTGTTTTCAATTCAGGTAGGTATTGTTATGATAGGAAACTCCCAAGTACAATTATATGTAATAATGAATATTTTGGTCATTTCAAAACTTCTACATTTTTATCGAGAGATTATTTAGCCGATGCAAAGGATTGTTTTTTATGAACTTTTTTATGTCGATTCTCAATTTTTGTTCTCAATATTTACCATTCATATGGTGAAATTAGGTGTTAAAAGTTGGATTAGTCATTGCGAATAAATCCAACAAATGCATGTATTTATATATGTAATGTGTAAGTGGAGAGTGCACAGACTCACAAGGAGAACGAACGTGTCTCTGCAACTTGAAGAGATGTTGATCAAGTGTCACATTGGAAGATGATAAATAATGGTCATGCCGTGGGAGGTATAGTTACAAATTATTGTTTGCACAGTTGGCATGTATGGGTGCCTCTATTGTTGGCTTGGTGCAACTCTACACCTTGTGGGGTTTGTAGCCCCAGCCCGCAGTTTTTGGTGCAATGTAAAAGAGGGGTTAGTTGGGGCTTACATGCGTGAAAAAGCCATGTGTGTTCAACTGCCACCCGAATCAAGAGTCTCTCTACATCTTTTTTGTATAAATTAGTGTAGTCCTCAAATGGAAGGTTATATAATTCAAGTCTCTTTTATAACCGTTACCATATTTCAAGCCGAAGAAGTCTGCAAGGAGGTGCAAATGAATTAAATAAATAAATATGGAGCTGATGTTCTATTCTTAAAAGGAGGTGGAAATAAATAAAATGAACCTCCTATAGTTGGCGCAAGAGAAAGGAAGGTGCATGAAAGAGTAAATAAATAAATAAAAGAGTTGCAGTCCTATAGTTGGCGCCAAGGAGAGATAAGGAGGGAAATAAAATAAATTTATTAATTCCTATTTCATGCAAAAGGATGAAGATGAAATTAAATAAATAAAAATAGAAGACCTTCCATGAAAGGATAAAAATAGAAAGTTGTTGTCCTATGTGCCAGCCAAGAATAGAGTTGAATTTTTTATAATTAAAAGACTGTTGTCCCATATGCCATTAGGGAAGAGAGAGAGAAAAAAGGGAATTGTTTTTCTTATGTGCCAAGGGTAGAAGGAATTAAAAAATATATAAAAAAATCTACTCTGGGTTACCAGAGTCTATATTGGCTGATTTTTATTGTAAAATTGATATACTTGGATGACTGATTTGCTGTGGGATCTTCAATCTTTGTACTTGCACCTTTGAATAAAAAGAGGGAGTTATTTTTTGCCCTTTCCTATCGTTGTTTTCAAATTATTCATTGTGTTTGTTATAGGATAATGTGTTTGCCTTAGTGTGGAATTCATTTCCTCTATCGCTATTTTTTCCTAAATTCTTGAATTAATTATACAAAATAATTTAGAGTTGTGTAAGTGTGTGGATCTTTAAATTCTTTGTGTGCAAAGTTACATGCAAGTATCAAATTTTTGGTGTATCACTCCTATTTCTCAATTTCTACATTCCTTTTACATTTTTTTTAGTTAAATTTTTCATTTTTTAGGTGATTCATAAGGGAACTAACCCTCTCTGGAGGTTCACCTCCGACATAGGTTACCCACAACCTTGATTTATTCCAATTTTGTCAACAGAAGAGAGAGTACACACACTATTATCTATCAGCGTGCAATTTCTGGGTGACGATAGTTTTTGGCATGCCTGACGGGACAATATTTAAAGATTGATGTTGGTTCAGCAGTTTGTAGAGCATAAACTATTAAGAAAATCAACATTTGGTGACTCCTCAGGTTTTCACAGACATACTGGTTGCAAATTTGTGACTTTGACTCACATGCTCCTTGTAACTAAATAAACAAGACTCCCCTTGAGACTGAAATCACCTCTTTTTGCACTCCTATACACTTCTTGATATCTCATACATCACTCTTCAAATGCAATCTCATACTAATAAGGATATGAACATAAAAACAAACAATACCTTGATTATAAGCACCTTATCATGCTTTGCAACACTGTCAGAGACCTAGATCAAGCCTATCAACATCCAAACATGCCTTAGAACACTTATTAAGACTCTTTTTTGTCTTCTTGATGATACTAACTTGATGCTTCATACTCAAGATACTAATAGTATTGTATCCTGCCAACATTTTGACCTAAAACTGATTCCTTGACCATCATACTTAATACTTATCAGGACACAACAACATTATGAAAACAAGCCACCTGTTGAGCTGAGGAAGTACAACTCAAGGTTGAAAGAGCGAAAGGTATGGGCGCACGGACGTAGGGCGCGTAGGAGTGCGTGGAAGTATGACAAAACAGGGGCGTGCCATGAGTAGGTTAAAACACGACTTAGCCACTTTTGCAAACTAAGGCTATTTTTGGGACATGGAGTGTAGAGCACGCAAAAGTATGGAGACTTGCAGGTTACGCCAAGTCTATTTTAGAGAAGCAAGAGATTGAGCGCCATGCGGAGTTTTGGAGCTAATAATAGGATTTGAACTAAGAGCTAACTATAGGAGATCTATTATCAGCACTTCCATGCTTTTGTATATTTATGTAAGGGCACATTGTTATTAACATGTAGCCTATTTTTGGAAGGTGCATGGACGGTGAAGGGCAAGTCCCACCCCTATAAATATATATTGATTTGCATGGTTTAGACAGTTCGTGATTTGTTGTAGTATTATGCTGTGAATCTGTTAGCGCACATGACTCATGGTGACATTATTATGATGTATGAAGTTTCTGCATTTTACAATATTTAATATAATGGATCTCATTGGCTGGATATTGGTGTTGGATATAACTGAACATGGATTTTGTATGGTAAAAATGATTATAGTAAGTGTTTAGTTATTCCTTCATATGGTTTAGATCTAGATCTGGTCTACACACCATGGTTTACTTGATTATCTGTTATGGATATGAAATATACTTGTAATCAATGCTAACATCTTGAACAAGCTTCACTAAGAGGGACTTGGTACCCTTGTGCGCTTCAGGTGAGCACTCAGTTCATGCTGAGTGATGTGCCAACGCGCCTTGAGCTATTTGAAGGGAATTCTAGGCTACATCATTGGTTCAGTTGCTGGGACCTCTTTCTTAGTTGTTTTTGAGGATGTTGTATGATGAAGATGTATCGGTTGACCTTGGCCAGTATTGAAGAGTGGTTAGACGATCTAGAAGAAGAGTATGCTCACAGATTTAACACTAGACTCGAGTTTAATGTACGCACGTGGGTTGAACAAAACATGTATGATGAGATTTACAAGACTTTCTTTGCCATCTTTCCTATAGAGCTGTACGAGTGGCTGGTTGCTTACGCGTCTAAGAGAAATTGGAGGTTTTACACGCTTGTTTGGACGTAGGAAGAATTCTAGGCCTTGTATGATGCAAATCTAATTTGGACGTGCTCTGTGGATGTTTGGTTCCGTGGTGTTTTGAACAACTATATTCTTGAGTATGCAGTTTCCACTTACTCTTTCCCAGAAGTTGCTGAGTTCTAGTTCTTGCATGAACCCAAAGGATCTTACTTACAAGTATTCCATTGGCAATCAAGATCTTGATCGTAACCCTAGATTTGGAAAAGAAGCCTATGGCTAGCTAAACCCCACCACACGCGGGGCAGGAGCAGGTTTGGTAAAGATGGCGGACCTAGCGGCAGAGAGACAGAGAGAAGAAAAGTGGCTTAAGTTTAATGAAGCGCGTGAGAGGGATCTAATGAAGCAACGAGAGATTGTGGAAAAAATGGTGTTGCGTAGGGAGATGGCTTGTGAAGGATTTGGAGCTCACACAAAGGACGTGGAGTCAGAGCATCTGGAACTCCCCCATTTGGGAAAGCATGGCAGAGAACCCTCCTCGGCTTTGGATGAAGGCACGTCGGGAGAGAGATTGTGGACCGCGAAAGCGCATCTGAACCTACCTAGCGACCTAGCCTTTGCACTTGGTTTTACAAATTCTACAACAGTTAACAGTAAGCAAGCTAGTGTGAGTAGTAGAGTTGCAATAGATAGAGTCAATTTGCAATCAAGTTCAGGAGTTAATCAGGGAGCTTATTCATCTATGGCGACACAATCGTCGTCTATGTTATTTGGAAGTTAGGCTAGAGGTAATTTTTTTGGCGTGTCATCGGCTCAGAACACGAGCACGCAGAACATTGGTATAACATCTAGAAGTAGCACAACTTTGCAGACTATGGGAGTCCAGTTTAGCACGACCATTGGAACACAAGGCAGTGCATCCTCTGGTCTATTTCCTACTTCAGGAGGAGGATCAGGAGGGTTAGGTGGTTCGGGCACTGGCGGATCTGGTGGCTCTAGAGGCAGATGAAACACAAGTACTAGATCTGGTGGGCAAGGTCCGCATGAACCCTAACAGATTTATATGGAGATGTCTCTTCATCTTCCAGAATATAGAGGCATTGAAGATGCAGCCGAGCACGTGCACATGTAATAGATACTATGGCGTGTGAAGGGGATCACTGCTCTAGAGCACAAGGCGAGTCAGTTTGCAACTACATTATAGGGGCACACATAGTTGGTACAGAAAGTTTGACCCTGACCAGAATTGTGTAGATTATACTACGCCGTGGGATGCTTTCTTGAAAGAATTTTATATCCCCGAGTTTGAGCAGAAGAGCATCAACACATTGAAGGATATTAAACAGGGCACTACTGAGAGTGTTTGGGAGTATGATGCTCGGTTCAAAATCCTTTTGTCTAAATTATCTTATGACATCCATGCAAGCCAACATGCACACTGGTTCGTTGGAGGTCTAATCACGCCTTTTAGGAGGGAACTTTCGCATAAGACTTATACAGATCCACGCGAGGTGCCTGAAGTAGCTCTGTGCGCTGAGGTGGTAGGAAGTGTAGACATAGGAGTGAGTCCATTTTTGGAAGCTTAAATTGCAGCAATGGCTAAACAGTTGGAGAAATTATCTGCTAATTTGGCACATGAGACGCGCAATGGAATTTGGTGTACAAACTGTGAGGTAGAGGGGCATACTAAGGATAGTTTCCCTCGTAAATCAGTGCACTCCTTGTTGCTAGATTATGAGATCTGTCACTTGGACCACAGTTCAAGTCGGTGCCCATTGTTGCAGCGCACGATAAGAAAGAATGTGTCCTATTACTGCAAGATTTGTAGGTCTTCCACTCATGATACTGAAGATTGCAGGTTGATTGATCAGATTCATGATACCATTGGTATTGGTGTACGAAAGATTGGTGTTGTAAATAACTCTAAGGAGAAAAGTGAGCATCATGATCATGATTATAATGAAGGGCGCTCTGATGGAGGCTATGGTAGAGGTTGAGGTTACCGAGGAGGATTCAGAGGCGATGGTGGTGGAAGAGGTGATTTCCCTCGTGGAACTTGTTATACATGTGGATCTCCTGATCATTACAGGCATGAGTGTCCACAAAACATTGTTTGTTCTTTCTGTGGAAAGAATCATAGCTATGAAGAATGCCCAGACTTGTATGAACACTTGAGTAAGAAGCATAAACAAGAGAACAAGGGCGTGGGAATGGTTAGAGTTCATCATTTCATGGAAGATCAATGGATGCCAAAGTTAGCGCTGGAACCTGAGTTGGTACCTATGAAGATTACTACATGCTTTGAGGCAGCGTGTGCCACAAAAGTTATGAAATCAAAACCTACTATTACTAAAGAGGAGGTTCTACATGCAAAGTATCTAGACCCTATGCATCAGAAGGAGGTTTATCAAGAAACCATGGAGGTAATTCAGAATTTACAGGGTGAGATACAATGTTTGAAAGAGCAGTCATGGAAATTGGAACAAAAGAAAGCAGTTGAGCTCCATCAGATAGATGTTGATGATTTAAAGGAGGTTTGCAAGATGTTGCGCCAGGAAAACATTATTCCTTTATTGGGGAATTGGTTAAAGGGAAACACTCCATGCGCTGGAATTGAGCATGAAAGGAAATTTTACATGCTAACCTTCCCCCTCATAGCCTAGATTATGACAAGGAGATCACTCTGAATGTTGTTGTGGATGGTTGGCTTTTGAGTAATATCTTGATTAACATAGGCGCAAAAGTGAATGTGCTCACTTTGGATGCATGGGTTCAGATGGGTAGACCACCATTACAACCATCTTCTAATGTGTTGTTTATGGTGAACCAGATGAAGGCCACACCAATTGGGGTTTTGAAAGATGCATCAATTACTATACAGGGGGCCAAGTTTACTAGGGACTTTGAGGTCTTGACACTTGCATAGGTAGATAGTTTTCTAGCATTGCTTGGGTCCCCTTGGTTCTATGCAAACAACATTGATCCGTGTTTCAACAAGGGGTACATAAGTTTCGAAAACAAGGAAGAAAAGTGTCATTATCCCCTTGACATATGGGAAATTGCACCTTATGTAGAGCCCTTAAGTGAAGAATACTTGAACAGAATTTATGTGCACACCATTCGAGATCTAGAAGTTCTTGAGCCATCAAAGGAAGGAGTTCTCCAATGGGATGATGCACAGTCCATGAGTGATACTACAAGTGTTGCATGTGACAACTGGGCACATGACACTTACAAAATGGTTGGGCACAAAGTACGAAGTGCAACAACGCACGTCAGTAGGCCACATAGTATCAGATGTTTGGGCAACAGCCAGGTACCAAGGTACACTGGTGAAGAGAATCCAGAAGTATTTATGCTTGCTATGGAAGTTCAGTGGGAATGTCAGGTGGAAAGAAGGAATATGCTAGTTTATACTCTATGTGGGATGGCAATGCGTTGGTGGATGGTTCACAGGGATAATCTTTTGGAGTGGAGAGAAGTAAGGATTGCTTTATCTACTAGATTTTTAAGGAGCAATGTGCCTACTCAGATCTATGCATTTCATGGTAATGATCCTATTCAACACCACGTTCAACAGTGTGAGAGACTCTGGATAGAGGGGCATGAAGCTTTACCACCTTCATTGTGGGTGCACAAGCTTTATTTCACCTTGCGAGGCTGTGCACGTGCATGGTATATCTATGCAAAGTTGAATAGAGAGACTAAAAATTGGCAAGAACTTACTGCAGGTATGATTCATACCTTTGACTATTTTTCCACTAAACCTCCGGTGAATGAGGCATTATAGGTTATGAAGTGCTTAACTATGGGAGATAGTGCAAAGGATGAGGAGCTCCTTTAGGAGTTGTTAGGAGAGCCAGACTTGGGGCCACATTTTGAAGAGGAAGAAACAGATGCTGAATAACTTGGGGCATGCCTACCTAGAAAGAGAAAAGGGTAAGATGGTCTACATAGTTGATGATGAAGAGGTTGAGAACTTGGATATTGATCACACAGAGGGTACATGCGAGGTCTTGGACAGTGCAGATGAGAAGGTACACACATACCATGCACCTATGAAGACCAAGAAAGTAAACATTGGAATGGATGTTGAACCTAAGGAGGCCATCATTGGAGATTATTGGTCTGACTCTGAAGTTGCTAAGATAATTGAGTTGCTGCGTAACTTCCAGGAATTGTTCCCTGGAGGCTATCATGAATTGAAAGGAGTACATGAATCTTTGGGTGAGATGAGAATCAAGCTGAAGGAAGGAATGTGCCTAGTTCAGAAAGAGGCCTTACAGGATGAATCCAAACTTGCACGTTAAGGTGAAAGAAGAAATTGACAAAATGTTAATTTCTGGGATCATTGTGCCCATCGAGGAGTCAGAATGGGTGAGCCCTATGGTGATCAACATCAAGAAATATGGGAGAATCATAATTTGTGTGGATTATAAGGAGTTAAATGTTGCATGTGTAATTGATCCCTTTCCCACACCGTTTACTGAGGAAATCTTGGAGGGCGTTGTAGGGTGCAAAATATACTCCTTCACTGATGGATTTTTAGGGTATCATCAGGTAAGGATAGCAAAAGAGGACCAAGAGAAGACAAATTTCACCACTGAATGGGGAAGTTTTGCATACATGGTTATGCCCTTTGGACTAAAGAATGCACCTGCAGTCTTTTCGTGCATAGTGGTACAAGCATTTCAGGATTTTATTCACAAGTTCTTGTAGGTATATCTGGATGATTGGACAATCTATGGGCTTGTAAAGGATCACTGTGATAATTTGAGGCTGATGTTTGAGAGGTGCCGATAGTTGAGCATCTCTTTAAATGTTAAGAAGTGCATATTTTCCACACCCTTTGGAATTTTATTGTGACACATAATCTGTAAAGAGGGCTTGCTAGTGGATCTTGCTAAGGTTGTTGTGATTTTGGGCTTAGAGGAACCAACTAGCCAAAGTGAGGTGCATGGATTCTTGGGGCACATAGGATATTACAAGAATTTTATCAAAGGTTATGCCAAGATTGCCACACCCCTGGAGGAATTATTGAAAGGAAAAGGCAAGTTCTATTGGGGTGAGGCACAACAACGCGCGTTTGAGACTCTGAAAGAAAGGCTTACTACAACACCTATTTTTCGCTTTCCTTCATGGTCCAAACCTTTTCACATTCATGTAGATGCCTCTGACATGGCCATAGGTGTGGTACTATCCCATCCTAGAGAAGGGATTGTTGATCATCCTATTTGCTTTGCGAGTAGAAATTTGACTCCAGTAGAACAAAATTACACAACTACAGAGCGCGAGGTGTTGTCTATGATCTATGTGCTCCATAAGTTTTGACAGTATTTTCTTGCTACCCCATTCATATTTTATACAGACCACATGGCACTAAAGTATTTGGTGAAAAAACCCATTTTATAGGGGCGCATATGCAATTGGATTCTGTTATTTCAAGAGTTTAACTTTACTGTGGTGGTTAAGCCAGGTAAGAGCAATTCTAGTCCAGACCATTTATCAAGGATTCAATCAGGGGAGGATGCGTAGAACATTGAGGATACAATGTCAGATGCACAACTATTCATGTTAAATTGCGCCCTCAGACTTAGAGGATATTGTTGTCTTTTTATGCACAGGTGTGGTGCCTGAAGGAATGAAGGATTTGGAGAAGAAACAACTTGCCATTCGTGCCTTACATGTTGATCAGTGGAGACTTATACAAGTTAGGTCATGATGAAGTTTTGCATTGGTGTGTACTTGAGCATGAGCATGAAGCAATTATGGAGGAGGCTCATGGTGGTATTACAGGTGGACACTATGCAGGGGATGCCACCATGCGTAAGATTCTACTAGTTGGTCTATGGTGGGAAACATTATACAAGGATTGCAAAGAGTATTGTAAGGCATGTGACCATTTTCAGCACCTTGGAAAGCCTGGGCATAGAGATGAGATGCCTTTGAGGCCTATTGCTAGCATAGAGCCTTTTGAGAAGTGGGTAATTGACTTTGTGGGCCCTATCTCCCTAGCTGCGCATAGGAAAGGATCATGCTATATTATAACTTGTACATATTATCTTACATGGTGGGCAGAAGTGGCACCTACAAAGGATTGCACAACAGCTACAACAACAAGGTTTCTGTGGGAAAATATTATCAGCAGGTATGGATGCCCTTTAAGTTTAACAAGTGATAGGGGTACTCATTTCCTTAATGAGACTATCAGGATATTACTGGATGAATTTATGGTTGCACACCATAGAACAACACCCTATCATCCTTAGGAAAATGGAACTGCTGAGGCCTTCAACAAGATATTGAGCCATACATTGAAAAAAAATTGTGATGTTGGAAGGAGAGATTGGGATGATAAAGTATATGTTGTACTTTAGGCATATAGGACAACCTACAAGAGGTTGAATAAAACAACACCCTTTCAGTTGGTGTTTGGCGCAGAGGCAGTTCTACCCATGGAATTCATGTTACCTTCTTTGTGAATTGCATGCATAGGAGGTTTAGCTGATGAGAAAGCACTTGAAGAACATATTGAAAAACTCATGCAGCTGGATGAGAGGTGCACCATAGCGCGTTGGAGTCAGAAGCAAGAAAAATCTAGGCAGAAGGCATGGCATGACAGGCACATCAAGGATAAGAAGCTTGAGGTTGGAAAAATGGTACTTCTGTATGATTCAAAGTTTTTGTGCCACCCTGGAAAGCTTAAGGTGCATTGGTTGGGACCGTATGTTATCACTTATATACTTGATTCAGGCACTTTCCAGTTAGAGGTTGGATGGAACATGGTTTCCCAGTTACTTCAATAGGAGTAGGCTGAAGCCCTACTATAAATAAGTCTTCTTGGTGTTTGTAATAAGGTAGTATTTCCACTTAGATTAGATTTCCTTAATGCATTCCCTTTATATGTGTTTCCTTTCATTGTTGCTATGCTTTGTCAATTTAGTTTAGTGTTTTGTGTAATAAGTGCACTTGCGCGCCAGAAGTTGATTACTATGTAAGTGTTTTCATGTGAAGAGGAATGCGCATACCCTTAGTGTGGGGTGGTTTATATACAGGGTTCATTGCCAAGTTTTATTGTCATTTGAAGATGGGTATGCATAAAGAAACTTTTGTATGGGTGTTTTAGGGAAAGGTGCAGATAGAAAAAGATTGCTCATGATTAAAGACCACTTATGGATGGATGCACAATGTAATGTGAGGTAGGTTGCAATAGTGGAAACTACTTAGAAGAAGGTAGAGTGGTGAGGTACTTTGGCACATGAGGGCATGCAGAAGGAGGTATATAGCCAAAAAGTAGAAGGCATGCCAGAAGGTTATGACTGTGGCGTGGAGATGAGCAGTGCGGAAAAGTTTCTGAAATGATGAATTAATGCTGGGGAAGGTGGTAGGTGGAGAGAAATAAATGTGATAAATTTTTGAAAATCTATATAAGGATGTGATGCAAAGTCATTTTTACCTTTACATACAAGATATTTCAAGTGAGTTGAAGGCGGGTGAGCTAGCAAGACGGTGGTGAAGTGCAGAGAGCTACGAACCAGTTATATCTTCAAATTTGTGCATGGGATAGTCTTTACACTCCATTGGTGACGTGTTTGAGAAAAACAGAGGCATGCGGGGAAGAGGATTGATAGATAGGGTTTGGTTTCGAGCTAGGGCACACGATTTCGAGCTAGGGCATGCAGAGTTGGAGTAATAGAGCTCGAGGCAGGAAAAAAACATGCATTTTTAGTTGATATGGCACCTAAAAGAGAACTTAGAGCTGGTACAAGAGGAAAGAAGAAAAAGGAAGTAGAAGTTTAGGTTGAAGATGCTCTTGAGAGTAGATTTTCTGAAATGCAGTACCCAGAAGGGGTTCTCATGGGTTGTGATTGGGATTCACACATTCACCACTGCAAGGTCAGCGATTACAACCACAAGAACAAGGATACCAAGGAAGAATTGGAAAAATTACTTATGGTGAAGACCTTGAAGAGAACAATAAATGACATGGCGGTCTACGATGATGCGAGTGAGAAATTATTGACCAAGGTAGGAGTTTTATAGTTGTATGAGCTCCCGTATTTTGGAAAACCTAAGAAGTTATACCAGTGGCTCATGAGTAGAGTCCATGAGGACTTCTTTTATTTTGTTGGGCATCGAATGAGGATCACCGCACCTTTGATTGGAAGTTTGACAGGGCTAAGGAGTACATGTGTTGAGATGAATAACGAACTCACTAACAAGGAGGCCATATAAAAGACAAAAAGATAGACCTTGGATACACTAAATGAGGGTGTGGGATGGACATCCCTAAATTACAGAAGTATCCGGTCATTCAGGTAACAACCCATCTCCTGAAAAAGATAAACAATCAAGAGTGCTGGTCTCAGGTAAACAAGGCTTGGCTTCATGTTGCGTGGAAGATGACAGAAGGTGTTGTATATAACATATCAAATTTCATTGTTGAGATAATTATTGAGGAAGCACAGGAAGGTGAGAAAATCAGCTTTGGCACTATACTTATGTCATTAGTCTTTGTTGAAATTGGAGTGCCCGATGGGCCAAAAGACAATATGTGGTAGTTTCCTATAGAGAAGAAGTCCTTGGCAGAAATATTTTCCAACTATACTTGTGATGGATCAATGAGTGGAACCTTCAAGCAAAGGGAATAAATGTGGTATGAGTACTTGCACAGTGCATGTTTGAAGAAGAATGGAGGATACCCAAGGAGTTACCTTCGGTATTGGATAAACAAGTACAATTTATAGTGTACCAACACTTCTGTATTGGGTGCTTTGGGATGAAGGATGGAAAATGGGGCCCTTGGTGTAAGTTTCCATACGCCTTCACTGCACGCTACTTTCAAGCATCTGTACATAGGTTCTCAAATGTGTGCCAGTTATTGTTCAATGCTGATAAGGTAGATTGTGACTACCAAACACTAAGGAAGTCTTACGTTTATCTAGGTAAGACTGCTTATATTGAAAGGTTGATTTTAGATGACATTAACATGAAGGCTATCAGTTTGGCCATTGGAAAATTGGGTGGGGCTCTGGTATATATATACTTGAAGCCTAAATTTCAAAATGGGAAGTATTTGGAGAATGAATTCAAGCTTCCTAGACCGCCCAAGGGAAAACATATTGTGGGAACTTTAGAGGAAGAAGATATTCTTCCCGTTAAAGAAGAGGAGGAGAAGAAGAACTTCATGAAGATATTGGTTTCCTAGAGCATAGGGGAAGAAGACATCCTACTGATGAGAAGGTAAGTGTGTGTGAGGTAACCCCTCCCCTATAGCAGGAAGAATAAGTTTTAGAAACAGATGCTATGGAGGTAGACCTGGAAAAGACTCTTGAGGAACCTCAGTATAAGAGGGTACTCAAGTAAACAAGGACTCAGGGCACGGGACCTTCCTAGCCCCCGAGAAGGTCACCAAGGACTTCTCCTAAGAAACTTGAGCCTGAGAAGAAGAGAAGACACAAGTACATCCTTTGGAGGATGATGAAAAAGAAGGTTCCGAGGACAATGCTCCTCACATTCTAGTCATAGTGGAGGATACTACAAAGCCTCAGGATGAGGAGGAACTGAAGGAGACAGGTCTAGAAATAGAGAAGGGCAAACCTTCGGGTGCGCCCCATACTACACAAGAGGGTGAAGGACCGGTACTAGACTCAGGCACCTAGATCCCAAGGGGTAAGCACACAAGGAAGGAGGATGAAGCCTATGAGACCCCTGCAGTTGGGTATGTGGATGACAAGAGAAAGATCATATGTGCATGGTTCCAAAGCACTTTGGAGCCTAAGGATTTGTATGGGTGGGAGCTCATGGATGAAGAAATGGTGAACACACACACGCAAGTAGTTATCTTGGTCTATGCAGACTCATATGGATGAGCCTGATTTTGACGTGTGTGAAGAGACATGTGTTTCACACAAAATGAAAAGAGTGCCCCACATCAGGTATGTAAATGTTAATCCCAATGTCATGCCAGACAAATAGATGAGCAATGCTTTGGTGAAGGTATCTATAGAGGTTGTGCGCAGGAACATGAATAAGGTGACAACCATTAGAGCGATGTTAGAGGACAAGAAGGAAAAATATATAGAGATCAAACACCTCACAGAGGAAAAGGAGAAGGATGAGGAAGAAACACAGGATGTCCTCAAGATGGCTGAACAGATCAGGGATGAAATAATAGAGAAGAGGCCACATTTTCATGAAAATTGGAACTAGAGTTTAAGTCTACTTTGCATTATTTATGCGCAACAGTTAGGTTGCTACTAGAGGAAGGGCCTATGTGTATGCTAGCACCAATGGATCTTGCAAAGGAGGTATCAAGAGCCAAGGACATGATTGCAAGGAAAGTTACAAGTTATGAGTCATTGTTGTAGGCATTGAAGGGCAAATTGAAGAAGGAAGACCAAGCTCTGAATATGTGCGCGACACCAGATTGGATCATTAGGACACAAAAAATTGCAGAGGATAATGAGGTCCTAAAGGCAATGAAGAATGAGACACTCGGACACATGGAGAGGCTTTCTCTAGTAGAAGAAAAACACAATGCACTTGCAGTAGCCCAAGAACCACATAAGGAAAGAATGAACGAAATTGGGAAGCTCATTACGTAGAAAATGGATTACATGGAGGGCATGGTTTCCAGCATGGCTAACATTGTTAGAATTTTGCAGAATGAAAACGAAAACATGACTCATGATGAGTTGGAATATGTGGTTACAGATGTCCCAGATAAAATAGGTGAAGCACTGAGTGATTGGCAGACGTTGGAAGCAAAGATTAAAAATGAATATCCATTGTTAATCCTCCATGTGGAAGAACAAGGCACCGAGTAGATCTACATTCTTTGTGTTCAAGTAATTACATATTCTTTCATTCATTATTCTATATTCTTGGAGATATAATTTTTGATCACCCATTTCTGGGGGTGGAAATGAATTTAGTATGGGGTAATGTTGAGCTGAATAAGTATAACTCAAGGTTAAAAGTGCGAAAGGTATGGGTGCAGACGTAGGGTGTGTAGGAGCATGCATGGAAGTATGGAAAAATAGGGGTAAACCCAGAAACAAGTTGAAAAATAGGACTTAGCCACTTTTTCAGATCTAAGGCTATTTTTGGGACATGGAGTGCAGAGCATGTAAAGGTATGAAGACTTGCGGGCTACACAAGGCTATTTTGGATAAGCGGAAGATCGAGTGCCATGCAGAGTTTTGAGCTATTAATAGGATTTGTACTAGGAGTTAACTATAGGAGATCTATTATTAGCACTTGCATGCTTTTGTATTCTTATGTAAGGGCGCATGGCTATTATTAGCATGTAGCCTATTTTTGGAAGGTGCATGGGTGGTGAAGGGAAAGTCCCCACCCCTATAAATATGTATTGATTTGCACAATTTAGGAGTTCATGATTTATTGTAGTGTTATGTTGCAAATATTTTAGTGCGCATGACTCATTGTGACATTATTATGATGTATGAACCTTCTACATTTTACAGTATTTAATATAATGGATCTCATTGGTTGGATATTGGTGTTAGATGTAACTGAATATGGATCTTGTATGGTAAAATTGATTATAGTAATTGTTTAGTTATTCCTTCATATGGTTAAGATCTAGATCTAGTTTATGCATTGTGGTTTACTTGATTATCTATTATGGATCTAAAATATACTTATAATCATGCTAACATCTTGAAAAAGCTTCACTAAGAGGGACTTGGTACCCTTGCGAGCTTCGGGTGAGCGCTCAATTCAAGCTGAGTGATGTGCTGACGTGCTTTGGGCTATTTGCAGTGAATTATAGGCTACATCACCACCGAACGTACCTTCTTGAATTACTTTCACCATGATATTAGAATTAGCAATCAAACCCTCATTGTCCTGTAAAATTTTCACCTATGTCATCAGTACACTATGATTGAATCTTAAAACCTTGAATACTAATCATGTCATGACATAACCTTCAAGCTCCAAATTTTTCTCAATATGCCTTTCACACTGTCTATTATGATTGTAGCACAATCTTTGCAACTTCAATCCATCAACATGCAATCTTGACTTATCTTCAATCTCACCTTCTTATAACACCACCTAAGAGTACATAACTTCCCTTCATGTCATGTAATCATTCATGTGTAGAACCACCTTCTCAAGAGCACTAGACCATAAGACATACCTCTTTTGACATTGTTGGTCGTCAAATAGGACTTTTAAGAAGAGCAACAGTCAGGGGACAAGAAATCCCTCCTCTTTAATGGGAGAGGTTCCCTTATTTAGAAACGAACTTATTTACAAATGTACAGAACATTATTTTCTGGTTAAACTTGGATATTACGAAAGTGTTTTCAACGAGGATGTTCAAGTACAAAAGGACAGAGGAATGGGAAGACGAGAAAAATCAGAAAGGCAACATGCAGAATTATAGATAACAGAATAATTCTTTATGTATGCGAAGTTACAGTGAATTTAGAACAAGATCATTCGTGTCGGATAAATAAGATGGAATTCAAAGACACAAAGTTCTATAAATAACATCTGCTAGAACACAAAGTTTCTTAACATAACACAGATTCATTAATCAAGGACACAAAGTTCCTTCTTGGTTATACAAGATCACCGTGCTTGCAAAGTCGAAGAGTATGCAATCGGCAAGAGTAATGAACTTGAGACAAATGATCTTCGCAAAGAAAAAAGTGAAAGCTTAGGAATAACAGAGATCAGATAGACAAAGAATGGAAAGCCCTTCTGTATTGATTTCTTTATGATCTATTTACACTTTCAGAAAATATGCCAAGTTCTTCCTCCTCTTTGAATGGCGTGAAGAAGGCCATTATATAGCTTACAAATCAGTTACTCTTCGTAACCGTTTCTTTAACCAAGAACAGTTAAAGACCGCCTATCGCTAGTACCTCAACTCGTTACAAAGAAAACGGCAAAAGAAATGGAAGAAGAGAAAAGAATGAGGAGAAGAAGATAGGTGGCCAGTCACTGGGAGGGGCCCACTGACTTCAGAATCCGCTGCCTGAAATTCTTTAACGCCTCAGCTATGTCTCAGAAGTCTCATCCTAAAGACGACAACGTATGTCTTTGAAAGCAAAGACGACTAGTGTCTTGAAAACTTCATCCTTCTGCCAGCTGTCCTTCAGTTCTCCCAAACTTTTTCCAGGACTTTGATCTTCTACTCCACACTGTAGACCCAGGACTTCGACAGATTGTCCTTTACATCATTGAAAAATTTTCTTGCCAGTAAAATGTTCTCATCTGCCTGTCCTTGGAATTTAGTCTTCATATTGATAGTATCAGAGCCGCAACTTAAATTCGGGGAGGAGTTACAGAGAAAAGGGATACACGCGCAGGGAATTAAGTTGCAAGGGTAGCATGAAAACAATGTGGAAAATGCAAAGGGGGTCTGCCCGTTATATAGCCATTGAGGAGAGAGAAAGGTGATCAATGCGCATTAAATTCATACCCATCAGTTTGAAAAATAACATATTCGGGTAGAGCAGGAAAAACTAAGTATGAATGGCATTTGGTTCACTTGGGACATGTGAGACGCGAATGAGCGAAACACGCGGCTCGGCTGATTCGGGCGAAGCAAGGAGAAGACGCACAAATGCATTTTGGGACATTTGGGACGAAAACACATGAAGGACGCGGTTTGGGTGAATCGGCTGAAAATGGAACAATTCGCACAATCTGACTTTGGGACATTTGGGACAAAAAGTTCCAAAGGACGTGACTCGGCCGGTTCAGGCGAAAATGGAACAACTCGCACGAAAAGTTTGGGACACTTGGAACATGAAAGAGCGAAGTACGCGATTCGGGGATTTCGGCTGATCGGGGAACAAAGCGTACTTTTGAACTTGGGGCAGTTGGGACGAAAAGTTCCGACAGGCCCGAAAATGGAACAACTTCAGGGATTTCGGCCGATCGGGGAATAGAGCGCACTTCGGAACTTGGGACATGCGGGACAAAAATGTCCGACAGGCCCGAAATACATACAAAATGACCCAAAACATAGATTTTTTCAATTTCATGACTTTTTTCATACTACCAGCTTGACAGAAAAGACACTTAAACTCAAAATTTTGAAAGTTCACTTCTCAAGAGCAGGGGGAATTTTGAGTGGACAACAGCTGGCTCCTTTTGGGGATGACTTGACATGAATTCAAGGAATGAGGACAAGGCAAGAACTTAGACAAACTCAGGGGAAGCAGACTAGTACCTTATCCATTGGGCAACGGAGTCAAAAAGCAGATCAATACAGAAGACAACACACCAAAACAAAAAGAAAGACAAGCAAAAAATGTTGTACATAATATACAAGGGACTTCCTAATCACCTAGGACTTGAACAACTTGAGATACTGCCCACTGTAAGGAAGTGGGAGAGAAGAACCATCCATGTAATCAAGATAAAAGGAATTCTCACCAGCAAAGTGTTTTGATCTTGAAAGGTCCGAGCCATAGGGAATCAAACTTTCCATGGCTGCCACGAGGTTCATGTCTTTTGTTCCCATAACAGCACGGTGTCTCCAACTTGGAAATCTCTGAACCTAGATTTCTTGTCAAACATGGCCTTTACCTTCTGCTAGTGAACAGATATCCTATCAGCAACCATCAATTTGTCCTCATTCAGTTTGTGCAGGTACATAATTCTCTTGTCCAAAGCATCTCTGAAACTAGTATCTTCAATGGCCTTCATTAGGTGTAATGCTGGCAGTTCCACTGTCACTGGCAATTGAGCTTCTACTCCATATACCACTTGAAAAGGAGACATTTCGATAGCTCTCTTTGGTGTAATCCTGTCTGCCCAAAGAGCATCAAAGAGCTTCTTGTGCCAGTTTCGTTGAGACTCATTGACCAACTTCCTTATGATAGTCACCAGATTTTTGTTAGTGGATTCTGCTTGCCCATTTCCCTGGGGGTAATAATCTGAAGGAATGAGCCAGGGAGATGCCATACCCGTAGCAGAAATCCATTATCTTAGTTGAAGAGAAATTCGAAGCATTATCTGTTACAATCTTATTAGGTACACCATACCTTACCAAGATGTTCTCTTTAATGAAGCTGTACACCACTTCAGAAGTAGTACTCTTGACTGGAATAGCTTCCACCCATTTGGTGAAATAGTTAGTGGCAGTTAGCACATGAGTGTGACCAGCACTAGAAGCAGGATTAAGTGTACCAATGAAGTCCAAACCCCACTGTTGAAATGGTTCCTCAATCACAATGGGCTTGAGAGGCAAAGAAGCCAATTTAGGTCTTCCCACAAAGGTCTGACAAGCCTCACATTTATCCACCCACTTGGATGCATCTCTGAACAAGGAAGGCCAGTAGTATCCTCCACGGAGTATCTTATGAGCTGTAACCATTGACGAATAGTGCCCTCCACGTGCCTGATCATGAAAAGCTGAGAGAAACTTTCTCTGCTGTTCCTTGTCCACACACTTCAAAAATCTCCCATCTAAGCCACGCTTGAACAAAGCATTTTCCCATAATACATATTGCACTGACCTCAATTTAACAGTCCTCTTTTCTTTGGCAGTTAAATGAGAGGGGCATCCCCTATAGGTGAGAAAATGGGCGATGTCAGCATACCATTCGTCAACTGAACTAAGGAACAGAATAGTAGGAAGGTCAACTTTGTTCTCCAATAATTCATGCTTAGCTCCTTCAGCAATGAGCTCACAAAGACCTTTTCCACGAACCAGCTTGGTCGGCTTAATGTCAATGTCATAATCTTGGACCTTAGCAACTCAGTTCCCTCTCTTGGATCCAAACTCTTGTTGTGTGAGAATTGACTTAACAGTTGTATCTGGAACCAGCACCATGGAGTGAGAGTTGAGGATATAAAAACGAAACTGCTTAACATCTTTGACCACTACAAAAGCATGCTTCTCCATCATGGTGTATTTCAACTCATGATATTTCATAATATAGCTCATGAATGCAATTGGGAGTTCATGCTCGTTGGAGTCTTCTTGAGTTAAGACAGCAGCCAGGGTGTTATCTGTAGCATAGCAATAGATGATGAAATCTTTGCTGAAATCAGGACAGGCTAAAACAGGAGTTTTAGCGATAGCTCTCTTGATACCTTCAAAGGATTCCTTTCCTTCAGAAGACCAACCAAATGTTTTCTTCCCTTTCATCATCTGAGAAATATTCAAAGTTAACTCTACAAAATCAGGGATGAATCTTCTCAAGAAATTTATCTTACCAAAGAAGGAGTGCACGCCCTTTTTGCTGGTTGGGAGAGGAATTTTTTGGATAGTTTGAACTCATTCAGGATCAATCTTAATACCATCCTTGGAAACAATGTGCCCTAATAACTTTCCCTCAGTGACACAAAAGATAGATTTTTTAGGGTTCAGAGAGATCCCATGCTCTCTGCATCTCAGCAGAACTGTCTCTAGGTGATCAAAATGATCCGCTCTTGTCTTGGAAAACACTGTCAGGTCATCAAGGTATATGACAATACACTTCCCTTTCAAGCTTCTAAAAGCCAGATCCATGGCTCTCTGAAAAGTGGCACCAGCATTAATGAGCCCAAAAGGCATCCTCTTGTAAGCAAAGGTACCCCAAGGAGTAGTGAAAGCTGTCTTGTGTTGATCTGCAGTATCAACCTCTACTTGATTATATCCCGAGAATCCATTGAGCATGGATAACATTTCAGACCCTGTAACTGCTTGCAAGACCTGATCCATCATAGGCAAAGGATAATTATCTTTCAAAGACACTTGATTCAGGTTCCTGAAATCAACACAGATGTGGATCTCACCATTCTTCTTCCTAATAGGCACAATATTTGCAATCCATGTTGAATGGTGAATGGGAAAAATGATTTTAGCCTTCAACAACTTCTGAATTTCCTGAAAGATGGTGTCAGCTATTTTGGGATTATACTGCCTCTGTTTCTGCTTAAAAGGTTTGATTCATGGTTTGAGAGGAATAGAATGCTGCATATCTTTTGGCCTGAAGGATTTTAGATCCTCATAAGAATAAGCAAGAACATCCTTATACCTCCTTAGAAGATCAATTGCTTTTCTTCTTTCATCTGTTGTGCAACATCTTCCAATATTCACTAGCCTAGGGTCATAAGGACTCCCAATATTAATCCTGTCATGTTCAGCTGATTGCTGAGATCCAGTAGAAGCTCTAGACTTCACATACCTATCATGTTTATCAAACAGTTCCTCTAAGATTACCAATCCTTTAGGAATCTTATTCCCCTTGAGTTTAATGCACCCTTCCTGATCTATTTCTTCCCCTTGGGCGACTGCTTTGTCAAATGGCACACTCTCACGAGGTAGGTTGTCACTTCCCTCAAAATACAGCTGTTCGAAATTACCCTTGAGTTCCAGGAAGGAAATCAAATGTTGATCATCATTAAAAACCTTCCAGTTATTGGTGTTATCAGGTACACTGGGCTGATGGACCATCTCAATGGTGAACTTATCCTGAGAGAAATCAGGATGAGGAATCAGTAGTGACCCTGAGACAGCTAGTGAATCAACCCTGCTGTTCTTTTCCCTAGGTACTCGCTTCGATAGAGAAAGCATCAAGGAATTCAATGGAATCCCAAACCTGATTCCGGTAATGTTTCAGCCTTCCATTTTTTACTTGAAAAAGGTTTCTTACTTGCTTTACAATCAACTCTACATCACCACAAGCCAGAAGATTCTTTACACCTTGTTCTTTGGCCACTTGCAATCTGAGAATGAGAGCCTCATACTCTGCTGTGTTATTAGTATTCTTGAACTGCAACTTAAATGAAAAGGGGTGTAGGCCTCCTTCGAGGTGACACCAGCAGGACACCAGCTCCAGAACCAGCTGAGGAACAACTTCCATCAAATTCTTTGGGGGGTCCAGATTTCATCAGGATCCTTAGGAGACACTTTGGGGGTTCGGATTTCATCAGGGGACATAATCATGTAGTTACCATGTCCCATATCCTCATAAAGTATTTGTGCTCTAGGGTCATCCATTTTCTGCACAATATACTCAGACTGCTTCTCAGGAAGCAACTTCTTCATGTGTCCATTGACAGGTATGAGTGCATGTGACCAGTCCATTTGGATTTCTCCACCCACGTCCTTACAGAAGTTCCTACTTAGCAACATCCCGTATGAAGGGGGAATATTTGCCACTAAGATGGTAGCCAGCACTTTCTTCTCGGGCAGAGCAGCAAAAGCTACTTGTGCATCTTTAATCCTTCCGACCAGGGGCACTTCCTTACTCTCCATAGAGTAACAGGATCCGTAAGTGTGTGTGAGAGTCAGGCCTAAAGCATGAGCTACTTTAGCAGGCATCACATTATCTGAGGCTCTGGAATCTATGACACAATTACTGAGCCTATGACCCGCTATAAGAAGTGTTACATAAAAAGGCTTGATTTTGTCAATAGGTGAGGTGACAGCGGCTACCAGACTAGGCTGTGGTGCAGAAGGAGGAGTGGGAAAAAGGCCTTTAGAGGTGGTCTTAGAGTGGGAATTAATAAAGTGGATCATTTTGGCAAAAGCTTTGGGATGGGTTTAATAGTACTCAACTTCTGAGATTTGGACCTTGGTCTTTTTTAGGTGATCAACAATATCAAAGGATCCAGAAGTGGATGGGCCATCATCATTCGGTACTCTAGGCTTATCAACTTTAGGAGAGAGAGAAGAAGCAGTTTTAGTAGTAGGATTGATAGGACTCACCTTTGGTGTAGACGAAGTAGGGATAGGAGATCCTCTTTTTGCAATCATGGGAATAGTTGTCGACTGTTCCTTAGATTTCTTGATGGGCTGTGTTACTTTCTCCCTCTGATTTGTCTGTTCTCGAGTCATGACAGCGAATGATTCACTATTCATGTCTGCTACCACTTCATCATAATCATCTCCATCATCAATGCCCTCAGTGGTGAAGAAATTTACTCGAGATCCCTCAAGTTCATCTGCTTCGTCATCAACTTCTCTCGAAAACTCTTCGCAAGCTTCGTTATCTTCATCATCATCTGGTTCTTCCACCTCACAGGTCGCATTGACAGGGACTTTAACAGGAGGTCCCTCAAGTGCTAATCTTGTTTGAGAAGCAGGCAAATGATTTCTGGGCTGGAAATTTCTCCTTGGAACATCTACATAAGGGGCATGCTGAGCTAATTGTTTCTTTATAGCAAGAAGATCATTTGCAAGTTTCTGAACTAATGGATCAGTGTTAGGTCCAGGAGTGGAAGAGGAAGAAGCAGCAGAATTAGATTTGGGAGGGTCTCTTCTCAACTTCCCTGACATGATCAAGTCATCCTCGATACTAACAGCGAGAGTTTGATCCTCGACCAATGTTGCGAGATTATCCCTTCTTAGTGCATAACTAACTTTGGGCGATTGAGAATTTAGGAA
Organism: Taxus chinensis; assembly: GCA_019776745.2. Lineage (NCBI taxonomy): Eukaryota > Viridiplantae > Streptophyta > Pinopsida > Cupressales > Taxaceae > Taxus > Taxus chinensis. Next base: position 23,816,960 of record CM034146.1, read on the forward strand.
GAAACATTTTTGAATTTGATCAACAGGTCGGGTAGGCTGCGGAATTTTATTGATCAATTTGTTGAACCGGGCCACAAATTCTCTCATGGGCTCTTGTGAATCTTTCTTTATCTAAGAGATTTGGGCTAGCAAGGCATGTACATCTTCTGCCAGCTTGAAACGGTTTTCAAAATGAGTTCTCATTGTGTCCCAGTCGGTGATAGCGCCAGCCAGGAAGGTGGTAGAACCAATCAGTAGCATTATCTTGTTACGTCTCAACGAACAGCCTTACGGAGACGTCTTCATGTTCGACCCCCAGAACTCCACATGCAACAATGAAGGCTGCGATGTGTTCATCAGGATGTACTTTGCCATCGCCTTTGAACTTAGGGAAGTTCTTCCGGTTACCTCTGGGTAACTCATGCAAAGGCTGAGTGAGGGCTAGGGGCCCGACATGATGACCCCATGGTAATAGTGCCGCCATTCTTGGAAAATTGGCTTTGAGAGGGACTGCAACACCAGCAAGAATCAAAGCTTGAAGATTAGGGCTAGTTGGCTCTGAAGGAGAACCACCCGTGGGAATTCTGTCTTGAACAGGTGGAGTGCTTGTCGAACGAGTCCTTCTATTTGTTGAAGGGAAAGGAAAACCCTGCTGCTCCAAAAGCTGAAACTGAGAATCTTCGATACCAAGGGCCCTTCTCCCTCGAGTGAAACGCGGAGTCGCCAGATCAAAGGATGATCAAAAATTGCAAGACTGGAATGTAATTTTCCCCAGCGGAATCGCCAAAAACTATTGGTCATCAAATAGGACTTTTAAGAAGAGCAACAGTCAGGGGACAAGAAGTCCCTCCTCTTTAATGGGAGAGGTTCCCTTATTCAGAAACGAACTTATTTACAAATGTACAAAACATTATTTTCTAGTTAAACTTGGATATTACAAAAGTGTTTTCAATGAGGATGTTCAACTACAAAAGGACAGAGGAATGGGAAAACGAGAAAAAGAAGAAAGGCAACATGCAGAATTATAGATAACAGAATAATTCTTTATGTATGCGAAGTTACAGTGAATTTAGAACAAGATCATTTGTGTCAGATAAATGAGATGGAATTCAAAGACACAAAGTTCTGTAAATAACATCTGCTAGAACACAAAGTTTCTTAACATAACACAGATTCATTAATCAAGGACACAAAGTTCCTTCTTGGTTATACAAGATCACCGTGCTTGCAAAGTCGAAGAGCATGTAATCGGCAAGACTAATAAACTTGAGACAAATGATCTTCGCAAAGAAAATAAATGAAATCTTAGGAATAACAGAGATCAGATAGACAAAGAATGGAAAGCCCTTTTGTATTGATTTCTTTGTAATCTATTTACACTTTCAGAAAATATGCCAAGTTCTTCCTCTCTCTCTAGAATGGCGTGAAGAAGGCCATTATATAGCTTACAAATCAGTTACTCTTCGTAACCGTTTCTTTTAACTAAAGAATAGTTAAGGACTGCCAATCGCAGTACCTCAACTCATTACAAAGAAAACGGCAAAAGAAATGGAAGAAGAGAAAAGAATGAGGAGAAGAAGATAGGTGACCAGTCACTGGGAGGGACCCACTGACTTCAAAATCCACTGCCTGAATTTCTTTAATGCCTCAGCTATGTCTCAGAAGTCTCATCCTGAAGATGACAGTGTATGTCTTTGAAAACAGAGATGACCAGTGTCTTGCAAACTTTGTCCTTCTGCCAGCTGTTCCTTCAGTTCTCCCAAGCCTCCTCCCAAAACTTTGATCTTCTACTCCATATTGATAGCAACTAGGACTTCGACAGATTGTCCTTTAAACCATTGAAAAATTTTCTTGAAAGGAAAATGTTCTCATCTACCTGTCCTTGGAATTTAGGGGACACATTGATAGTATCAGAGCCGTAACTTCAAATTCGGCAAGGAGTTACAGAGAAAAGGGATACACGCATAGGGAATTAAGTTGTAAGGGTAGCATGAAAACAATGTGGAAAATGCAAAGGGGAAATCTGCTCGTTATGTAGCCATTGCGGAGAGAGAAGGGTGATCAATGTGCATTAAATTCATACCTATCAGTTTGAAAAACAACATATTCGGGTAGAGCGGGAAAAACTAAGTATGAATGGCATTTGGTTCGCTTGGGACATGTGAGATGCGAATGCGCGAAACAAACGGCTTGACCGGCTCAGGCGAAACAGGGAGAAGGCGCACAAATACTTTTTGGGACATCTGGGATGAAAACGCGCGAAGTACGCGACTCAGGTGTTTCGGTCGAAATTGGAACAACTTCGTACTTTTTAACTTTGGGACATTTGGGACAAAAATTTCCGAAGGACGCGACTCGGCCGGTTCGGGTGAAAATGGAACAACTCGCACGAAAAGTTTGGGACACTTGGAACATGAAAGAGCGAAGTACGCGGTTCGGGTGTTTCGGCCGAAAGTTGAACAACTCACATGTTAAGTTTGGGACACTTGGGATGAAAAGCTCCGACAGGCCCAAAAATGGAACAACTTCGGGGATTTCGGCCGATCGGGGAACAGAGCGCAATCTTAAACTTGGGACAGTTGGGACGAAAAGATCCGACGGGCCCGAAAATGGGACAACTTCAGGGATTTCGGCTGATTGGGGAACAGAGCGCACTTCGGAACTTGGGACATACGCGGAACAAAAATGTTCGACAGGCCCGAAATACATACAAAATGGCCCAAAACATGGATTTTTTTCAATTTCATGACTTTTTTCATACTACCAGCTTGACAGAAAAGACACTTAAACTCAAAATTTTGAAATTTCACTTCTCAAGAGCAGGGGGAATTTTGAGTGGACAACAGACATAGAGCATTTACACTGTACAAAGACCTCTATGATGCACAACCTCAAAAACATTCTTCATTTGTTGTACTTGTACTTGCAGTATCTTGTAACTTTCTTGAAGACCTAGACTTTTCAATACTTATTTTGAATTCATCCTCAAACACATACTTAAATGCCTAGATTTGTAAGCTTCAAGCAAACTTTCATATGGATCATAGACCTTTCATACTTCTCATGATGATAGCAAGAACCAATTGACAAGACCATTTACTTATTCTGAAAACTTTCTTACTTGTACTATCATGATAGTGCTCTGTCACCTTTGACTCCTTCATGCTTAGACAAAAAACACAACCTATGTCATACAAACTTCTTCATGAATAATATAGAGCAATGTAAGACACAAACATACCTTTGATGGATCAATAATCTTAGGAGCCTTCTTAGTTGTGTATAGAGATCATAAGACTCTTTCTTCAATCATGTCTAAATGAAATAGATCAATACAAATCTAGATAAGGTCTTAAGCAAACATCAACACATATCCTAAGCTTAGAGCACTGTACTAGTTCCTAATAACATATATTCAAACATCATTCAACCTTTTGAGGCCATTCATAACATTTTTCGTACTCCTTGAGCAACTTACATTACTCTTAATCTTGTACAACAGACTCCTCATGAATAATAAAAGATGAAACCATATCTTCTTGATGCATATAGAACCATGACTGATCCTTGTTCAAGGTCTATAAATAATTGACAACTTTGAGCGACATCCTAGAAATCCTTACACAATAGAATTAAGTTTAACATGACTTCAACTTTGTCGAGGGTTACAAACATTTCCTCAGTAGCTACAGATGATAATGCACCTACATTGCTTCTCATGAGAGATGAATTCCTTTATGAAGCATAATGAAGACACCCCATGCATTTTAGGACACTAGAAAAGTATAAAATCATCAAAAGAACCCAAGGTCTTCACCTTATTTTCATCTATCTTGCACGTAGCCTTTGAGGTCTTATTGCTCTTCTTAGATGGCTTCTCAAGCATGATAACATCTTCATTCTTTCCTATCAAACACTCATGATATTCCTCATCTGCTGACTTGTTTTCAATCATAGCAAACATACCTCCTTGACTTGATGACTGATCAAATTTGAGCTTGATTGAAGTTGTTGAAGGAGAATGAAGATATCCTTCTTTGCACATATCTGGCTTCTTGATTGAAGTTGACACTTCTTTGACAGGATTGTAATCCATGTTATGCCCTTATGCCTTTGAATCATTCTCCTTAACTTGATCTTCATGATTAGATACATTGTTTGTCTTTATTGTTTTAAGCTCTTCTTTGACTAATTTTGGCTTATTGTCTTCATTTACAGTTTCAGACCTTTTGATGTACATCCCTTTGACTTGTTTCCTTTCTTGAACATTCTTATTATGTCTACATGACCTATCATGAAAAAATATTGCTAAATGACCAGTGTTATGACAATTATATCACACAAATTCTTCTTACCTCTTAACTGATAAAAGTTGAGGTTCCAACTGCAACCCATAGCTTTATGACCATATTCACAAAATGAATAACATTGACCTCTAAAGGAGTTTTCACCAATCTATGAATACTTGTTACCTGATAACCTTCTTTCAAATTCTCTTGCCCTATGAAAAAATTCATGACAAGTATAACAATAACAATTGAAAGAAGAACCATACCTCATTGCATTGGTTGTTTAATAGGGTTGGACCTCTTTGAATTTTTCTTCTTGGTCTCCTTTATGTCTTCACAAGCTCTTGGACCTGCCATATTATCAACACAACTCTTCTCCAACATTTTATATGTTTGCAACCTATTAGATGTCTACTCTAACTCTGTTTTTAAGGACTTCAACTTATCCTCATATCTGATGTAATCTTCTTCTCTAACTCTTAGGGTTTCTACTTCAGACTTAAGCTTGTAACATTATTCTTCCTTTCCTTTGAGGGCTTCTATGACTAACCTGATTTGAGATTCCAACTCTTTGATGGCCTGGTTATTCTTAACCTCCATACAACTAATCTATTATTGTAATCTATTGAGAAAGGAATTCAAAAATTTGTTCTTCTTTCTTAGACACATCAATGTTGTTTCAACATCATATGATTTTCCCATGATTGTGCTTCAAGGATCTCCTCCAAACTACTAGACTTGCTTCACAAGGACCTTGTTATGATACCAATTGTTAGAAGCATAGTGACTGAGAGAGAGGGAGGGGTGAAACAGTCATAAAAAACTTTTACTTCATTTACCATAGCTTACATGCATCATTCAAATCAACCATTCATCATACATATTCAATGTGAGCTTATTAAGTGTGTAACATACATTCAAAAATACATTAACTAAGAGAGTAAACAAGAACACACGATATAAAGTGGGAAACCCTCAAGGGGAAAAAAACCCATTGAAACTCTCTTTATATTACTAAAAAAAAGGACTCAAGTGAATATTAAACATCACATGAGATTTTTTTAGTAAGACACCAACCCCATAAGGAGTGCCAACCCCTAATTTAGTAGGACACCAAAGGCACCAACCCCATAAGGAGCGCCAACCCCTAATTTAGTAGGACACCAATCCTATAAGGAACACCAACCCTTAGTTTAGTGAGGCACCAATACCATAAGGAAGCTACAATCCTCTAAGATGACCAAAAGCCAACTCAGCCACCTGAAGATGAAGATAAATTAAGTATTTGGTTCTCCAACAATTGATTGTGATCACTTTGTCAGATCTTCTCACTCAAAACCTTCTCAAACTACCCTCTCTCCTTCCTCGCTCATACATGCATCATAAAATGTTGATTAGGTCAAGTGACCTTGTTTTCCTTTTCCTCTTCTCTCCTCAACTTCTCATTCTCTTATCTGTCCTACCCTTGAACCCTTACAACACCCTTCATACTCTCCTCTAGCTCACTCAAACCCTCATCATCTTAACTAACTCAAATGAGCAACCACAACACACTTTTATACTTGACACTTGCTTACAACAACCACATGTCAACTAATACCATTAAGGTCAATCATAGGAAATAAGAAAAACTCCTTCATCTCTCATATAAATCACAATAAGAGACCCGATAGGCCTATATATACCTAAACACATGATGCATCTCAATTAGGCCTAAAACAAAATCTTTCTCCTCCAATGGTCACAAGTTTTAATCTCAAGGGAAAAAGCAACTTCACCAAGGCTCCATCAGCTCCACACAAGTTAGGGACATCCTCTCACACTCACCTGAAGGTTCAAACAACTTTGCATCATCCATCTTCCTCATGACTCACACCAAAAAACAAACAACTCTATCCATGTCTCAGGCACCTAAAGCCAGTCTTCAAAAATGAGATTCTTCACATATCAAAACAACTTGTCAAGAAAACTTGGGCACATGAATAATTGAAGCATGACCCAAAATCACTCTTAAAAACCATAAAACTCCATCATACAGGGTAGAACACTCTAAGACACTTCCATCTCCAACACTACTCAAACAAACTTATAATTCACAAAACAAGGTCTTCAAAACTAAGTTGATTCAGATCTTAAATCTCTTCACCAAGGGTCATAAGACACGTCAATAGACAGCTAATGATGTCTACTAACTGATACAACTCATAACATTCACCAAAACAAGGCTTAAGGCACTAAAAAACATGCATCTCTGAAACTACTCCAACCAAGTCCTAGGTATCAAGAACCAACCTTGAGATAACTGATCTTAAACACCTCCAAGGAAACTTCCAGACTCTTCCACCACCTGGAACACATCAAGGGAAACTTGTTACACCTCTCCAAGCATTCACAAGTATAGGTTATATGGAGAAAACATCACTTGCATACTTGTTCCAAACCACCATCTTGGCAAGCCTAAGATGGTTTATTAGGCCATTACGACTTAAGCACAAAAATACTTCACCAGATCAAACCAAGGCCTTACATACTTCATATTATACCTCTTCATATTGTTCATACTAAAAAAACAATTGCCACATCATGAATTTCATCAAACTCACCTTTAGATATGTTGGTTGTCAAATAAGGACTTTAATCAAAGTATCAGTCAGGGGACAGAAAGTCCCTCCTCTTTAATGGGAGAGGTTCCCTTATTTAAAGGCAAAAAATTATTACAAATGTACAACATTTAGTTTTAGAGAGGAAATATGATACCATGAAAGTGTTTTAAATGACCAATTATCAATACAAAAGGACAGAAGAACTAATGGAATGGGAAAAAGGTAGAATAACATTCTTGGGAAATATAGATAGCAAAATAATTCCTTATAAATGTCGAACTAGGATCATATAGAACAAAATCATTCATGTTAAAACCATAAGATGTTATTTCACAGACACAAAGTTCCAGAGATGACATCCATAAGAATACAAAGCTTCTTGATGCAAAATAGATAAATGATTCAATAACTTGAACAAATAGGAAAGAATGAATAAGTACAGATAGAAACAGAAATGGAAATCTTCTTGTATTGATAGCTTTTGACTCTTTCACACTTTCAAAAATAATTAGAGTTCCACCCTTTTAGAATGGCATGGAGAGCTCATTATATATCTTACAAATTGGTTACATTTGGTAACCATTTCTTTTAACTAAAATATTAATTAAGGAAATGCACAAAACAATGTCCTTAATTAATTTACAAGGGGCTCAACACTAAAAATAGAAGAGGAAAAAGATGAGCTAGAAGAAGAAACATTCGATTATGGCTGAGGTGGGCCCACCAGTTTGAGGATCCGATATTTGAATTTCTTCAATGCTTCTGCTATTTCCATGCCTTTTGGAATTGTGGTGTTGGCAGTGGCGTGAGTCCAAGTGCCTAGACATTTCTCCATATCTTTATCTAATTCGGTATGCTCTAGGTAATCTTTATTTTCCTCAGCAATTGTAGATTGAAGGGAGAAAATGTCCTTTATCTTCTCTTTGGTGATTGACTCCTCTTTGAACAAGTCATCCTTGACAAATGTTCTGAACTGGGCTTTGATTTCTTGAAGAGAGAAGGGAATTCCTGAAATTTCATCTTGAAGTTGGCAGTGGATATCTTTAAAGGTAGATAAAACACAATTTTTAAAAGACTCTCCTCTCTACCACATGTTCTTTAATTCTCGCAGTGTTTCTTCTAGAACCTTCATCTTCCATTCGACACTGAAAATCCATGCCTTTGACAAGTTATTCTTGGCATCATCAAATACATTGTTGACCAGCAAGATCTTCTCATTAGTTTGGCCCATTAGGAGGAGGTCTGTAATACAACTACTCCAAAGATTCAACTCTTTATCCATAGCTTTGATCGAGGAGGAGAGTTTCTGCTGTAATTTGGCCACCTTCTCGTTGGCCTTGAAGGCTTCCTCAATGAAATTCAAGCCTTCTATAATCATGTCATCCACCATGGCCCCAATAACCTTCCCATAAGTAGAATACTTATGTATGTCTTTGATGCTCTGAACTTCATCCTGGCTGAGAATCATGGGGGTGGAAGGGCAGCCAGTGGGGTAGGATCCAAAACCTTATCTTTGGCGAATAATGACTTGATAAAGTTGGAAGGAACTTGGATTTGTTCTTCCAACTGTTCTATGATATGCTTGCCCTTCTCCACTCATTCAATAACCTTTGTTACTGTTTCTTGAAGGTTATTTACCTCACTCTCATGAGTGGATTCTTCCATTAGGATCCTTGAAATCTCTAAATCAGAGACCAAAAGATCCTACTCTGCCTCATCAACCTTGGGCTTTGTAACTTCCAGGAACTATTGGGCCTGAGCATCAGTTACTAACCGTGAAGTGATCTTGTCTTTCTTTGCTAGAGGGGGAGGGGCAGTACTCAAAAAAGCTGCCACAACATCAAAATTGGGCCTTGTTAGACGAGAAGAATATTTTCTCTTCTTACTATCAACCATGGGTTGTACCTAAGAAAATGTAGAAGAAGAAGAGGAAGGAACACGAGGCCCAAGAGTAAGTGAACTCATGGCACTTAGAGTATCAACCACTATTTCCTTTAGCAAAGAAGTGGATGGAGCATTAGGAGCTTCCTTTGCAGAGGAGTCTGTGGTATTAGGAGGTTCAGTACCAGACATTTCCTTTTCTTCTTCAACAGTGACTTCAGAAGCTCCTACGAGATCTAGCACTTCACCATCATCACTCTCACTAAGAACAATAATGTTCTCTGGTCCTAAAGGTAATTCTAAATGCTCAAGAAGAGGTTCTTCCTTAATTAGATCGTGTTTAACCTCTTTGATCTTCTTTTGATATACTTGAGTAAAAGAAGGCATAGATGACTTTGGCTCTTTCATTGAGGAATAATGGGGGGTTTGTTCAAGTATATCAGTACCGGTTGTATGTGCTTCCTTCCCTAGTGTAGAGGTATCTTTGGAAGAGGATGCACCCTAATTCTTTTTGAGCTCACGAACCTTCCTGTCAACCCAAACTTTAGTTCTTACAAGAACATGAGCAATAATCTCAACAAAATCATCTCTCTCTCTTTTGTACCAATACAGACATTCTAAAGGAGTGTGTTTGATTGTTGTTTCATATTCGAAGGACTGTAAGTCCTCATCATCATCCTTAAATCCTTCAGGAACTTGGTAGAGATTGAGATCTCTAATTTTTTGTAGAGAGAGTCTGCCATAGTGCCTCTATCTAGCTTCAAAATCATTTGCACAATCAGCCCCGTAATCCTCAGTATTTGGCTTGTGATGATATTTTATCCTGAGGTTCTGATCAATAAACTTCTTCAGATCAAAACAAGTCCTAATTCTGAAGAAATGGACAGTGAGAAGAGTGATAGCCTTTTCTACATTTTGGGCATCCAAAGTTGTTTTACATATATAGTTTCCCAAGGAAATAGGGAAATGCAGACTAGTGATCTTCTTGTCCTTGTAGGTCCTATGGAGTTTATCAAGTTGCCTGCACACTTCAACTAGAGCCATTTTATCATTACAAAACATGGGGAGCTTGAGGGGTGTATTTTCATAGCCAGCCAACCTGATGTATGAAAAACTCTTGAATTGGATGAAGAAAGCCGCATACTTGGCTATCAGGGTTATAGCTTCATCAGAAAATCTCCTAGCAGTGTCACCCTCTAAGAGTCTTGCAATATACATGGTGAAAGCATCGTTGACCCTTCTGAAATTGTGATTACTAGCTTCAAGGGTAAACTGAGGGCAGTATGTGTAGATAGGTTCATCCTTCTTGCCTTCCATATAGGTGAAACCGAACCACTACCGAGATGCAACTAGGGTATACATGAGATAAGAATTCATATAGAACTTCTTAGTCTGCTCAACATTAGACAATTGCTCAGTCAAATTAATGCAAACAATTTCAGCCTAGTTTATGTTCTGATTGCCCTCGTAGATGATGTTTATAAAGGGGCACATCCAGAAATGAAATTTATTGGTGGAGGGCAATCCCATAATACGGGTGAGCAAAATAATAAAATTAGACAGCTCCTCATTAAAATCAACTCTGAATAATGACTTGGAGAGTCGGGATGCTCCCTTCTTAGGGTTCTTTAACCATGATTTTGCTATTCATGCCTTTTATTTCTCACTGTCTTGATCGAATAGGGTTTGAGCTTGAGCAAGAGTGATAACTATGGAATCTTCAGTCTCTGGAATACGGTAGGGCAGCAGCAATGGCGGTAACATCCAGTCTAGCAATTAATTCCCCATGCACATTGGCAAGTTCCTTGGTATCAGGGTTAAAATGGGCTCCTCAGGCAAGCACGGTGTCGGCACACTCTAGAAAGATAGGAAAACCAGCTGCGTATGCAATTCCACTGTCACTGATCATTTGTGCCACAGGAGCAGGATTAGAGCATGTTAGTCTACCCCAAAAATCTTCTAAAATCTAAGTGCCGAACCTCACTATCTCCAATATCAGGTACAGAGGTCTCAAGAGGTGACAAATGTTCTTGACCTTGAAACTTGATCTTCATTTTTGCAAAGCGCAGGGGAATAGCCTTCCAAGATCAAAATCATGATGACAATGCAAAGGGATACACGGGAACAAGCAAACGACTTTAATGGAAAGGATTTGAACAAAAGATGGCATGCAAGCAATGTGACAAATGCATAGGGGATAGTCCCATTAAATAGCCGTTCAAGAGACAGAAGGTCGTTAAATGTGTATTAAAATCACCTTACACCAACTCAAAAAGATGAAAAGAAGAGAAAATTGGCCCGAACAGTCTAGGGTACATTTGGGACATAAGGGATGCAAAGACATGATCCAGCCAATGCGGGTGATGCGGGGAATGTGGGCCAAATGAGCATAGGCGGTCCAGGGACTCAAAAATGTGAAGGACGCAAGGGACGCGAAGACACGATTTAGCCGATGCAAGTGGTGTGTGGAATACGTGAACATAATGCACATACGCATTTGGGACAGATGGGACAAAAGTGTGTGAAGGACCCAAAGCGGGTGATGCAGGTGATCGGGGAAAAGGAAGTTTGGGTGAAATTGGGACAAACAGGTCAAAAAATTTTGATAAAGCCGTCAGTCAAGGATTTGCGGCGGAAGCGGCCGATCAGATGAACAGAAGACCCTGCAGGTACTTGGGACATGAGGGACAAAAATGTCCAACAGACCTGTAAATCACCAAAATGACTCCAAAGAATGTTAATTTTCACCATCTCTTCAAGCCTTCACTTCACTAGAATATTACTAAAGTGTGCCAACTCAAAAATTTTCAAAATTCTAACTTTCAAAAGAGGGGAAATTTTGGGAGGACAACAAGATCACAAGATTGTTTTTGCACCTCACAAGGCCAACAGTGGTAGAGAAAATTGTGAGACCCACTCCTTCAATTTTATCCACTAAACCTACATTTAGCACATGTCCCAAGGTATCTAGAACAATTAGTATTTCTTCATGAAAACTTCATCTCAGCTCTAAAATAACAAATTTCTATAAAATAGAGGTTTTTCTTCCACTTACCAGTAGACCTGAATCATGCAATCACCACTAAAATGATCTTTGATGAATCCTCTACATGCCTGAGTCATCATACCAACTTTCCCAATTCATTTCATGCCCATACCATGTATTTATTTCCTATCTCTCTGAACTAGGGTTTTGGGGAGGGTTTTGACCAACTTCACTTCTTAACAATCATTCATAAAGCAGAAGACATCATTTGATCTCATTCTAACTACAAAATTCTCTTAGCTCCATGCCTCAACTATGGTGAAAATCTTAAGTTTCCATGCTAAGATTTTACGAGCAAGTGAACACTCCAAAATTGACCTCGAGCTAGGAAAAGCACTTCTGAGAACTCGATATGACCAAAAATGACTTTTCTTGCAATTCATTCAACTTGGACCATAGCTCTATAATAACCTCCTTCATGCTCTCAAATTTTTATTCATGCTTGATCATACCTAAAATGGACCACACACCATGGTTTATGCATGTCTACCTTACCTTGTCTCAATGTAATTGCTTCAAAGGACCTTGTACCTGCATTATACAATTGTTCCATGACCTTGAAATTCTTCCACACATGCTATGCAATGTAAAATCACTTCTCTCATGCTTGTACCAACCTGTTCTACCTCATTTCAAATGCTACCATCTCATTCTACTTGCATTAGGTCAAGAACAAGACCTAGAATGACTTGTTTTGCCATATGACATACACAAACTATCCTTTCCTCACCATACAAACCTACTAACAACTTTGACATACCTTATTAAGCATATTTGACACCCTAGAGACTTCAGTACCAATCAACCTTCACCTTATCTGATGGATGACACCTCATACAGACACCTAAGCCACCTTGACACCCTTTGTCATAAATGACACTTGACATTAATGACAACAACAAGACACAACATCTAAAAAATTGATCTTTGAATGGAACTTGAGGATGAACCACATGTTTTTGACCTCCGGTTGTACTGAGCTCATCACCAAACACTGATTAAGTATTTAGAAACACTCTCAAGAGGTATGCATTATTTGTGAGGATCAGATGATTGCTAGCACCACTCATGATGATATTTTCTCACCATTCCAACTTTTTGCACCAAGTTGTGCCTTGCAGAGATCGCCTCATACTTGATACATTGAGATCCTATAGGGTTTTTATTTCCTGTTTGGGCCATGAAACAACTTCTTTGCCTTCCGATGATGGCAAAAAGGAAGAAGATAAGTATAATGAGATCTGCCACAACTTTCTTGGCTCAATTCTAAGACTTACTATTTTTAGTAGGTGTTATCCAGGACTGTTATTATTAGTAAGTTTTCATTGTTTTTTTCTTATGATGTTTTTGGCTTATTCATGTTATTTTTAGAAAATTTCCCTACTTACCCTTTTCCGATGTTTCTTACCTTTTCAGGATATATATATTTTTGATTGAAAAGCATAACCATATATTAAATATGATATAAGAAGTACAATGTTAATCATACAAAATCAGGTGGAAAATATCACACCCCATAAGCAGGATCAAAGCAGCCATAAAGAGGCTACGAGTAGCAAAGTTTCATATCAACTGTAGCATTTTCAATAAAAAAATTAATGCAAAAGTGCAGAGAACTAGAGAAAACTCCAAACATGGAGCTAGGCAGTAGCAACAAACATGGAAGATGGTGGCGATGGTGGTGAGCTATTTGGATGGTCACCACCCCAACCGCCAAGAGTAGTGTCGGGGGTGTTATCAAGCAGTTCCCAGCCATCTGCCTGTTGCTGCTCCTCCTTGTTTCCCCACCAGGAGGGCGAGATAGCCAAAGAGAGCCGTGGAAACTTTTGATTGGTTGGGCGCCTGCCACCTAGAACCACCACTGCCAGATCCCAACCGACCAAACACCCTGGAAGCAGGCGGAGTCCAAGAGGGAGGCGGAGAAGGGACCCATCGGTGAGGAGAGGTGCTACGCCACCCACGAGCCAGACCCCGGTTGAAGTTGTGCCTCCCATGGGAAATCGAGCGGCGACCTTATGAGCGGGAGCGACGACGAGGGGAATCTGGCAAGAACATAACTAACAGCACAAGGGACACTCCCCCAATGGTCTAGAAGAGTTTGCAAGTGCTTAACTTCAATGCCAAATTTATCTTCCTTCACCTAGATCTGAAGTAAAACATTGGAGATGACAGCAAGCTTGTTAGAAATAGCAAAAATTCTATCCACTGTCTCCTTATTAAAAATAACAACATTTCTAGATTTCCAAATGTGATATAAAATAGCCACTCTAAAAGAATGCCAAATGTTGTAAAATTTTGCAGGAATAAAGGTCGGATCCCCTAGAAGAACCATTTTCCACGTAAAGAAGGTGGGAAAAAGAGGTTGAAAAAGGGTATGAATCCAGCGCCAGGCAGACTGAGCATGAGGGCAAAACCAAAAGAGATGAAGAAGAGTCTCAATGTGGTTGCAGAAAGGGCAGTGTAGTACGGGAGCTCCCAGAAGAACAAGGTCGCTTGCCCACATGAAAACCCTTGATGAAGAATGCTCCAAAGAAAGTGCACAAATTTGGGCTCTATAGGAATGGCCCAAATAATAGTGAAGCACTGCTTCCACTCAAAATGAGTGGAATGCAGGTTCCAGCAAGCATTTAACTTATTGAGAGGAAGTTGCTTCTGGGTGAGAAGGTTGTATCCCACACAAGGTTTATAATTTCTGAAGGGGGTGATAGAGGGCCAATGCCAATCAAACCACCATGGGCGCTATGTAGTGACACCAATTTTATGCAAAAAATCGCCAGCTATGAGATCTTGAATGATAGAAATGGCTTGCTTGTCATTGTCATTTAGAGAAAAATTAGCTTTTAGGCTATCCCATGGAAGCCAATCCCTGGTGATAGGAAAAAAAAGGTCTTGAATATACTGAATCCCTTTTTTGAAAAGATGCAAACCCTTGAGCTGCAAGGAAAGAGCAAGGGGTTTGTCATGAAAGTGAAACACCGGATTCCACCACAAACTAAGAGAGTTAAGAGATAGCCCATTCCTGAAACCATCACCCTGCCAAAGTAGATGGGGTTTGAGAAGCTCCCAAGCTTTCCATATGATTTTGGCCACAAAAGAGCCACCTATTTTAACAGTAGCAGGGCATAGAAGTATGTAGTAGTAGTTCAACCCCTACCATGCCTTTCGATTAAGTGGAGACCCTTGAGATATATAATTTTTGAGAAGAATTTTCCAAGATTCCTCACCTTCAAGGCTGTGAATAATCCATTTGGCAGTAAGAGCAAACCCTTGCATATGAATGTTGATTAGGCCAAGACCACCAATGTCCTTGGGTGTACAACATATGTCCCAAGAAACTATGTGAAAACCATGGTTCCCTTCAGAGTTGGCCCACAACAAATCACGCAGAATTTTCTCCAGTCTATGGTAAGCAGCTTTATAAGGTGCCCAACATGATGAGTAATAGACATGAGTGGTAGCCAGAACCTTGAAATAGACTTGGAATTTTCTAGCAAGAGACATATGCTTGGTAATCTAAAAAGAGATTTTTTCTCAACTCGCTGAATCACATAGTTCCAAAGGTCAGCAGGGGATGCCATAAAGGCAAAAGGAATGCCTAAAAATTTGAATTGAACACCAGGTTCAATCCAAATCCATTGGAATCCCTCTAGCCAAGGAGGTTTGGGACCCATCGCCTATCTGTAACATTGGGTTTTCTTCCATTGGATAGTAGAACCAGAAGCAAGACAAAAGACATCAAGACATTTCATGGCATTAGTGACAAAGGCCTCAGTTTCAGCCAGAGTGAGAAAAGAGTCATATGCAAAATGACCATTAATCAACTGCGTAGGAGAGGAAGGTAGTTGAATACCTTTAACCAAGCCAGCATTAGCAGCATTAGCGAGCAAGTAGCTTAGACCTTCAGCAGCAATGACATAAAGAGAAGGAGCAAGAGGGCAACCTTACCGGATGGAACGATGAAGAGAGAATCTCTCAGACTGCTGACCATTGATAGTAATACAGGCACCCGCATTTTGAAAGAGCATATTAACAGAGCGGATGAATCTGGGTCCAAAACCGATAGCCTGTAGCATGGCCAAAATGAAAGGCCACTCAACTCTATCATAGGTTTTTTCAAAATCAATTTTAACAAACAGAGTCAGTTGAGAAGTCTAGAGGGCATATTCCATGCCCTCCCAAACTGTAATAATGTTTTCCAAGATATATCTATTTTTGATAAAGTCAGTTTGCTCGCTCCTGATGATCAAGGGCAGTAAATTAGTGAGCCTGAGAGCAAGAGCTTTGGTAATAATTTTGTATGAGACATTAATTAGAGTTATTGGCCACCAACTAGTGATAAGTTTAGGATATCCAGACTTGGAAATGAATTTTATGTTGCCTTGGTTGATCAGATTGCTCAGGGTGTTGGAGGACATAGCTTCCAGATAGACCTGATGAAGATCCGGACCAACAATCGTCCAAAGAGACTGGTAAAACTCACAAGGAAAACAATCAACACCGAGGACTTTATCAGAGGCCATCTGGAAAATAGCTTCCTTCAAATCATCAAGAGTGAGAGGTCTATCACAAGCAATGCACTGACTTTCAGAGAGCTTACAGGGAACAACTTCAATGCATTGGAGGAGAGCAACATCCTGAGCCAAAGTAGCAGGTTGAACAGCAAAAACAACATGATATTGAGGCACAAAAGCTTGCAGAATGTTAGGTAAGAGAGTAAGCCTTTGATTTCCATCCTTTATTGCTTTGATTTTGTTGAGAGTTTGATTAGATTTAAGGGAAGAAAAAAACTCCTTAGTAACTCTGTCACCAATGCGAAGCCAGTGCAGATGGGCTTGTACTTGGGCTCCTCTAGCCTTATAGTGCTCCTCAATTTGAAGCTTATGTTTCCAGCGAGCAGCTTACACTTGCAGGTGGGTGTTGAAAGGAGATAGATTAAGCTCTTGAATAGCCCTTAAATATTCAATATGAGAGGCTTCATGAGCATTCTTGCGAAAAAGAGCAGCTTGTTTCCCATAGAGCCGAAGGAAAGAAGTGGTATGAGTGATGGCATGAGACCACTAGTCAATCCAGCCAATCCCATCAACAGGTCTTGGGTCAAGGTTCCAAATACATCTTATATAATCCAAATTTTTGGGATGAGAAAGGTGGGACATATTTAAATAGAACTGGGTGGAATTGGGCTTGGGACACTGAAAGTTTCATTGAATCCCAAAGAAAATAGGTTTATGGTCATAAACCAAAGCATTATACACCACCGAGACCAGGAGGCTGCATGAAGAGTCAAAGGAAAACCATTGTTGCTCTAAAAGTAGAGCTCTGTCAAGACGCGTATAAACTCTGTCATCGCCAGATCTAAAATTAGACCAAGTGAACCAAGGAATGGTAGAATTAGAGTGCTTGCGGTGGTTGGGATCGAAAAGACAAAGTTTGTTGCGCAAGTAAAACCAGGCTTCACGTTCACCAGCACACCAACGCATTGGAAGCTGTCCCAACTTGTCTTCAGGGGATTCAACCATGTTGAAATCACCACAAAAAATCCAAGTAGTAGAGGGTAGATGATCAGCCAAGCATTGCCAAAAAGAAGAACGCTTAGAGGCATTGTTAGAAGCATAGATATTGGCCAACCCAAGAATGTGGCCGTCAAAATAAAAAAGGGTCCACACCACCCGATGAGTGGGGTTAGAACCCCGAGATATGATATTGGAGGTGAGGTCAGGGCTTAAAAGAGTGACAACACCACCTCGACCATTATCATGAGCTGACATCTGGCAGAGAGAACCAGGCCAGATGGTACGCATAGCAGTAGAAAGATGGAAGCAAGAGATTTTGACTTCCTGCAAACACAACACCTGAAACTTTGTAAAATGCTTACAACTATCTTTGACAAGATATCTGCGAGTCAGATCAGTAAGGCCCCTAACATTCCATGAGTAAAATAACATGGAGAACTATCAAGGTGCATGGTTTCCTCCTTGAGGCCGGCTAACGCTCCAAAGTGGTTAGAGAAAGTGACTTGCCGTGCATTCCCATGAATGAAATCACCGAGCTCGAATTACCAGTGGGGTCTCTACGAGAAATCCTCCTCAGAAGGAGGGGAAGGACTTCATGAATGGTGTAAAGAAGCCTTTCTATCTGTCTGAGCAGCCGAACCACCGGTAGTATTATCTAAAAAGCTTGAAGTCTAGGGAAATGAGGGGTGTGAAAGAACAAGAGCTGAGGGGTAAGAGCTGATGACAATAGCAGCTTGCAAAGTCTGAGAGATGGCGGGCATAGGCTTGGGAAGGGTCACATTAGATGGATTTAGATAAGTAGAAGTAGAAGTAACCACCAATTTGTAAGTATCCTGTTGGGGATTATTTTGGGTCGAGGCCGAAGGTTTTATGCCACTGACAGTAGTCCAACCATCAGAGGAGGGAGTGCTAGATTTAGGGTCCATCAGGGTTTTCTTTGAAACCGACGGTGGGCTTGGAGTCATGAGAGGACAATCCTTGATCATATGGTCAACATATTGGCACCAAAAACAAGTGTTGGGTAGATTGATGTATAAAAATTTATGCGCAAAGCGTGTGTCTCCAACCTGGATGTCGAGGGTATCCTTGAGGTCTTTTGAAAGATCAATTTCAACACAGACCCGTTTCTGGGGTCGAGCCGAGTAGAACTTATGTTGCTCATGGCATATGAGGCGACCCAAGGGTTTGATAAGTTGATCAATGAATCCCCACAGAGGTAAAGGAAGGCCCGAAAATTCAACCCAAATAAGAATTTTGAGTTTGGCTTGCTCAGAGACTTGAAAATCTCGAGTCCAGTGGGAGAAAACCACAAGGGTATTGCGAATAAACCAAGGACTGTGGTTAACAATGGCTTTGCAATGTTCAACATTGGTAAATCAAAACAGAAAGAAACCCTTGGTCATGTTTTGGACTCCCTCTACCTTGACTCCATGAGGTTGCCAATGATTATGAATCCATTGGCGGAGGATACCTTCAGGGGGAACTCGGCCCACAAAATAAGCAACAAGAGAAAATGATTCAAACCAGTTGCAAGCTTTGTCAAAAGCTGGTAAATCAAGAACAATATATGGGGAAGGAGTATCAGTATCCTTACCTCATCGAATACCTTCAGGATGAACTTCCTCGCTCATTTCAATGCCATTGTCCAGAGCTCCTGCGATACGACCAGCATCAATAGATGTATGGCCCGAGGAGGTGGTCATTTTATAAGCCACGTCCCAAGGGGCAGACTAGCGATCGATACAAAATTAATGCAGATAATCCTACTTGCATATGCAGATTGGCAATGTGACACGATGGTGACGTACGGCAAGGATGAGCATTCACTGTGAAAATAACTCGTTGAGCCTAAACCCTAGCAGAGCAAAAAAATTTAACATTTCTTTTCAGGATATTATGAATGCTAAGAATACATCACTTTGGGAAACTTACTATTTTTAGTAACCTAATGTTATTAATACCTGATATTTTTAGAAACTACACTTACCGGTGTCGGGTTGCAATGAAACCACTGTTAAAATATTTTTTTTACATAATGATCTTCTGCTCCGAATTTCATGATTTTATGTTTGTTGGATCTTCGGGAAATTGAAAAAGTAGGTTTTAGGGTTTGATATACCAGTTTTTTGCTGTGAAAAAACTAGGGCGTCACTAAGTTTTCTTAAACAATCTTCCCAAAGGCGTTTTAGAGAGGATGATTCTAGAAAACTTTCAAGGTAATTGAACTCCTGGTTAAAGAGTTATAATCAAATTTTTGTTTTTGGTGGTTGTGGATGTTTGGAAGAATTTTGGTAGGATTTATAGGTGAAAATGGAATTTGTAGGGTGTTACAACAACAAAATTTCATGAAAAATAGCTAATTGTGTGATGAGTAAGGAGTTAATGAAGTTTTATTATGTTTTTAACTCACCCTCTAACTACACACTTAACCTGGGTTAGAATCATATGACTGAGGGTTTTTAAATGGTGCAAGAGGGACAGAGGGGACACCAGAGACACCAGATGGTGACAAGTGGCAACTTGTGGTGTGTGGTGGATGAGATGAGGGGGCTGGGAAATTACACTGACGGATCTGTGTGTGGTCGCATGGGGGTCCAAAGGCTACAAAAATGCTTGGGTCACACTTTTTTGTCTCCCTTGTCCCTTGGGGAAAAAGAGGATACAAGGGACACCAAGGAAACCAAAGTGCAACCTGGGAGAAGGGTTGAGCTTTCACTTTGGTGTCCCCCTTGTCCCCTTGCACCATTGGGACAGAGGGGATATTGGAGATACATGGGGCACATGGGTGTCAAAAGTGCGAATTTAGGGAGGAGGAAGAGATCACAATTTTGTGTCCCTCATATTCCCCTTATCCCCAAGGGGATAGAGGGGACACGAGAGTGTTAAAAATGTGAATGAGCCAAAAATGGAAAGCAAATTTTGTACTAGATGTCCAAATTTAGACACTAGAGTTGCTTTCTTCACCTCAGAGGCTTAGAATAATGTTTTGGGGTCAAATATTATATTATTTTAACTCCAAAACACATTATAAGATCAATGGAACCATTATTAAGACTTTATTCTACCCAAAACTCAAAATATATGACTTTTTGTCTGGAACTGAGAGGGTCAACTGCAATGTTTTGAAATATCTCTGGAAACCTTTAAGCCTTGGAGAAAACTTGATGTTTACCCTTGTAGATAATTCCCACATATTTCTTATGGCTACTTTTTTACCTCCTAACTCCTTACAGAAATCCCAAAATCATCCATAGAAGTCAGGTTTCACCATCAGGATGTTCATTTCCTACAACTAAAAAACCCGATGTTGAACAAATTGTTCCTGAATGAGGTATTATTTCCTATTATTTTCTAAATTTCCTAAAAAAATCAATAATATCTTACACCACCTTCAGATACTTTATATCTTTCCATACTATCTCGAAGGATGCATACTGGCTTCAGAATGACTAAAATTGGCCTTTTTAGGCCTTCAAGAAGACTTGTCTTTCGCAGAACCTTACTGAATCCATCTACTTAATCACCCTTCTTTGCATATTGAGGCATGATTTATAGATTCATAAGGACCTTCCTCAGAGTCAGGTTGATGGTGTAACTAAATACAAGTTGGGAGTTTATGACGTTGGGCCTTCCTCTGATCTAGTTATATCTATAGATGCCTCAAATTTTGAAAATCAATCCAAGGGAAAAAGTATGATTGATTTGGATGCTCCGAGGGAATTATTAAAGGTGAAAATGTGGATCGATGAGGAAGGGCTGTCTAAGGATAATAAAGAACAAATCTTTAAGTTCGACGAAGGTCTTACGATTGTTCCAAAAATGGAGTGTTCTGATTATACCAATAATTGGGAGAAAATGTTAGTTCAAACTAACTGAGATTATGCAAAATAGGCCCCTGACTTAGGTGGCGAATGGATTAAGGAACCTTCACCCTTTTTGACATATAAAGAAGCTAAATACAAGCTAAGAACCTTCATGATGTTGGGCCTTCCCAAAATTTGGCTACATCCATAGCTGCCTTAGATTTTGGAAATCAATTCAAGGAAAAAAGTAGGACTCATTTGGAGGCCGTGAGAGAATTAATTTTTGTTGAAGATAAGGATTCTTATGTTGGCTCTAGGAAAAAAGAGGTAGATCCACTTTACTTTGAATGAAAATAAGTAACTTTAGAATTCTCACGGGATACTCTCATTAATAAAGATCCCTACCAGAGGGGCCTTACTATATTAGGGAAGGTTGAAGGTAATCTTTGGCAAGGGTTTTGATTTAAAAAATGGATTAAGAAATATCGGAAAGGGTAAGAGTTGAGAAGTGTTCTCTTTTTCCGCAATGAGGACTTTGTGATTTCTTTCTCTTATGAAGTTACATTGAATACGGTCCTCAAAAGACAAACTTGATACTTAAGACAAATGTAACATCTAGATGTATTCTAGATGTGTAACAATTATCAAGGAATTGCCAAATAACCCATCTCATGAACAAATCAAAGGGGATATGGGTGAGACTGTATAATTTCCCCTTGGCCTATTTGGAACCACTAGTCCTGAAGAAGGATATGTGATTCATTAGGACGTGAACTTTTTTACATAATCAAGATTTTGAGAAACTTGTATTTTGAGAAATTTGTTTGGATCAAGGTTTGAGTGAATCTCCAATTGCACTTCATGCTTACCTTTCATAAACATGTGGTCTCTAAAGGGTGAGGTGTGGTTACATCAGTTTGGTTTATGAATTCTTAGTTGACCACTGAAGTGTTAGTTTTAATTATCAAGGCCACCTAACTCATTTGGCTATATCTTTCCACCAACAAGTATGCTACGTGGAATAATTTACTTCAAGTTCTAAATTAGTTTGGATAAGTTACAGACCAAATGCGAGAGTTACAATGTTCTTAAATATGATTAAGGAAGTAGGTTCAATCCAAACAATGGAGTGAACTACAATTGCCTCAAACCATAACTGTATGGGATGGAGGGCGAGTAAGAATGTTAATTAAGTTGTATAGAACCATTATATACAGACTGAGTTTGACTGGTTCAGTACAATGACACAAAGAGGTACACTTAATGAGATTAGGTAGATCTTAATTTAGGTTTGTCTCACTGATGCATTATCCACTCATTTTATCTAACGATCTAGGAATTTATTTCCTCAATAAACTAAATCACCATCTAACCCTAATTAACCTTCATGTTTGGTGAATAATGTGTAGCTTATAAAACCCTAGGAATCTAGTAAATGATTAATAAGTGTTTCTTGTGTGAGAAATAAATTCCGACTGCAGTTAATTAAGACACATATGAACCAAATTATGGGGTTAATTGTAGAAAGTAGTCAATCTAGGATGTTTTGGCTTAGTGAAAATAAAACTCAACTCCAAAGTTGTGTAAATCAGGTGTAAGCTTCTCGAATTTCAAGACTAATATTTATGGTATTACCTAGAGCTGTAATTTAAATGATCGAGGGTTCATATATAACTTTTCTTGGCAAGTTAGTAGAGCATTCATATCTTGAGGATGGACACATTTATTAGTAATTATTCTAGGATGTAGGTTGGTAGGTTTTTTTAAGTAAGTTGCATCTTTGGATGAGATGAATAAATCTATTTAAAATTTATTATCCCACAGGAAGAATGGATTAGTAGTGGAGTTGAGGGGCCTACAAATTGTTTTGTTATGAAGATATTCTAGGGAGGTTTTCTAAATCTTAAACATTCATGGGTGACATGGTAAGTACATCCATCAAGACATAATCCCAGGGTTGAAATGGAAGGATGAGTTCATGTTGTTACAATGAGGAACATGTGTACAGAACTAGAAATGACATATTGCACACAACATTGTCTCAGAACAGGTGGGCTTTAAGAATTTGTCCATTTTATGTTCATGCTAAATACATCACTTCACGAAAGATGAGGTTTTATATCCGTCTATTCTTGTCATTTAAATTTATTGTCTCATTTTAGACACAATAGGTTAGTGAAGCACTTCACAATTTTTTCCTTCTCAAATAACTAGAAAATATAGACCTAAACCAAGACTAAGAGATATGGGAACACTGATGCGTTTGCAATATAGTTTATCAAAAGGTGTTCTTGAATCAAGGCTATTAAATTCTAGATGCATTGAGAATCCTGATCTTGATAGAGTATCCTGGGAAAAATTGCTATGCTTATACTAAACAAGTGGGGGCATAAATGGCCAAAAGAAGGAAGATTACCTTAGTGCCAATGTTCAATCTTCCTCCTCAGAGGACGTTCTAATGGAACTTTACAAACGAGAATAACCATCTATCAAAGCATAATTGAAAGCATAGTTTTAGGCTGCTTAGAAGGTGCAATTTTCGGATAGGGACCTGTAGGTGGAGCCATACAGGAAGTATAAAGATAACATTTGGATAATAATGTAGTACAGGAAGAGAGACCTCATGATCTTATAAACAATATTTACTCATGAGGATGATATGGAGGTCACAGGGGGAAGCTTTATTTTTATCAATGGAGGGGAATACATTGTTTGGTAGATGCACTTGTGTTATATGGGAGAAAAAATATTACTTATGCAAGAAGATTGAGTGGTCAAATTTTTCCTACGACACCTATTGGCCAAGTACCCATGATATTATAAGGTTGGAAAAACGAGATTGAGTCTACAATTTCCACTTTAGAATTGTAGGTGCCTCTTTTAAAACCCAACATAGGGAAACAACATCGCAGTCATTTGAATTTATTAACAGATTTAGCTTCTACTGAAGACAAGAAATATGGTATGGTTTAGATTAATAATAAGGATAAAAATATAAATGAAGAATATTTGAATCCTCTTCAAGGTGGTCTGGAGGTAGTTTTGAGGCATGCTGAGGCTGTAAGAATATAGGAACAAGAATCAAATACCTTTCAGGATAGTGAAACTCAAACTGAAGGGATAGATGCTGTAAAAGAGCTAAGTATATTTATTGTTGCCAGTTTGATTGCACAAACCCCTAATACCTTACATAATAAGGCTACAAAAAAGGTGAGGTATGTATCACCTCGGTCTCTTACTTATCTTACTACGCTCTGGTAAGATGCACTCTAGCCCAACCTCTTTGTAGATTGCTCACAAGAATTGGGAGAATTCTAGATTATTGTTGGCATCTTACTTGCCAACAAGAGTGACAAATAATGGTTAATTATGAAATTTGACTAAAGGAATCATTTATATTCAAAGCTATGTTTTTATAATAGGGAAGGGTGGGAAAAACTAATTAATAGGTTGACTAGGCACCAACTTTTCTAGGCTTGCATCCAAATTGGGGGCACAAGACTATTCAATCATCCATGTATGCCTCCACACAAAATTTTATTGCATCTCATCATCCAAAAATCCTGGTTGAAGTTGCAGCTAGGGTGATTTTCCTCCCTACTCCCAATATCTACAATCTCTACATGGGGAAGGAGTTACTTGTATCAAGTGTTTCTTCGGATAAGAGCCACCTAGGGCACTATTTGTTCACATACACATATAGAACTACATTTGACTCTCTCTTCATGGAAACACTTGTGGGATCTTAAGTTCATTTTGTTGGTGGTGTTGAGGTACAGGGTATTTGTCTCATATCTTCAAAATGAGACATCTTTATTTCCAAAGAATGGACTGATTACTCTAGGGAAATAAGCAAGTGCTTATCACTTATGGTGTAGGTTTAGAGTATCGAATAACCTAATTTTTTTGGATCAGACAGTATAAGAGATCAACATGTGAAAAATAGAAAAAATCTTGTAACATAATGGTAGAAATTAAGTTTCACAGGTTGGACAATATGCACCTAGTACAATGTATACATGGCACCCCCAGGAAACCTTAGAATTTTAATGCACTGCTTGCAATTAGGTGGAATCTGACTTGTGACCCTATGCTTCTAAGTTTCATAAGTTTTCCTATCTCAGATAACCGAGGGGTCTATGAATCAGCATTAATATTATTAAATATCCATTTGCAAAATAGGGAATTTGTAGACATCTAAAATGTCGACATGATTAATTATGATTAACTTGTCCCGCAAATATCCCAACATCATCCATATAATAATTAATCACACAATTAATTATTATTATTTAATCCATTTTATCATATTTACCATTTATCATTTATCATTTATCCTAACATTTCCTTTAAATCCATTATTATACCTCATTTTATCATTAATCACTTTAATTTCCTTATTATATCCTATTATCCTATTATAATCCTTCATTAACATTTTATAGGAATTTAATATTCCTACATCTACCTACCCACCTACCCTACACATCCCTACACCTAGCCTTTCCATGTAACCTCACCCCTAATCATCATTTATTAACCTAATCTAATCCTAATCTCATCACGTCCTCACACCTCTAAATCTAGAGGCTTCTATTTCTAGAAGTCTCTCTAACCTTCTCCTTCCATTAGAATTTTTAATTCAATGGAAGCTTCTTCCCTCCATGAATTTTTGAATTCAAATTTCTAGAGTCTTCTATTCTAGAATCCTCCAATCCTCTATGAATCCTCCACCCTTGATTCAAATCCAACATGACTTCATCTAGCCATTGAATCCTCTACCATTAACTATAAATTGAACTCTCCTCCTCCATGAGAGTTAGTTTTGAAGTTTGGAACAATCCTAGAAAAATATCTTTCAATTTGTCTCAACAATAATCTATTTTCATCTTCAATCGCTCAATCTATCATCCACTCAATCATTTCATCTATCAATCATCACAATCTTCATCAATCAAACAATCCAAGCTATACAATCAAAGGGGAGGTGTTGCCCAAGTGACCTCCAAAATCTGAAGCAATCCAAGTTGAATCATCAACAAATACAAGAGCAAATCCAAAGCATCAAAGGAGGAGCTCTGGAATCATTTAGGTAAGTGACATGTATCGCATATTCTCTCTCCTTTCCATCTAGCTCAATATGAGGTATTGTTGATAAGATTAGATTCAGGGAAGCAATTGCTTTGTTGTTTTCTAACATTTTCACTGTCTAATCTTTTTAACATATACATTTTGGCACCCTCCATGGGGCTTACCCCCCCCCCCCCCCCAAGTTTTTTGTTGTTTCTAATAACATTTTATATTTAAAGTAAACTGTCCAAATTTGAAAAAAAAATGTTCAGATTTGCACCTTAAAATTTCAAAATTTTGTGATAGTGTTTCGTTTTAGTGCTTTTGACTTGTCATTCAATGTTTATGCAAAAGAAATAATTTTTTTGACCTAAAACAACACTTTTGTACGTGATACTAACTGTTGTGGTCATATGGATATACTTTGGCGCTTTTGTAAAACCCGTAGCGCTTTTGTAACAACTTTAGTGCTTTTGTTTTTTGACTGTGTTTTTTGCAAGAGTGGCACTTTTGTTCATACTTTAGTGCTTTTGTCTATACTTTAGCGTGTTTGTCAATATTTTAATGTTTCTATTCTCTGACTTTGTTATGTGCAGGTTCAACGCATTTGTTCATACTTTAGCACTTTTATCTATACTTTAACACATTTTTCACTATTTTAGTGCTTATGTTCTCTGACTATATTTTGTACAGTTTTGACATTTTTTTCTGTACTATGGCACTTTTGTCAGTACTTTGGTGTTTTTGTCACTATATCAACGCTTGTGTTTAGAATTTTAAAATTTTGAATTCTTTTAATATTATTTGTTTATGTTTTAGCGCCTTTGTTTATATTTTAGCACTTTTGTTACTGTTTTAGCGCTTTTATTTTTGGTTTAGTTCTTCTGTTATGTAATAATGATTTTTCTATCCTTTAGTGCTTTTGACTTGTAACAGCGTGTTTGTCTATAAAACAACACTTTTATTTGACCGCAGTTTTGTATTGACACTAACTAATTTAGCCACATTTTTTTGGTACTTTTGTGGAATTTTACAGCTTTAACATTTTGTTTTTGCAGGTTTATCGCAGCAACAAGTGGATATTCCATCCATTTTAACATTTATTTAACCTCTTTGTGAAATCAAAAAATACTAATCCATTTGTTTTGCAGCACGTTTAGTCCAAGACATTTGGGGGTTATCATCAAACTATTAACCCTTTTTTTGTAGGGCCTCCTCTTGAAGACCCTATAATCAAACTATCAATATTTATCATTTCATTTTATCATCTAGCATCCATTATCTTGCATTTATCATCTTGTGTGATTTTGCATCATTATTTGTTTCTCCCGAAGGTGACACTGTGTATGCTCTCCTCTCGTGTCTTAAGATGATCTTGAGGATCAAAAATGGCTAGTCTTCTCATTTTTCTTTTTTAGGGATGATGTGACATGGAAGTGATCTCCACATGATTTTCATAGTCCCAGGGGTCTTGTGACCATAGGCTTTACCTCCACACACATAAACACAACATGTGTTCCGAAGAGGCAAACAAATTCTAAGACAACTGTCGTTATTGGCTAAGCACTTGCTTATTTTAAGAGCAACGTGAAGTGAGGGGATTCCATGTCCCAAAATCCATGCCTTAGACAACATCCTTACAACATGGACTTTGGGCCCATGTACTACAAGGTATATCGAGGACTCTCCTAATGAGCTTTTGTATCCTAGGCTAGGTGACCTCTTGGCCGCATATTGAGCTATAGTGCAAGGAGGTCGTACTCCCCAATATCACTCGCTAGCCAGAACCACATTGAAACATAGGTGGAGAGCCAATTATGGCACCATCGTTGGTGTATGGTATTGAAAGTGGACTATAGATTGATTGCAATCCCACCTGACCAATTCAGGTATGTGTTGCATGTTTGTTGTGTTCCCATGAATACCCTTTAACCATCCTATCACCTTAAAATTTTAATCAATTAAATAACATCATAATAATTAACCATCCTTAATCACACAATCCAAATCCTAATCCCATCACAAATAATCCTAATCCAAATCTAATCACCCGCACCTCCTATCAAACCATGGCCTTTGATCCTCAATCCCCATCCCTTCCAAACCAACATCCAAATTCCTTCCTCTTTTCTAAATCCATCAACCAAGCTATCTCATCATCCCCCACCCATCAAAGTTAACCATCTCACTGTGACCATGAAGTCCCACACACCATCCAACACACTAACAAACAAATCTTAAACTTAATATCCTACCTCAACCAATCCTCTCATCTCCTTCTAAATCAACCATCCCATATCAATCCTGACATCTTAAAAACCATCCAAGAACTCAATCAACAAATATCCAATCTTCAATTAACCAATCACCCCCTAAACCATCATCTCCTAACCAATCCTAACCACAATTTTCCCTTCCTAAGATCTCTAATCCTCACCCCATTGACTTCCGCCTTAATGAAACCAAATCATCCCAATGCGCACCTTGACCTAATCAACATAAACCACTATCCCCATAAGCTAATTATATCAAATTTGACCACCTCACTAACTTTGACCTAGACAAAGAGGACCTCATTTATGTCCTTGTTAATCTAGAAACCAATCCCAAAACCCCATGACCATCCCAAATCCCAACCTCCAAATCCTGTATCAATCATCATGACCCACACCTTTCTCCCATCGAAACTCATGCACCACCATCTAATATCTCAACTCTTAAATCTAATGATCGTCAAACCTATCATCAAGTTCCATTCACATACCCACAACAATCCCAATCACTTATCCCAAAATTATTATCTCCCACATCCCATCTTAGTCCTCCATCCTCGTCATCTTCATTATCCCAATCCAATCCTATGAAATTTCTCCTAGATTTTCCCACAATCCCTAATCCACCATCAAATTTAGCCCCTAATATTATTTCATCCCCTCCATCACCTACACCCAATCCTATCAAAACTATCTCATCCACCATGAATCTTAAGTCAAACTCATCCCCTTCTACCCACAATCCTAAACCATCTAATGTGGCTCCTATGCCACTCTCATCCTCTTCATCTACACCCAATCCTATCTTACCCCCTTCATCACCTAAACCTAACACTATCCTCCCCTCTAATCCACCATACCCCAATTATAAAACATCTAGCGTGACTCCTAAGTCACTAACTCCTAAACATAACAAATCCAATACCAATCCTCTCCTCACCCCATCTCTTACCCAATCTAATGAGGCTCTTATGTCACCTTCATCCACTTCATCCCCTAAATTGACCAAATATATTGTGGTTCCTACACCACACCCATCTCCCAAATCTCCTTCATCCCCAACATCACCCAAATCTAATGTGACCCCCATATCACATCATCCCCTTCATCTATAACTACCAATCCCAAACAATCTAATCCTAAGCCAAAACCATATACCTCAAAACCACATACTCTAACCAATCCAAAATCAACTAAATCTACTTCGGCCTCCAAGCACAAAACATTCACTTTGGCCCCCATGCCTAATACACCCCTTCATCTCCTAGGCCACCACAATCTAATCTAAATCATAACTCCGAATCAACCAAAATCTCTCATAATCCACCTAATCCTGCACCTTTACTTCCTACCCCCCCAAAACCATTTACACTAAACCACTCCACTCCTTTAGGAGAATCCTTGACCACCATATTCCATCATCTAAAAAAATTCAACATGATCCTGTATCCCCCAATAAAATCACACAATCAAAACATTCACAAACCATCTTGGTATCATCAAAACTATTAATGTGATTTCCATCACACCCATGGACATTCGAAAAATCGTTAAATGCAATTTAGGTCTTATGTCCAAAACCTCATTAACTAAGGAATTCTTATCCTTGTACCTGTTTATCCACCACCTTTTTATCCCAATCCTCTCCTTAACCATCATTCACCATCCAAATCCCAATTGACATCCAAACTTTTTCAGCCATCCAAATCTCATCATACATCTAAACATCCCTCACCAACAAAAACTAAAAAAAATCTCAGCTCCCATCCTTTGTTAAGTTTGGCGTCTTAGTGGATGAAAAAACTACAACCCCCCAATCTCATGATGACCACATGGCATCATATTCTCCATCCACTTCATATCCTATATCCAAATATATGCTCGCTAATATGAAACATCAAGGAAAAATCTTAGGAATCCATGACTAAGGAATTTGTGAACCCATCTCCCTTCATTAAAATCCTTGTCATACAGGCTTAGGGTATAAACCTAACACTTCCAACATCCATCACAACCAATTTATGCAACTCCTATTTTTGATCCTACCATCCCACTCACTCAACCCACTCACAAATCATTTAACCCCCCTACACGTACCAAACACCTAAAAATGGATTAAGCACAAAATTCGTCACTTTTGCACATATATTATTTCCTTCTCACCCATCCTCCTTCCATCCAATATCCAAATCCCTTTGAATCTAATCCATTCTTATCATCACATCCATTCATATCCTCTTCCAATCCATTCATTTGAACACTCGATCGACTTAATCACACATTTTGTAAGACAATAGTTCCTACTACAACTGTGTGACCTTGGTCTATTGTTACCTCAAACATTCCAACAAAATTGTCCTCCTAGAGATCCACACACTTTAATGCACTTAATCAACTTGTGTTGAATACCCTTGGGTGTGTCTTTTGACACTATAGACAATATCATCTCCACACTCATTTCCATCCCCCCATCAATCCACTAGTGATTCTTAACCCCTTGAGAGTTCTCAAGAGAGTGGAGAATTTTTATGCAAAAAAAATATAAATATCCAAAAGCAAAAGATCAAAAAATCATATCAAAATTCAAAATATCAAATAAAATCCACCTCAAGACTCTCTCTAGGGGTGTTACCACCATATCTACTGAGGTTATAGAAGACTGGCTTGCAGTGGAGCAATGTTGTACCAAGAATCAGATGCATCTCCGTTGGGGCTATGGACGCCTAGCTAGTAGCGAAGCAATGCACGACTTAGCCTTCCATTCACCCTTCATCCACCTATTTTACTTAATCACTCCCTATACATTGGCTAGTTTGTATCTACGTACAACCCATTAAGTCTTCACTTCAAGCGGTAATTAACCATCACAATCACACACACTTTGATTTCACAGAGACATAGGGCTTACATGTTGTCAGGTATTGTTTAGACCTTGGTCACACTTTTGTTTTAGTCCAACTATTACCTTAAAAAAGGTGTCGTTAGGCTCATCTTTTTTTCATCACTGATGTCATTTTCCTTCGATCTATCACATCCACATCATTTTTCCCTTGGATCAAACATCTATGGGCAGCCGATGATCCTTTCCTTTTCATCCAATCCTCCTCCTATCCCTTTTCGATTGTCATCATTATGATTGAGGGTAGCCTTACTACCATCCATTGGGTGCATAATTCATTTTCTATACCCCTCACTTCCCATTATTTCACCATTTTCTTTACGCTTTGAATGTGACGAAATAGATAATGTTATGGGCCGAGGATGAATACATGTTACGATGGTTGGTTTTGAAGGTTATGCGCGCATGTTGACTTCTCGATCTAATATTGATTGTGAGAGCTTCCTTTTGGCTAGGAGGAACTAATTAAAATAGAAAAAAAAACCTCCAAATAAGAGTTAAATAATATATAAAAGTGGACTGCCTAGCGTATGTTAGATCCGAGAAGTGTGATACTTCCTAGAAGGTTGTCAATCCATTGTTTTATAAAACAAATACGAAATAACAAGAATACGTACATAAAAAACTTAGTGCTAGTATTATGATTTGGGTACCTCTGATCACTATCAGCGTCAATCCAATTAAATACTAAAAACTATGCAGGTCAAGGTCTTCAGGTCAGGTTACAGGTTATTCAGGTGGTCTGCAGGTCACAGACAGGGTCTTAGCAGGGTTAGGTAAAGTGTTTAAGTTGTTTTGGTAGGTAGATTGGTTTTTGGTTTACATAGTGTTGACAGACACAGAGACCGATGTCTGTTGAGGTGAGACCGATGTTAGTTTTGGATGACCGGTATCGACCACTGTGGAAATTGACAGAGGGTTAAATGGGGGGTGTTTGGGCTCTCCTCTGTCTTGGGATAGATAGTTAGGAAGGTGTTGGTGAGGTATAGATTAGGTGTGGATTTAGGGAAAATATTTGAGGTTCTAGCTGGGTTTTTGGGTATGGTAAGGTAGAGTTATGGGGAGTTGGGAAACAATAGTTTAACTAATGGCAGTCAAGGGGAATCGACCACTATCAATGGGGACCAATGACAGACACTGTGAATAGGTCAGACGGTGGAATGGGAGGTTTAGGGTTAGATAGAGATGAAAAGGGGAATGGTGAGGTCAGTGGGGATATTAGGAACACTCATATATGTATAAAGGTCATGTATAGATGATCAAATGGTATGGTGGTGAAAGGTTGAGTTTGCAAGAAAGTGAATGGTGGGGAAATGGAGATGCTAATAGAAAATGATAACAGAGATGAAAAAAACCTTTTAAAATAGGACAAGGATGAAATAACTCAGGTGATAAATGTACTTACTGATGTTGCAGGTCCAATGGCTAGATGGGGGTGATGATTAATCGGTGGAATGGAGCTTGGTGTCATAGTGGTGCTTCTCGAAATGCTACTGTGAGAGCAATACCTCTAGATCTGTCTTGTTGTTAGCTATGGCTACTTGGATGTACGAAAGAACTCTAGTTCTTGCTTGCATATAGATCTCCTCTTGCTCCAAAATTTGAGAATGTGTCTAACCTCCCCAAAAAGGTTACCAAAATTTTTATATGGTAGCTGACAATGGTTCCTGGTTGACCGGCGTCAGTTTCAGGATGATCGGCATCAGTTAAGGCAGAATTCCCTAGGTTTACTAAAAATGACAGATCTTGCAATCATTTGGGTCAGGTCTACCCATTTTAGCGTGGATCAAAATGGACGTTATGTTTTAATGGGCAGGAATGTGGTTAGAGAAATAATAGGCATTGCTTTTTAGGGTTGAACTAAGTCTTAGTTAGTTATGGTGAGTAGATAGATACTAAAAATAGGTTTATAATGAGGTGTCTAGGTGAGGTGGTGGGGTGAGGTTTTTAGGTGAGGTGTAAATTGGGTCAGTTAAGATAATTAAATAATGAATAAAGTGAGGATGGGTATTAATTTAAATAAGGTGATTAAATTAATATCAATGTGTGATGTAAAGGTCATGGTTAGGTAAAAGTGTTTAAGTTGGTTATTCGAAAGGGGACGAAGGGGAGTGTGCCCTAATTTTGGTGTCTACATTTTTCCCCTTTTTGTTGTGTAGCTTATATTGGTAAGTGACGCTGACAAAAACAAGAAATGGATGTGTCGAGTGTAAGTGAGGGTTGTGTTGCCCCAAGCATGCATGAAGGTAACCCCCCTCAAACTAGGAACCGATGAGGTGAAAGACGAAAGCGGTGAGTGGTTTGATAAAATGAAGATGTTAGGAAATGAAGGTCAGTGTGCACATTGGTTTTAGGTTAAAGGTCAAATCAGGTAAACAGGTAAATGGGCCAGGGTTGAAGGTAGTGGCAGTTGAACGCATGCACACGTTGGAAACTACGGCATGGTACTAGGCTAAAAAGCTTTCAAACTCTACATCGTCTAAGGTCGATAGGTCTATCCAAACATGGTTGAAGTGAGTCCGGTATCCAAGGTATAGGATATGGTGTAGAAACACAACAAAATTTAGGTGTAGGAATGTTTAGGTATGTTCCGGTACACCCAAGGTCAAGTCAGGATAAACAACATGGCAATAGGCAAGGTAAGGTCAGTAGGCTGAACAACACGGGTAACCACATCGCAAGGTACAACGAGCGCAAAGGTTCAAAGGTCAAAAAAAGTGATTCGGGTCAAGGTATATAGGTAATGACATGGGTAAGGCCAATGTATAGGTAAAATAACAACTCCTAAGATGCAGCAAAGGCAATGTAGGGGTAGATTGGGTTTGTAGGTATGGTTCAATGGTTGTCCGGAATGATAAAAAAGGTGCGTTAGAACTAATTTTTGTAGGCAAAAGGAAGCGTAGCAAAACCAAATAGTTATAAAGGTGGACCACTACCGATTATAGGGTGACCAACGTCGATTGGCTAGGGCACAGATAGGATTGGCCTCGGTCAAGTCAGGTTTGGTTAGGTGGTCTGCAGGTCACAAACAGTGGTGGGCAACATAGCTACGGGTAGTACCACCAAGGCCAGGGTAGCCCGACTTAGCCACTATCATAGTTTAGAGAAATACCCTACATAGGGCAGGTGGCAACTATTGTTACACAATTCAGGATAGTGCAGGGACAACTGATAGGGTCAGAGGCACAGGTTGCCACGCTACAGGCACAGGTGACAACCCTACATTCCCATGTAGCACATGGACAGGTACCTGCACAGGGCAGAGTTGCAGATGGAGTATATGTGGCCACCCTATAGGCCTAGGTTATATGTTTGCTAGGCCATTTGGCAATAGCACAGGCACAGATTGTGGCCCTTTAGCCCCAGGTACAAACACAGGCACCCACACAGGCTCAGGGAGAGGGTCCCATTTTACAGATAGGGGTGGGACAAGGTCCCTCGGTATAGGTACAGGGTTAGAGGCCAATGGCACCACCACATACAATACCCATGGCCAGGTTCAAGGATGCCCTAGGAGAGGCAAGATATTATCAGGATCATCTGATGGCCCCAGGGATAGATGTCCCTAGCTATGCACATTATAGAGCATACAGGCTTCGAGTGAGAGGACCAGGTCTTGCACTCACAGTGTGGAGAGTACAGGGGGGCAGCGAGCCCCGAGACAGGGTCAGGGAGAGGCCACTAGTGCATGAAGGCCAGCTCTAGGTGAGATACCAATAGAGGTCAGGTTGAGGCCCATGGAGGGCGGTGAGATGCTAGCAGGACGTAGCATGGAAGCAGAGGAGGGGGAGGAGATAGGTAAGACAAGCATGGAGGGTATCCGGTGATTGATATTTGTGTAGACCTCCATTTTTGTGATTTTTGATATATATTGGCCTACAAGCCAAAGAGAGTGAGGATGTACATGAGATTTTTGAGATTTTTTATCATATATCGGCCCACGTGCCGAAGATGGTGAGGATGTATCTAATTGATTTGAGATATTTGTATTTATGTGTATCTATGTACATATGTAGGTATACATAGATGTTCTTATTTATATAGATGATGATATTTATAGTATGGATGGTGTACTTGATTTAATTTCCATTATTATTTATGTATGTGATGGAAACTAGGTGAATTAGGCATGATTGAATCAAGGTCTGGTAGGCATGGTTGAGTTTGGTCAGTTAGGCATGTTGAAGTCAAGTCGTAGGCATGATGGAGTCAGGTCATAGGCATGATGGAGTCAGGTTATAGGCATGGTTGAGTTAGGTCATATGCATGATGGATTCAGGTTATAATTTTGATTTTAATGTCCAAGTCATTGGTAACATGGTAAATAAATGATGATGTATATGTGTGTTATGGGTTAAGTTTCCACATATTTGCTATAGTGGAAATGTGAAAATGATAAATGAACGATGTGATGATGTGGTAAAAATGTTCATCAATTTTTGTTTGTTTAGTGTAATTTCCAATTGTTGATATAAAATGGAAATGAACTAAGGTAGGATGTGAATAGGGAAATGAAGGGGAAAATAGGTTAGGGTGAAGAATGGCCGAGCTAACCTCTAAGGGCCCCATGCCCTAGGACTGCTACCTACATAGCCCCAGTGAAAAAGGGGCCTCAGACCGATGTAGTTATCCCATAAGATACGGAATAAAATGATGAATTAGGGGGATTGAGTTGGTGAATGTGTAGGCATGATTGAATGTAGGTCATAGACATGGTTGAGTTTAGGTCATAGGCGTGGTTGAGTTTAGGTCAGTGGCATGGTTGAATTTAGGTCATAAGCATGGTTGGGTTTAGATCATAGACATGATTTGAGTCATTTAAAATTTAGGTGTCGATGATCTAGTCCTATAGAGGATAATCAATAAGTAATGAGGAATGTGAATGATAAGAGGTGGTAAAAGAGCCGCTTAATTGATAAGAACCTTAATGAGTCTACCATACCCAAGATGGGATTATGAAAATAAGACCCTAAAAGCATTGCATAATGGACTATTCTAAGGGTGAAGAAAGTCACACGATCACAAAATGTCATGTTTACGGAAAATCCCTTGAGTAGAGAGAAAAAAAGGGCACAAAAGGTAATGAGGTGAAAGTGGATGGTTAAGTGTAACCTAGTGTATGACAACATGTTTTTCTTAGCAAGAAACCCAGGATCAAAAATAGGCAAGTCCATGACAAAAATTTCATCATTTTTTTGTTTTTAATAAACTGATCGATGCGGGAAGTCTATATGGGATGAGTATATTATCTCCTTGAGGTCTTCACGAAGTTGATTGATTCGGGAAGCTTCTTGAGATATGTTTATTGTATTTCTGCAATTACTTTATATAGCTATCCTTTAGGGGAGACAATCTATTTATAGTGGTAGGAATAGAGTGAAGAGATGTTCATTTTTTGAGGGATTCATCTTCTGCTAGAAGTTTGACTTAAGGAGTTGAATCCCTTTTTGTTTTTGGGTGTTTAATTCATAGAAAAGACTATAGAGGAAGAGTGGGCTCGTTTTCAAAAAAACAAAACCATAGTACATAAGGGTTAACTACGAAAAGAGGTGGTTTTGAGTGATGAACAAACATTGGATTCCATCTTGAAGAAGACAAAAAGTATCCATGAGAATCATACTATGAGTAGAGACGTGGTACTCATATTGAAGATAAGGCTAAAAGGTGACAGGTAATCACATGATTCTTGTTTAGTCATGGATCTTCTAAAATAGGTAATATGGAAGATGAACGATCACTCAAGGGATGAGCGAGTGATCAACTGAGATAAAAAGTGATATAGGACTTGATTTCAACAATAAAATGGTCAAAGATGCGAGGTGTTGAGAGGCTTAGGTTTAGGTTTACCTTTCAAGTGAAGACAAACAATAAGCACCTGATCCATAGGCATGGGTAATGATATAGGGTCCGAAGCCAATTAGGAGAAAATTTTCCCCGTTTAATTTTCTCTCTTCTTTGGTTACATGTTGATTTTCTTTAAAGACGAGGTCGTAGACCTAAAGGGTTCGTTCCATGAACACATTTGTCGTAGGCACATTTGATACATTTTTGGTAAATTTAAAGATGGTCAAAAGCATTGAGAATGTGCGTTCATGTCTAATAACTCAAGTTGTTCCAAATGATCTTGGAAAAAGTCATTTTAATTGAGCATGTCTTTTACTGAGATTCAGAGAGATGGAATATAGACTTCTGAGAGGCAAGAGCAGCCTCGGTACTGTAGAATAGAGAAAAAGGTGTGGCTGTATTTGAAGGGTGCAAATACTAATGTGATAAGCCCACAAGGTGAAAGGATTGTGTGAATGTCAATCCTTGCCAGTATTGTCAACTACTTTCATAAGAATTTTGTTCAAGGTTATATTGGTCAATTCTGTGCTTGGCCATTTAATTGTACGGGTAATAAGGCGATGAGAAACTAAGTTAGAATGCCAAAAGCGTCGCACATAGCTTACATAGGATTTTTTTTTTTTAATTGCTTTCTGTTATCTGTGATGAGGTGATGAGGAACACCAAAGTGACAAATGATGTGACGGTTGATAAATTCACATATTTTCCTCCGCTTTTGTAGAAATGAGTGGGATGGATTCTACCCATTTAGTGTAATATTTATTAGCAGTTATGATCCATTGATGGAGTTGTGAAGAATGGGGATTGATCTCGTCTAATAAGATCTAAGCCCCATTGAGAGAAAGGGCCAAAGGTCTCATGCTGACCTACAAGGCATGACTAAGTTTGTGATGAAGATTAGCATGTTATTAACAATTCACAAAATGTTTGACATAGTCACAACAATTTGTATTTTAGGGTTGGCCAATAATAGCCAAGGTAAAGAATGTGTTTTGCAATAGCTAAACCACTAAAGTGACCTCTAAAAATTCGATCATGAACTTCTTTGATGGTGTAGGGAATTTTAAAACCTGTAAAGCATCATAAGAGAATACCGTCGAAACCGCGCTTATAAAGGAAACCACACGTGATGACATAACAAGAAACACTTTTAAGAAAGGTACGTTGTCCATTACGAGTGAGATCAATAGGTAGAATGGAAAGGGAAAGATAGTCTGTAAACTGCTTGTACCAAAGGTCACGATGGGTCAGGTGTAATGGTACCAACAGAGTATACCTTACATGAGGTAAATAAGAGGGTGATTACATAGCCTTTTTACTGTGACAAAGATTTTAGAGTTGGCAAGGAAAAGCGGGTATCTGATAAGCCAAGCAAGACATGGTATCCGTAAACTTATTAGTAGAATGTTGGGTGGTTTGAAGTTTATAACAGCTCAACGGTAGTTAAAAGTATGTCTACATGATGCTTATACTTTTTAAGTATCTCATTACGACATTGGTAGATACCATTGACTTAGTTTATAACTAGCTAGGAATCACTGAAGATATTGATTGACTTAACATCTAGGGCATAAGCAGTCTAGAGACCCAAAAAGAGTGCTTCATATTTGGACGATATTGTTTATAGAATCAAAATCTAAGCTTGAAAAGATAAAGGAATAGGTTCACCCTCAAGAGGAATGAGGATAACACAAGCCCCACCTCCACGCTGACACTTGAAACCATCGAACAAGAGTGTCATTTGGTAAGCGGGTTTGTCTAAGGAGATGGTAGTTATGGATTCGTCTGATGGAAATCGAAGTTTGATGAATGAATTCCCAGAAAGGGGTCGCGTATGTTAGTTGGTTAGAGATAGCATAAGCCACTTGATGCAACTTTTGACGAATTAATGTCGAGTTTCAGGTTTGGCAAGAATCATAAGCCAATGTGTGACAGGGGTTGATGTTGATAGGGTAATAGCATACATATAGTGTAAGGGGTCATTATTAGTAATAACAAAGGTTTTGTCTTTGAGGAGGTAATGGCAGGAGTTTTGTGGCAACTGAAAACTAAGGCTAAGCAGATTTTTTTAGCGTGGGTGTATCTAGTTTCATAGTTTAGAAGGGTACTGATTATGTAATAAACCACTTGCTATCTGTGTTGTTCATTGCGGTGAGTGAGCATGGCACCTAAAGAATGGTCAGCGGCAGAAATATATAGGTAAAAGGGTTGGTCATCCTTAGGAGGAATGAGCACTAGTGGTAGAAGAAGGTATTGTTTTAAGGCTTCAAATTCTTTATAGCATTCATCATCCTATTTTAATGAAATGTCCTTCTTGAGAAGATGATGGAATGGTTGACAAGTGGTCAAAAAGCTACGAGATAAAATGACAAATGGATTGCAACTTGCCTTGTAGGCTTTGAATTTGATGGATATTATTAGGCAGAGGCATTTCTAGAATAGACTTTATCTCTAGCATGATTGACTTCTGATGTTATATAAAGAAATGATGAAACTAAGGATTTTTTTTGAAAGTACCATAAATACGCACTTCTTTTGTTGAAGATGAACACAATACTTGATGAGGCGGTCAAAGGTGACCTTAAGGACAAGTCAAGTGTGTCGGCTCAATGTTTGGATTTGGTAATAAGATCATCTACTTAATCTTCTAATATGCGATGCATGATGTCATGGAAGATGTAATTCATGGTTTGTTGATATTTAGCACCATATTTTTTTTAAGGCTAAAAGGCATGACTCGGTAGCAGAAGGTCCCCCAAGGAGTGATTAAGGTAGTTTTTTGTTTATCTTATGGAGTAAGTAATATTTGATTGTAACCCGAGAAACTATCCATGAGAGATAGAATTTCATGGCTGGCAATGAGATCAACTAGTTGGTCAATGCCTGGTAGGGGAAAATCATCTTTGGGACAAGCTAGGTTGAGCTCACAGAAGTCCGTGCAAATGTGGAGTCCCCCTGTTGCCTTTGTGATAGGAACAATGTTGGAAATACATTAGGAATTGTCTATGGGCAGGATGAAGGAAACTGAGAGAAGGCACGGAAGCTCTTCTTTGACTAAAAGAGAAATGTGAGGATGCATTTTCCACAGCATTTATTTGATGGGTTTAGCATCAAGAATGGTTACAATATTGTGGACCATGATTTTTGGGTCAATACCGGGCATATCGGCCTAGGACCAGGAAAAAGAGTCTATGCTCTCATCTTAAAGGAAAGAGGCAAAATCTTCCTACTCATTAACATATAAAGATTGGCCTATCTTTAGAATGCGAGGGTCGTCCTGAGTGTTAATGTTGATTTTAATGGTCGATTTGTTCAACATGGTTTGCGTCTCAAAAGGTAACATACGGTGAATATAAGATTCTTCCGCAACAAGGTAGGTGAGGATGGAATCATCCTCCTAACATTAAACAACATTAATAGAAGGTGTATTGCCATTGACCATGTCAGGATACAGGAATGGGAGAGAAGAGGGAACCTCACCATCGCGTTGATAGGTTAGAGGTCCCAGGAAAAGTGTGTTTACGAAAAGAAAAGAAAAATTTAGGAGGAATAGATTCGGGATCTATGGACTCCATGGGTGAAGATGGTGACATAGGTGAATGAGGTGGAGAAGGTTTGTCTTCTTTGATAAGGTCGATGTGGGCCTTCTTGGGAGGCAGTGTAGTAAAGCCAATGCCACTACGATCATTGTGTTTACGGGTGGTACAAGAAATGACAGTATGGTGGCCCTATTTGTAAAAACTGAAGCTAAAGCCTTTCCATGCGCAATGGTGAAGGAAAGTGTGAGTGAAGCGGCGGTTAGTGAGTGTAAGTCAGATGAAAATGGTCGGTTTGGGATGGAGGTTCAGGTGAATAAGTGGCAATATCAAGTCCCCCATATGATAGATTAGTGCGAAGGTGGGGAGGACCATAAGAAAAAACCTTGCCTACGTGGTAATCATAACTAGGGTGTTGACGTAAGTTTCGGGACAGTACGGGGACCTACACGGACATGGAGAATGACGGTACCCAGGGTAGAGGTCATGGTGTCATTTGAGGAGCATAGCATAACTGGGTTACCATGCATGCAATTGGCATGTATGCGCATTTGGTTGTATGCATGGGAGGAGATGATGTTAATACTAGCACCACCAT
Organism: Taxus chinensis; assembly: GCA_019776745.2. NCBI lineage: Eukaryota > Viridiplantae > Streptophyta > Pinopsida > Cupressales > Taxaceae > Taxus > Taxus chinensis. The sequence continues at coordinate 23,858,291 of CM034146.1, forward strand.
TAATCATAATGCATCGTATGCATATATTATCAATATAGACGGAGATGAAAAGAGTGGGATCGAGGTCATCAAACTAGAAGGGAGCAATCTCTTCATCCGAAAAGTTGAGGGTGGCTACTTGGTGAGTAGGTGGAGGTGTAGAGGAAGGTGAAAACTTAGTGAGAGAAGCTACGTGATGAGGGGTAATGATGGAGGCTACGGGCATGGGGTCATTTGGTAAAACTTCAATAGATTAAAGGACGTCCATGAGGGTTTAACGATGTGACTCAGAGGTTTGGATGAGGACATATAAAGACATTTTGACAGAGGATTGCAAATATTATTTTAGCATTATGAGATGTGTGACCCCATCGAAAATAACATACGTGGGACCTCAAATGGTGACTTTGTGTGTGGGTGCAAATGGTATGTTGGGTATAGAGTTAGTTGATGGGCTGGTTTCCTTTTCCTTGCCTTTGTATTTCTGGGCACGGGTGGCAATGTGGATCATGTTGATTTTGAATTTGGGGGTGGATAAAAGGGTTGTGGGGGTGGAGATATTGGTTGTTGGGAAGGTAATGGAAGAAGATTTGGGGAGATTAGAGAAGGCGGAATGGGGTCCTCATTAAGAAGATCGTCGTTGTCAAAATTTTCTTCGAGAGGACATAATTAGACAAGAGTGGTTTTTAAAGCCTTACATTTCTCTACATCATGTCTTGGCACACGATGGTAGGCGTAAATTTTAGTTTCGTCAAACCCTTTTGGTTTGGGTTTGAGCGGGTCGTAAGTCCTAAGAGGTAGTAATGTGATGATAGCGGTTTCAAAGAGATTGGTTAAAATCTTGGCGTAAGACACCGCTAACGGATCACAATGGGAGGTGAGTGTGGGTTTAGGTACATGTGTGGCTGATTGTGAAGGAGGAGGCTTTATAGGAGGGTGAATGGGTTGGTCCACTAGTTTGGTATGTGGAGTGGTCTTAGGTCTTGCAGGCATCTGTTTGGATAAAGGTGGGGTAGAAGAGCTGGCGATGGAAGGTTTGGTTGGTTTGACTACCTTATTGGAGGGTAATGGATTCTTAGCTTTGGGTTGCACCTTCTTGGGAAAAGGTGACACGGGGGTATGGGGTGTAGAAGGAAAAGTAGATGGTGGCAGGGGGTGAGTTACCCATGGGGATAATCACGGTGTAGTAGCGATTGTTGACAGAGATTGCATGGAAGGTGTGAGTGGAAGTGAGGAGAGTGTCATGGGTAGTGAAGAAGTTATGGAAGGTAGTGGTTGTATAGGTGATAAGAAGGTCATGGGTGTCAGCGGGGGTTGTGTGGATCGTTTGGGTAAATTAGAGGTTCGTGATGAGGAGGTGGGTTGTTTCATTCTTGGTTTACTTGTGGAATAAGGTTGTTTGGCCAAGGTCGAGGGGTGAGGTCCTAGGATGGACGGAAGGGGTGAAGGTGAAAATGGTGTAGTAGCAAGGTTGGTGTATGAGGCCTAGTAGGTTGGGTCTTCCTTTTAGGCATAGGAGTGAGTTTAGTGTTGGTTTGGGAAGATGTGGATAAATCTAATTTGACGAGTGGATGAGTAAGGTTTGATGTCGGTATGACCCCTAAGGTAGTTATGGGTTTAGGTAAGGAAGATGACATAGGTGTGGGTAAGTGTTTAGGTATAGGTTTTTGTTGGGTTATGGGCAAAGAAATGGAAGGTGTTCCAATAGTCATGGTTGTGTTTGGTTTGGTCGCTTGAAACACTTTTGGGTAGATTGTGGAGGTGGCAGTGAGTGATAATTGCATTTGGGTTGAAGCAGGAAGTAGAAGATGTCCCCAAAACAAGGCTCTATCAACATAATCTAGGCAATCAGCCAAGCGTGAAAATGGTACTGCTATAAGTGGGGCCGATGTGGATCAAGTAGCAATCCCCATAAAATATGTTTGAGAAACAAGAAAATGGTTAGCTTCAGACTCTGTGGGTAAGAGAGCCGAAATCAGGTCAACATGATCTTGGAAGGCTGATGGAGAATGGTCACCTAAAGGCAATGGTGTTTCTACAGGATCCTTTATGGGTAAAGGAGATGATAGGAAAGATGAGGTAGAATCTCCTTGCAATGGTGTAGGGAGTGGGCATGTGTCCCCTCTGGGTAGGAGAGGTTCTATTGACGACTACTTGGTAATTTGAGAGGCAAGAGGTGGAGTGCTAATCACGGGCTCTTTCACCGGTGAAGGAGAAAATGAAGGGGGTTCCTCTATGGGTGAAGGAGTAGATGAAATAGGTTCCTATGTAGGTAGGGGAGTTCGGACTAGGATTTCATCTATGGAAGAAACAGGGAGTGATTGGGGAGCAACTGGTATGCCATCGAAAATAGTGTGGACCTCTCGGACATTGCTATCATTGCTTGAAGTGTCACCAGTTTGGTTGGAAGATGGGGCACGATTAGGGAATGGTTTTTTTAAAGATATGTAGGTTTTGATTAGCTGGTGCATTTGGGTTATCCAAGACTAGATTTCTATTGTCTAACAATTCTTGGACGATATTCTAGAAGGTGATGTAGTTACCATCATTACGACCTTTGACACGATGATAGTTGTAAAAGTCATGTTCTTTAAACCACGCAGGCGTGGGGTGATCAGGGTCAAAACCAGTGTGTGGTTTTATAGGTAGAAGGGTAATGGCACCAGCCTTAATAAGTTTTTCCAAAAAAGAAGAATATGGTTCCACTATTGGGGTGTACTTTTGTTTTTCTCATCTGAACTAGAAAGTTTGGATGGGAGAGAGATTAGAAGAAGGTTTGGCTTGGTTTGATGGGTGAGAGGGTCCAATCTTGAGAACCATGATGTTGGTATATCCTTTAGATTTTGAATAGTTTTTTTGGGGTTTCAAGGATGAAGAAGAATCATTCAATTTGAAAGCAGTGTTTTTGTTACGTAGCTGAATTTTCTTCTCTTTGATAGCACGAATCTCCAATTCTCATGTCATGGTGAATGCCTTGTCAAAGGTGCGGAAGGTCTACACCTGTAGGGTTGGTGATGTAGGGTTGGTGACATGTGTCTAGCGTAATCTTGAGCAAACAACTCTATGATCTTAGTTTGAGGTAATTGAAATGTGAGCTGGTTAATTAGGTTGCACCAACGAGTGGCAATGTCTACGATAGACTCATCGTCATACTATTGAGTGGAAAAGAGATCAGTCATGGTGACTTTCTTGACAATGTTGATTGAGAAGTGGTTTAAGAAGGCTTGGGCTACTTTATTAAACGAGTAGATGGAATGTCTGGGTAGCCCACTGTACCAGTCTAATACAGGTCCTATCAGGGACATTGGTAAATTCCGTAAGAGTAAAGCGTCATCATGGGAAATTAGGTAACACCCATGTTTGAAGCACTGCAAATGTTGTTGTAGGTCTTCTTTACTATTGAAGCAGTTGAATTTTGGCATTTCCCAATGTACATGGTATGGGTGAATAGGAATGGATGGATGAATGGCCTCATTATAGATTTCATCATAGGTGAGAGAATTGTGTGAGCCAGAAACCGATGCTTCTAGTGTCTGCATCCTTTCCATCATTAATTTGATGAGGTCATTGGTAGGTTGTGATAGAAGGGTGCCTCCTTTGGTGTAAGATGGTCGGTGCTGAACATGTGATGTGGGTGGCATTCCAGTGTATGGTGATGCCAAATAGGAAGGTTGAGAATGGGGGACCAACATGGAGGGCATATACCCAGAATGAATGACGAATGAGATAGGGGGTTGTTGATAATATGTATATGTAGGTGGGGCAATCTAAGTGACTCTAGTAGTGATTAGGGGCAGAGACTATGGGATGGAGAGGATAAAGATTCTAGAATGGGGTAGGGGTCACGGACACCATGGGTGGTTGTGTTGCTATTGGTATATGTGAGATAATGGGCGTGGATGGGGTTATGATCTGGGTGGTCAATGAAGGAATAATTGATACTATGAGTACGACTGACATTGCAGATGCAGCAGTCATAATGGCTGTGGGGCTTAGCTATAAAACCAATGGTGGTAAAGCAGGTGAAGGTAACGCCGAACTAGTAGGGGCTGATGCAGGAGTGGGGATAAGGGAAGAATAGATGGATACGGGCATGCCATATATCAATTGACCTGAGGAATCCTTAGTGGTTGAGTGGGAAAGATAGAATTGTAAGGATACGAGATTATGATTGAGGAGTTGTGTGAACTCCTCGTCACCTATAACAATGGTGGTAAGCAGAGTCGGATCTATGGGTGACAGGATAGAAGGTGGTGAGGGACTAGGTGGGAGTAGTTGATTGCTAAGATGGAATATAAGAGCATTAGTTTGGCTGCAAGTCAATACCATGTGAATAAGTGTTGACTTGGTAAGACTATATTCTGTAAATGACACAGAAAACAACGAGAACAGAGAAAAATGAGGATGTGAGGGTGAATTCGGTCAAGGTTTGGATTTTGAAAACCAAACATCGACACTGACGACGGTCAGGCTAACCGATGGTGGTTAATGGGGAACCGATGCTGGTTACTGTGGAAAAACACCAGTTTCATAAAGTGAAACAGGACTGATGAATGTGCGAGAAAGTAGTGTTGTATGATCGTAATACCAACAGGAGGAAAATATGTTGGTGCCTTGAGGGCCAAAATAAGAGCAAAATGAGCGAATGAAGACTGTCCTAGGAAAAAATACCCAGAAAGCCAGAAGTCAACACCAATTATTGTTAACTGACGCCGGTCAGATGAAAATCGACGACGGTCACTAAACCGACGCCGGTTATTGTGAAATTTAGAGGGAATGAAGAAAACTAGCTTTTAAGAATTAAATAAGGTGAAGAATCAAACTCAGGAATTTGAGAATGAGATGATGGGGCCCTGACACACTCAGATAAATTCAAAATACTCCAACTATGATGGTGGAGTGTGCAAGGAAAAAAGAAAAACTTAGAATCGTAGTCTCACACCTCAAAACGTAATCCAAGAAGAAAGCTAAGAAAAACATGATTCTGAGAGTGATTTTTCTTTATGTTTGTTCAGCTTACGCTATTTAGAACTGATTGTGTTTATTCAAAACATAATTTTTGGTTGGGAAGGCATCCTACAAAGAAGGAGATCTATAAGGTGAGGTTTCAGTTTATGTTATGGCGGGGGCGGTCCTTCCTCTAATGGGATACTAGACAAAGATAACTAGCTAGGAATTACTTGTCAATCCTTTGATTTTGTGATCTTTGACAGGCATTCCCATGTAATATGTCATTTAATAAGGTGTGTATATTCAAATTTTTGTGTAGTTCAGCAAGAGAGAGAGAGAGAATGTTCTTTCTACGATTCTTTTACGTTAATCATCAGCTGGGCATGACTTCCAGCATATAGGTTGCCCTCAGTTTATATTGTGATCTAAATGCATCATACAAGAAATGCAATGTGATTGTTTTAGATCCAAATCAAAGTGTGATGTTTGATGTTGCAAATAATGAATAGGAAGGAGGGTGCTCTTTCACTAAATGCAGAAAGCAAGAAGAATGATTCTTTTAAAAACGCACCAAAAGAAATGTTTCATTTAGAGCAATTAGAAAGAAAAAGAGGATTAATAGAGAAGAAGATTTAGTGAATAATGATTTAGAAAGGAAACACACAAGATGCAACCTATATGAAAAGAAAGGGAACCCACAAACAAGGGTCCCACTGGGCATGCCAAAATGTTTCACAATTTTCTTTACGCTTTGAATGTGAGGAAACAAATAATGTTATGGGTTGAGGATGAATACCTGTTGCAATGGTTGGTTTTGAAGGTTATGCATGCGTGCTGATTTCTTGATCCAATGTTGATTGTGAGAGCTTTGTTTTAGCTAGGAGGAACTACCTGAAATAGAAAACAAGACCACCAAAGAAGATTTAAATAATATATGACAATGCACTTCCTAGCATACGCTAGATCCAGGAAGTGTGATACTTCCTAGAAGGTTGTTAATCCACTATTTTTATTAAACAAATATGAAATAACTGGAATACATAAATGAACCTAGTGCTAGTATTATGATTTGGGTACCTCAGATCACTATCAGCGTCAATCTAATTAAATACTAAAAACTATACAGGTCAAGGTCTTCAGGTTAGGTTGTAGGTTATTCAGGTGGTCTGAAGGTCATAGACAGGATCTTAGCAGGGTTGGGTAAAGTGTTTAAGTTGTTTTACTAGGTAGGTTGGTTGCTGGTTTACATAGTGTTGACAAACAAAAAGACCGACGTCGGTTGAGGTGAGACCGGTGTCGGTTTTGGATGATTGGTATCAGCCACTGTGGAAATTGATAGAGGGTTAAATGGGGGGTTTTTGGGCTCTCCTCTGTCTTAGGTGCTGGTGAGGAATAGATTAGGTGTGGATTTTGGGAAAATATTCTGAGGTTCTAGTTGGGTTTTTGGGTATGGTAAGGCAGAGTTATGGGGAGTTGGGAAACAATAGTTTAACTGATGGCGGTCAAGGGGAATTGACCACTGTCAAAGGGGACCAATGATGGTCATTGTGAATAGGTCAGACAGTGGAAAGGGAGGTTTAGGTTAGACAAAGATGAAAAGGGGAATGGTGAGGTCTGTGGGGATATTAGGAACACTCAGAGATGTATAAAGGTCGTGGATAGATGATCAAATGGTATGGTGGTGAAATGTTGAGTTTGCAGGAAAGTGAATGGTGGGGAAATGGAGATCCTAATAGAAAATGATAACATAGATGACAAAAACCTTTTAAAATAGGACAAGGATGAAATAACATAGGTGATAAACGCACTTACTAATGTTGCAAGTCCATTGGCTTAGTGGTGGTGATGATTGATCGGTGGGATGGAGCTTGGTGACGTAGTGGTGCTTCCCGGAATGCTACCATGAGAGCAATACCTCTAGATATGTCTTGTTGTTGGCTATGGCTCCTTGGATGTGTGAAAGAACTATGGTTCTTGCGTGCATATAGATCTCCTCTTGCTCCAAAATTTGAGAATGTGGGTAACCTCCCCAACAAGGTTACCAAAATGGTTATATAGTAACCAACGATGGTTCCTGGTTGACCGACGTCAGTTTCGGGATGACCAACATCGATTAAGGCGGGATTCCCTAGGTTTACTAAAAATGATAGATCTTGTAATCATTTGGGTCAAGTCTACCCATTTTAGCGCAGATCAAAATGGATGTTATGTTTTAATGAGCAAGAATGTGGTTAGAGGAATAATAGGCACTGATTTTTAGGGTTGAACTAAGTCTTAGTTAGTTATGGTGATTAGATAGATACTAAAACAAACTTTATAATGAGGTGTCTAGGTGAGGTGGTGGGGTGAGGTGTTTAGGTGAGGTGGAAATTGCGTTAGTTAAGATAATTAAATAATGAATAAAGTGAGGATGCGTATTAATTTAATTAAGGTGATTAAATTAATATCAATGTGTGATGTAAAGGTCATGGTTAGGTAAAAGTGTTTAAGTTGGTTATTCGAAAGGGGACAAAGGGGAGTGTGCCCCAGTTTTGATGTCTACACCCATCCTACCCTACACCTAGGGGAAAATCAAAGCCATCCATCCATCCACACATGCCACCCTACTTTACACTTGGGGGCATACCACATCTATCCCTCAATCCATCCCCCTATACCTAGTGGTATATATTGTCATCTTCCATATCCCCCATCTTATCCTATCCCACATCCTTCATCCTATCTATCTCCCATCCCACATCCCATATAATCCTAACCTATCAACCTATCCCTATCTTATCCACCCTAGCCAATTTACCAACAAACATCCAAAAATCTAAACATCTCAAATCCAAAATCTTAAAATCTAACCATTCAAAAAATCCAAAATCTAAAAATCAAAACAATCCAAAATCAAAAATCAAAAATCAAAAAATAAAAAATAAAATGCAATGTGTGTGCTTTTGCTTGTGTGTTTTTTTTTGCTTGTTGGTCTCCCCAGATTTCATCCTAAAATATGGGACTACCCCTTTTTTTTAAATTATTTCTCTTTAAAATAAATGTTTGTTTTGTGTTTTTATTGTCTACAGTTGTTTCCATTGCTTTAAGGTATTCACAGGGAATCATATAAACCAATTTCGATGAATACCTAGATGTTAAAACTCATTTTATCCCTCTGTCAGGTTTTGTTTGTGAGAATTTTATTTAATTATTTATTAAATAAATAAAGTTTTGTTTAAAATAAATTGTGCCTCAATTGAACCCTATTGAATATTTCCATGTCAGTATTCCCACCTCTCAGTAGGGTATTCACCATGGATGAGTTTTTACTAACGAGTTATTCAACAAAGTAATTGTCTGACTCTTCTGGCAAATTTTTAAATTTTTATTTATTTCTTTTGTGTTTGTTTTCGGTTTTCTCCGTAGTTTGTCTGTTAAATTCCTCTTGATCCATTTGTTCATTTTGTATAGCCGATTTATTTGCTTAGGAGTCTTGGAATTCATTCATGCCCTCGAACAATGGAAGAAATTGATCATGGAGTGCTAACTTCCTTCAAAAAGGAAGAATTTAGGCAAAATAAGCTTCTCCCAAGCAAGTCGCACTTTTTGGAATGATGGCTTTAAGCTGTCAGTGGGAATTTTGGTACTGGAAGGTAGGTGGAAATTTTATGCCTACCTAGTAGGGTAAAAATTTCCATGATGAAGTCAAGTCACTTAAGCTGCCAATGGGAATTTTATTGGTGGCAAGCAGGTGAGAATTTTGTGTTTGCCTGGTAGGTTGTTTTTTCCCATTATGAAGGATAAATCACTTAAAGTACCAATGGGAATTTTAGAGCTACATGGCAAGGTAATAATTCCCATCAAGGAAGTTTATTCACCCATGCAAGTCACATTTTTTTAGAAAGAAGCTCTATTGCATGCAAGTCACACTTTTTGGAAGAAAGAATTTAAGCTGCCAGTGGGAATTTTGGTAGTGGCAGGCAGGTGGTAATTTTATGCCTGTCTAACAAGGTAAAAATTCCCATGATAAAGACAAATCACTGAAGTGAAGGATGAAGGATGGGATTTTTGGAGCTACCTGGCAGGGTAAAAATTCCCATCACTTTGACTTCTTATTTTTAGCACACCCTCTAGCCAAAAAGTGTGACCCATCTTGGCATGATTATATGCATTTAATAATATTTATTATTATTATTTCTAGCTAAGTTTGGCACTAAAAATAGGAGGAAAGTCAAAGCAACTTGTTGAGCTAAAGAGAAGTCAAGGATGCATGCTAAAAATAAATAAAATAATTTCATAAAACAACAAGCAGGAGCATGCAAACTTGGGTGCCCAAATTAAGAGAGAGAACATGGCTTATTATTAAATAATTGCCAAAAATAGGAGAAAGCAATTATTAAAAATAGCATGCATGTGGCTATATAAGCATGTTATGCCATAAGGAAGAGATAATTAATTATTTTTGATGGAGCTTGTTGTCCTGGAGGATTTTGGCACCAAAAGGAGTATTTTGCATTAAAGAGTATTTTCCATTGTCGGGAAGCTTCCAGTTTTGGCACCTAGGGTTGGAGAAGGTTTATTTTTGCTATTCCAAACATATGCATGTTGGTATAAGTTCCTAGGTGAATTAAATAATATTGCTAGCTTGCTTAGCATGGAATCAAGGTCTCAAATTTTAGGGTAGCAGGCTTTATAAGCATATTTTGGTGATAAAAAATGAGTATTCATGACATGGACTACATATTTGTCTGAATCAACTACAGGTATTCATCATAGGAGATCATATTGGTGAAAAGAAGTCAAAATCAATGCCAGATACATTGAATATATCTTTTGAATAAGAATAAATCGCAGGATCTACACAAATTGATAGAATTACAAGGGATTATGGAAAAAATAAAAGAAAAAGAGCTCAGCCAAAGATTATTCTAGGCATGATGAAGCATGCTGAAAGAGAAGGATCAACAAAATCATGCATGACTTCCAGGCTTACTAAAATCAATGATACAAACATGGGCCCTAAATCTATCACTGATCTAATTGATAGATCCAAGGGTATTGGTAGATCATCCCTTATGCAGGAAATAAAAAGCGGCGAGATTATTCAAGCTTCAATGTTTCCAATCACAACTCAATTGTATGGGTTTGTTTTTAAGTGTGAAATGTCTTATCATCCTCTTTCTATGACAATCTGAGATGTTACAGGGAAGACAATAATCATGTTGGATGCAAAATTTATTAATTATTGCCTTATCATTCTAGTACGACCAGTGGTGATTGCAATTAACATACATGATGCCAGAAGCAGATGAGAAAATCACAAAGTGGATTGCGTGGGTATAATGAACAACAGATACATGAAGAATCCTAGATCACCATCAAAATTCTTGAGGACTATTCCATGATCCAATCTTGTGCAGGAAGTTGATGATATTACCAAATTGCTTTGCAGGATAAATGGAGAAGCCAATACTAATAATTGAAGCTCGTGGATGTATGCCTTTGTGAGAACCATTGAGATCAACTGAGTTAATTTGATGATTAATTGGGCGAAGATCATTAGTGAAAACATTAGCGAGAAACTCTTATGTGTGAGGTAGACAATCAACTTCAATATGACTTCATACCTTATATATGCAACAACTTCTCAAGGGATATTTTCCAAGCTGGATAGACGGGGCATATTAACAAAAGATCATATTTATGAGTGCTTCCCGTAGTTGACAGTTCTTGAATGCTTCAAATAATTCAAGGTGGTTAACGATAGATTCTTCTATGGATTCATTTGAAAGTTAAATAGTGATCTAAAGACCAACAGAGTGAGCAAAGAAGCCTAGCAAGTTGTCTCCCAACATGTTTGTATCTTCATTCAGTTTACAGACTTCACATATCTCAATGTGAGTGGTTTCTTAGGAGAAATAGTTAATTTTCCAAGATACCTAAGTGATAAGAGGGTCACCATGAAGTTGTACAGGCATCTCATACAATTGCATGACATATAGTCAAAATGGCACAATTCTACAGGTAGCTTTCCAATCACAGTGGGTCATTCTAGTTACCGAAGCATCCACAAAGCCAGAGGAATTGAAGTAGAAATGTTTGTTGTATATGAGCATGAGTTCTTCCCAACATAGATGAACTTTCAACCATATGGGATAGTAAAGAGGAAGGTATCCCAAGAACACTCACATGTTCCATCACTTGAAGACTTTTGGATGAAGTGCAAGAGCGAATACAAAGTCAGAAAGGGAGATTTCAACAGATTATCAACGCAACAGGTTTTTGACTATGGTCTAGCACGGATACCTCCAGATCTTGCAGATGATGTGCATGTAGTACTTGACACATACCATCAAATGGGAGGAGATAGATTTTTTCTTCAGGAAAGTGTAGGCGGTTGTCATACAATTAAAGAAAGGTCTTCCTTGGTTTTGGTTAACACTTCAAATTGGTTGTTGACAAAGGGGTATTGCATGGACGAGACTTTGATGAACCATATCACATGGAATTTTATTATAAGGGATTCAAACAAAATAAATCATGAAGGTGAGAGTAGCAGAAGGCCAGAGAAGCTCAAAGTATACAATAAGTCTCAGTATCGGAATCAAGGTAAGCCTACATCCATTATACCAGTGCCACTTTCAGACGAAGCTTCTCTAACATCAACTCATAGCACTTACACAACTCCAAGACCTCAAATAGAGGTTATTATTCCACCATTGAATCTAGCATCATTCATATTTATTCCTCAACCACCGAGATCTTCACCTCCTCGTGCTGAGAAGTTAAATGCACAAATGATAGAGTTTGAGAGAGCATTGTCTTTGGACAATTCAGAAGAGGGAAAACATAACACTGTGGTGAAATCAGATGTAGCAGAGTCAGAGCATGAGATGGTGGTACATTCGGTGAATTTTCATTCCCCAAAGAGAAACTTCTCATCTTGGTTGGCTCTGCAGTCAGTTCTAGAGGCTAGAGAGGAAATCTACTTTGAAGAGGAGGAATTGCAGCTGTTTATGAGCTTAGAAGGTAGAGGCAAAAGGTCTAAAGCTACTAAAATGACTTCAAGGTTGATAATTGAAGAATTCAAGCAGAGGTTCATTGAATTATTAGTTCCAGCTGAAGGGAAATAGAAGGGAGAGATAACTACTATAGACATATCAGTGACTAAAGTACCATTGGGAAAAATGACCACGGAAGGATTAAAGCAAGATACACAGATACTGATAGACGCTTTATTCCTTAAGCTTGACAAGGAGAAGGCAGAAAAAGATAAGCTTCAAATGTAGATCTCCCAGTTATGTGAGATCATCACTAAGGTTTCTAAACCTTCTTCTCAGCCCATGTTAGTGCAGGAACATGTATGCAGATGTTTTGTTGAAGAGATTGAAGATGCAAGGAACCGTGTCAAAGCTATTTCTCAATGGAAAGAAAAAATTATTCACCAAGCTACAGAGCTAGAAAATGAGATGGGGGAAGTACTAGGGAACATTCTAGATGAATTGTCTAACTCCTGTGAGGAATTATTCTAGTTACATAGAAGATGATTGATGAATCCGTCATTCCTTTCATGTTAGATTAAATTAGTAGACTCATAAATCTTCATGCAGATATTGAGGGGTACAGACCTGGTTTAGAGAAGGTAAAGGCTAATGTTGTTGCTTTTTCCAAAATATTGATGTGGTTTAAGACTAAGAAAGAAGTGTTGGGGTTATCACACCGGTTGTACAGACAATATATCATATCTAAGCATACATGCAAATAAAAGCGGATATTTTGCCAGAATAAATATACAAAACAAGAGACATAAATCAACACCAAATTTAACATGGTTCACCTAGTGTGGGCTACGTCCACTAAGAAACAAGCGAATCTATTATCCAAAGCTTTGACAAGATATACAATGAAGATTTACAATCTTCCACACCTCTCAGATGTACAGTACTTTCTTTCCTCAAGCTTTTGCTTCATCACCAAGAATTCTCTCTCTCACCAACTTTTTCATGTTCTTCTAATTATTGTTAATCATCTTTTCTTCTAAACCCTAGCTTTTATGTGTATATAGTCGTTTATAGACTTAGGGCACTTAGCCATGCAGTTACAATCAATAGATATACTTTAATGCTAAAAATAGATCTAATTCCGGAGATTTAATTAAAACATCCTTGCACAGGTAACCAATGTCAGTTAGCCCTAACCGATGTCGGTTCCTTACTTGCCTAACCGATGTCGGTCCTGGGTGACCAATGTCAGTTTCCCATTAACCGATGACGGTTACTGTATTTTTCAGCAAGTTTCCATTGCATGCTAAATTGAAGTAATTGAGATCCACAACTCAACAATCTCCCACTTGGGATTAATTATTGCACCATACCTGTACATCATCATTCTTAGATCCTTCCTTAGCTTGGTTTCTTCCTCTTCAAGTCTCAAACTCAAAGACCAATAGAAGTGGAGTGTGGCTCCAACTTCTCCTTTGCAAATCACTTCATTAGCATATAAGTAGGGTTCCTGCTCGTATGAATCTTTTCCAGATTCAATTGTCTATCCTCCAATACCTGTCGTATGAAGTGATACCTTAATTGAATGTATTTCATTCTCGAATGAAACGCTGAGTTCTTTGCCAAATGAATTGCACTATGACTGTCACTAAACAGTTTACAATCATCTTGCTTCTTTCCCAACTCTTCCATGAACCTACTCATCCATATCATCTCCTTGCTAGCCTATATAGCTGCAACATACTTTGCCTCTGTAGTAGACAACGCCACAACCTTCTGCAATCTTAAAATTCAGCTAACTGTCGTTCCACCTACTGTGAAAATATATCTAGAAGTGCTCCTTCTACCACCCAGATCTCCATCCATATTCAAATCAACATAGCCACATAATGAAATATCTAAACCTCCGTAGCATAACTGTATGCTAGATGTCCCTTTCAAATACCCAAGTATCCATTGGAATGCTTTCCAATGCTCTTTACCTAGATTAGCCATATATCTACTCATAACTCCCACTACCTATGCAATGTCTGGTCTGGTACAAACCATAACATACATGAGACTCCCAACTATTGAAGCATATGGCACTCGTGTCATGTATTTAACTTCCTCATGTGATGATGGACACTGATCTTTGCTCAATTCAAAGTGTCCAACCATAGGTGTGCTAACAGGTTTTACATCCTGCATGTTGAACCTTTCTAACACCTTATAGATATAATCCTTCTGAGACAACTACAATTTCTTATTTTTCCTATCTTTGTGTATTTGAATGCCGAGAATTCTATTTCAGCTCCTAAATCCTTCATAGAAAATGTGTGAGCTAGCTTTCTCTTAAGCTCACCAATGTCCTACATACTAGATCCTACAATAGGCATATCATCCACATACAGTAACAAAATAATATAGCTCTCATTTTCTAGCTTCTTGAAACAAACACAATGGTCAGATTCACATCTCAAGTAACCATGCTCTTGCATAAAACTATCAAACCTCATGTACCAATGCCTTGGAGTTTGTTTGAACCCATATAGGCTCTTTTGCAACCTGCCCACTAATTTCTCCTTACCCTTAACTTCATACCTGTTGGTCGTCAAATAGGACTTTTAAGAAGAGCAACAGTCAGGGGACAAGAAGTCCCTCCTCTTTAATGGGAGAGGTTCCCTTATTCAGAAACGAACTTATTTACAAATGTACAAAACATTATTTTCAGGTTAAACTTGGATATTACGAAAGTGTTTTCAATGAGGATGTTCAAGTACAAAAGGATAGAGGAATGAGAAGACGAGAACGAGCAGAAAGGCAACATGCAGAATTATAGTGAATCAGAGTAATTCATTATGTATGCGAATTTACAGTGAATTGAAACAAAATCATTCGTATCATGTAAATAAGATGGAATTTAAAGACACAAAGTTCTGTAAATAACATCCTTCAGATTCATTAATCAAGGACGCAAAGTTCCTTCTTGGTTATACAAGATCGCTGTGCTTGCAAAATTTGGAAAGTATGCAATCAGAGATACTAACAAACTAGAGACAAAATGATCTTCACAACATTTAAAAGAAAGCTTAGGGATAACAGAGATCAGATAGACAAAGAATAGAAAGCCCTTTTGTATTGATTTCTTTTCGATCTATTTACACTTTTAGAAAATATGCCAATTTCTTCCTCCTTCTAGAATGGCGTAAGGATGGCCATTATATAGCTTACAAATCAGTTACTCTTCGTAACCGTTTCTTTTAACTAAAGAATAGTTAAGGACCGCCAATCGCAGTACCTCAACTTATTACAAAGAAAACGGAAAAAGAAAGGGAAGAAGAGAAAAGAATGGGGAAGAAGATAGGTGGCCAGTCACTGAGAGGGACCCACTGACTTCAGAATCCGCTGCCTGAATTTCTTTAACGCCTCAGCTATGTCTCTGCCACGAGGGACTAACGTGTTGGCCGTAGACTGAGTCCAAAATCCAAGACACTTCTCCATCTCTTTATCAAACTCGACGTGAGTATGATAATATTTATTTGCTTCTTCAATGGCAGATTGAAGAGAGCAGATTTCCTTCATTTTTTCTTTAGAGATGGAGCTTTCCTTGAATAAATTATCTTTGACAAAAGCTCTGAATTGAGCTTTGATTTCTTGCAAGGAAAGGGAAACACCAAAATTTTCATTCTAAAGATGACAGTGTATATCTTTGAAAGCAGAGACGACCAGTGTCTTAAAAGCTTCGCCCTTCTGCCAACTGTTCTTTAGTTCTCCCAAAGCCTCCTCCAAGACTCTGATCTTCCACTCCACACTGTAAACCCAGGATTTTGATAGATTATCCTTGACGTCATCGAAAACCATATTCGCCAGTAATATGTTCTCATCTGCCTGTCCCTAGAATTTGATCTTCATATTGATAGTCTCAGAGCCGCAACCTAAACTCGGGGAGGAATTACAGAGAAAAGGGATACATGCGTAGGGAATTAGGTTGCAAGGGTTCGAGCAAGGGTAGCATGAAAACAATGTGGAAAATGCAAAGGTGGTGTGCTCGTTATATAGCCGTTGAGGAGAGAGAAAGGTGATCAATGCACATTAAATTCATATCTATTAGTTTGAAAAACAACATATTCGGGTAGAGCGGGAAAAACTAAGTATGAATGGCATTTGGTTCGCTTGGGACATGTGAGACGCGAATGCATGAAACACGCGGCTCGACCGATTTGGGTGAAGCAGGGAGAAGACGCACAAATGCCTTTTGGGACAATTGGGACGAAAACGCGCGAAGTACGCGGTTCGAGTGTTTCGGCCGAAAATGGAACAACTTGCACTTTTTAACTTTGGGACATTTGGGACAAAAAGTTCTGAAGTACGCGACTCGGCCGGTTCGGGTGAAAATGTTACAATAGGTCCGGAGAAGTTTGGGACATTCGGGACGGAAACGCGCGAAGTACGCGGTTCGGGTGTTTCGGCCGAAATTGGAACAACTTGCACAATTAACTTTGGGACATTTGGGATGAAAAGTTCTGACGGGCCCGAAAATGGAACAAATTCGTGGAAATCGGCCGATTGGGGAACAGAACGCACTTCGAAACTTGGGACATGCGGGACAAAAATGTCCGACGGGCTCGAAAAACATACAAAATGACCCAAAGCTATGGATTTTTTCAATTTCACGGCCTTTTCATAGTACTAGCTCGACAGAAAAGACAATTAAATTTTTTTTTTTTAAATTCACTTCTCAAGAGCAGGGGGAATTTTGAGTGGACAACAATACCCAAGCGACTACTGCATATAAATCTCTTCATCCAAATCACCATGAAGGAAATCCGTCTTCACATTTAGTTGCTTTAAATGCAAATCCTCTACTGCAACTAAGCTCAATACAGTACTAATAGAAGTCATCTTAACAACAGGAGAAAATATTTCACCAAAGTCAATACCTATTTTCTGTGCAAATCCCTTTACTACAAGCCTTTGCCTTATATCTATTTATGTCCACCCTCTTCTTCCTTAATCCTATAAACCCACTTGTTCTGCAATGTTCTCTTACCTGTTGGCAACTTAACCATACTCGCATAGTCTGGTTCTATTCCAATGAGTCCATCTCCTCATTCATGTCAATGCTCCCACTTGGACGTGGGTCTTATCCTGCATTGTTTTTTCAAAACTTTCTAGTTCGCCATTATCAGTCAATAATAAATAAAATAGAGAAGGTGTAAATATTTTTGGAGGTTTACCTAACCCTTTGTGACCTTCTCACAGGATTTTGGGGTACTGGAGGCTCAATCTGGACCTCCTGGACAGTTGTATCCAAATCTGACAATGACCGATCGTCGAGTCACTGTATGTACCCAAAATTGTATGTACTACAGCTAATCAGAAAGTCAGGTTGGATCTTCAAAAACCCCAATGACTGATTCAGATCTAACCTTTGCAAGGTGTTTGAAATCTAGACCAAGTGCGCTGAGTATACATTTGTAACCCTGTCGGTAATACCTTATCCAATCTTTGCATGCTCTGTTATAACTTCTTTCACAAACTTCTCAATAGGTTACATCCTTGGGTACTTTAGTAATAGGACTGCCTGTCCCTACTCTGGGCGGTGGTCCATTGAATATCACGCCACTCCTGTGCTAGGTGGTAGAATTCTCTAAATCCCAAACATGAAAACTAGAAGCTTTCGACACAGATCCATACGACAATGAAAAATGCATCTCTTAGCATTTTGCAACTCTCAACTGCTTCTGCTATTGTTCCTATAGTTTCAACATGCCACTTTATAATAGTCATTCTGAACCAAAAACTTTAAGAAATGATAGAGCTACCTGGAAATTCTAGTCCAAGCTTGCCTTCTGGTGAGTAAGAAAACTAGTAAACTTGACTGATCGCGGTTTATCAAGCAAACTGGTGTATCCCCTGCTCTCTGCCTATGATTGTAAGGGCAATTCAAAATGTGTCTTTAAAGATCCTCAACAAGTCTCATGGGAGGTCTAGATAATCGGCAAGTGAAGTTCTCAACCTCTCAGTTCAAGGCTCCTCTCCTTCTTTCTGATTTAGAGATCAGCTCAATCTCTCTAGAATTCACCTGGGATGTCCATAAGCTTGTTCTCAAAGCAATCTTATGTCTTCAGCATAAAATAATTTTAGTTCTGCGAATCTAATTTCATTTGAGAAGGCCCTCCTAAATTCTGAACTTAGATGTTATAGGTCATTGTGGTCATCACAGGTAGCTCATAAGGCTCCAATGAAATTTTTTGCTCTGTTTGTGTTGTATCCCTGCAACAATGGGTTGCGGAAGACATCGCATAGCCAAGCTATGTGGGTGCTTCGCACCATCCCTCTCCTACTTGACATTTCGTTCAGTTTACGTCCAAGCTGGCCACTATTTGAATAGTGGATTCTCCTACTGGCGTTGTCATGGATGATCCCACTTTTTTGGATTCGCAAAAATCTTTAGTTCTGATAAACTATTAGGTTTGAATAATGTCAAAGTTGTAATTACAATGTATGGTGGGAATGGAGAGGATAGAAACACTTATGTTCACAAACTAGCGTCAATGTTAAGCTTGCTTTGTAGGCCCATTAGGTTGTGGAAGCTGTGGATCACATACCATAAGCTTCTGATGAAGCTATGATTGTGTTCCTCACTTATGGTCAGGTGAAGATTGGAGGTTCTGATCTATTGAGTATCCAGTTAGTTGTATGCCTATATTCAGGCCTCTACGTTCATAAGTACACATGAGAAATAACTACGATTTTCTCAGAGTACCTTGCAGGTGTTATAGTTTCATTCTTAGATAGGTAATTGCTCGTTATCTAAATTTATTAGATTAGTTACTCTTTGATTTCATGGCAAAATGTCACGTCTTTAGTGGATACAAAAAGAACAAGAATAACGTAGATTTCCCTCTTTCAGGTCCTTCTACAGTCATACTTCATATCTAGTCAAGGCATTTTGATTATTTATTGCATGACAATTACAGGACCTAGAGAGCCTAGGGATTGCATATGTCGAACTTCTATGTTTAATCCCCTCAACCAAATGTCTTCAAAAAATAAGCAGATATAGATCAAGGTCTGTAGAATTCACATCTTCCAAACAACAACAAACCCACAAACAATCATTGAGTCAATATGAGAGAATGCTACAACAGTATTTGAAGACGACAAAGCATATGAATTCTGGCTCAAAATCGTATTCCCATGGGCTCTATAGATTACCTTGATAGGATCATCCACATGATCCATACAAGCCTAACCTGAAATGAGAGAAAACATTTGACTATGCAAGATCCATTAGTTCCGCACCCAGATGTAAGGAGACCTTCTCTGTTTTGTATTTATAGACACAGGCTTTTACACATACAAATTGCTAGAACAAATACCCGTAAGGTATTCCGAGAAGATCGCACAACTAATCTAGTATTAAACATAGAAGCTGACGCCTACTAGATAGCTCAGAAGAAGAGACTTGCCTGTGCAGTTGTGAGTATGATCCATAAATAGGTCCACATACAACCACAAACTCATGGTTGAAAGATCCCCAGGTCCCACAACTCAGAAGTGGGCCTGCTAATCAGTTAAACATTGACAACAGTTTACGTACAGAAATTATTTAGATCCTCACCAGCGTCCTTGCCGTAATATCGATAATGACAACTTTCCATGTTGAACGTAGAAGCCGTTTCAAGCTACTCTATTTGATCTAGGTTAAACCAGAAAACTTTGACCCATAAGTTCCTGTAATTTCCATTACACCTAGTCGCGAATCCACTAGTGTCATGACATTGTATGGAAATACACACGAGGCACCTCATAGGTCACTTTCCATGTTCATCGTGAATAGCCAGATAGAGTAGTGTATCTCGATAGAGCATCGACAATTGATTGGTAGCCTCCGAGCAATGCTAGCTTAGGATTCAATCGATCCGATCACACTAATTCGATGTTAGGAGAGGGATTTCTTTTCGCTCAGACTTACAGATCCTGTTATATGCAATGTCCTAGCGGGATATAAGATTGTCCTAATATAACGCAAGTGTACCGAGACATCCACATATATTTCATGTTCCACTGGCTATCTCAACACGACCTCGGGAGGTCAGGTAATGGATGAAAAGCTACTAACTGTCGACTTTTCATGCTCGCCTAAGTCTACTTTTCTATGGACAGTACATATACAAGACTTTAAGCAAAGATGATCAAATGGCTTCTTAAAAGCTAATCGAAAATACCAGCTTGGATCTAAACATGTAACCAATACCAGTTCATCTAACCAATGTCAGTCATGGGTCAGACTAAACACTGGTTACTGTGTAACCCTGTCATTAGAGGCGGTTTTAAATCTGAGACTTCATTTTCATTGAAAACAAACTGGCTATTTACCGGTTCATACCTTGGGCACCAAAATTTGATTCCCATGTACATTACTCTTTTCATTCCATTCAACAATGGAGAAACACTATTCTAGGGGACCTAATACATTAATAGAAGTCTAAGGCGGTGGAGAAAATCCGGTAAAAATGGAAACCATTTATGCAAGTCGTAGATCAAAAGAACATGCTGGAAAATGTGTGAAGAAGTGCCACCTCTTGAGCAGGGTTGCGGTTCCAGGACCTTTTTCCTGCCAGGGCGGCGGTTTCATCACTATAGGGCACAAAAGCTAAGAAATGAAGGGCAGAAAAATTTAAGAAAGCACGAGGAATATGGCTACCTCTTTTTCGATGCCAAGGTATCCTCTCGCGTATTCCTTCATCTAGATCCGAACATCTGATGAGGCCCACTTGTATAATCAAATAAACCGATGTATCAACATGCATTCTGGTGGTACAGTAACTGTATAATTTTGGAAATCCAGAATAGTATCCTCATACTTCTAGCATGTTCCATGATTGTCCTGTTCATTCTCTCTGCAACACCATTCTCCTGTGGTGTTCTTGGAACCGTTCTTTCTCTATGTATCTCCATTCACTGAATAATAATCATTCAAAGCCTTACTACAATATTCACCACCATTGTTAGATCTAAGACACTTTAACTTAGAATTTGATTCATTCTCAATAAGGGCTTTCCATCTTTTAAAAGTCTCAAAAACATCATATTTATGTTTAATATAATAAACCCATGCCTTTCTTGTAGCATCATCAATGAAAGTAACATAATACTGGGATCCACCATGAGAAGCTACCTGAGTCTGGTCCCCACACATCTAAGTGTACAAGCTCAAATTTTTTTTCTCTCTTAGTTGCCCCAATTTTGAGAAATCTCACTCTCTTTTTATTTTCTAAAGATACAATGCTCACAAAAATCAAGATTTAAATCTTTCAAATATGATAATTTACCCTTAGCCTTTAAGATCTGCATTCCTTTTTGACTCATATGGCCCAACCGGTTATGCCACATGCATGCATATAAATATGAAGTAGATAAGGCAAAAAAAGAATTAGTAACACAGGTAGATAAATATAACGTTACTACCTTATTACCTCTTGCCACAACAAAAGAACCCTTGGTGACTTTCCAAGAGTCTCATGTAAACGTAACCATGCAACCAGATTCACCTAGTTGCCCTACAGAAATAAGATTCCTCTTGAGGCTTGGCACATGCCTCACATCTTTCAATAGCCATGTATTTCCATTCAGCAATTTTAGATGAACTTCCCCTTTACCAGTAATACTGCAAGGTTCATCATCACCCAAATAAACATGCCCAAAATTACCCTGGACATAATTTCTGAAATAATCCTTATTAGGGGTTGCATGGAAAGAAGCTCCTAAATCTAAAACCCATGGTTCAATTTTATTGTCCAAAGAAATAATAAGAACATCTTGCATTACCTCTTGATGTAGCAAGATTTGCTTCTTTACCTTTATCTGGTTGTTTTTTCTCTTTTTCCTTTAACCAACAATCTTTCTTTGCATCTCCTTTCTTTCCAAATTTCCAACAAGTAATTCCATTACTTCTGGATTTAGATCTGCTATCCCTTGACTTTGATTTCCCATTACTCTTACTCTTGGATCTCTCCTTCTGCCTGCCCCTGCTTTCTACATTCAAAGCATTTCCAGATGATGATTCCTCTGTACTCTTCTTGCGAATTTCTTCATTCAAGATTATACTAACCACATCATCAAACTTCAAAATATTATAAGCAGATGTTGTATTACTAACAACCATTACCAACTTATCCCAACTATTAGGAAAAGAACATAAGAAGTAAAAGTGCTTGTACTTCATCATCAAAAGGTATAGCAATCGATTTTAACTGATTTACAATAGATCGGAAATCATTCAAATGGCTAGATGTAGATCCACCTTCATGCATCTTAGAACTAAATAGTTTCTTCATCAAATAAACTTTATTTGAAGCACTAGGTTTTTCATATAAATTAGCAAGAGATTTCATTAACTCTATCGTAGAAGTCGCTTCTGTAATATTGGAAGCCACGGATGTTGTCAGGCTCAATCTTATAAATCCTAAATCCTTTCTATCAAGAATCTTCCATTCTTCATCAGTCATCTTCGTAGGTCTAGACTTCTCATCCAACGGTAAATACAAATCTCTTTGATATAGATAATCCTCAATCTGCATCTTCCATAATTGATAATTTCAGCTGTCAAATTTCTCTACCTTGTATTTTTTTCTTCTGCCATTGTTTTAGCTCCCACTCAATCATAAAACCCTCTATGAGTAAATCTGTCAATACACAAAACTCTCAAACAAAGCTATGATACTAGTTGTTGGGGATAGCACACCGGTTGTACAAATAATATATTAGATCTAAGCATACATGCAAATAAAAGTGATATTCTACCATAAGAAATATACAAAACAAGAGACACAAATCAACACCATATTTAACGTGGTTCACCTAGTGTGGGCTACATCCACCAAGAAACAAGCCAATCTATTATCCAAAGCTTTGACAAGATATACAATGAAGATTTACAATCTTCCACACCTCTCAGATGTACAATACTTTCTTTCCTCAAGCTTTTGCTTCATCACCAAGAGTTCTCTCTCTCACCAACTTTTTCAAGTTCTTCTAATTCTTGTTAATCATTTTCACTTCTAAACACTAGCTTTTATGCTTATATAGTCGTTTATAGACTTAGGGAAATTAGCCATGTAATTACAATCAATAGATATACTTTAATGCTAAAAATAGATCTAATTCTCGAGAGTTAATTAAAACATCCTCACACAGGTAAATAATGTTGATTAGCCCTAACTGATGCTGGTTCTTTCCTTACCTGACCGATGCCGGTCCTGGGTGACCGATGTTGGTTCCCTATTAACCGATGACGGTTACTGTATTTTCCAGCAAGTTTCCATTGCATGCTAAACTGAAGTAATTGAGCTCCACAACTCAACAAGAAGCGGTTGCTAAAGCAGATGGGAAGTTACTGAGTCACATGTTTGACAAGTATATTCAGTTTTAGAACAAAGAAAAAGAGTAGAGTATGATGACTAGAATATTGTCTTTCTTCTTCACTTCTTTCTCTTATTCTTATTTTCTCGGACAAAATTGTAAAACTGAAATAATTGGTTAAAAACCATTACTTTTAGTTATCTGAAAAGGTCCTTAATTGAGAATAGGTGGGAGACATGCATAGCTTTGATTTGTCTTCAGATGCATGTCATGTAGAGATAAATTTAAGGGGAAAGATTGACAATTTTTTTCTTTATAGCTTCTACATGTGCCAGTTCAGTTATTGCTTTCCTATTTGTAATTTCCTTCTATACACTATAAATAGAAGAAGAACCTATGGGTTAAAGGGTTAGAATTTATAATCAGTATTCTTGAGTTCCAGACTTTGTGCTAAAACCCTTTACATGTTTTCTGAAAGGTGAGGAATTGAACAGAGGAAGATTTCCGGAGAACTTTATGTCAACGACGTATTGGCTTCTTACTTCTATGTAGAGCTTTAGATAAAATTTGCATTATCTAAGATTTAGATTAGGAGCTTTCCTTTCCTTTGATTATGTATTGTGAGATCTATCTATTTTATCTATGTATATGAAACTAACTCTGCAAACTATTGGTTGTATTACACATCTACCTCTCTTTCTTTCCGTATTCAACTATTCCCCTTTCCACAAATATTTCTTCACAACTACTTACTTGTTGCAGAATTTCTTAGTTATGGTTCATGAGCTTTGCAGTTAAAGTAAAACCCACATGTAGATATTAAAAAACATAATTGACAAAAATCTTACACGAGAGCCTCACTGGTAAATGGGGGAGATTTATCTCATGATTACCTAGGTTTTAGCCATGCATAAAATCTAGTGAACTGTTTTTGGTGACTCCACTGGGGACAAAAATATTTTACAAACCATTCTTATCTTGCTAGTTCCCATTGAACTCTCAACCTGGCTGAACGCCCATTTACCAAATCTGTCAAGGCACAAGGAAGGACTAATCATTTTTATAGATTGCAAGAGCAATTTAATTTCAATCATCCTCCTCAAGCTAGAAGTCGCAGATCCAGTCTTTCACCAGGAAGAAGAATGTAAACTCCTCTAGATCTGGATCATCTTCAGCATAATCCAACAGTTGGAATTATCTATCAAGTCTACTCCCGGAGAAGACGTGCTTCGTTCATTAGGCAGAATCAGAATTAGAATCAGTTTTTTGCTCCTGTAGCACCTATCCCGTGGGGTACAAATTTTAGACCTCTAAACCTAACACCACCTATGCATGAATTGCCTAATGGATTGAGAAAGAATTTCCTAAAATTCTTTGGAGACGAAAATCAAAATCCAGATGATCACTTGGCGGCATTCTTCATATCTTGTGGAGTACTTGTAGTAGAGCATGGGCATGTTTCAGCCAAAATTTTCCTTGAGACTCTACACGAATTAGCTAAAGAATGGTTCTATCTATTAGCTCATGGGATTATAACAAATTGGGCATCTATGCGAGAACAATTTCTAAAAAGTTTTAAACCTGCAAAAGACACTAGTACACTAATCACTCAATTGACACAATTGAGGAAAGAACCACGTGAGAATATGAGGGACTTTATTGCTAGGTTCCAAAGGATTTTATATAAAATGCCCACTTCTGTTGCACTTAGTGATGAAAATCAAAAGACATTTTTTATAAACGATTTGTTTCCTAAAGTTGGATATCAACTACAGAGGGATAGACCTGTGAATCTTCTGGAGACGCAAAATGTTGTAGTTGAAGTTGAAGATGACTTGATTATGGTTGGAAAGATCAAACAATCAATCCATAAAGTTGATGTAAATTCTTCAAATACTTTTGATCCTTTGCTATAGAAGTTAGCCAATGTTATGTTACAAATAAAGAAGCAAATAACTCAAGGAGGAAATGCAACTCCTTCAAGAATGGTTCCTGCTCGAACTTTTAACGGTCAAAATCAAAATCAAATCAGACATACTATTGCACCACAAAGGTTGGCAATAGAGGTTGATCCAAGGAACAACTTGGAAAAAATGAAGAAGATCATGTTGTTAATGAATCACTTGATGAAGAAGACTTTGTTTACCCCGCTGACGACTCCAAGATTAGGTACCTAGACTATGAATCTGTTGAAGGCTATTATGAATATTTTGAAGATAGTGATGGTCATACATTTGCGGTGTTCACAAGGTCTCAAACACGTCAAAATATAGAGCTTCCTCAAGTGGAAATAGGAGAGAAAGGGAAGATTTTGGACCAGATGTTACCATTTTGAAAAGAGGCAGCCCAATTCCTTCTTCATTAGCTCCAAGAGATAAGCAGGTAAGTTCCTCTAATCAACAACAAAGGACAACTAGACAAACATCTTAAGTAATTCAACCTTTTGATATTATTGATCATATGAAGAAGACCAAGATTTAGATGTCAGAAGCTGAGTACTTGAGGGATTTTCCCGATCAATTGAGCAGATTGGTGAAATATGTATAGAGTAATGGTCCTAATAATTCACCGAATAATGCTTCATAAGGCATCTTATCTAACCCAAAAAATATTCCTCCTTTGAATAATGTTGCAACTTCTTTTCCTACTACTTATGAAAGGATTGAACTATTCTATGTTTCATTACTTATCAATGGTTACAAATTGAGTAATTGCATTCTAGATTATGGAGCTTCTAATAATGTTATTCCATCCAAATTCATTGATGCTCTGGGTCTCACACTGACAAAGACCATTGGAAGATGTCACTCAATGGAAATACAAGTACCTCTCATTGGACAGATAAAAGATGCACAAGCAATGCTTGCTTCCTTTCCAGATAAAATGTTAAATATGAAAATCCTGGTGGTAGATATTCCAGTATCTTATGACATGTTATTGAGCCGAAAATTTTGTACGGAATTAGGAGGAGAGGTTAAGATGGATTGGACTTGTGCACATATCCCAATTAAGGGAGTTAATCAAAGGTTGGAACCTGAGAAGAAATCCAAGTATACAGTCTCAAAAATTTGAAGACCCTAGATCTCAAATCCTTTTCCAGGAATCAAATCACGGGGTCTACTACCTAGAGTTGGATAAAGAGGAAGCCCAACCCATATCTCAGGAGGCACATCAGTTGGACAACAAAGTTTGGACTCTAGATTTTGATGGTAGCTATTGTTCGTTTGGATGTGGTGTAGGTGTTGTGATTATTTCTCCTGAAGGAAAGGTACATGCACATTCCTTTAAATTAATGTTTGAGAATACTAACAACATAGCAGAATACGAAGCACTGCTATTAGGAATGGACCAAGCTAGAACAATGGGAATTAAATTACTTCATGTAAGAGCATATGTTGAGTTAATTGTCAAGCAGATACGTGGTCTCTATCAGGTTAAGAAAGATAAACTACGACATTATAGAGACTGGGTCTATTTAACTACTTTAGATTTTACAGCTTTCTTAGTTTCTTATATCCATAGAGATCAAAACTCCAGAGTTAATTCACTGGTAGTTACTGCGGCCCTATTGAATCCAGATCAACCATGTGTACTCTTTAGACACATTGATTACAAAGTGGAAATGGTTTCCCATCCAAAGGTACCTGATAATGTTCTACAATGGCAGGTTTTCAATGATGATAAGTATATTGTTTCTTTTCTCCAGCAACAAGACAACTTTGAAGAGATATACTATGAAGGAAGCACTTCAATTCCGAGACAGACCACGGTGGGTGAAACTGACTCAAAGATTGAAGGTGGACAAGAG
Source organism: Taxus chinensis (assembly GCA_019776745.2). Classification (NCBI taxonomy): domain Eukaryota; kingdom Viridiplantae; phylum Streptophyta; class Pinopsida; order Cupressales; family Taxaceae; genus Taxus; species Taxus chinensis. Next base: position 23,885,360 of record CM034146.1, read on the forward strand.
ATCATTCATATTAGAGGAAATAAAATTCCTAAAGGATTAATGTCTCTTGAAGAGATGTTTGATAAACATGTCCAAACACTAAAAAAGAATAAAGAATGTGGAGAAATTTCTTCTTCCGATGTGTAGTCATTGAATATGGGAGCTGATGATGACCCCAAGTTAGTAAACCTAGGTAAATGTTGTTCTAAAGCAAAACAAGAAGCTTTCACAAAGCTTCTTAGAAAATATATAGATGTCTTTGTTTGGTCTTATCAGGATCTGAAGACATATCAACCTGTTGAAGTACATCATTATATCCCATTGAAGCAAGAGCAAAAATGTTAAGGTGGCTTAAGAAGATCAATATAAAACAACATTCATTATACCTTGGGGAATGTTTGTTTACCCCTTCAAGCAGAAATTGTGGCGGCGTAATCCAACCATTTTAGGTACTATCTTTACAGAGATTCAGAAACTATTGGATGCAAAGATAATTTACTCTATACATCATTCTGAATGGTTGGCTCTATACATCATTCTGTATGGTTGGCTAATATAGTTCTCGTAAGAAAGAAAAATGGTGAGATTAGATTGTGTGTTGATTTCTGCAATCTCAATCACGCACACAAAATCCTCTGAGCTAGGTATTACTGACCCACACTTTTTGAAGATACAACAGAATGAGTATCCAAGTGCTAAGTGTGCCAACATTTTGTTGGACGAATCAAATTATTGCATTTCCTTTAAAATCGGTTATAATTGAAGAACCTTTCCAGCAATGGGACATGGATTTTATTGGCATACTCAACCCGGCTTCTAATGTCGGTCATCATTATATTTTGACAGCTACTGATTATTTAAGTGAGTGGGTAGAAGCCATTCTCATTAAAAAAGCCACTTTTGTAGAGGTGTGTAATTTTATAAAGGAAAATATTATCATAAGGTTTGACATACCCAACAAAATAGTAGCAGACAATGCTCCCAATTTATCTTCTGAGAAGTTGGTTGAATTATGCTACACACATGGAATCCAGTTGGTACATTCCTCCAATTACTACCCATAAGGGAATGACCAAGTTGAGCTGAGTAACAAAAATCTAGTAACAATCATGCACAAATTGGTAACAGAAAATCAAAGAAGTTGGCATAAGAAGTTGTTTGATGCATTATGGGTAGACAAGATCACCCCGAAGAAAGCTATAGGCATGTCCCATTTTCAGTTTTTGTATGGAAGAGATGTAGATTTGCCTCTTACATTAGAACTGCCTTCTTTACGACTTTCCAAAGCTCTGGAAGATACTACTTTCACATATGCTCTTGACAAACGAATAATTTATTTGACTGAATTGCGTCAAGTACATGTTCAAGTGGCAGATAGGTTATCAGAACACCAAAGGAAAGTGAAGGTGATCTTTGACAAAAAGGACAGAGAAAGAAAGTTTGAGATTGGTGATTGGGTCCTCTTATGGGATAAAAGACACGAACAAAAGGGCATGCACGGAAAATTTGATTCGCTGTGGAAAGGGCTTTTCATAATGAAAAGGATTTCCGAAACTGATAGTTTCATACTTGCTCATCAGGATGGAATTAAATTTTCGTTGCCTTTTAACGGGAAACATTTGAAGCTTTCCAAAATTGAAGGAACTTGGTAAAACCTATATATATATATAAATAAATTTTGGTCGTTTTTCATTTCTTTTTCTTTTCTTTTGTCTATGTTGTATTTTCTTGTGTTGCTCGACCCTGAGGCCAATGGACGGGATACAAAACCAGAGATATTGGGATCTCATCTTTACTCCTGTCATTTTGATAGAGGTAAGGATGTCCAAAAATGGAGCCAGTTGGTGTCCACAGATGGAACCAGTTATATGGGACTGCCCCCTTTTTTAAAAATCGTCCTCTTTAAAATAAAAACTCGTTTTGTGTTTTTATTGTTTGCAGTTGTTTTCATTTCTTTAAGGTATTCTCATGGAATCATATAAGCCAATTTTGACGAATACCCATATGCTAAAACTCATTTTATCCCTCTGTTAGATTTTGTCTGCTAGAATTTTATTTAATTATTTATTAAATAAATAAAGTTCTGTTTAAAATAAATTGTGCTACAATTGAACCCTACTGAAGATTTGCATGCCATTATTCCCATCTCTCAGTAGAGTATTCACCAGGGATGAGTTTTTACTAACCAGTTATTTGGAAAAGCAATTGTCTGTAACTTCTTGCAACGTTTTTTTGTTTTTATTTATTTCTTTTGTGTTTGTTTTTAGTTTTCTTCGCAGTTTGTCTGTTAAATTCCTCTTGATCCATTTGTTCGTTCTGTATAGCCTGTTTATTTGCTTGGGAGTTATGGAAATCATTCATGGCCTTGGAAAAAGGAAGAAATTGATTGTGTGTTATCCCATAAAATTGGCAAGGGCAATTTTATGGATAACCCTACCGAAATTTTGTTCCGATCCCTCGTCGGGGATTCCTTGCATTCGGAACGTTGCAAAATCCCTTCCCGGGAAATCTAGTTTTCCGAACTTAGCCATTTTTGGTCTTTTTTGGCCGGGCGCATATAATGACTATGCAACATCAAATGTTCATACACCCCCTTTAAAGCCTTTGGCGCATGCTTTCTTGTGTCGACAGGCATTTTGGTGTGCCTCACTATGTTGAGTCTTCCTTGCATGCACCTTCCTGTCAACAAAACTTTTGTTGCGCCCCTTTTTGGTGTGCCAAGGGCACACATATTCCTCTGTCAACACCACTTTCGGTGCACCAAAGGCGCGCATAACTTTATGTTGGCAAACGTTTTGGTGCGCCAAAGGGCGCATGTTTTCTTGTGTCGACAGCTCTTTTGGTGCGCCACTTGAAAAGTTGGTGGCACATTTAATATCACCTCGCCTATAAATAGGCGTGTCTGTGCTGTCATTGTCACCAAACACAATCACGTGATTATTTTCTTTGTACCTGTCAGCGCACCAGCCCTGTCACTTTCGAATCTTTTCGTGGACCCGTTTGCACACTTCTCCACTATTTATCCTGCAACTAAGTTCATAAGAACATATGTCAACATCAAGCAAGAAACCTATCAAATCTAAAGATAAGGCCAAGCTCACGGAAGAAGAAATGAAGTATAAATATCAGAGGGTTAGAATGCCCGAGTCCCAGGCAGAGTGTGACCTAGATATCAGAGACTCAGAGCTCAGACACATTGATATGGAGGAGTTCTGGACCAGAACCAGGAAGGTCACACGGAGTCCATGGATGGACAAATTGATAGGCAGTGCCCTGCATTTTGCTGGAGGAATCCCAGTCAGTGCAGTTAATAATGAATTTATGATGGTGGTAGCCCCATGCTACAACAAAGACACAAGATGTGTCCACAATGAGAAGGGTGAGGTTATAATCAACCTCACTACTTACCATTTTGAAATAATGCTCGGCATCCCTCACCACCGGCACTTTGTGGCTGTCAGCCAGGAAGACTGCATCAAAGCCTGGGACGACAATGAAGATCAGTGCATGCAGCTGATGAACGAGGTATATCTAAAAAATAAAAAGGTGGTGACTCGGTGGCCACAGGTCATTCATTGCAGTGACTTCTCAGAGGAACTCAGCGACACCATTACATTCCTGAGCAGAGTCTTTGGTCTTCCTGACGCCCATTATTTTCACAAATGGATACTGCGGTATTTGGAGACAATGAACAAAAATGTGCCCGATCAACGCTTTGAGTGGGCAGAAATCATAAGCAGCACGATATCAGAGTAGCTACAACAACTCGCCACAATAGGGAAGTTCTACATGAATTCCTATGTTGTTTACGCTGCAGCTTCAGAAAGAGATTATCCAGCTCTGATGCGGTGCGGGGTTTTGCCCCAGGTTAAAATCTATGAATATTATCCAGAACTGAAGCTGGAAAATAGCATCCCCCAATTTACAAAGATCAACGATGCCTTCTTCTACGGCATCATCTACCTCTTGAGGCCGAATATGACCCATGGTCACATGATCAAGAGCATCGTGGTGGCCACAGAGAAATGGGGGGCCCTATTCACTCAATTCCCCACATTCACTTATCTAAGGGCGGCTAACTTCTTGGGGGAACCACTAAACTACCAAGGTATGTTGGTCCCAAGTTAATCCTATTGGAGTTGTCGAGGCAGCTAATCACCTACCATGAGAAGTGTCTCAAGAGAAAGAAGGGTGGAACTCCTTTCCCCCTCACAGTGGGTAGATATACGTGTCTCACTCATCACAAGGCAAAAGATATGTTTACAGAACTGGAGCTGCTGAATCTGAAACATGACTTCCGAACAAGGCCCACCTTCGACCCGAGGAATTGTCTGCCTAGGGCTAAGCTCGAACCGATCCACATCCCTCAGATCGAAAATATCTACATTGACATATATCATGAGGTTGAGCTCAAGAGGAAGGATCATTCTCGATTGGCCTTAGCAGAAATCATCCAGTACGGGGTAGCCATCGTCCCAAAAGGCTACCAAACTACTGAGCAAGAAGTGGATCAAGTGTATCTTGACACGAGTGGGGACAATTGGCCTTTTGCGTTGATTGATAGAACCAAAGCGCCTCAGACAATTGAGGAGAGAGTCAAGGAAACTCTGCGCAGAACAGAGCATTGGTGTTGAATGAACAGGCTCATCTATCTCGGAGTCGATTTCACAACTTCTCTATTGGGTAATGCACCTCCTCGATCAAAACAACAGCCAAAAGGCAAGGGTAAAGATAAAGAGGGTGAGTCCAACTCCACCCAAGAGGTAGCTCTAGAAAGCCCTCCTTCTACTTCACAAAAACGGGCTGAAATCCCGAAAAGCTCAGAGGAAGAAGCGGCGGAAGATGTTCCAATAGGCCCATCCACTCAGGATGTCGCCACTACTGCAACAACTGAGGTCCCTTCTGTTCCTTCTCCTTCTCCTCCTTCCCCTCCTCGAGTGACTCAAGTGACCATTCCTTTGGTCATGTCCTCTCCCCCTTCTTCTACTGTTCCTCCTGCTTCTTCATCCATCTTCTCTTCTCTCGCGGACCTATCCCCCTCCATTTCTTACCTCATCTCTGAGTTCCCCTCTCTTCCTATGTCTTCCTCTCCTGTAGTATCTCTTCCTCCCGTGAGCACTTCCTCGGCCTCCCTCTCGATGCCGCCTCCAAGTGTCTCCACTTTTTTCCCTTCTACTACTGCAGCCGCCCCCTTCTCTGTTTCTGGTCCTTCTCCCATGAGTCCAGCCTGGATCTCCCAGCACCTGAGTCAGCAGAAAAGGAAAGTTCCCATCGCTCCGATGGACTTCTCCGTAATCTCGTCAAAAGGGGAAAAGAAGCAGAAGCCCATCACACGCTTCTCTCATAGTGCTTCGGGAGAGAGGGTAATGGAGATCGCATACCCTAATCCTCTGAAAGATAAAAAGGATTTATCTTCAACAGATTATACAGTGACTCAAGTCACAATGGGGACGTCTTCTGAAAGCCTTCAGGGAGAGGCCCTATCTACAGTTGACGCCCTCTGCAAGAAGCTTCAAGAAGTAAAAGAAGAAAAAAGGCTACTGAAAGAGCAAAATAAACATCTACTCCACGCCTTACAGAAGATGGGCAGTGCACCTCCCACAACTGCCGTCGAAACTCCTGAGCATCTAAGTCAGGATAAAATTAATGAATATGCAAAGATCGGCAAGCAAGGTATGGCAGTTTCCGCCTGGAGGAGCCAGATCCTCAAAGACAGTAAAAGAGTAATCTCCAAGTTCACCGATTTGTATTTGAACATTAACAAGGTGAACAAGGAACTCCAGGTGTTAGTAGGACCCATATCAGAAGAGCTGGACCATGCTAGGCTGCAGCATGAGACCTTTCAAAGTATGTTCGACTGTTCAGTGGAAGATCTGGTCAAGTTCGGCGTTTTCGGTCACCCCAGGGCCCTCAATTAAATCCTTTCCACTCTGGATTATCGGATGGATCAACTGGAATTCGTCCTCAAAAAAATTGATAAGGTAAAGGAAGAAGCCCTGGACATAATGCACCAGATGGAACAAATTGTTCTAAGGATGTCTCCAGGGTTGCTTACTCCCTCTTTCGCCTTAAGGAAGGTTGACGAAACCATCCAGATCTTCAAGGAGATCGTTTCGCAAGGCCAGAGGTCACTTTTGACACAGAATCCATCAATAACCTGTTGGCCTGTCGGGACTTCATCGGGTTCCTAATAGAAGCAAAGAATGAATATTCCAAACTCCCAGAGAAGCTCACAGACGAGCGAGAGACTTGCAAGGCTATCAGTGAGCGACACAAGGATCCTTCCCAGGATCAATTAGAGCCCATGATCAGCAAGTTCATGGAATACCGTGCCTAATTCCACATCTCGTCACCCGAGTAGCAGCAGCAGGATATCCCCTTTCAGCCGTGGGACGACGACGATGAATAATCTCTCTTCTTCGACTTTCTTTTTGTAAATGTCTAAAGTATGTTGGCACAAATGATGACATCATCCATGTTGCACCATGGGATGATGTCATCCATCAAGTTGTCAAAAGTCAACATGACTTTGAGATATTTGTAGATATTTTGTAAATAGGTGGTTGGTTCCTTTTTGCCTTCCTTCTCCTTCTTCTTCTTATATAAATACAAAAATACTTGTTATATTTAGTGGTGGATACTTTTCAGATGAAGAATAGAAGTGAGAAGAAAAGACTTTGAGCTTTTTGTAACAGAAGGAAATATTAATACAAAATTTAGACTTTGTGCTGAATACATGCGTTATTTGCATTAGATCTTTCTTACGTCAGATCTGTGTGTTTATTCTGTTGGATCTACTTCTGTTTTATTGTCATTTATTCATCAGTATTGCTTTGTTCGTTTATGTAAGTAGGTTTGGCTCTGTTTACTACCAATCCCAAAACATAAACCCTCTGACCTTTCTGCTTTGGAATTCATTTCTTTTCTTTCTTTGGATCTGATCTTTCTTCATCCTCTCTTCCATTCCTTTCTTTCCACAGTTGGAAATAACCCTACTGGGATGAGATCCCAAACTCCCAAAGGCAGAATATTGTGAGACTTACACAGATTCTTGTTGGTAGAATAGCAATAAACCAGTTTCACTTTGCTGACTCAAAGAGAGGCTATGCCCTACACACTGTCGACTCGTTTATCCATAAATCTTCCCAAGCGACAGATTTTTGAGCCAACATTGTGGAGTGCTAACTTTTGACAAAAAGGAAGAATTTAGGCAAAATAAGCTTCTCCCATGCAAGTCGCACTTTTTGGAATGATGACTTTAAGTTGCTAGTGGGAATTTTGGTAGTGGTAGGAAGGTGGGAATTTAATGCCTGCCTAGCAGGGTAAAAATTCCCATGATGAAGTCAAGTCACTTAAGCTGCCAATGAAAATTTTGGAGGTGGCAGGCAGGTGGGAAGTTTGTGCTTGCCTAATAGGTTGTTTTTTCCCATTACGAAGGATAAATCACTTAAAGTACCAATGAGAATTTTAGAGCTTCCTGACAGGGTAAGAATTCCCATCAAGGAAGTTTATTCACCCATGCAAGTCACATTTTTTGAGAAAGAAGCTCTATTGCATTCAAGTCACACTTTTTGGAAGGAAGGATTTAAGCTGCCAGTGAGAATTATGGTAGTGGTAGGCAGGTGGGAATTTTATGCCTGCCTAACAAGGTAAAAATTCCCATGATAAAGACAAATCACTTAAGTGAAGGATGAAGGATGAGATTTTTAGAGCTGCCTGGCAGGGTAAAAATTCCCATCATTTTGACTTCTTATTTTTAGCACACCCTCTAGCAAAAAAGTGTGACCCATCTTGGCATGATTATATGCATTTAATAATATTTATTATTATTATTATTTCTAGCTAAGTTTGAAGCCATAAATAGGAGGAAAGTCAAAGCAACTGGTTGAGCTAAAGAGAATTCAAGGATGCCTGCTAGAAATAAATAAAATAATTTCTTAAAAACTAAGTAGGAGCATGCAAACTTGGGTGCCCAAATTAAGAGAGAGTACATGGCTTATTATTAAATAATTGCCAAAAATAGTAGAAATCAATTATTAAAAATAGCATGCAAGTGGTTATATAAGCATGTGATGCCATAAGGAAGAGTTAATTAATTCTTTTTTATGGAGCTTGTTGTCCTGGAGGATTTTGGTGCCAAAAGGAGTATTTTGCATTAAAGAGTACTTTCCATTGTCGGGAAGCTTCCAGTTTTGGCACCTAGGGTTGGAGAAGGTTTATTTTTGTTATTCCAAACATCTGCATGTTGGTATAAGTGCCCGGGTGAATTAAATAATATTGTTAGCTTGCTTAACATGCAAGCAAAGTCTCAAATTTTAGGGCAGCAAGCTTTATAAGCAGATTTTGGTGATAAAAATTGAGTATTCATGCCATGGACTCCATATTTGTCTGAATCAATTACAGGTACTCATCACAGGTGCTCGTATTGGTGAAAAGAAGTCAAAATCAATGTCAGATACATTGAATATATCTTCTTAATCAGAATAAATTGTGGGATCTACACAAATTGATCCAGTTACAAGGGATTCTGGAAAAAATAAAAGAAAAAGAGCTCAAACAAAGATTATTCCAGGCATGATGAAGCATGTTGAAAGAGAAGGATCAAAAGAATCATGCATGACTTCCAAGGCCATTGGTAGATCATCTCTTATGTGGGAAATAAAAATTAGCGAGATTATTCAAGCTTCAACATTTCGAGTCATAGCTCAATTGCATGAGTTTGTTTTGGAGTGTGCAAGGTCTTATCATCCTCTTTCTAGGACAGTCTAAGATGCTGCAAGGAATTCAATAATAAGGTTGGATGCACAATTTATTAATTATTTCCCTAAGCTTTTGGCATGGCCAATGGAGATTGCAATTAGCATGCAGGATGCCAGCAACAGATGGGAAAACCATAAAGCAGATTGCGTGGGTATAATAAACAAAAGATACATGAAGAATCACATATCTCCATCGAAATTCCCGAGGACTCTTCCACAATCCAATATTATGCAGGAAGTTGATGAGATCACCAAATTTATTAGCAGGATAAATGGAGAAGTCAACACCAATAACTTCCACTCATGGATGTATGCCTTTGTGAGAACCATTGAGATAAACAAAGTTGATTCGATGATTAATTGGGCAAAGATCATTAGTGATAACATCAATGAGAAACTCTGAAGTGTGAGGTGGACATTCAACTTAAAGATGAATTCATACCTTGTATATACAGTACCTTCTCAGGCGATATTTTCCAAGCTGGATAGACAAGACATATTGTCAAAAGATCCTATTCATGAGTGCTTCCCGTAGGTTACAGTTCCTAAATGCTTCAAATATTTTAGGATGGTTAACGATGAATTCTTCTATGGATTCATGTGCAAGTTTAATAGTGATCTGAAGACAAGTAGAGTGAATAAAGAAGCCTGAAAAGTTGTCTCCCAACATGGTTGTATCTTCATCCAGTTTGTGGACTTCACACATCTTAGGGTGAGTGGTTTCTTAGGAGAACCAATTAAGTTGCCAAGATACCCGAGTGATAAGTGGTTTATCATGGAGTTGTGCAGGTAGCTTGTAGAGTTGCATGACTTACCGTTAAAACAACACAAGTCTATAGGTAGCTTTCCAATCATAGTGGGTCATTATAGTTGCTAGAGCATCCACAAAGCCAGAGGAATTATAGCATAAATATTTTTTGGATATGATCATGAGTTCTTCCCAGCACAGATGAAATTTGACGCATATGGGATAGCAAAGAGGATGGTCTCCCAAGATACACACATGTTTCCTCACATGAAGACTTTTGGATAAAGTGCAAGAGCGAATACAAATTCAGAAAGGTAGATTTCATAAGGTTATCAGTGCAACAGGTTTTCGAATATGGTCTAGCACGGATACTTGCAAATCTTACAGATGATATGTCATACTTGACACATACCTTCAAATGGGAGGAGATAAAGTTGTTATTTAGGAAAGTGTAGGTGGTTATCATACAATTGAAGAAAGGTCTTTTGTAGTTATGGTTAACACTTCAAATTGGTTGTTGACAAAGGGGTATTGCATGGACGATACTTTGATGAACAAGATCATAAGGAATTTTATTGTAGGGAATTCCAAAAAAATAAAGCACGAAGGTGAGAGTAGCAGAAGGCCATAGAATCTCAAAGTATATAAGAAGTCTCAAGTGTTGGAAAAAGGAAAGCCTACATCCATTATATCAGTGCCACTTTAGGATGAAGTTTCTCAAGTGTCAACTCATAACACTTCCACAACTCCAGGACCTCAAACATAGCTTATTATTCCACCATTGAATCTAATATCATTTGTATTTGTTCCTCAGCCACTGAGATCTTCACCTCCCCCTGTTGAGAAGTTGAAAGCATAAATGACAGAGTTTGAGAGAGCGTTGTCTTTGGATAATTCAGAAGAGGCTAGTCATAACACTATGGTGAATTCAGATGCATCAGAGTTAGATGATGAGATGGTGGTACATTCAGTGACTTCTCATTCCCTAGAGAGAAACTTCTCATCTTGGTTGGCTTTGCAGTCAGTTTCAGAGGCTAGAGAGAAAATCAACTTGGAAGAGTAGGACTTGCAACTGCTTATGAGCTTGAAAGGTAGAGGCAAAAGGTCTAAAGCTACTAAAATGACTTCAAGGTTGATAATTGAAGAATCAGGGCAGAAGTTCATTGAATTATCAGTTCCAGCTGAAGGGAAACATAAGGGAGAGCTAATTGCTACAGATATATTGGTGACTAAAGTACCATTGGGGAAAATGACCACGAAAGGATTAAAGCAAGATACACGAACACTGATAGATGCTTTAGTCCTTAAGATTGACTAGGATAAGACATAAAAAGATAAGCTTCAGATGTAGATCTCCCAGTTATGTGAGATCATCATTAAGGTTGCTAAACCTTCTTCTCAGCCCGTGTTAGTGCAAGAATAAGTATGCAATTGTTTGGTTGAAGAGATTGAAGATACATGGAACCAGGTCAAAGCTATTTCTCAATGGAAAGAGCAAATTATTCACCAAGATTCAAAGTAGTTTGAGGGAATACTAGATGTCTTAGAGAATATGCACATGGCATTATCTTAGCTAAAGGAACTAATGACAAGGATAAAAGACTATAACATAGTTTTTGAAAGTCATCTAAATACCTTAGCTAAGATACATTCATTGTCAGAGGATGTGCTAATTGTAGAGAAAATTGTACCTGATGGATTGATAGAAAAGGGGAAGCAGTTAGAGATAGTGGTTTCATTCCACATGGAGATCCTCGAGCTTATGGTGAAGAGGATGCAGTTGCTGGAAAATGAGATGGGGGAAGTACCAGAGAACATTCCAGATGAATTGCCTGCTTTCCGTGAGGAATTTATCTTGGTTGTGTAGAAGAGGATTGATGAAGTCATCATGCCTTTCACATTAGATTTAATTGGAAGACTCATAAAGCTTCATGCAAATATTGAGGGGTATGGGCCTGGTTTAGAGAAGGTAAAGGCTAACACTACTACTTTGTCCAGAGGATTGTTACGGTTTAAGACTGAGAAAGAAGCGGTTGTTAAAGTAGATGTGAAGTTACTGAGTCACATGTTTGACAAGTATATTTAGTTTCAGAACAAATAAAAAAGTGTAGAGTATGATGTCCGACATATTGTGTTTCTTCTTCACTTCTTTCTCTTATTCTTATTTTCTTGGACAAATTTGTAAAACTGAAGTAATTGGTTAAAATCCATTACTTTTAGTTATCTAAAAAGGTCCTTAATTGAGAATAGGTGGCAGACATGCAAATCTTTGATTTGTCTTTAGATGTATGTCATGTAGAGAGAAATTTCAGGGGAAAGATTGCCAATTATTTTCTTTATAGCTTTTTCATGTGTTAGGTCAGTTATTGCTTTCTTATTTGTAATTTCCTTCTATACACTATAAATAGAAGAAGAACCTATGGGTTAAAGGATAAAAATTTGTAATTAGTATTCTTGAGTTACAAACTTTGTGCTGAAACCCTTTATATCTTTTCTGAAAGGTGAGGAATTGAACAAAGACAGATTTCTGGAGAACTTTGTGTCAATGGTGCATTGGCTTCTTACTTCTGTGTAGATCTTTAGATAAACTTTGCATTATCTAAGAATTAGATTAGGAGATTTCCTTTCCTTTGATTTTGTATTGTGAGATCTATCCATTTTATCTATGTGTATGAGACCAACTCTACAAACTATTGGTTGGATTACACATCTTCCTCTCTTTCTTTTTGTATTCAACTATTCCCTCTTTCGCAAATTTTTCTCTACAACTACTTATTTGCTGTAGAATTACTTAGCTATGGTTCATGAGCTTCGCAGTTAAAGTAAAACCCACATGTAGATATAAAAAGCATAATTGACAAAAATCTTACAAGGGAGCCTCACCGGTAAATGAGAGAGATTTATCTCATGATTGCCTAGGTTTTAGTTATGCATAAAATCTAGCCAACACTTGTCTGCATTTACATATTGGCCGATGATATGAGGCCCCTTTTGTTTCTTTTCTTTTGCACTGATGATGATACGAGGCCACTTTTTCTAGTCCAATGATATGAGGACAAGGGTATATTGTAATTCAATCATCATGGTCTTCATACCTTGATGCACCTTTCTTTATGCCACATCAATTGTGATTTCTAATGATGATAATAGTGGGCACTTTATGGTAGCACACCCCCTTCTATCATCATCTTTTATCCTCGTCATCACCAACACATAAACCTCAACATCATCTAATCAATAATTTATCAATCAATCAAATATCCACATCCAAATCTTATCATCTCACATCCAACATACAACATAAGGGGATGAGGCATCTTATAATCCAAAATCCCCAAAATCTAACCCCTAACTGGGCATCCTCTAATCTAAAAATTCTCAATATTCACCCTTGTCATACATCGTTGATTGAGGCATCCTCTACGTCTAAATCCAAAATCTCATAATCCTCTAATCCTAATCCTCTAAATCATCAACTCTTCTAATCCTCTAATCCTAATTCTCTGAATCCTCAAATATTCTAATCCTCTAATCCTAATCCTCTAAATCCTCAAATCTTCTTAGCCTCTGAAACCTCAAATATTCTCATCCTCTAATTCTCTCTCATCTACTAACTTAGGCATCTCCTCTTTTCAAGCGGTTACCTGACTCGTTCCTTCCCCAGCTAACCCCTCGAGGGGGCATTATATCACCATCCTAACATATTTTCTTCTTTTTCTTTGAACAGTCATTTCTATGTAATAACCATTCAAAGAGGGGAAAAATGTAGACATCTAAAATGTCGACATGGTTAATTATGATTACCCTGTCCCACAAATATCACAACACCATCCATATAATAATTAATTATTATTATTTAATCCATTTTATCATATTTACCCTTTATCATTTATCAGTTATCCCATCATTTCCTTTAAATCTATCATTATACCCCATTTTATCATTAATCACTTTAATTTCCTTATTATATCATATTATCCTATTTTAATCATTCATTAACATTTTATAGGAATTTAATATTCCTACATCTATTTACCCACCTACTCTACACATCCCTACACCTATCCTTTCCACGTAACCTCACCCCATAATCATCATTTATTAACTCAATCTAATCCTAATCCTAATCATAATCACATCCTCACGCCTCTAAATCTAGAGGCTTTTATTTCTAGAAGCCTCTCTAACTTTCTGAATTCAATAGAAGCTTCTTCCCTCCATGAGTTTTGAATTCAAATTTCTAGAGTCTTCCACTCTAGAATCCTCTAATTATCACATGCATCCTCCACCCTTGATCCAAATCCAACATGGATTCATCTTAGAAATTGAATCCTCCACTCATTAACTATAAATCGAGCTCTCCTCCTCCATGAGAGCCAACTTGAAAATCCATAACATAGCTTTGTAAATTTATCTCATCAATGATCTGTTTTCATCTTCAATCACTCAATCAATCCATTCTATCACCATCCAATCAATCTATCACCATCTTCATCAAAATAATCCAAGCACAATCAACGGGGAGATGTTTCCCAAGTTACCCCAAAATCTGAAGCAACCAAGTGCAATCCAACATCTTGAGCACATCCAAATCATCAAGGGAGCTCTTCATTACGTAAGTGAAGGTATTTCATTTCTTTCTCCCTTCTATCTAGCTCAATCCGAGGTATTGTTGAATAGATTAGATTTAGGAATCAATTGTTTTGTTTTTGGTTTCTAACTTTTGTCTAATCTTTTTAACATATACAGTTTCAAATTTAAATTGCTTATTTTCTTGGGTCAAATGTTTACTTAATTGTTTATATCATTACAATGGTACATATTTAGCTTAACATTTATTTATTCCAATCATTTCTTAATCATTTGGTGAACCCGACCTTCAAATACTCTCCTCTTCGCTTTTATCATGGCCCAATCTTATGGTGAAATTACTGAAGCCCATCTTCAAGAGATCAATGATAATATCATTGATCATCCCCAAGACTTAGATCTAATTTTATTTGTTTCTCGTGAGGAGGCTGCCAATCTTGCGAAGCTTAATGTTCCTGCATCCATCCCCACTTTCATGCTCATTACTACTCAACCGCCTGCCTCCAGTCTTCCACATACTTCCATTATTCCTATTTTTGTTCCTACTCCCATTAATCATTTCACTCCACCTCTTGTTTCTCACATGTGAAAAGTCTCTTCCGCTGGCACTCAAGACTTAGCCTCTTTTTATCAGGACCTTCAAGTTCAAATCCGTCAATTACAATAGGTTACTTCTCATGTATATCCATCTTTAGATTCCACATTGTTACTTCATTCCCCTTTTACGCCCGCCATTTCTGCTTATGCACTTCTACCTAATTTCTTCATTATCAAGCTACCCATTTTTAATGGTCATGGTGACCCTCAAGAGCACATCCGAGCATTTCATGTTGCATGTCTAAATTTTGTGGATGATCATAATCTTTTAACTAAGTTGTTTCCTCGTAGTCTTCACAATTATGAAATGTGTTGGTTCTATGATCTACCTGTCCCCTCAGTAACATATTTTACGCCTCTAGTTGATGCTTTTCTTTCTCATTTATCCACCAATATCAGCTCTAAGATATCCTATGTTCAACTTGTGCAGCTTAAGCAAAGATCAACGAAAATCTAGTGGACTGTCTTGTGATATAAGAAAAATTTAGCTAAGATGTCTAATGTACTCGCAGACTTTGAGCTTCAATATATATTTGTCCAAAGTCTATTTCCGCCTCTCTGAGAGAGTGTTATTTTCAAGACATCTCCTTCATTTGATCACTTATGGCTTACTCTTAAGTTACACGAAACTAAACTCTTATCTATAAGCAAACTTAAGTATCAGGAACATGCTTCATCTTCTACATGCTTTCAAAGTGAATCAACTTTCAAGACATCTATAAAACCTATTGAAGCTAAAGACATTGTCAATGATGTATCTAATACTAAATATCTTCAATGACAACTGCCTAAGCATACATATACTAAATTGACTATTGCTCCACATATTTTATTGCCACAACTTGTTGAGAGCAATCTTACTACGTTTCCTCCTCTACTCAATATGGACCCATATAATCCTAAAGGTCATAATTATTATGAAAATTTCATATGCAACTATCATCAATGCATTGGATACTCTACAAATCGATGTTTTAAACTTCATAATCTTATTCAAGATCTTATTGATAATAATGTTATTGAGCTTCTTGAGCCTATGACATCTGCACTAGTAAATGAAAATCATAAGCTCAAGATCTTCAACAATCATATTATGAAACATGATAAGCAAGCGGGTGATTCTTCAACTGATCGTACGTATCGCGTATTGCCTCCTCCTGCATCAAGGGATCTCTATTTTCTAGTTGCTTATGCTGAGGTACCCACACCAATCATTATTTTCTTCGATCATGACTATAATGTTGCATTCTCTTTTGATCGTTTGCACATTAGTGCCTATATTGGATCCACATCTATCAATAACACTATAGTCGATCCTTCATTTCACATAAGCACATGTTCTGTTGCACTTCTTGTTGATATCGATTATCCACTCTCGCAAATTTCATATTTAATTCCTAAATCATATGGTTTTGTCAAGCTTCTGGTCACTATCGGTCCTCTTACCATGTTGTGCCCTTTCTTGTGGCACAATCATTCAAAAAGTGTGACATGCTCTTAGGTATCCTTGGCTCCACGCAACTCAGGTTATCGTCTCCATGAATTACTTGTGTTTAAAGTTCATTCACAGGTGAAAAATCATTACTATCAATGGTGTTCCACCATCTACACCATGGACATAGCCTCCTCTTGAGGTTGTCATTATACTAGATAGAGCATCTAGGTCCCCTCAACCTCTCGAATTTAAAGCACACTCTGCTCCTATCTCTCATATTCGTACACGGCCTACACAGTCTCATCGGTCTGCTAGTCCATCACATTAGTCTAGGTCATCCATTCAAACCACTCCTTCATATAGGTATACTTCACCTCCTCGAGTTCTTTCACATACACATTCATCACCTCCACACTCTCCAGCATATCGGTCTCCATCACCTCCCCAGTCTCATTCAAATAGGTATTCATCACCTCCACGTTATCCTTCATATAGGAGCACATCACCTTCGTGGTCTCCTCTAAATAGGCATTCATCACCTCCTAGGTCTCATGCACATAGCTCTCATTCACAGACTCATCATTTGTCTCATACACCAATGATATTAGAGCATGGTCACATGCCTTTATCTTCGTAAGCATTAGGTGGAGGACCCTCGTCTTTCACTTTCATCGGATAACGCATTCATCGACATACAACTGGGGGGCATCATACTTAGCACCCCCATTTTTTCTAGCATTATCAGGTGTCTTACATACTCCACATGTCACATCTAGTCTCTCACACGCATCATACAAATCTTCATTCATAAATGAGCCTCATCTCATGCATATTCATTCACATTCACTCAGGGGGCAAGCGGCTCATGTTAGACTCATTTTACATTCCATTCCATCTCACCCATCCACAATATACTACATATCTCAAACACACATTTTTCTTGCTTATTTATACTTGCATATTACACTTTGCTTACTATGTTAGCTGGATACATTATATGCCATTATATTTTCCATATACACATGTGTAGTTCAATTTCCCTCTAGTTTGTAATCACAATAGTTTGCAAAGATCGATACATGCA
The DNA here is from genome assembly GCA_019776745.2 of Taxus chinensis. Lineage (NCBI taxonomy): Eukaryota > Viridiplantae > Streptophyta > Pinopsida > Cupressales > Taxaceae > Taxus > Taxus chinensis. The sequence continues at coordinate 23,902,552 of CM034146.1, forward strand.
ACATGGATGCTTGGCGCAATAGTACCTATTATCAGTCCCGCAGTGGCTCCCAGGGGCATCTAGTTTTGTACACACTTTAGAGTGTTATAGTTGCGAGTTTATACCACTTCTTATTCTTACTAGCACACTACACTATATCGGATTACACACGCTTTAACATACTTTCTATCTTTCTAACATGCTAACGGGTGCTTCATGTGCAACATTTGTCTTGCAGGAACTCTTTTCTAGCATGGTTTTCTGTTACTATTTTCTTACTACTGCTTGTCATTGTTTGTTATTGTTTGTGGACTTTGCCATTTTGTCTTGTATGCACATTGTATGCTTTTGGCCACGTCAGCCTCGATTGTCTTGCGACATCATGAGTGATTTCCCATGGTTGCAACCTTACTTCTCATAGTCTAATTTGTCTATATTATCGCTTTTCCACATGTATTCGTGCTTTTAGCTTACATCTTGTCTTCTACATGCGTGTTTATTTTGTTTACACTAACACTTTTTTCCAACCACTATTTTTTCACATGTGACTTGGTCTCTACCCAAGTACACTCCCTCCCCCATGTAGGGAATCAATTTGAGCACATCGTTTGGTCCTCCTTTGGGGCAAAATTTTCCCTTGCGATGTCGCATGCACCCCAAATGAGAGGGGTACATCCATTAGGTGAATCAATCACCCCATACAATGTTCTAAATTCACAATATAGTATAGTTCAGTTCATAATCAGACAGAACAATCTTCAGTCTCAACAATGACCTAGAACCTGACTTGGGTCTTCAGCACAACACAGACACTAGCGCCCAACACCAGACACTAGCGCCTAGGTGCTATTGACCCTTCCTAGATGCCTATGACCAGGGGATAATTACACATCATTTTTCAGTTCAGTACATTTTTCAGCAGTTTACACAGTGAATTTTACAGGACACATAGTCCTTCAACACTCGACATGCATGAACTACACCTTCTTTTCTAATTTTGCATTGGATCATAATTTTACACACCATCTGTAATGGTGTTTACACTTCAGGAAGAAGTTAAAGGTTGGAGAATGACACCAAAATTTTCTCCTCCCTGGTGTTAGATAACCCAAAAAACTTGTACTCACCACAACTGGCATGAGATCGCCCAAAAACTCATTCTTCTACAACATCTTCAAGATCCTCTCTATCTCTTTTATTCATCATGGATCAAGTGCATATGTTATTTTTTACATACTTTCTTACATACCTTTTACTCGTTTTGATTGAATTTTTCATATATGTGTATTTGACTACTTGATCATTCTTCTCTTTTGTTGGTTCATCCTCATGGAAAACAATAGTCACATCATTCACATATCAAACAACATCAACAACAGGTCCAACACGATATCTATACATATGCTCTCACCTTAGGGTCATCACCATCACCTTTTTTTACTTCCTCTTCTCTAACTTCCACGCTTCACACTTTTATCACTCCATGCTTTTCCTTGTCTCTCGACATGTTTTTCACCATTGATCTACATGGTTACCAGGTACGCATCTCTTATCCACTTTATCTTATTGAGCATTCACTCAATAACATAAAGTGGGGGCAAATGTAGACACTAAATCACACACTTGGGGTATTTATCTAGTCCTAATCACATACCACTATTCATGTGATTCCTAAGTGAGAAAAGTACTAATTGATCACTATCTTTGGCCATATTTGCTTGCTTTCTATTTCCTCTTTTGGTTTTACACTCATTTCCCAGTTTATCTCTTTATACTTCGAAATTTCTCACTCTAGACACTAGCGCCCAGCTAGGACGTCAGTGCCCCGATGCCCCCATCCCCTCTGGGTGCCCCCAACCTCTTTATATTTTGCTCACATCTTTTGGGTCTTTTATAGCCTGTTGGACATCTTATTTTCTTACTAGTCAGCCTTTTATCAATTAATTACAAAATTCAACCAAGGGAATCATATAAATACAAATTTATGTGATCATAATACAAGACCAAGCACTAAGCATTTACTATTACCGCCTAAGGTTACATCCAAAGGATTTTACAAGAGCATTCAAACATCCATCTAGCATCAACGCAAGGGCAAGGGACTTTTTTTTTCTACATACACTTCATAGGAGGGGAAGTTCATTTTTCCATGCACACATCTATCTACATTCTCTACATCTAGCTATTATTCGCTATCAAGTGCGACTTGCACAAGAGCCACCTAGGGCAAAATTTCTTCACACATACATATAGAGCTATATGGGGTCTGCAATGTAGTGCACCGCTCGGTCATAAGTTCACTTTTTTTACAGTTGAGAACATGTTGGCCTCCCATTTTTCATCTTTCTTTTTTAGGATTTGATGTAGTTAGGGGGTTTTGTAGGTGTTTTTTATTATTATTGTAGGTTTTAGGTGAATAACAACGAAGTATAATAACATAAAGGTGATTAAAGATGACAAACAATGAACATCTTATGACCCTACAAGACCGAGTTTTGTAGCTTATGAGCAGTCATAGGCACCTAGAAAAGGTATCTGGAGCCCCTGACCCTCCATAGGCACCCTGGTCCTAGAATTTTCGACACTCCTGCAATTTTCTGGGTCTGATTACGACATTCTACCTCTCTATTTCTCCTGTTTTCTAGCTCGACACTTTTGCGAATCAACTAAGTATTTTTATCTCTCCATTTGCAAACTAGGGTTTGAGATTTAAATTGCTTATTTGCTTGGGTCAAATATATACTATTTTTTTTTTATATCATTGCGTTGGTACATATTTAGATTAGCATTTATTTATTGCAATGTTTGTTTAGTCATCGACTAACATTTTAGGTGTTATAGATCTTATAATTTACCTCCTTCGACACTCTAGGTTATTGGGTATTCATTGATCCCTTCAAACAACTAAAATAAAACAAGGCCATGATATGGAAAATACCGCTGAAGGGGATGTGTCAAGGGGTCTGCAGGAAAAAAATATAGATGGAAATGTTTGGATGGAATGTAAATGGAAGCAATCTTGTAAGAGTTTTGGTGTGCGACACTAAAACCGGTGGGCATGTAAATGTGTTTTTTGATATTTAAACCACATAAAGTACTTTCAAATATTTGACATAATTGTTGCATGTGACTTGCATTTTTTAAATGTACCTCTCGTTTTGTATCTTGTATATTGGAAAATGGAAGGGAGGAGAAATAGTGGGTAAAATTGTGTCAAAAATTGTCGACATGAATTCAACTGAAAATTACAACATTAACTACTTTTCCTAAAATTGAATAGACGAGAAAGTATGAGATCTATAATGTTAAATGTTCTTATTTTCACTGCTTTCCATGTTGGAATACTTCCATGTAATTTGAAGGGAAAATGTACAGAAAACAAACGACACAAGAGAGAAAACTAGAGTTGTAATAAAACACATCCATAGGTTAATAAAAGCAACAACTGAAAAAGAAGCTCAAATTTGGACAAGTTGCCTGCAAAGTATCTCTATGATGAGAATAGATTTGAAAATTGATAGCCGAAACATATTTTTTTGTTAAAATTCTGATTTTGGATATAGATTTTTTTTTTCATAATTGCAGGTATAGATGTATGTTGAAAATATGAATATGTCAATTAATCAACACATCAACATGAATTCAACTGAAAATTGCAATATTAACTACTTTTCCTAAAATTGAAAAGATGAACAAGTGTGAGATCTATAATGTTAAATGTTCTTATTTGCCAAGCTTTCCATGTTGGAATACTTCCATGTAATTTCAAGGAAAAATGTACACAAAACAAATGACACATGAGAGAAAATTAGAGCTGTAATAAAACACATCCATAGCTTAATCAAAGCAATAACAAAAAATAAGTTCAAATATGGACAAGATGCCTCCACAATGATGAAAATAGATTTGAAAATTGGCAACCTAAACATATTTTTTGGTTAAAATTTTGATTTTGGATATAGATTGTTTTTCATAATTGCAGGCATAGATGCATGTTCAAAATATGAATATGTCCTTACCCACTCATACAACTAGATTTTGTAATCTTTGCTCTTTTTACACATCTATGTAGAAAATCATACATCCCACATACCCTTACTAAATTTCATAGCAAATATGACATTAACTTAGGTGAGCCTATTACTATTATTAAAAAAGCTTTCTTAAGACGCGTGCAAGAGCATTAATGGTTAATACAAGTATAATCAATATAAAATGGCTCGTGTAGGAGAATGACAAAGGAAGTGGTTAGAGGTTAACTCAGCCTAATCTTTATTGTCATGAGTATGGCCTATAAGTGGAAACTAAAATGTTTTTTGCTTTATAAATAGGACGAGGTCCAGTGCTAAAAGCAAATTCAAGGCAATGACTTAAAGTTCAAAGCCTAGTAATTAACGTTGAAATCGAGTAAAATACACAATCCAGTCGTTGGGCGTGTCATACGTTAGAGAGGGACGCGGTTGGGTGAAAGTCTTGTGATTTTAAAGGAAGATCCGCCCTTGAGGTCTGGGCAAATTAGCAACAACATCAACAAGTGGAGTTTGCCAAAAACAATAAGAAAAATATCTCTGGTTGTATCTGTATGTACAACTAGTGTTGGTTTTGATAGAACTAATGATTAATAACTAAAGTCATCAAACATTTCTTTAGAGAAAACATCAAATAAAAACAAAGAGCAAGGCACTCTCCAACCGAAACAAAAATAGATCTTAGAAGAGACACTAAAACACCATTGGCTATTAAAAAGCCACATCTATAACAAATGTAGACACAACATAGTAGGTATCGTATCCATGTATCTTGATAAGATTCCAAACCTCTACATTTCTCCAATGCTAGCTAATAGACGATCTCTTACAACAAACAAAACACAAATGCAACTTTAAAACTATGATTTGATAGATTTTTCCATTTGATAGTTTGTAAAGAGTTTTGTGAGCTGAATCTGCATCATTTTTTATGGTGAAAAAAGGAGAGAAAAAGCAAAGAGAGTACCCTCAATTGTGCATGCGCCCCATGGTGAATGAATGAATGAACAAACAACCTGCCTCTGCTTCTTCTCCTTCACTTGGACCTCTCTTCCTCTCCTCTCCTGTCCGTAATAAAACCCTAAAGCAAATAGGTTTTTCTGAACCCTTAGCATTCGATATATTTCCACTACATCCCTGAGAATTTCAAATGGAGATGAATTTTTCTTCTATATTTTTCTTGCTCGAGAAAGAATGAGAGCATGACTCCATGTGATCCGATCATGTTCTTTCATGGCTAGTGAAACAATCATAATGGTGCTTGACGTGTGTTCAATTCTCCTCCGATGCAACCAAGCTATATTTTTTGTCAAATAATATTTTAGTCTTAAGGCAATATAACAAGAGGTGTACCCTAAAGCATTTGGTAACCTTGATGACTAGTTTATGCAAATGCCAAATTTGCAACTAGGACAGACAAAGGTATAAGCGCATCATATAAGACCCCTCCTTTGTAAATAGCTATCACTCAAACTAATCACGAGTAGTGGGTTCGCAACTACCATAACCTATGTTTTGGGGATTGATAGCCTATATTTTAGGGATTGGTTGTGATTTCTTTTTTCCAAAACATTTTCCTAAAAATCCAGACCTTCACTCGTTATTTTCAATTTTATGTTTTACACTAATAAACTTTGTAATTTTTTTATCAAAACTATAGTCTCAAGTAAAAATAATGGAATATTCTTAACTAAAGAGTAGAAGAACACCTAATAAAATGTGATTGATTTGTTTTCAATTAAAAATACACACATAAAAAATATATATGGATGCAAGACATTCAAGGACTCATTTTAATCTGGGTTAAGGGGTCGCTATTTAATCCCAAATCTCGTTTTAATCCTGCTCAACCTTCAGCTTGCAAATAATTGAAACCGTACAAGAAAACCCAAAATTCGGACTTCAAATTTTATTACATTTTTCACATTCTTCGCAAACTGAGAAGCTCCGTCCATTTTCAGAAATTGAAAAGCCCGAGTGTGTGCGTGTCTCTTCTCTGCATTGGATCAAATCTCAACATAAAGGAACAAGCATCTCAAAGCCAGATCAAACCAGTTACAGAAAAACTCATCATGCCTGTAAGAAATTTATCATTAATATGTCTCTTTTAATAAAAAATTTAAATCGTCTCTTGAAGTCCTAATCTGAATTAAATCAATCTCGTCATCAAACAATGCACTGTTTGTCAGTTATAAAACCAAATCTAAAAATGCGGTTATGGTTGGGCAATTTTTTTTCAGCCCTCGGAAAATCTAGTCTTCTGTTTGTTTATTGTAATTGGATCCATGGATTTTGTATTGAATTGGGTAAGACTGGTTGTTAATGAAAACAGCTGAGGAGGCTTTTAGAAGTAGAGACTCCAGGGCCTGTAAGATATTTGATAGGGGCTTTCATCATGATGGTGGGCGTGGTTTTGCCTGTTGGATATATGATGTTCAGAAACAAACGCGTCCCCAGCACTTCTGTTTATGCCAAGCAGACGTAGGTGTGCTCATCCCCCATTACACTTTTTTTTTTTTTGGTATAGATCTCCATTATTATGGAGAAAAATCAATTACACTTTTTTTTTTTTTGGTATAGATCTCCATTATTATGGAGAAAAATCAATTACATGCAATCCTATTTTGTGGGTACTAGGGAAAATAACTATAGAATCTGGAATTTTTGTTAAGATCAAATTGGGAACTGTTGGGTGGAACAGAGCCTCCCTGTAATATATTTTGTCCATGTGAAAACCCTCTTAGCTTATTAAAAGGACGACCCGTGATTTTGGGTTTATGTGTATTTAGGATTAGCGATATTGGGTGCGAAAACTCAATTACATCCAATTCTAGTGCGTGGGGATTAGTGGGGAAAAACGTAAGAGTATGGAATATTGTGTGGATCAAATTATGAGCTATTCAGTAGGAAAGAACAATATTTCATTGTGAAAACCGTCATATATTTTTAATTTGGAAAATCAGGATCATGAGTTTTTGTTTTTGGGAAATGAGACATTGATGTGCTCTGTGTATTAAATTTAGTATGAGGAAACTGGAAATCCTTGGTCATCAGCAGCAAAATAGCAGTTTCCTATTATGATTTTTCCAACCTATTCTGCTTGCAAAGAGTTATCTATATAAGGAGTTCATATTTGTAATCTCTGTAAACACTCATCTTAATGATGGGTTCTGAAGAGTGACCTAGAATGTCTATATAATTTTCTTTCTATGCAATTTTTATCCAGAAGTTTTTTGTTCGCGAGGAAAATAACAGTTACGAGAATATTAACCCAAAAAAAAGACAGCATGAAACACACATACTATATAATCCATCTTGTCCAGCAAGCTACACTACAGTGGTAAGGTGAAGTGACTGTGAACCCCTGATGTGCATGCTCCCTGTCATTGCAATTGTGATAGTACAAACCTTGGGTGGGGCTAGGAAGTCACTGGTGAGTTTTGATGGAATAGATACCCCTAGCTATTTTAAGTTTGGTGCTTTTGGGGTGGTATAAATAAAAGGTAAAGGTAAAGGTAAAGGTGATTATTTAATTCACATCCTAGTCTGCTTGGCAATTTGGCGTATGAGAGCGACCTTATGCCAACATGGGACTTTTTTAACTTTACCTTATATTGGTTGTTCATATTCTGTACCTCTTAGGTTTCAACATCATGACCAAGCTTGGGATTAAATCATGGGCTTGCCAATCAACCTGCACGTTAAAATGGTGGGTGTAAGTGTTATCCATTTAGCTAGAAAGAGGATTCAATCGTTGTTATGTAAAATAGAAAACACATGACCAGAAGAATGAGAGCCTACCGGGAATCAAAACAGGTAGATGCTGGATCCATTATTTTACCTGAAAAAGAAGAAATTTATATTAATATAAATTCAAGTGCATTGCCCCAACTATATCAGATAGCTTGTGGGCATATCTGTGGTAAAATAAGTAAAAATAAGGGTAGGGTTCATTTCAACTGATGCTTGTCACTTTGACATGCATCTTGCAGTTTTTACCCCAAGCACCTGTAATCGGTAACATGATACAATAAATGCTTTTCAATTTAGCAATCTTTGGGTAGGCATGGTGATTTCTGGCTTCAAAATTGGGTGGCTGCTGCTAATGAGACGGCACTTCCAAACATTGTCCTGACAGAAGATAAACAGACTGCTACCCAGCCAAATCAAATTACTCTAAACAGATTTCAAAATAGGACTAGACCAATAAACTGCAAACAGTTCAATTTTTGGAAATTTAGACTTGCTAGATTGCCTGATGAAAGATACACTGTTTTAGCCAGGTCAAAATCAGGGAAACAAGCATCAAAATTACCCATGATATATCAACTCTATCTTCATTTCTTGTCCAGACTGCTGCATCTCTGGTTTGATCCAATGCCGTATTAGTTAGGAAAAAACCTCTTGCTAGGCACACAAAGTTGAGGTTATTAAACTTTTACCTCTTGCAAGGCTAGGGTGGTTTTTTCTGCAATCAGGTGTAATCCTTAGGTTACCCAGATCACCTGGCCTCCAGCGATCGATGCATATCCTTTACGAAGAATTTCTCTGCAGCCAAGCTTTTAATTGGCAATAAAGCCCTAACACATATGGTTAAGGTATCAATACAAATAGCCATATGGGCGGAGCAAGAACTCTCAGAAAGCATGCACTGATGAAAGTTGGAAACACTGGATGCTAGTCCCATCATACATTACTGACCATGTCTAGAACTGATCCATGTGCAGCTTCACAGCACTTTGCAGCCACGCAAGCGTACACACTTTTCCTTGGGACTATAGTTACTTAAATCTTGGGGATTGAGGTACGGGGAGCAGAGCGTTCAGGACAGCGAAAGTTTACCCAGATTTAGGGGATGGCGGATAAACAGCTGCTAAAATAATATATAAAATTAGTATTTGAATGTTTTTATTCAATGAAATTTAGTGGTTTAAACTGTCTTTTTAAGTATTTTAGGGTACTTTCTAGATTAGAATTTAATATTTTTGGTAAAACTAACAGCTTTTTTTAAGTTAAAGCAGCAGATTTTTTTCTTAATTTAAAAAATTAGAAAAGAATTGGGGATACACCCACCCAACCCTCCGCAAGTCTTCAAGCCCTCGAATTGTTGAGGACATCACCAAAATCTAGGGGATGCGTCCCCAAGCCAAGTAACATTGCTTGGTACTCTATGTTCCTCAGCCTCATGGTATCTCGCTCTATGCATTTGGTCTCATGTTACTTTGCAGCCCTGCCGCAGCATACTGCACAGCTCCATTGTGACTCGCAGTTCGTCCTTCACTCTGCACCTCGTGTGCAACCTTTTAGTACCTTTGTGTTTGGCACCTCACAACAGTCGCATTACCGTGCACCACATTGCATACGTGCAAGACCTCCAAGAATTCGACATCCGCATCTCCTCTTCTTGCTGCCATGTGACACCCTAGGTAGCACTCTTCATGTGCATGCCATATCAGAGAATCTGTTAGCACACTGCATGATGGAAGTTTCAATTGCCACACTTGCAAGAAGACCAATCGTCACTTGGCTAGGGAAACGAACCGTTTTGTAACTGTTCCTTCTTGTAACCGTCATCTGTTGTAATTACCTTCTTGTAATTATGTACATATGTATACACCATTTGGTCAAAGGGGGAACATAACGACAACATATCAGATAATAATGAATAATTGCATGCCATGAGTATCTTGTATCTTCCATACGCATCTAAATCTCGATCTAGTCTACGAAAATCAGTTAAGTGTTTCCCCCTTGCTGATCCTGGGAATCCTCATTCCTAACCTTCCTGAACATTGTACACCATTGTACTGATCCCTATTCTTTCATTCGAATAGAAGCTGCACTATTCTGCAAGAAAACTTTTGCATTTGAATGTGTTTGGTTTACTATTGGGTTTAGTTCTCCTTGTGCATTCTATAACCTGTAGCTTGTCTCCAAGCGCAGGGCTGTTCTCCACACCGACATCTTGGGCTTACCCATGGTGCGGATCAGGGACAAAAGAATAATTTGTGTCATTGTCAATCACTGTGAAAGGGCCAATGTAGGATCTAATAATGCTCATTGGGGAGTGTCTAGGGCTGAGGGGGACAATTTGGGTAATCCTAGGAGGCTAGTTTGTGAAAGCACTCTTCCTAGAATCCTTTCTAAAGTCCAAGGCCAAAATAATCCGTAATGTGTACCTGCTCCCGTGGCCCGAAAAGCAGTCAAGGAGGAGTAGATCCACAACGTTGAGGAGGAGCAAATCTACGATGCTAAGGAGCAGATCTATATTACCGAGAGAGTGTGTGTTCGGGCATCTAGTCATAGTGATGTGTTGGGGTTACGCCCTTCACCTGAAGAGAGCACATGCTCATCAAGATTCAATCAACATAAATTATTCAAGAGATATAGTAAAATATATAGAGAGTTGATCTCCTAAAATTAGGGATTCAAATCTCATCTAGAATCTTCCTACAATCTCTCAACTTCTCCCTAAACTAATGTGATTGTTATGCGAGTAACAATTACGTACATTATTCTCTCTGCCAACTCCTATTATAATGTGATTATTACTCACGTAATATGTTGGAGCATGTTCACATTAGGTAATGGTTCGAGATATTTCCTATCTAGTTGTAGTTGTGTTCACACATTGTAAACTCATATTAGGGAGTTAACATGTTACAATCAAGTTCATCACTTTATTAAACTAACTTGGTGCCCATATGGATTTGTTCGAACCAAAGTAGTTTGGACAGTTATGAGGTTGTTAATTATAACCTCCTTGTAAAAGATTATTCAATAAGCATTCTTGTAGAATGAAATATGTTGAACAAGAGTGAGTGATAATTATAATAATATTGTTTTTTCCCGTGTGCTGGTAAATCAATGTTTAGGTTGATTCGGGGGTGTTTTTGTACCAGATTAACGGCTTAAACCATTGCTGATTTCCTGCATAGATCTTCCTAGCTATCCTTATATGAGAGCTTTGGATAGGTAGAGGAAGCCCAATTTGGATTAAAATTGTATTGTAGAAGTGTTTTGGTGTAGAGGTGAAAAATTCAGACGCCTATCAAAGTCTTCCAACTCCTATTTGCAGTAGCCTAGGCTCCTTATATTTACTCAACATCTAGCTCGGTGATCCCTCCCAAGAATACATACATGGCTCGTTGTTCTATCTCTCCATCTCAGGCTCGGTTGTAGCTCTATGATTTGATATCAACCTTGAATCGAACGAGCTTGCCCCTCCTCGTCTCACCTCGGTTCATTCATAGTCGGTCCAACTCGGCACTTTAAAAGCCTACATATAGTTGGAACCCACGACATTGCAAGTAACACAGACCAGGCTTAATATGAGCTTGGGCTCGAGAAGGACTCATCCACCTCGGCTCACTTTTTCCCTCCTCGACTGCGGAAAACCTAGCAACTCTCAACAATGGCGGCTCTAAACTGTCTTTGTCCTCCTCTAGTTCTGTAGTGACCAAAGACTCCCTATGACGATTCAATCTACCTCCTCGTGGCTGTCTTTATCTCTCAGCTTGTGGTGGCCAGATCAAGCAAGAAACAATTCAAAGCAAAGCAAATATAAAACTCAAGGAAACAACAAAGTGACATGCTAGCCCTAATGGGATACAAAATCACCCGCCACTTGACAACTAACTCAACCAACGGGTAAGAGTCGTAAAAGCAATTACGATTTGATTATAAGTTTAAAAAAAAAGTCGGGCAAATATATTTATGTTAAGAGTTGTGCTGCAAGTGGTTATTTGGACTTTGAAAAAGGCTTGGGGAAGTTTGGTTGTGGGTTCAAGGCTCATTAAGCCTCAACTTTTAAAAGAAAATTGACAACTTTTAAAGGTTAAAAGGAAATAAACATATAAATACCCTTGGAGTGATTTGTAGTGCAGTTGATAAATAAAATTTTGATAGGGAGTTGAGACCAAGAGGTCAAGGGGTCGGATTCCCTAACCCCTATAAATTTTGCAAGAATTTTTTATAAGGGGTAAAATAAATGTAAACAAGGGGGAGAATTTTTCCTAATTTTAGGAGAGTTTTTATTAAAAAGAGGGTGTATTTTTCAAAATTAGGATTTTTGTAAAAGGGAGTCTTTCTTTTGAAGAAGATAACTATTATGAGGGGAGTTTTTGTTGACCAGTGATGTCCAGGATAATAGGTTGTTCAAATCCCCAAACTCATCTACCTATCATTCCTAGAAACCAAAGATGAGATAGTTGCTCCAGTCTAGAGGCATATGGAGAGTGTTTCAAGAGAACATTACTATGTTCACCTCAGAGAAGGATAAGTACTCCTACATGTGCAAGTAGGACGAATCTCTTCAGATTGATTGACATGAATGTGTCTAATAGGTTGCAATTTCACATAGATGAATCCAAATTCCGAAAGAGGTATGGGAAATGTTTGAAAAGCTTTTTGGTAAAGTCAATGAATTTAGGATTCTTTAGTTAGATACAAAGTTGAATGCCTGTTTGCCCTCTGATTTTCCGTCTATTGAATATTTTTGCTAAAATTCGAATCACTTAGATCACTATTGAAAGTTGGTGGTAGAGAAAAGAAGGATGATGAATGTATAATTTTGATTTTGTCTAAATTGAAAGGTCCTTATAATGTGTTTGCATCCACATTTTACTCCATAATGAATGCTTTAGAAGAAAACTTCAAGATGCCTACTTTTGAGCTATTTTCTGAAAGGCTTGCTTGTGAACAAACAAAATTTAGAGTACTTGATGCCTTACTCAGCTCAAGTCATGCATTGGTGGCAAAATTCTCTAAGGGAAAATGGAAATCACAACCAAAGTTAGGACCTCCTCCAACAGAGTCACACATGCCTTTTCCAACCACCACTAAGACCTCTAAACCCTCAAATTCTGGCAAGCCTAACAAGTTTTTCAGAAAAAAGAATATTTGTGACCCTTGTCCATATTGTAGCAAAACTACTCGCCTTGATTACAAATGCTAAAAGAGAATAAAAGCATTGCAAACAAAATTGAAGCAACATAAAATTGATGGTCCTTCCACACATGCAGGGAAAGGAAAAACTTTCTGCTAAGGCTTGTTTGCCATTGACCGATAGATGGATTTTTTATTCTAGTGCTTCTCATCATCTAACTCATGTGGTTTGTTGAGTTGTCTTTCAAGTTGCAACGCTTCTAAATAATCATGGGAAACTGTTCAAAAGTTGATGTTTTGGGTCCTCACCTGTTGCTCATGCTGACACAATGAGTAAACTATGGCATGAACGCTTTGATCACCTGGATTATAGGCATTTGTAGCAACTGAGCTCATAGCAACTGGTAACAGGGCTTCCTAAGGTCTCTAGTTGTGATGGTGTTTGTACATGATGCATGCTTGGAAAACAACATTAGGATCCCTTTCTAAACGGACAAGCTTCGAGAGCTAAGGCCAGTGATTTGATGACTTTTCCCACTAGTTCAATTTCTGGTGCAAAATATACACTAACTTTCATTGATGATTTTATTTGGAGGACTTGGGTGTGTTTTTTGTAGTGTAAGACTGAAATATTTGAGAACTTCAAAGCCTTCAAAGCATTTTTTGAGAAGCGATCAAGACTTCCACTGAAAAAGCTCTGCACAAACAAGGGGGGGGAATATATAAGTAATGATTTTCAAGATTTTTGTACTGATCATGGTATTTTGAATCAATACACAATGCCTTACACTTGTAAGTAGAATGGAATAGCTGAGCGGAAAAATAGAACACTCAAGGAAATGGCGAATTGCATGATACAGTCCAAAGACTTAACACCTATGTAATGTCCCTTTTCGGGCTGAAATTGAAAAACAAGGAAACAACACAAACCCAATTGATAGTAAACTGGATTTTATGCAAGAACTAGGGCAGCGACCTATTTTAGGTCCAACAAACTTTAAGCAACCTAGGGTAAATTCAGATTTTTGCCTTCTCCACACAAATTTTTAGAAATACATCAACAACATGAAACCCTTGATGAAATCATGCAAAATAAGTGCTTCAACTATAAATTGCAGACTGCTAGAATTAATTGATGCTCAAAAAAATCTGAAATTTCAAAATTCCATAACTTCATAAATACTTAGAGAAAAAATGCAAATGTTAGCTCAAAATGACCATAAAAATGACAGCTATCAAATAAAACTAGAGTAAGATTTTTCTAACCATCAGAACCCACTGAAAAGTAATCCCGAAATCTCCAAATTGGTAGATCAAGCTGGAAATGAATGTGGCAGCCCTAAAAAGGTGTGCCCTAGCCGGAATTCGTGCCCTAACATTGAAATAAAGCCTTTTCGTTATGAGATTCTGAATTTTGAAGCTCAATTATGACTTTTGGATGAAGCCACTAATGCAACAAATGAGGGTTATTGAGGGTTTTCGTCCCCAATAGGATCCAATGAGAGTTTTTGTCCGCAAGTGTTGTAACTATTGAGGGTTTTCGTCCCCGATAGGATCCAATCAGGGTTTCCGTCCTCAATGGATAAGAGAGAGACAAAATGTGCACACTCCCAAAAATGCAAAGCGAACCCCTTATATAGCTCATATGTGGTGCCAAATCTCTAAAACATGATCCCCATGAGGACCGATCTCCTTGGGAGATATGTTTCTCTTTTATCTTCAAGCATGCACTCCAAAGATTGACCTCTTTGCGAAAATATAAGTTTCTCTTTCTTTTCATCGAAAACTCCGCTTTGCTTTCTTGCATGCCCTTCCCTCCTTCCCCTTTGAAGTCAGCCTATCGCCGCCTCCTTCGACACAAGAAACACACATTTATTTCTCATAGGCGTCGTGAGCTTCGTCTGTCACTTATCCACTCTCCTAAACTTTTCTGGCACACCATTCTTCCCCGTCATTCGCCTTTACCCCTGGACCCCAATTCCATGTTCACCCACACCTCCACTCTTTATGACTTCCCGGGCTAGCCCCACATCCAGGTTCATTCCCCTCCCTCCCTTTGCCATATTTTCACCCACACTCGAGGAATGCCATTCTTGCTATGAGTTGCAGTAAAGTAGGGGATGAGGAAGGGTTCCATGCGGAATTCTTCAAATATGGTCAGCAGACGCTCCTCACTTATCTTGTGGACCTCTTCAATCAGGTGGTTTGTATAGGTTTTCCAGTCTCTTGGTCCCACCACATCATCCACCCCATTCACAAGTCGGGGCCCACTTTCGACCCCAACAATTACAGGACTATCATGGTGGGTCACATATTCTCCAAGCTCTATGCTACTGTTCTTCACTTGTAGCTTTCTGAGTTCCTCGATCAATATCATTGTAGAGCTAAGGGGCAGGCGGGCTTTCGACTGACTTACCAGACTACTGACCACATCCTCACTCTTCGGGCTATCATCGAAGAGGCTCGCCACCGCTCTTCTAGGGTTTTCTGTTGTTTTGTGGATTTTCGGAAAGCCTTTGATTTTGTCCCACGGGAAACCCTTTTCCACAGGCTCAAAGATATAGGCATTCCGAGACCTTTCTTACAGCCATCATGCGCCTTTATGAGGAGGTTCTTGGCCGCCTTCGCACTTCTGTTGGAATGTTTGACTCCATCAGGAGTACCATTGGTGTCAAACAGGGCTGCCCCCTCTCTCCTATCTTATTTGGGATCTATATTGATGAGCTTGAGGACTTTCTTAGGGATCACATACAGGAAGGTGATGGGTGCCTTCTGCACCAGGTTCTGATTCACATCCTCCTCTTTGCAGATGATGTAGTTCTCGTTGCTTCTTCTGCTGAGGGTCTCTAGAGGCAGCTAGATGGCTTAGCCCTTTTTTGTGATCATCGACAGTTGACTGTGAATCTTAGGAAAACCAAAGTTATGATTTTCAATTGTCTGAAGACTTCAGACCTCCACTTCTTCTTTAAGGGTGTGGAGATTGAGATCACTTGCTCTTATACCTACCTGGGGATTCTTTTCTCTGGGCCTCGTTTTAGCCTTTGTCCTGCTCTCCAACCCCGGGTTAATAAGGGCTATGGTTCTCTGACGATTCTTGAGAGACAGTGTTTTTGCCACCACTTTTAGGACATTCCTTCCAAGATGTCCCTCTCCGATTCCCTGGTTAGGCCCATGGTTCTGTATAGTTTGGAAGTTTGGGGTCCCTCTCTTTTGGACTCAGATTGGGCCACTATCGAGCGCGTCTAGATCCTCATGCTCAGACGCATTATCAGGTGCAAAGAATCTGTTCCTCACAACATTATCCTCGCTGAGTTTGGGGCTCGCCCTTTTCGGTTGGAGACCATCTTTAGCCTTGTGTTGCTGTTGCACGTATTCGGGAGTATTCTAGTTCTTCTGTTGACAAGGACAGGTACACTTATCTTTCCTATTGCTCCTTTGAAGCTATTGCTTACTCAGATCACAGTAGATGTTCTCGTTGCTGGTATCCCTGCTTTTCACGCCTCTTCGAGTCTATTGGCATCCGGATGGACCGTCTCCCACCCTTCAGCTATTCTCTGGATGCCCCTGCCCACCTCTACCCAACCAACATGATCTTCATAGGATAATCAAAGATGATATTCGCAGACATTTCATCCAGCACACATGGACCAACCCCCCGGGGGCGTTGCGCCCGAAGATGTCATTCTATGCGGCACACTTTCTCGAGATCCGTGATGGGGTCATCTTCAAACCCATGTATATTTCTCGGCATTGGTTGTAAGTCCTTCGTATCTCTCTGGGTCAGTTTCGAGTGGGCTCACATCAACTCCGTATTGAGACTGACCACCACTTAGACCGCGCGGAGCGGACTTGCTTGCTTTGCTCTCTCCAGGAGGTTGAAACCGAAGAACACTTCATTTTCAGATGTCCGGTTCACTATGAGATTCGTGGGCGATTCCATTGCCTGTTCCGTGAGCTTCCTTCCTTAACAACTTTCTTCAGATACTATGATCAAAGATGCCTTGCTCTTTACCTTCAGGAGGCCATCAGGCTCTGGGACAGGCTCCTCCATCCTCCCCCCCAAAGGATGGCTACTAGACTGATCACTTCCTTCTTCCCGTTGCTCTCCCTCGTGAGGGGTGCTAAGCGGCATTTGGTCACGTGTCTGGACCCCCAGTCTAGGTCCGTTAGGTCTCGTGACTTCGTTCCTTCCACCCAAGGCTCCCTATCTCAGGCATGTCCCAGGGCACCTCCACATAGACATCGATCCGCCGGGCCTACTTTGAGGCATCGCCTTCCTCCCGAATGTCGACCCTCCGGCATTCCACAGTCTCTGCTTCTTGTCGTCGGCGCACTGCGAGTCACTCCCATCCGGCCTTGAGTGTTAGGTGACGTTGTTGGGGATGTTGCTCCTTCTGCTCCCTCCCCACACTGTCATTTCTCTCTTCTTCGTTTCTGGTCTCTCGGCCTCTGTTGTTTCCTTCTCCTTCTCTCCTTCTCTCATTGTATTTCGGGTGACCCGTTTGGGTCCTCTTGCTGGGTTTGTTTGCTTTGTACTGTGCAGTCCCATTGACCTAGTTTTGTGGTCATGTGTTGGACATTAATAACATTATCTTATCTGATCTTGTCTTGTTTCCCATTCCATCTTTTTATTTTTTAATCCTTTTTGCCGACAAAAGAAATGAGTATTAAAAATACCTTTATATCAATAATAATATTAAGTTGCCCCTAAAATGGAGAATTGACCAGGCTCAAATTATAATATTATTAATTATTTTTGGCTGATAGGCCTTTCTAAAGTGAAGTTTCTTTGAAACCGTCGTTGTAGTCATCTTTGTAATTTCAATTTTAATTTTAATATTTAGTTTTACAAAAAATACATGTCTTTTGGGATCCCGTCCTTTGGGCTCATGTTTCAATATTGTATATTTAGGTTTAATATATAACCTGTTAATGCGGGAGTCTTTACCCCAAACAATTTTTTAAACCACATGGAGATGCGATTCTTTTGTTAATCGAATGATTATTTGGATACATATGTTTTTTGTTTTGCTATGGCCTACAAGTCAGGTTCGTGGAAGTTTTGTACATATGGAAGAGTAACAACTTTTTTCATGTGCACAAGAGACCTCACAAATGTGTCCAGCTTGAAGCAAAGTAAAAGTTTTTTTTTCCCAGGTACAACTTATGTTGTCATATATCAGGGACGAGTAAATTCTTTGCCGGCTTGCACTTCATTCTACGGATTATTTCGATTATGCTTTGAGGTCTATTTTTCTGTTGGAATGTGTAATTTCTGCAGTTCAAGCTACTAGCAATGGACATGGAAATTCCCAGCTTGAACCATTTTTTATATAAGTAGCACTGGAGGAAGCTATTCTTTTTCCCAAAAGAAAGGATATTGAAGTGTTATCATTTACACCTATGAGTAATATTTTTTGTGCTAGTTCAATTCATGGAACTGGATCTTGGACAATGTTGTCTACAAAATAGAGACACTATGAAAATGGAAGGTGCAATAAGCACGAGAAGTTACAAATTATAGAATTGTTATAGGCCATGAGATTGATCATAGCCAGTCATTACAAAATATGATTTCTGGAGTCAAGCATTTGCAGTAATAAAGTTGATGAAGTTTGCTGGACATTATGTAAGAGCTGCAATTCTATCAACATCCCCAATCATTGTTGCCAATTGAAAGATAAAATTCCTAGATATTGTTTGTGTGGGAAATGATATTACTTTGAAAATGCAATACATATACCCACAAACATGGCGAATCAAATCTAATAGATGTAGAACAGTGAAATCACACTAAATTGCATAAAAGAGTATTCTTCAATTATAAATTACTGACAAAGGGGGCTTTAGAGGAATATCTGATTTGTTGCAATTCTAGAAGCATTCGTCAAAAACAAGACAAGGCAGCGCTTGTCTAGACGACAAGGCCAACAAAACCCAGATAAATCAAAGCAAAACAGAACAAAGACCATAGCAGTACCACCCGGGCAACTATCAGCTAGGAAAAATATGGTGCTGTAAGACAAATAGGTGTCTAAATCATAACATAACAAACCATTTGTATCTTTAAAAAAACATTTAATTGCTGCTTGAATCTAACTCCTAACTAGAATTCCATGCAGGAAGATGGGAAAACTTAGTAGCCCTTGCAATTGTCAACCTGGTACCTCTTTCATGTCTGTGTCATATTTTCCATTTACCATCCAATCAAAGCACTGAATCATCGCATCCAAGGGAAGTAAAGTTCCAGGGCACGCTCTTCTTCTGCTGCCAAAAGGTAAGAAGTGGAAACACACGACCCCTCACATCAATATTATTACTTACATCATTACCAACAAATCCCTTTGGTCAAAATTTAGGATGATTTTCCCAATAAGCAGTGTCTTGCCCTTTGTACGATTTCCCAGCTGGTAACAAAAACTCTTCGTTTTGCAGGAATAAAGCAGGCCTCTATCTATCAAGGGCTCTTGAGGGTGGAGGTGCAGGGTCTCTTTCACTATTTCTTGAAAATAAATCAAATTGGGAATGTTTGATTCTTCAACAAGTCTTTTTTTTTTGGTTAGGTTACCTAGGGAGAGGGCCCTAGCCCATTGTGGCATCACCAACCCACACCGACCATGGAACCATCAAAGGATGGAAGTTTTAAGCTCTCAGCTAGCCCACGGATTAAACCACATTATCGTGGTGCCCTATCACCAGGGTATCCAAACCATTGGTAGTAGACCGTCTTAACACGGAGCTGAGATTTGAATCTTGGACCTCCCAATTATTAGGAGACCCAAGAACCTTTACACCACTACCCGTTGGATTTCAACAAGTCTTTCACTTCCCAACAAATAATCTATTTCTTCATATAATTTTTTTTCATAATTTGTGAATTTTTGAGAAGCAGTGAGAATGC
Organism: Taxus chinensis; assembly: GCA_019776745.2. Taxonomy (NCBI): domain Eukaryota; kingdom Viridiplantae; phylum Streptophyta; class Pinopsida; order Cupressales; family Taxaceae; genus Taxus; species Taxus chinensis. Next base: position 23,922,346 of record CM034146.1, read on the forward strand.
CCACTTAGTTGTAATGGTTGAAGTATCAGTCCCATCACTAAACAGATCATACTTGCTCATCATTACAAACAAATAAAAAAAATTGGAATGGTTAATTGTTTTAAAATTCAAAATGGCACTTCTATTAATTTAGAAGAATAATATATTTTGAATAATGTTTGCAGGATTTATTTTGTTGGTAATTTTTTGTCTTATGAAATATGCTTATTGTAAAAGCGCCTGTCGGCTTTTCACAAGCACCTATAGGTGTTGTTGCTAGTATTTTAGAAAAGAGGACTTTACAGTCCTCCCCTCCCAAATTTGCTTGCCCTCAAGCAAATGCAAGCTCACATGCCCAAGTACCATGCAGCATGTTGTAGTGCTCAAAAAGCTTGGATCCCATGCTGATCAAATGGAAGAGCTCTTGTAAAAACAAGCTCATACACTTGTTGTCCGTCATGATCTTTGGTAGCCCATGAAGTTTAACAAAGAAATCAGCTGCTATCTCAATTCTGCTCTCTTCACTTTCACCTTCAAAAATAGGATTAGCAACACTTATCTTTGCATACTCAGCTGTACAAAAAGCCTTCCAAACTGCTGTAATCTTAGTCGTAAAACAAGAAGTTGATCAATAATTAGCAGCTTGACAAGCTAATTCATGTCCCAATGTGGCATCCTCATTCTTCATTCCATCCTTGTCAACTAAGGTGGAAGAACATTCCATATTCCCAAATACAAGTGCACTTGAAACTAGGTGGGGGCTGCCAGAAATGATGTCAACATCATCAATGATGGTAGTTTGACTCATGGCTGCCATAAAAACACTTCCCTTCTCACCTGGGGTAGAATAACACCTCATTCCCCAACTCTTGATTACATTCTTCACTCAACAACAAACTTGGAAAGACAAGCTTGAGCATCATGCAAAACTGATCCAAACACCTAGAGTTACCTTGTTGTAGTGGTCTTTGTGGCTGCCCAAAAGATGGTCTAGGCTGCCCTCTTCCTATTGTCCTAGGTTGGGTGTACCTTCTTCAAAGCCTTTATGTTTCACTCCCAATCCAAGTATTGGAGGGACTCTATTTCTATGCAAAATGAAACCTTTTTCATCCACAAACTTTCCATCTTCCACTATGGCATCTTCATCTTCAGCTGCAGTCCCATAGTTTTCACCATATGCTCGGATAGATAACAAATTCAATTGCTCTTTCTTCTTTATTCTTGTGCCTACACAAAGAACAAACACATTAAAAGAAACACGAGCTCTCAATATCATTTCTTCATGCCTTGTAGGTATGGAAGCTATCTCTCTTCCACGTCTTGCAATCATTCCATATTCTCCACTCAAATGATGGATATTTAAAAGTTCATCCAGGTTGTCCCAAACACAGCTGTAACCATGTGTTTTGTCGCCCAAAATTAGAACGATAGTGGCTAGGATCCTTCTTATGACAACTAAAACCACATCAATGATGATAGTAGATTGGAAACCCTTCATCCTCATGGTTGGATAATCATTTCCGGCTGTCAAAAAATGGATGGGGAGCTGAAATTGTTGCAAAAAAAAAATACAATTGTTAAACTGGAAGTTCTTCATGAATCTCCTAAAAAACAATGTATTGGGGCCTAGGAATGAGTCATTGTTGACTGAAAATGCACCGAATGACTGGAAACTATCCCTTCTCGTGACTGTCCTCTTTTGTGTGGCACCAAACAGAATGTTGGACAAGCTGGGAATGCCTATAACAACAATACAAACATTTATGGCAGCATGTTTTAAAACCCACCAATCAAGACATTTATTACTTCCAATCATTTCTCCAAATCCCAGCTGAGTTATAATGTTTGGAATATCAAGATAACAACCATCCCACTCAATTTCAAACACAAAATTCATTAACTTGACTTCTACTTTTATTGGAGCACTCCCTCCAAGAGTCGGCTTATCAATTAGGGTTCAAAATCCTTATAAAATGACTGCCGTTTTGAAAATAAAATTGTAGGTTTTACCTCATTATGTGTTGCCCATATGTCTTGCCTTCTTCCATAAGTTTTTACCCTCCTCTTGGCTGTAGCAACTTGAGGAATCCCATGTGTCATGCTTGGAAGCACAACCTCTTGGTCATTAAGCTTGAGCCTCAACTCCACGATTTGGTAGTCTTGGGTAAATTTACCCAAAGAGTGTAGCCATGGCACTCCAAGTATCAAATCCGTATCTTCATTACAATTCACATAGAAATCACCACTTAGAGTGTTTTTCACTTTATCACGATGTCCACTATGTTGTCCATGATGACTACCCATTATACTATGAAGCATCAAACTTGACATAGGCTCACTCTTATCAACAAGCTGCCCATGGTGATACAAGTATGGTAGTGACATAGGAAGAGACCACAAAACTGAAATGTCATTTACAATAGCATACCTTGGGGTGTCCTCCACTTGTTCTCTTCTTTTGCCGAATGAAGCATGGTTGAGATTTCTTCATATTCAACTAGTGAAACTCTTCCCACCTTTACGTCATCCATATTTTGTTGGCACGTGCATGGAGCCTCTTCGCGGTCCTTGCCAAAGTCATGAACACCCTCAACTTGTCTCTTACGAGCTTTTGTTTTGAAAATTCCAGCAAGCTGATCATTATCATAACCTTGCAAATTGAATTCTTCCTTGATTCAATCTTCAGAATGCTCGTAAGATGGTTTGGGGCCTCTTGGAAAAGATATTTTTTCCCTTTAGTACCCTTCATACTCTCATCTTTGCTAGAATAATTCTCATGATGATCAAAACCTTGCAAATACATAGCGTGAGGGTGATGCAATAAATTAAATTGCTTACCATTTTTTGCTGATATGTAAATTCCAACATATTGAAAACCAATATAAGTATTAGGTGAGGCCTCCTTTTGAAGGACACGCCTCTCAACAGGGTCATTCCGAATCTCAGTCTCATGAACCTCTTGTAGATCTGATTTCCCTTCACCATCTTACAACCACATGCAGTAATTGGAAATTAATAAAACATCTTTTATTGTCAAAGAATCTTTACCTTCATGCTGCATATTGGTCTTCTTTTGTTCTTGTTTTATGATTTCTTCTTGCCTTATCCTTTTCCTCTTTGGCTAGAATATCTTTCCCATTTTCCTTTGGCATGGTAGATTCCTCCATGGGCTGTTCCCTCTCTATTACTTACAACCCTGATTTTTCTTCTTGCTCTGCCATTGCAACTTCAAAGTTCTCCTCTTCCTTTCTCCGGGCATGCTGAAGATCCTTTGGTGGTGCCTGAGACCTAGGTCCATGCCTTGCTCTTCTGCTGTTCACTCTTATAATCTCTGCAAGTGATAGGGCATCACAAATCTCAGTTGGAAGGGCCCTATGCTCCTCATAGATGGCGGTAATATTGTGCCCTACTGAATGCTGTGTATCATCCTTCGGAATGATTCCTTCCCTTGGGAGGAAGGTAGGCTGAAAAGCCCTAGCTGTAGGATCCATCATGGATCTCAGTGGTTGAAGATTGTTGTTTGCCCTTGAAGAACTTCTTGGATGCATATTATGGATCTGCCCTGTCATTATATCAGCCAAACTCTCTTGCCCTTGGGCAACCCTCTCAAGCCTAGCATCATCAAAATGTATGTTCGCCATTTATGTATTCCTTCTGAATGAAACCCTCTAGGCTGGGAGGATCGATGCTCTTATACCACTATAATGTCTCTTTCTAGGCTGAAACTGAAAAACAAGGAAATAACACAAACCCAATTGATAGTAAACTGAATTTTATGCAAGAACTAGGGTAACGACTTGTTTTAGGTCCAACAAATCCTAAACGACCTAGGGTAAATTCAGATTTTTACCTTCTCCACACAATTTTTTAGAAATACATCAACAACATGAAACCTTAGATGAAATCATGCAAAATAATTGCTTCAACAATAACTTACAGACTATTAGAATTAATTGATGCTCAAAAACAACTGAAACTTGAAAATTTTGTAACTTCATAATACTTGGAGAAAAAATGCAAATGTTAGCTCAAAATGACCATAACAATGGTAGGTATAAAATAAAACGAGAATATGATTTTTCTATCCATGAGAACCCACTAAAAAGTGATCCCTAAATCTCTAAATGAGGAGATTAAGTTGGAAATGAGTGTGGCAACCCCACAAAGGCGTGCCCTAGCTGGAATTTATGCCCTAGCACTGATAGAAGCCCTTGTCGTTTTGAAATTCTGAGTTTTGAAGCTCAAATATGACTCCTGGATGAAGCCACCAATAGGATCCAATGAGGGTTTCCGTCCTCAATCGATGAGAGAAAGAGGCAAAGCATGCTCCAACTCCAAGAAAATGTCAATATCCCAAAAATGCATAATTTTGTCCAAACCAAGTGAACCCCTTATATAACTCATATGTGGTGCCAAATCTTTAAAACATGATCCCCATGAGGACCGACCTCCTTGGGAGATATGTTTCTCCTTTATCTTCAAGCATGCACTCCAAGGACCGACCTCTTTATGAAAATATAAGTTTCTTTTTCTTTTCTTTTTTCCCAATCCATCTTCTTTTTATTTATTTTTATCCTTTTTGTCGACAAAAGAAAGGAGTATTAAAAATAACTTTATATTAATAATAATATTAAGTTGCCCGTAAATGGAGAATTGACCAACCCAACTTAAAATATTATTAATTATTTTATTTTAGAAAAGGGGACATTACAACTTGAGCTCTAGGGTGAGGCAGTAAATTGTGCAAATTACATCTAGGCGATGCGAGCTAAGACTCCTGAAGAAGCTTGTTCAAGTGAAAAATCTGATGTTTTTGAATTTCATGTTTGTGGAAGTAAGACTTTTGCGTTTGTTCTAGATGACAAGTTCAAATCTATGGAGAAGAAAAGTTAAGAACCCATATTTATTGGTCATTGTGTGCATGTGAAGGCGTACCGCCTCTTTGATCTAGTTACCCATTATGTATTGATTCAACGAGCTGTTCATGTTGCTAAGACAAATACTCCATTGGCTCCTACTGATTCTTCTCCTAATTTTCATTCTGCATCTGATAGGGAGGGCTTGCTTCTTGATAATGATGATGACACCCATAATGATACGGCCCTGCCATCTCTTCCTACTCCACAGTCCATGCCCAAGTGGGCACCATCTACTTTCCAAGCAATTGGTGATTTGGTTGGTGATCCTTCTGTACTTGTGCCCAGACATCTGGTATAGCCCTTATGAGCGTAGCATTATTTAATGATCTAGTGTTATTTTGTAAGGTGACAAGTAAACCTGTGTGGGAAGCTGCTATGCAAGATGAATATTCTTTGCTCGTGAAGAATAACACACGGGAGTTAGTGCCTCTTCCTAAGGGAAGAAAACTTGTGCATTGTAAATGGGTCTATAAGACCAAATATGCAGCAAATGGTTCTGTAGATGAGCAGCAGGCTTGTCTTGTAGCTAAAGGGATTCTCACAACTCGAAGGGGTGGATTATTCCGAGACTTCTGCTTCGGTTGCAAAGATGGATTCTATTCGCTTTGTTCTCTCCCTTGCTGTATCACATCGGTGGCTAGTCTTTCAAATGGATGTGAAGAGTGTTTGCCTGCCTAGTGATCTCCAAGAGGAGATCTATATGGAGCAGCCTTAGGGCTTTGTGCAAGACTCTTCCTTGGTATGTAGAATTCTTCATTCTCTTTATGAGCTCAAATAGGCTCCTTGAGCTTGGTATGAGAAGATGAATATTTTTCTGTTGAGTTTTGGCTTTTATTGTTTTGAATTAGATCAAAATGTTTACATCCTAAAACAAGGTGAGGATCTTTTGATATTGGTGTAGTATGTTGTTGACATCATCCTCATAGGTGGTTCAAACTCAATTCAAGACAATAAACACAAGTTGATGGAAAAATTTGACATGACAAACATGGGACGTCTGCACTATTTTCTTGGCCTTCAGGTTCACCCGTCTCCTAAAGGCATTCCTATTGGACATTAGAAGTATGCCACAAATCTTCTTCATTGTTTCTGCATGGCTGATTGCAAGCCTTCTTGTACACCCTATCAGTCATGGATTGAGTTGATTGTAGATAGCAAATCTAAATTGGTTGATTCCACTTTGTATAGATGGTAGGTAGTTTTTTTGTACCTGGCACATATGCGTCACAATATCACCGTTGTTGTTAACTTGGTCTCTCGATTCTCCATGGGCTTCATGAGAGTCACTGGTAGGAAGCTAAACGTATTTTGTGCTATATTCGGGGCACTCTACGTTTTTGAATTTAATACACACCAAGCACTCTTTTGAAATTGAGGGATTCATAGATGCGGATTGGGGCATATGTCTTGATACTCGTTGCTCTTCTTTTGGATTTGTTTTTCACCTTGGCTGGAGTCCTATTGTATGGGCATGTAAGAGGCAAACAATTGTTTCCATCTCTTCGATCAAGGTTTAGTATCGAGGTACTGTGAAAGCTGGACAAGTGGTACTCTGGCTTTGACAGTTACTTGGTGAGTTTGGTTTTCCTTAGCAAAATCCCACTTTGATTTGGTGTGATAATTAGAGTTCCATTGAGATAACATGTAACCCTATAGAGCATCAACGAACCAATCATATAGAGATTCATTCGGAAGCTGGTATAGGATGGAGTTGTTTGTTTGGAATTTGTGCCCACCGTTGAGCAGGGCGTTGACATCTTCACTAAGCCCTTGGCTTCTTGTCGTTATCTCAGTAGCGAGCATTTCTTGGGGTGAAAGAAGTTGTACTTGGGGGTGATTATGGTTGAGCTCTTTCTTCTTTTATGAGCGTACATGGGTACCTTATTAGGCCTAGTAGCCAAGATCCATATTTGCTTTGTTTTCACTCCCTAACCTTGATTTAAGGGAGCGTGTTCAAACTAGGAAGTGGTTTGAGATATTTTCTACCTAGTCGTAGTTGTGTTCACACATTGTAAGCTCATGCTAGGGAGTTAATTTGTTGCAACCAAGTTTGTCACTTTACTAAACAAACTTGGCGCCTGCATGAATTGTTCGAACCAAATTAGTTAGTACAATTATGAGGTTGTTAATTATAACCCCCTTGTAAAAGCCTATTTAATAAGCATACTTGTAGAGTGAAATATGTTGAACAAGAGTGTGATTAATACAATAATATTGTTTTTGCTTGTGCCCTGGTAAATCGGTGTTTAGGGTGATTCGGGAGTGTCTGTGTACGGTGTACTAGATTATTGGTTTCTTGCCTAGATCCTCTTAGCTATTCTTATATAACAATCACCTATAATCCAAGTATTATTTGTTTCACTTATTATTTTCCCACTCAAATATTAATGACTAAACAATCTAATGCGTAACACCTATGTCTTAAGCACCCATGTGAGGACTAATCCTAACATTCCCCCCTTAGTGCGAACATGGGAGAGAATTTCATGCACTGGAGTTGTCTGTCTTTTGTTGTCACCTTTGGTCATTTATTCTACAGGTTTGGTGTTTGTGGTGCAAGAAGTTTAGCATTGTAGATCATTTCTTGCCCCATAATGCGAAAATCTCAAATGTTGGTTTCGACCAATAATGCATCCGATTACAAATTTTGAGAAAAAAATTGACTACTCCACTTTACAAATATCTACGAAAAAATGCCTCGCCCCTTGTTTTACAAGATATTACTTTTCCACTATAGGAAAAATATTACTCCTGTTAAAAATATGCACCCACGAAAAATATACCCCTTTTATTATCAATCACTCCTTTTAAATAAATCCCATCCTTAAAAAATTTAAGCAAAATATCACTTAGGGTGGTTGAGGAGTGGGTTGAACCCTCAACCTCCTCATACAATAGTACCTTGACAAAACTTGACAACCACTTAGACTATTGATTATCTTGAGCACATATATGAAGATATATAATTTTATGTTTTAAAATAGCCAAGCTTGATTTTAAAACATAACTTTATCCTATTTAGGGTTCAGGGGCATTGTTAGGAGCCTTGAGCTTTTGTTGTGTTGCACCGCCAAGGAGAATACCGATATGTCGGTTTGCAGAGGGATTTGCACGCCAAGTTGAAAGCAAAATGGATTACTCCAAATCACGGCCAAGTTAGAGCAAGATGTAGGGATGTTCAAATGAGCCGAGGTTGCAAAAAGGGACTGACAGACGTTGAAGGAGTGTGGGTTTGGTCAAAGTGAAATGAAGCCAACCCAAACTTAGTCCATAAGCTGTTGTAGAGCAATTTGTTTGACGTAATAACAATACACAACCGATGCCAAGGCAATGCAAAATCATGGGTTGATCAATGCAGAATTGACTGGGAGAACTATAGAATACCTAGATCTAATGCAAAAGTGCATGCAAAGCATGAATGAGATCTGAATAGAGGCCGTTTGAGGAGGGTCGATGCCTTGGTGATGACAGACCTAGATAAGTATGCAGGTCAATGAAGTCTTTTGAGAATGGTGTTGCTTATTTGAGTTTGTTGTCGAGCTTGTTGTTAGGACGGCAAACAAAGCTGATTATGGAGTATGATGCAGCTAAGGCTGCCTTAGATGCTTGGACGGGGTTTGCAGGCCACAATTCAAACTTTGCATGTCAAGGCCGAGTTAAATGTGAAGGTGTAGATCTAAACCCTTGCTGAGTCTAGTTCTTACAAGCAGAGGGGCAGGGTCCAGATCAGAGTGCTCTTGAGTCGATCGTTACTTCCAACAATGCAACAAAGATGATCTTGCTTAATGCAATACATCCCTTCAATGTAAAGTTAGATCCAGGGTGCATCTGAATGTGAATATGGCGAGTCAATGGATTAGGAGAGCTTGTTGTCCAATGTGAAATCAACTCGCCGAAAAATCTGCAATGCAACTTGCCAAACTCATTCCAAAACTGGCAAAGGAGCTTGTGGGAGCTTGAGTAGATTAACAAAGAGCTTTGCAAACCTGATTTAGAGACATGTAAACCAATACAATACACTCAAACATAAAAGTACCTCAAGTGTGCAGAGGTCATGCCCAATGCTTCTAATGCAACTCTAATCAAACCCTCAAATAGAGATTTGCTAGAGAAATCTTTCAAATGAGACGTTGCACCCAATAGAGACTGTGATTGTGCTTTAAAGATAAATTTTTGTCGCTGTTCTTCTATTTCCTCATTGTTGACATGTAAAATGTCTCCGCATTTTACTTGACAACCCTGTTGAAATTTTGTCACTTATCAGTCAAACTGGTCAAAATTGTCTTTTTGCAAAAACCAACGTTTGAGAATGGTTGTAGGAGCTCCGGGTGGCTCCAAAGGCCTAGATTGCAGTGAGTGACAAGGTATTAGAGTTTTCTTCGTGACAATATGGTTTAGGGAAGATTTTGTGAGCTTTGAAATGGTTTTGGGAAAACTTTTCTCCAGGAGCTGTTTGAGGAAAATGTGTGTGATCATTAAATAAGGGTCAACTTTTGAGAAAGGTTTCAGAAACTCCGGGTGGTGTTGGGAACTCAAATCACAGTCATTGGAAAGTTTACAGGGTCTACTACATGATGGAATATGCAAGATAAGGTTTTGGGAACATAATAAACAAAAACCTTCCCAACATTGAGACATGGTGGTCTTTCCAGACAAGGGAACTTGCATTGAAGGTTTCGGGCACCTTGGGCGGAGTCAGGAGCCTAACAAAGAGCCAAGTTGAGCACATTGAACCCTCTTCATGGCCCATGAGTTAAGTTTGTTCATACCCATCTCAAGCTTGTGTTGTAGCTTAACTCACTAGCGCACCTTCCTAGGCAAAAGTTGTAAGTTGACTAAAAACTCATTTTCAAAGTTTCTAAATGCATTCATTGGATTTGTTGGCCCGTTTCCAGTCAAACTCATACATTATATGCACCGGAAAGGTTAAGTTTTGACCTAGGACCAAAAAGTGCACTTTGTGTTCTATTTCGCCATTGATTGATGATGTCATTAACTTAAGTGCATTGATGCACTTTGGGAGCTTGGCAGCCTTTTGGGAGTGCATTGCAAGTTTGTAAACTCCACTTGAAATCCCATCAACCAAAATTTGCCCTCCTATTGGTGGATGTAAAAGGTCAAAAAGTAATGAAGGAAACGACAAATTGAGAAGGTTGTGCATGCGTGGGTCCCACCCCCTGGCACACTTTGGAGGTCCAATTGCACTTGGTACACTTTGGAGGTGCAATTGCACCACCAAAGTGCCCAAGCTTGACGTGGGCACATTTTTGAGGTGGTGATTGCAAAGTGGGTGCATTTTCCACTTTGCATTTGCAAAACTCAACCTCCACCTCCATTTCAAGTCATTTTTGAAACTCCACTTCCCTCTAAAAATCCAACTCCAGAAAAGGGTAAAGTGCAGCACATGAAACCACTCAAAAGCTTGTTTTTCCTCCTCCCATGTCCATAAAACCACTTGTGTGTCCTAGCTGCCCCATACCTTGTTTTGCTCATATCTCATGATCCCTTGATCGAATCACTCTCAAATTTTGAACACATCATCCTCTCAAAAATGCCTTGACATTAATATGAAGAACATGGCATATGATGGAGTGTATTATTTTCCATGACCTCTTGAAGATTGCAGTTGTTGAAACCTTGTTTTGGCAAAACCTCTCAAACTTGATTTGATCAATACTTGAAAACCACATGGAGGAAACCTTTGAAACTTTGCCAAATATCTCTCCTTGCAAAAACCTTCGTTTTGAGCTATCATTCTCGTGCTAAGGTGAAAAGATTCATGTAAAACCATTTTTGGCTTCCAAAACCACTCAAAAACCCTAATTGCACTGAAAATTGTTTTGCTATTTCCTTCAAAACCCCGCGAGAAATCTTCCTCAAATTTAGAGTGTTGGTTCCCATCCACCATACCTCTCCAATGAATCAGAAACCAAGTCATTTGGTTTTGTATTTCTCTTGGAACGAAGAACTAATTTTTTTTTGCCCATACTCCATTAAAACCCATTTTCCAAGCTTATCTCTTAGCCAGAAATTGTTTCCTCACTTCCCACTATTTCCAACGAGGGATTATCACCAAATTTAGAGCATCTCTTTGTCTGATTTGGATTTGTTTTGCCCCCGCAATGGCCTAAATAAGAATTGAGCTTGCAAAACCATTAAAAATCTTGAATTCCCGTAAACCAACTCAGAATCCCATTTCACTTGTTCCTCTGAACTCCATAATTCTCAAGTCCACGATACCACAAAATTGCAAAATAAAATTTCATTACTCTAGATACGAGCTTGTCTCGGTCTTGGTTTCTGAATACTCAGATATTGGTGACAACGATGTTGAACACGTGGATTTGGAAGACCATTGAAGACACTTGGATAAGAAGGAAAACTTATTTGCTAAACCGAGTCAGAGTGCACAGGAGGATTGTTGAGTATGAAACATCTAGTTGAATCAATCGAAAGCTTTCATGATTGGAATCATGGTCCTGGTGTATTCTTGATCTCCTCACCATTCTCCATTTAAGAGACATGACAAGGAGTGCTCATAGTCTTCAAGAAGACATTGTCCATTTAGTCGTTGTTTGGTTCAATCTCACCAAGAGGAGGTGTTTCCATTCAAAGGATTGTTGTATTGCTGCCGAGGATTCACAGGTATCTTTGATATCATCAAATCCAAGAGAGCTCAAGGTTATCGAGTCTGGGGCATGCGTGGTGTGAGTACATTCTTCATGATGATTGCAAGATGAGTGTTTGCTCATGTGACAGACAAGAGACCATGTTCGTGACAAAGAGTTGATTTGTGGAACCTACCATTGCTTGCAAAGATGAAGAGTTGAAACAGAGCTTTCAAGACATGACAAAAGACAATCATTCTGGATAAGATGTGGAGTATTGCTTCTAAGTCCAAGGAAAGACATGCCTGATCAGAGAAGCAGTCAAGGAAGATCCTATCCAGTTGCAGCATTCATCTCCACAATGAAGGAAGAACAAAACTTCATTGTGCAACATCTTTTGATCACAATTTCTCTCTTTAACATTCTATTTCTCTGTTGAGGAATAACTTTTGTAAAAGTGACTTAAGTCACTTAAAGTTTCTTTTTCTTCGCTGAGATTGCACTTTAAGACGAAAGGTCACATGGGAATGCGAAGAGCCACTGGCTTTGGATATAAATTGTAAGGCTCTCTCCATTCCAAAGGATCAATTTTTGCCCTCTCTAGCAAGTTGTATTCTTCTATTTCCTACGTAGCAATTTTCCTCCTTTCTCATCTTGTCACTTAGTTGAGCACAAGCTGGCATTTGTAAGAAGTTGAAGGACTTTGTGCCTTCTTTGTGGAAGGAATATATCTTGACGAGGCTTTGTATTTTTCTTGTATTATATGTTTCATTATCTCGCCATGATGTTTGTTGTGCTTGCCTGTTTCCTCCAATTGAAACTGGAATCACCTTTGGAATATAGTTAGTGAAATTTGGGTTCAGCTCATTAATACAATTCCCCTCCTCATTCTTCTCCACTCACTCACCTATATTTCCCCTCTTAGATATTGTTACAGTTTCGGCAAGGGTGTTTCTATACCTTCCCCAGTCTATGACCAACCTGAGAGTCAGTTTAGTGTACAATTTTTTCAGATTTCAATAAATGGGATCCGCTCCATCTTTAAGCAGAGGGCCCTAGTCCCGCGAGCGTTGACGAAATCCCTATTTTGTCGTTGATAAAATATTTTGCCAACACTCATGCAGATCTAAAAAAACCCCAAAAAGACCATATTCGACTGCAGTGAAAATATATCGTGTTTACTATCACTCTTAGCATTTTTGGATTTTTTGAACTTGAATCTGAGGTCTGATTTGCTCCAAAATGTTGTAGGGAAAAGTTGACTCCAATAGGTTCTCACACACTAGAAAAGCAATGAACGGATCTAACTAAACACAAAAGTAGGCGAAACAAACCTAATTTAATCATGAACAATGAACAAGATGGAGTGAAAACTATGGATAGAATGCACAAAGTGGAAAAAGGTAGACGATGCATATGAATAGCATATGTCGATGGATTCACACGTGGCCTACACTGCTAGTACCATTGAGAAAGTGCAAGAAGGGTGAATGTACAGACAAATCTTTTGCACGTGGCCTACATTGCATATCCTTTGTTTGCATGTTTTGATAGAAACAACAAATGAATGAGCACGGACAAGCTAAAGAGGTTGTTGGGAGGTTCGTTATATTTGCTAACCCATTCCCATAGTCTACCTGACGAAATGAAACATGGGTGGAGGTTAGAGATGCCTCTTTCGAAACCTGCATTGATACCAAATGTTGGGTTACCCCGTTCATTTGGAGAGAGCATACAAAATAAGATTCAGTCAACATAATTTATTCAAGAAAGATAGCTCAATATATAGAGAGTTGATCTCCTAAAATTAGGGAGTCAAATCTCATCTAGAATCTTCCCACATTCTCTCAACAACGCCCTAAACTAATGTGACCATTACATGAGTAATAGTTACATTATTCTCTCTACCTACTCCTATTTTAATTCTATTGTTACTTCTGTAACAATCATTTACAATCCAAGTATTATTTGCTTCTCTTATTATTTTCCCACACAAATATTAATGACTAAATAATCTAATATGGAGCACCGAAGTTCTAAGCATCCATGTGAAGAATAATCCTAACATGGTGTGCAAAGATGATCGCTACATCTCGGACCTACCCCCTTAGTGTGTGAAGTAGTAATATCCAAAGGGTGGTTGTTGCTGCCAACCTTTGTGATTGGCTGAAAGAAAAAGGTGATCAACCCAGGGGCTCTTTGTACGGACTTGTGTTGAAGGGTGACCGCCTCGTGAAGAAAAAGGGTTGGGCACCATGGGTCCGGGTATTGAAAGAAAACGGATAGAAAGTCACCTGAGTCCTTGTAAAGGTAGGGTTATTTGCTCCATATCTCATAATAAATGGGGCATCTGAAAATGAAGTGCTTCTTAGTCTCCACCTCCTAGAGGTAACAAAGTTGATAGATCCATTCCCCACATGGAATATGACGATCGGTCTTAACCTGTAACTTGTGTGAGCACCCTCAAGTGCTCGAGAGGAAACCTTAAGCCAGGGGGAGGAATGACACCATCCACCACAGGCGATGAATGACACATCCACCACCCACAAGAAATGTTCCTCAGGTGAAGCATCCAAGGAGGAGAGGTCCAAGTGACCCTAAGGTCCCTGAAAATATCCTCTCTAATAGCTTTAAGCTATTTTTTATGCTTCTAGTGCTGTACTTTTGCCGATTCTAGGATTTTCAAGATTTCAAGAGTTTTGGCTAATTTACTAGTCATGTCATCAAGACCCCATACGAATTTGAGTATTGTCTTATTATATGGAAAAAGGAATTCAAATGTTTTTTTGAATCTTTTAAAGTTGAGAATAATCAGTATCCTTACTAAAAATATGATATATACAAAGATACTAGGAATGAATTCCACGAAATCATCATTGACACATAGGCTTAAAATACCAAGGTTTTGAGGATTGAAGAAACCCCAAGTTTTGGTATGCCTTATTGCAACTGTGCTCAATTTGTGAAAAAGACAATATCGATTCTTTTATAAAATGTGCTGTGAAATGGAGCTCAGAGGCCGGTTATTTCTTATTCTTTTTGAATGGAAATTGGATTATTAATTTATTTCTTTTACTTATTCTGTAGATGCATTTATCTTTTATCTGCATATTCCATAGTTTTCGTGTAATATATTTAGAGTCAAATATCTAGCTATATTTTAGGATGAAGGGCTTCTTAAGAGTTGCTTGTATGTATTATAGTAATCATAATTTACAGAATAACTGATACTTTTGTTATTTATCTATTTCAGGAGTAAAGGTTTGACTTAAGGGATGCAAACTTGTGCATCTTTACTATTCTTTTGTGCCTGTGCAAAGACAGTTATATTGCAGTCAAAGAATTGTAGACCTCATAGCTTCCGTGATTTTTCAGTTTACTGAGATATTTTGTTCTAGGGGAGTTTTCGTTTAATTGACAATCACTCTAGAACCCTTCTAAATTGTTCAATGGAAATATTCTATTATCTAATGGTAAGCTTGTATTGTTGAAAGTTCTTACACCGTTGTATGTGGGTTGTAATAGGAGAAAAACACATGTTAACAGGTTATTGATTCATTCTTTCTTTGAAATGTGTATCAATTTTGTTATATTGTTTCTTGGAATCATCATTTGATGTTTATGAATGGTTGCATTACTTTTTTGGATATTTTGCGACATATTTCCTTTTAATTGCGCTCAAGGGATTTGGTATAACATGTATGCATTGATTACATGTAGTTTTGATACACATAGTTCTCATGTTATTCTTTTGTGAAATCTGAAGAACATGGATCTGGTTAGTAATGTAAGATGTCTTAAATAACTCCTCAAAATTGTCAATTTTGTTGGGTAGGGGATCCATTTCCGAACAAACTTAACAATATTGCAGGAGACAATACATATCATCTTAATCAATACATATTACCCTGCCATCTGGGAACTTGGTTTAAATTTACATTTATTGAATGATCTGATGTAGTATTCTTATCAGGCAATATAGAACAAGCAGTAGCCCTCTGTTTTGCATTGTGTGTGAATTGTTCAGAAGAGATCGAACATGAAGCAGCTTTGTAAACCCAAACAAGAACGAAAACTGCAGAACCTGATGTACCATTCATGTGATAGTCAAATATAACTGCATAGAAGTCAAATGGGATGAGCTTAAGTGGTAAATCGGCTTTCATAGGGGAGCCCTGGGTTCAAATCCCTAGGGAATCGGTGTTTGATTCGGGCAAAATATTGCATTCAACTCTGGGTGTCAAGTGAGTACCATTCAAATACACAATTTTTGTCAAGTGACACCATGCTTTATGTGGCCTAATGTCACATAAGATGAACTGGTAGTCATAGCATGTCCTTAATCTGTCTCAGTGTACTGCTTGTTCACATGGAGTGGCAGTTCCATCTGAACAACGTTGAAGCCTTATTGGGATTTTTTTGAGGCGTGCTTCCCATCTTTGGACAACTTTGAAGCTTTAGTGGGATTGTTTTGAGGTGTTATGTCTATCTTTATTTTCAATAAATAAATGGATGTTCATAAATTTGTTGTGCGACAAATTTCATTGAATTGGGTATAATTGAGCTTAAGTCATTAGATTCGTACCTAATCTTCAACATGGAGTTTCAATGTGATTAAGCTCTATCGCGGCTAGTGTATGTACAATATTTGGCATATCTCTCTCTCTTTAGGAAGCTTTTAGAATTAAACAAAATATCAAGTACTTTAAAAGGCCTAATTATTAAATTTATTTTGCGTTGTCATTGAATAAATTGATAAAATGGGTTCAGAGTTGTGAACTTTGAATATTCAAATATGAAATTTCAGGGACATCCTTGCTTGGAACTATGATGCTCAACTAAGCTTATTTTTATGAAAATGTTCTAAAATTGCAAGACTACATAGCATGTGTATTTGTTCAGCATAATTTACAGGTATGATACTTTCGAGTTGTATTCAAATTTGGCAGATTTTTGGCCTCGCAGTCTGCATATTTGGCATGTTTTGTATGCATCCAAAGTTCAACTTCAAATGCTTTCAGCTAACCCCATATGTATCTGTGTGTAGTCTGACCTACACCATATGCTGCTAAATAATGAAGTGTCAGGTTTCAGTGAATAAAATTCAGACTTGAATCAGCATGTTTTATATGAGATTCAGATGAATATTTGGGAACAATTTTTGAAAGTGTTATCTCATTTGGAGGTGATGTTCAATGAATCATAATATTCCAATATTATACCGGCAAAGCATGACAAATACCTTTGTGGGCCTGTCAAATTGTGACATAAACTGCAAGATACCATCTCAAAGCCACCTTGAAGAAGCTTGTCCCAAGTCATTTGGAATAGCTACTAGGACTAACCACGTAGCAGTTACACAATAGTTTCCCACTGGATGACACAAATCATTTTCTTGATTAATTTATCATCGTCCCAATAATTCACAGTATTGACTTTAGCATCTTGCTGTCCAATACAGGAGTTAAATCAAAGTTACCAGGAGACTGGGCACAGGAGCACCATTTTCAAAATAGGGTATGAGATTATATGATTAAGAGCACAGCTATGCTCGTGTGTGTGCATCAAGTAGTTGGGGCAGGATGGATGGGGTTACTAGAATGGAGACAGTTCCGTGTCCTTGGGCCCGTGTTTCCTTGGTAACCATGGACTCGATGTAGAGCCTAAAAGTGGAAGCAAAATATATTTGAACAATTCATTCAGACGGTGAGCTTTGCATTGGCCGTCAAATGTCAATTCTCCTGTTTTATAAGATCGCCTTCTTTTGCTAGGCTGTTGTATCTTACACTTATCAAAGGACTTAAGAGGGAAACAAAGCATTGATGGACTAAGGAATGATATGTTTTTTAATAGAAATTCATTTTACTCTTACAAATACTACCCTTCGCTTTGAGTATTTATCCATGGATGAATCCAGCAGTTCTAATGTTATTCTTGTGCACTAGTATCTGTTTTGACTGCGATAATTGGCTTTGCTTTGCGGTTCTGTTGACACCTCCTTAGAAACACGGGATAAAAATCTGTGTTTATAACTTTGGATTGTGCAAGGAAATATACTCGGAAGATCTTGCACTCTAGCAAACTTAGTATGGTTTGGCTAAAGTGGTGGGTCTGTCACCACAAGGAATCTTGTAAAGTGGATAAAGCCCGTCACAGTAGTACTCTGATAAGTACTCCTCTATCTTCATCTCTATCTTTAAATAGTAGATTTTAGTAAGGTTTGGGTGCTGCCGACCTCTGTGGATCTATAAATATTTAAGCTTCTTTTGTAAATAAACGAGCATGGAATAGATTATAAAAGTAGTTTTGCTTGTAAAAGTCTTGTTTTGTTATTAGAGCCTTGTCTTGCTACCTTGTCTCCTTGGTGTCACCCAGAGTTCATCTTGAAATCTGTGACTATCCTATTTGAAAAACTTTCGTATTTTTAAAATAATGGGTCGTTTTGTGTTTTTATTCCCTGAAAGTTCTTGTATTGCGTCAAGATATTCCCAAAGAGCCATATTAATTTTTTTCGCTAAATACTCGGATGCCCAAAATTGTTATATTCTGTCGTCGGGATTTGTCTGCGGGAAATTTGTGTTTAATTATTTTAAACCCCGTATGAGGCTATTTGCGTTCCGTTTTAACTTTGTTATGATCGAACATATCATTATTCCCTTGTACCAGAAAGATTTTAACAAGGAATGAGTTTTGGGCTTTATTTGTGACTTTTGACAATTTTTCGTGTTTTTGTGTTATCCCGTTTCATTTTTTGTGAAATTTCTCTAAAACAATTCCTTTGCCGGGTAAGCCCTATTTTTGGCCTGGAGCAGCTGGAAAACATACTTGTACATTATGCCCGGAGGAAGTCACCATCGGAGGTTTAAATCACTGAGAAAAAGTGAAGTCGTGCATGGAAAAGCACCTGCGGGGATGAGCGCATTTTTGGAAAACAAAGGATTTAAGCTGCAATGGGAAAAATAGAAGCAGCAGACATGATGAGAATTTTATAGCCTGCTTAGTAGGGTATTTTTTCCCGTGATATAAAATTCACTTAAGCTGCAGTGGGAAAGTTAGAGGCTGCAGGCAAATGAGAATTTATTCCCTGCCTTGCAGGATAAAAATTCCCATAGTGAAATAAAAAAAAAGTGACTTAAGTAAAATCACGGGATTTTATTGTTTGCCTTGCAGGGTAAATAATTCCATTGTCAAAATGAAATCACTTAAGTGGATCATGGGATTTCCGGGGTTGCCTTGCAGGGTAAAAATTTTCATTGTCAGAAATTCTTAAAAATAGAATTCTATTATGCAAAAAAGTGCAACCCACCTTGAGTGAATAATAATGCATTAAATAAATATTTGTTAATATTTATTCACCCAATATTGGCACCCAAGCTTGTGGAAAAGTCAACAAAAACAAAGGGGAATAAATCAATTGGAAATTAAAATTCCAAAATTAAATAAATTTAATTTATTTAATTCAGCGCTTTTCGAGAAGGAATTAATACTTTTTAAAGTATTAAATGATTATATTAATTTTTATTTTCAGTGGCTATGGTCAAAGCACACTGTGAAGCTTAAGTGAAGTGTGGATGATTAAAATTGAATTAATTTAATTGATTGGATTGGCTGTCCTTAAACATGCTATATTTAAAAGAGAAGAGCTTGATTTTTAATTAATTAATTGTTTTTAATTGTTAGGACAATTATTAATTATAAAATTATGAGGGTTATATAAGCATGAGCATCCATATGGGTGAATTATTTAATTCACAGGTAAAGAATTGCAACTAAAAGGAAAAGTGTGCCCCCATTTGAAGAAGGATTTTGCTCAGGCAAGGTGGAAGCAAGGCTAAAAGTTTCCAAATTTGGTGCATGCTTTGAAGGAGGTTGATCTTTGTCTGCATAATTGTTTGCACAGGTGTTACAAGAGCTTAGGTGTTGTTGAAAGGATTCATGCTCTCTTTATGTGTAAATTAAACACCATTTTTTGGGGCAGCAAGCTTGAAAAATGCAGATTTTTACTATTAAAATTTACTATTCATGCTCCGGTGGCCATTTTTGTCTGAATAAATTGCAGGAATTCATTACAGGTGCTTTACAAAGGAAAATGAGCTTTTATCAATGTCCAATACATTGCATATATCCTCCGAATCTGAAGAATTGTCTAGATCTGCACCAGTATTGAAGAAATCCGGCCAAGTAAGAAGAAAAAGAATTATTCAGACAAAGATAGACAAAGCTATGGCGAAGAAAGATGAAAAAGAAACCACAACGGAGTCATGCATCACTTCTAAATTTACAGATACTGGAGACACAGATCTAGGCTCAAAACCTCTTGTTGAATTGATAGACAAATCTAGAGCAGGAAAAACTTCACTCATGCGAGCAGGAAAGACTTCACTCATGCGTGCAGGAGAAACTTCACTCATGCGTGCAAATTAAAGCAGTGGAATTATTCAAGTTGTAGTTTTTCTATCCATAGCCCAATTGCCAAAGTTTGTTATGCAGGTGCAGATCCATATCCAGATGCAGATGCAGATACAGATGCAAATCCATATGTAGATCCAGATCCAGATCTCATAGTTGCAAAAGCTTCCGGCACAAAGGCTTCATCCTCTTGTTTCGAATGCAGCTCATGAAGAAGTCAGTGCGTTGAAAATTCCTTCAAAGATCCTTTGCATGTGCTCTCATCTTCCAGTTGAAGCCTTCATTGAATTTTCATTCACTCTGAGTGCTTTCTAGAATTTTTAATTGCTCATATGCAATTAAAAATAAGGATGATGAGTTATCTACGGCCAACCTTGCACTGATGCATGTACAGCAGAAGAACTGCAAAAGCTTCAAAGGATAAAAGAGAAGACAATGCGAAGGCAAAATTCTAGCTTGCTTCCAATTTCAACTGCTTCCAATTCCAGCTTGTTTCTAGATCCAGCTGCTTCCAGATCCAGTTTGAATCAGCTACATGCAGACATGAAAAAGGACAAAGTCAGCTTTCCTCTTCCTTCTTCTTTCCTCCGACAAAGTCAGCGTTCCTCTTCCTTCTTCTTTCCTCCGACAAAGTAATTGAGCGATCAATTAAATTATACAACTTAAGTGATTGGTTTAAAAGCCATTCCTTGAAGAAGTCAACTACTTGGAGATTGGTGGCACATGTAAAGAGTAGAAGGTTCTATTTTCAGTTGCAAATCATACATGTCATGCAAAGAGGAATTCCAGGTGGAAGATTGTCAGTTGTTCCTTTTTCGACTTCCACATGTGCTAGTTCAACTAAAACTTCTAACTTGTAATTGCCCCTCTACATTCTATAAGAAGAGGAAGAACCTTCGGGTTAGAAAATCAGAATTTGTAAGCAGCAATCTTGTGTTCTAGACTTTGTGCTGGACCCTTGAGAGCCACTTGGAGCAAAGGAATACAAAGGAGCAGGTTTCCAGAGAACTTTGTGTCACGGTGTACCGTGTTTCTTGCTTTTAATATTAGATTTCTTAATAGAGTTTGTGTTATTTTAGATCTGGATCTAGAGCTGCCTTTGTTTTATAATTCTGTGTGTTCATATCTTTTAAGTTTATTCTATGTGCATACAATTAGCTCTGCTATCTACTAATTGGTATGCACATCTTCCCCATTTCTTCTCTGTATTTCCTTTACTTCCTTCTTCTATAACATTCCTTTCTTAAACAGCTGCTTACTTGTTGCAGAACTTCTTAGTTATGGTTCATGAACTAAGTGGTTAAAGTAAAACCCCTGATAGATAATAACACGTTTTTATTGACAAATCTGACACGGGAGCCTCACCGGTTAAATGAGGGAGATTTATCTCATGACTGCCTAGGTTTGATGCTATGCAGAAAATCTAGCCAACACTCCTATAGAGGAGCGAATCCTAACACGACTGTATTGCTATGACAATAGGTGTACCTAATTGACCCTTTGGGGAAACTGAAAATAAGTGTTTTGGTTGTGACCTTGCTCATCCAAATACTTAGTGGTTGCCAAAGTTAATTTTCAGTTAAAATAATCATTCAGAATATTTCAATGAGAGAATTCTCAATCATTTAGGGATTCGAGCATTGTTAATCAGAGGTACGGGGACACCATTCAAACCAGGGGACATTAAATGAGTAATGGTACAACTATATTGTCTATAAATGTAGTCACGGTTAAGAGGAAAATCGACGAACGACGCTAGGGTTTTAGGGGGAGGGCCAACGTAGGCGTGCCAGGCCTCATCGCTGTTGTTGGCCGCTTCTTCTCCCACACCTGCACCTCCATTACTGTCCATGGCGGGTAAACCAACACGTTTTTTTTCCCAAGGAAAATCTTTCTTGGCCACTGCTACAGGAAATCAGGGGCAGGGTTCTTTAAGGGCTCTAGATGCTTCAGGGATGCCATACATTGTCGAAAATTTAGAGGACACTCCAGTGGTTACGCTTTCTATGTCAGAGGTAGCAAATTCTATTTCTGCCCTAAAAGCTTATATTATTATTTGTAGATTTAATGAATTTTGGCCTCAGATAGAAGATCTGCATAAATGGATTTACTCCACTTGGTCCAGTACCTGTGAAATTCAACTCTGTGCAAAGGGTTTTTTATTGTTCGTTTATATTCTCCTATAGATTATCAATGAGTTCTTACTGAGGGTCCGTGGTTTTGGGCCAGGGCTGACCTTTTTCTTACTACCTGGTTTTTTGATTTTGATCCTTCTACTTTGGTAGTCTCCAAATTGCCGGTTTGGGTTCACCTCCCAAATCTTCCTCTGCCCTTTTGACACCTTGCAGGCTGCGGTTTGTGCCGCTATTGTTAACTTTGTTGGTAGTTTCATCAAGACGGATGATGAGCGGTCTAAGCAAGGGTTGTTCACATATGCTCATATTTGCATTGATGCGGACCTCAACAAAGGTCTTCTAGATAAGTTGGAGTTAATTCATGATGGTTTCAAGTGGTTACAGGTTCTAGATTATGAGAATACGACCTTTCAGTGCAAGTTATGTCATCAATCTGGCCACCTTCAAGAGGCTTGCTTGCTCAATAAGACTCAAAAAAAGAAAAAAAGTCGTTAGCGCATGGAATTGAAGAAAATCCTCTCCGTAGAAGTTTAGAGACTATGAGTGATGAGATATCCCTTGCTGACAGTTGTGTTAAAACATCTCACGTGTCTGAATTTTTCGACTAAGACCCAGAGCAGGATCGTCCTCCCCTGGATTCTCCTATAACTTTGACTTTCCGGCCCGAGAATTGGACAATTGTCACGAGGTCTAAGGAGAAGAAAGGGCGCTTTGAGCTCCCTGTTACTCGGTCAGCGATGGCGTCGACATCTATGTTTACTTTTGGCTCTGTGGATTTTTCTAGGCCCGGGCCTTCTTAGCCCCTCCTTCGTGGCGTTTCTTATTGTGGTGTCTATTTTTTGTTGTGTCGTCTGGGCGTTTTGTGCTGCCTTTGTGGTGTTTGTGCGACTGTGAGTTGTTCGGTTGTCCTTGCTAATGTAACTCATATTATTATTAATATAATGTGTAATTTCAATAGTAAATGTAGTCACAAAAAAATGTGGGGAGAGGGATGTGACCCTTGTCCCTATATTGAAGTTTCCTAGTAAATATGATTTTAAGTCAATATCAATGACGAAAATCCTTAGGTAGAATGAGCTATGCTGATGCTGAAACCAAAGTACATAAAGGTGATCCTTTTCAATTGTTGCATGCACATCCATCAGGTAAACACAAGTCAATTTTAACATCTAAGTTGAAGGTGTGAAATGTTCTTTCCTTCGTTTTCTAAGACTTAAATAGTAGTCGTACTTCTGGAAAATATAAATACATTAATTTTGGATGTCTCTTACTCCATTGTTTAGACTACAACTAAACATTTATGCATATATTCATCGCTAGATAATTGTCACGATAGACATGAAAAATACTAAATTCAAGTCTTTATTTGTTGATTAAACTAAGGCACTGTTTGTTCAATGCTTTTCCCAACTCTGTCGCGAGTCTTTTTGTTAAGTGGCTACCACAAACGTGGAAATTGTTAACAGACATCTAGGGTTTAACTTTGAAAATGCATTTAAAGTATTTCGTTGTTAAAGCCACCTGTTTATTTAGATTGTTAAATACTATCTACATTCATTCTAGACATTTTGGGTTTACTAAAATAGATTCTAGTATGGTCAGACCAAAACTCTTAAGTCCTATAATTCAGGGACCATCAAATCCCTGAATTATGGAATCTAACGTATCACTTTGAGTAGGAAAAGTGTGTATATAAAGATTTTGTTTGCCTATGGTGGGATGTTGGATTTGATGCAGAAAATAGTTCTTGTCAGTTGAGACATTAGAGTGTAATTATCACTCTCTTACGAAGGAAATAATATCAAATTGTCAAAGTCCCCAAAATAATGTTTGTGGTCATGGTTGTGATCAATTAAATCATTATGTTTTCTAATGTATGGGGATTAAGTAGGGCAGTTTATTTATTATTAATCAAATAGACCAAGATGTAAATTGTCCTAACAATGGCCTTGAGTTAGAGTGTAATGCTTGAGGTGAAACATTTGTATGAGTGCAACTCACAGTTAATCAACTCACGTTTAGGCAACCTACAATGAATTAATGTATAATAAACTGGTCTCTACAAACCTACATATACAACTAAATAAATAACAAATACAAAAGCTCAACTTACATATTACACTTACATTGTGTAGTGGATATCATCTAAAGAAGGCAAATCCCTTAAACAATATGTAATGTCCCTTTTATGGGGACTTCCAAAAATAGCTAGCGCTGTGTTGTCATGCAAAATGTTTAACATGAAAAATTCATTTTTTTGACATGACAACTTAAGCCACCCTTGAAAATCCTTCTCTCGGTCAATGTGTTACCCTCATTATGGTCTGAAGGAATGTGCTAATATGATTTTCAAGTGTGTTTCATGTGCAGGGGATGTTATTCAAGTTGATTCATGAAGATATTGGGATCCAAGCAAAGACAAGTGCTTCCGGAGGCCTTAAAAGGCCTATTTTCAGGCTTTGTACACCTAGTAAACACCATCTGAGAATGAACAGAGTAGAGACAATGCATCCAAGCAGTGTGTTGCAGAGCTATGAGATCATTAGAGGTAGTTTAGGAGAATCTGCAAGGCAAATTAGGTTTAGGAACAAGTTGTGCAACATCGGGCTACTTATGGCTTGGTGCAAGAAAATGAAGGTAGTAAAAAAAGACAATGTGCTTGTTTTGAATGGTTTAGGGGCCTTAAGATGAATTGGTGAGCAACCAGATACTCATCAGAAAACTAAGAAGACCTACTTCATATTGCAAAAGGTTTCGAGAGATTCTACAACCTGGGTTTTGAGATATTGTCCTGACAATGCAAATGAAGATATTCGATCCCAGTGAGGATTCAAAGGAGCATTCCATGAGTTATATGGAGAGTTGAGGCTTGATTCAAATCCCAATGTGACCTATGCAATTCCCTCTTCACTTGCAATGTGTTGGTTGTCATTTTCATTATCAATCTTTTTGGTGGCAGTCCCCTTCACCGACACACAAGCTTGAGCAGAATCAAGAAAGAGGGTAAATTTAAAATTGTAGGTAGAATTGGCTTTTGAAAGTTGTGGGAATGAGCTCATCCTACCTTTTGGAGTCAAAATCATATATGGTTTTCCTAGGTAACTATCAGGGAAGCTTCAAGGGCAAAAAATCACTCTTAGATGTCTATTTATAGTAGCTGTTGGTGAAGGCGGGCTTCTAAAAGTGAACAAGGCACATTTTCGCACCCCTAATGCACTTTTTCACCTTTTGCACTTTTGCTCCCAGGTGCACCATGGGTCATACTCAACATGGAAAGCGTGTCAAATTAGCTTGTGAGTGCATAACACTCGCCTAACCAACCAAGTGAGCTTTTAAGTGATGCTAGCTCCAAAACACATCCTCTCTTCTTGGTGGCACAATGTTTTGCACTTCATGCACCTTTGCACTTGGTGCAAAAGTACACAAGGTGCAAAAAAGTGCGCCACCAAGGGAGGAGCCCTCTCTCGTCACTTAAAACACCTCTTTGGGTGTTAGGCTCATGTTTTCATCTCATCTTTGCACCTAGCCCCCTTTCTCATGATAAACTCTATCCTTGGTGCATTTTTCCAAGCATGGTGCACATTTTCACCTCATGTCCCCTTACCAAATGTGGTAAGGGACATGAGAGCTTCCCTGACCCATTTAGTAACCCTTAACTCACCCTCAACCCGGGTTAAGAAAGAAGTGCCAAATGTGGGTCAAGGGGTGGGTTTTCCTAACCTGAGTTACAGGATGAGTGTTAAACCAATACTTAGCCATATTTTGCGGTTATTTTCAAATTTTTCTTTCCCTCCAATTTTTTAAGGTGATGCTTCCATGAAGAACCAAACACTCTTCATGCTCAAATCACTCTTTTGCTCATACCTCACAAACCCCTGCTCCGATCTCCACAATATTTGAACTGAAGCTTCCCTACATGAAAGCCTTTAGAACGAGTGTCTGCATGACCTAATTAATGCCCCCATCCATTTTTTACAGTCATCTACAACTTGCAGCCATGGAAAAATTCCCCTCAAATATATGGAGTTGTAGTGAGCAAATGAGCTAAAAATCAGAGTATGATATCCTAAAAAACTAGCTTTCCAATGAACACTTTCTTGCCCCATGAAAACGGGTAGGATTGGAGTTATGAAGGAATGTTATTTTTCTGCATTGCACCCTATCAAACAAAGAAAACACAAACCTACAAGTTCACTTTTCATTTCGTGAAGATCTAGACGAGAGAAACCTTGAAAATTGGTGCAAAACATCCCAGTGAGAAGTAGAATTTTTGGAGACCTTTTTTGGCCCAATCTCACACCCCGTGGCTAATGTCTATTTTGAGTAAGTACCCATTCAAGAAACTTACCTAGAGTAGTAGGTCCGAAGGATGAATGGATTCATGACACTTAGTTCATTCCCTAGGAGGAAAAGTGCTCAAAAGTGACAATTCAATGAAATTGCCAAAGCTAGTCACACAGGAAGAACTTACTAAAAATAGTAAGCATCCAGAAAAGGATCAAAATGATCATGGTTGTTTATCCTCCATTCCTCACTAATTTCAACCTTCATAGAGGACAAAATCATGCTTTCAAAAGGGCAGAAAGTGGCATTGTGTCTCAAACAAAAGAGAATCCCTCTCGGTTCTCAATTTTGGTTGTAGGAGTATGTTTGGATCTTAGTGGGCTTCTCACTTCACCATATGGGTTGGTCAAAATCTTGAAACATGTTCCATAAAATCTCTCACCTTCACTCATCGCATGATCAGAGTGCTATTCACCTCATCTTATGGATGACTTCTTTTCCTCAAGGCCTTAGATCACAAGGTTGAATTGTACAGGCAATGGTCTCAAGTTGCATCAAGAACTTGGAATTTGGGAGGTATTGCAATGTTTCAAAGGTTTGAATGTTTGTTCAAGTGAGGTAAATCACCCTTCATTGTCTTCAATGATCAAAGTGTAGACACTAAATCATGCACTTTGGGTATCTATCTAGTCCTTATCACATACTACTATTCATATGATTCCTAAGCAAGAAAAGTACTAATTGATCTCTATCTTTGGCCATATTTGCTTGCTTTCAGTTTCCTCTCTTGGTCTTGCACTCCTTGCACAATATGTGTTTTCATACCTTGACATTTCTCATTTTGGATACCAACGCCTAGCTAGGATGCCAGTGCCAGGTGCCCCCATCCTCTTTGTACTTTGTTCACATATTTTGGGTGTTTGGGCATCTTTTTTTCTTAGTGGTTGGCCTTTTCAGGGTTAATTAAAAAATTCAAGCAAGGGAATCATATAAATATAAAGTTATGTGATCATAATAAAGGACCAAGCACTAAGCATTAGCTATCACCACCTAAAGTTGCATATCAAGAGCATTCTAAGAGCATTCAAACATCTATCTAGCTCCACACAAAGGACAAAAAACTACCATTTCTGCATACACTTCAAAGGAAGGGGAGTTCATTCTTTCATGCACACATCTATTTACATTTCTACATCTAGCGATCACTCACTATCAAAGTGCGACACACACAAGAGCCACCTGGGGCACAATTTCGACACACACACACAGAACTACATTGGGTCTGAGATGTAGTGCAACGCTCGGTTGCAAGTTCACTTTGTTGACAGCCGAAGATAGTCCAACCCCTCATTTTGCATCTTTATTTTTGGGATTTTTTGTGGTTTGAGGGTTTTACAGGTGCTTCTTTCTGATTACAGGTTTCAGGCGAATAACAACAAAGTCCAGTGACACATAGGTGATCAAAGGCGACAAACAACAAACATCTCGTGACCCTGGGAAATAGGGTTCTATAGCTTCTGAGCAGTCACAGGTGTCCAAAATAGGTCTCTGGCTTCTCAGGCGCCCTTGACCCTCTACATGCGCTATAGTCTTGGCACTTTCGACACTCTTGCATTTTTCTGGAGCTGATTGCGACACTCTGAGTTCCTTTTCCAGTCCAACATACCTTCAGGATTATTGCAAATCAACTAAGTCTTTCTATCCCTTCATTTGTAACTAGGGTTTTATACTTTCTAGCTTATTTTGCTTGGGTCAAATCTGTACTTAATTGTTTACATTCAGTGTTGTTACATATTTAGAATTATGCATCTATTTATTGCAATATTTTCTTAATCATTTGGTGAACCCTACTCGTGATCGTTCTTTCGGATCCTTCTTTGACATATCATCTTTTCTATCACGGCTCCTAAAGTTTCTCAATTTTCTTTGTATGATTTAGTTCAAATGCATTCTAATTGCTAAGTCCTTATGAAAAAATACCTAGAAACCATGTATCTCCCTAGAGATAAGCCGCCACATCAAGTGAATGATATTTTTGATTTTCTATCTAATGACCCTAGTCTTCATGATCCTCCATCTAATCAACCCATGGTGGAGTCAATTCAAGCTTTGCATTTGTTATTTCAAGACAAATTTTAGGCTATGGAATCCATGATTACATCTCTTAAATTTGAAATCCAACAACTTAAGGATGCTTCTCAGGCTCACGCTAGTTATTCTTCGAATCCTCATTCTATTTCTTATACATGTGCTCATATTAGTGAACCTCAAATCTTGCAGCTCCCCGCACCTCTCAAGTATGTACCTAATGCTAAGAAACAAGATATTCTTCCGCAGCTCATAACTCATCAATTAATTAGCTAGCCATTTACTCGTTATCTTCCTTATTGGATTGAAAAATATCAAGGTCTTCCATATTGCAAGTATCATCGAATCAATGGACATAATGACAATGATTGCTATGTTTTACATCGAAGAATCAAACATCTTGAGTGTCAAGGTTTTATCTCATTCATTGCACAACGTTATGTTACATGGTCCTCTCCACTTGTCAAATGAGCATCATGTCATCACTTCTAATGCTTCTTCTTCCGTCACTTAAGAACTACCCATGCAATCCACTCCAACTAAGCAACCACCTCTCAAAATTAGTCTCACTCCACCTCCTACTGAGTCATCTGCAACATTACCAAGTCAAACAAAGTAACCAAGATCTTCTCCTCTCAAGTCTTCTACGACATTACCAAACAAACAACCACTCGCTATGCAAGACAAACACACTCCAACTGACCTCTTTCGACTTCTGCCACTCAAGCCTCCTAAGAAATCACCACTTTAGTGTCCAATTACTTTTTTCAAGGAAACTAATCCTTACATTGATCTGCTTAGCATCATCGACTAGATATCCATCACTTACATGGAGGGAACCATAGCTTCCCCCATTTGCATTGCTATCAAATGTTTCTATCATCCCATGCACTTCACACTCTGTGCTTAACGTCTAATATCTCCTAAGCATCAATACAAACCACTTGATACACTCTTGTATCAGCATTACCTGATGATGCAATCTCATGCTTCGGTTCACACTTGACTGTTGAGGACATACTATACACATGAACCTCACACACTACACACTACACACTTCACACACCGCACATTCATCACATCTATTTCTTGCAACATCTATCACACACTCTACGCATTCATAACATTTATTTTGTACATCTACCTTTACACTATGCGCTTATTACCCAATGCCACACTCTAGCTCCACGGTTTATACTCGAATGCTAAGGATACCCATCTAAAATGAACCTCACCACATCACTCACACTCTACACTCTATGCTTTGTCAATCACATCTTTCTAGTTACACATTCAAACCATTTCCCGATGACGCACTCTCGTTTTATGGTTCATTCTTGATTGTTGAGGGGGCATATATAAATGAACCTCATCACATGCATACTCATACACATCCACTCGGGGGTCATGCTGCTCCTATCACAATCACACTGTATTCCATTCCATCGCATCCACATCATACTACATATCTTGGTTGCATTTACTCTTGATATCTTATGTTCACATGTACACTTTATTACACATGATAGACAAATATCTTGTATGCCATTATCTTTCTATATACACATGCACATTCACTTGCCTTCTAGTTGTGGATTCAAATTTCATACAGATAAATACACGTAAAATGGATGTTTGGCGCAATACCTATTACTAGTCCCACAACGGCTCCTGAGGGCATCCACTTTTGTACATTATAAGTGTTATTGTTTCATTTTTCATAGCACACTACTATATCAGATTATACACGCTTTGAAGTACTTTCTATCTTTCTAACATGCTAACGGGTGCTTCATGTGCAACATTTGTTTTGCAGGTCTATTTTCCACCATGGTTATTTGTTACATTGCTTGATACTATTTTCTCTTGTCTTCTATTGTATGCCATTGTTTGTGGGCTTTGCCCTTTGTTTTGTGTGGAAAATGTCTACTTTTGTCTATATTGGCCTCGATTGTCTTGTGACATCGTGAGTGATGTCCCATGTTTGAAACCCGCTTTTCATGGTCTACATTGTCTACTTATGTATTATCTTCTTGCTTACTAGCTTACATCATTGTCTTCTACATGCACGATTTATCCTGCTTGCACTAACATTTGTTTTCTAGCCACTTTGTTTGTGTGTGCCTTGGTTTCTACCAAGCACACTTCCTCCACCCTAATAAAGGTCTAAACACTAAGCATTAGCTATCACCACCTAAGGTTGCATCTCAAGAGCATTCTTATAACATTCAATCATCCATCTAGCTCCACACAAGGGACAAGAGACTGCCATTTCTACAGAAAATTTATATGAAGGGAAGTTCATTCTTTCATGCACACATCTATTTACATTTCTACATCTAGCTATCACTCGCTATCAAAGTGCGACACACAAAAGAGCCACCTGGGGCACAATTTCGACACACATGCATAAAACTACATTGGGTCTGAGATGTAGTGCAATGCTCGATCGTAAGTTCACTTTATTGACAATCTGACCCCTCATTTTGCATCTTTCTTTTTTAGGATTTGATGTGGTTTGAGGGTTTTGTAGGTGCTTCTTTCTGATTACAGGTTTCAGGAGAATAACAACAAAGTCCAGTAATATACAAGCGATCAAAGGTGACAAGTAACGAACATCTCGTGACTCTATGAAATAGGGTTCCACAACTTCTGAGCAGTCACATGCACCCAAAAAAGGTCTCTGACGTCCCAAGCGCCACTAACCCTCCATAGGAGCCCTAGTCCTGGAACTTCAGACAATCCTACATTTTTCTGGAGGTGATTGCGACTCTTTGATTTCTTGTTCCAACAATTTTCCAGTCCGACATACCTTAGGGATTATTGCGAATCAACTAAATATTTCTATTCCTTCATTTGCAACTAAGGTTTTATATTTTCTAGGTTATTTTTCTTGGGTCAAATCTGTACTTAATTGTTTACATTCAACACTATTACATATTTAAAATTAGACATCTATTTACTGTAATATTTAATTAATCACAAAGGTTCATCACCTTTGCTTTCAATAAAATTCAAATATGCTACAGAGGTGCATCGTTCTGGTGAGGTCTTGAAGGGGAAAAGTTTTCAAAGAACCAATCTTCATTAGTAGAGCATCACTGTGTTGTAGAAGATCATCATAATGCCATCTTCAATGATCTACATTGATGGAAGAGATATCTTCATTCATTCTTTGGATCATTTCTTCTGTCCCCTTCTGTCCCCTCATTCTTTCTCTTCTTCTCTCCCCCTTTGTAATTCTCCATTGTAAGCAACCAATGTAATTTATTTTATTTACTTAAATGGATTTCTAAAGTTGAATTGTAAAAGTCCATTTTGATTTATAAAAGGGGACTTATTTACTCACTTCCTAATAAGATGGCAATTCACGAGAAGAATAAGAATGTAACAAGTCACGTGGGAGGTATATAAAGAGGAAATTCACAATGTTATAAATTGGAATGACTTCTCCATTCTAAGGGATCTTGAAAATTGAAGTTCTTGGTAACAATTGTGGATTATGGTTTAGATGTTGAGATTTGTATCACCAACAAAAAAAATAAAAGCTACATTTATTCTATTTCCCTTTCTCATGTGTTCCTCTACTCTCTCAATTTTCTGCACTTTGCAAGTATAGTGATCAAGAAAGTAATTTGCATCCTTAATTGATGAATCTAAAGAACGGTGTGTCTTTAATTTGTTAGTCTCACTAATGACCTACATTGTTGCTTTCATCTTATTAAATGTTGTGTTGGAAGTGAAATGGACTGAGCATGGGGGGGGGTGTGAATTAGACCTACAAAACGTTTATTTCATTTAGCATTTCTTACATTCATGTAACATTAATAACCATATAAGCACATTAGGTGTGTATTAAGCATTCACAAGTACATGAAGCAAAGAAGAAGACACATGAAAACCATATATAAGTGAAAAAACATCATGGGGAAGAAAACACACTGAAAATCTTCTTATATTACACAAAGGAAAGAGATTTAGTGAAGCACCAACTTCGCAAGGAGCACCGACCCCTAGTTTAGTAGAACACCAACCCTACAAGAAGCACCAATCCCTAATTTGGTGAAGCACCCACTCCAAAAGGATAAAACCCCCTAAGATGATTAAGCACCAACTAAACCATTTGAAGATGAATATCAATGATTTTTTTGCTGCTACAAATGATGAAGATTAGAAATTCAGCTGACACACTTTGTTCAAACCCTCATTCCTTTAATTCGCTATATCTCTCACTTTCATGACTTGTCTTGGCTTAAATCTCTTGCATACATTCTCTCTAACTCTCCTTAGATTTTTTCTCACTTCATCTGATATGATTTTATTCCCTAGCGCCACCTTTTCTCTCTCATGAACTTGCATTTTTCCTCTTAAATAACTATTTCAAAAATGAACTAAACAAGCACTTAAATATGATTTTCTTCTTAAAAATGCAACATAGGTCCATCCTATATCATTATCTTGACCATTAAAACAAAACAATATAACACTACATTCATAAAAACATTCACACTAGACCCATGTAGGTCGTCCATGCTCAAACACACTAAACAAGCTCAAAAACAACTAAAAACCCCATCACTTGGATGACTAAAAACCACAAACATCATAAACATGATTAGTCAAGCTCCAAAATTTATAACACATGCCAAATATTACATTAAAACATCATCCATGGTCATTAATTATCTTGCAATAATCAAATTTATCATAACTCACTCAAGAAGGCTCATATCCTTCACTAAACAATTGTTTCTAGGAACCAATCTTCCCCTTTGGGCCTCAAGAACACCCATGAACATATAAAATATGACATGTAATAAATAATTGGAATCACCCAAGATTTTATATCACATAAATGCTTGCTATAACTCATGAAACATACATACATGCAAACCACACCCACTTTACTCTTCACCAAACTAAGCTGCCCAGAAAGTAGTTTTAGGAACTCAATTGGTTTTTACCCTTTCTGCTACTTTCAAGACCTCAGAATTACTTAAAGGGGAAAAAAATTCATCCCTATGCACTCTCCAACTGATATCAAACATCAACTAATCCAAAACATGCATCAACTACCTCAATCTTTCAGCCTAAACAATTATGTCCTGAAAACAAACAATCTTTTTTTTTCACAAATTGAGATGGATAACATATCAAATATCATCATCACGAGACATACCATATACCATTGGAAATTTATATGAATCTTATTTCCATAACATCTTACATTTCCTCCCAAATAAAAGTGTAAGGACTTCAACTAGGGCCATCTCTGAAACTATTCATTTAACCTTCTAGGACTCAAGAATTAGTCTTGAGCTCAACTTGCTGCATCACCTCAAAAATCACTTCCAAAATTAACCAAAGCATGGAAAACCATTATTAATTTTTTCTAAGCACTCAACAACCTTAAAAAAACATGAAAATCTCAAAACAATCATCTTACCTCATGAATCTACTTGAGACCCTACTAGACCAAGCATCCTCCAAATTTGACCCTCAAAGAACAGGTCATAAATTATTCATACCATATTAAAAACAATTTTTATATACTATTGGAAATATATCTGAACCAAGATCAGAACAAAACTTGAAACAAAGTCTAACTCCACATGTAGCTCCTGCGATTCCACTTTGAACACAAACTGCTCCAAACTGTCCTAAAAACTAGTCTTCATAAATAGGACACAATTTTCCCTTTTTCACCTCAACCATCATTTGAAGCTATCATGTAGATGTAGAAAAACTCAAGGGATAAAAATCAATGTTATTTTATTTCACACCTTCTTTGGACAAATTTTCCTTAAACTGAACTTCTTCAAAAACAAGCATTTTCAGATGGGGCCCACATACATTCACATGCTCTAATACAAATTTTTGGAAATATGGAGGATTCCTCTACAATATCAAATCACCAATTTTGAAAAACCAATAAAAAATAGGTTGGTACAAGAAATTTTCTCCAAGTCACTTTTAGCTAGGGTTTAGCTAGGGTTTCAAAAAAACTTATCTTCTTAACGATCGTTCATAAAAATGTGATGATAAAACCACCTCATTATTTTTGTAAAACATTCATAACTGACCTAAAAATATAATCCAAAGATATTAGGTCCCCATGTAAAGCACACAACTCACAATGAACATATGAAAGTCAACCTTTTCCTCAAAAACACATTCTAGAATACCCGATTTTACCAAAAATGAAATATATTCAAAACATATTCTTCACTTTGACCTAAAATTTGTCATGAAGCATCATGAAAACATCCTCTAACTTTCCATGATCACCATATAGCTCAAATATTCATTTAAATCTCTATCCATTAATACTTACTTGTGTTATCTTACTTGTTGTTCACCTGCTTGTTTCCCAAGGACTATGAAACACAATCCAACCACTAAGAAATGGCCTGAAACTCATCATAAAATTCATATACAGTGTCACCATTCTAATACCATACTTCACCATGACTAATTTAATACCAAAACTCATACCTCCATGCCATACCACATGCTTTAGGTCTAGGAATAAGCCTAGAATGACCTGACTGAAACACACCAAATCATGAACTAACCATGATGACCTTTTACAGAATCATTAACACCTATAACAAACCTCTATGACCATGATTTACCTTATGAAAGCCTTTAACCACCTTGGGAGGACTCATATTATGACCATGAAAGCTAAACCATGCTCTAGGACCTCATAGAACCTCACCAAACTTTGACACTGTCAATCAACCTTCATGTTTGACCTTGATTGGCACCTCATGGAGACTCACATGACCTCATGAAACCCTTTTCCATCAATGAAATTAACATCAATGTTAACACTAAGACACAATGGCCAAAAATCTCCCCCTTTGTCATTGATGGCAATCACCTTTAGAAACATTAATGGCAACCAACAAGACCAACACACATACTAGAACTCTTTTCCATGTTTCTAATGCTTCTCTCCCCCTTTGAAATCTATGAAAAAGTTTAAACTGATAAAAAGACATGGAAAATGACAACTCATGACTAGACACAATGAAAACAATGCAAAAACACAACTTACTTGACTCATTGACTCCTCCTTGGGCTGTACTCTCGATTTTATTTGACTTCAACAACAATAGAACCTGGAAAGATCCTTCACATAGCCCCCCCATAAACTGATATT
Source organism: Taxus chinensis (assembly GCA_019776745.2). Lineage (NCBI taxonomy): Eukaryota > Viridiplantae > Streptophyta > Pinopsida > Cupressales > Taxaceae > Taxus > Taxus chinensis. The sequence goes on from CM034146.1 coordinate 23,957,936, forward strand.
CTCCATAATCTACCTTCATTCAAGTTTAACACCATCCTCTAGGTCTATTCAATCTCAAAAGCCTAAGTTTTACTTTCACCCTTAACATATCCACTTTTAGGACTAGGATCCCTAAGCCACATCTTTAGTGCAAAAATGAACACCTCCTCCAAGATCTAGAATCCCATGCTCAACATGACATAACTCGTTATATCTCCCCGTGGAATCATTCCATCCATATCTAATTAAAAATACAAAAAATTGAACATTTACCTTACTTAAAAGTCACGGAGATGCCTCAGACAATTCATCACTTCCATGAAGATACATTTCAATGTTCTTAACCTTCAAAGTATGATATTTCACTCTTCTTGGATAAAATACCTATTCAACAATTCATTATGCATGTAAAAATCATCTACTCTACCACACAAGCATGTTAAACACTTTTAGCATTTTGCACACATAGTTCAAGACTCATACAAGTTCCCCCTGCTATCGAGATTCATTACAGACATGTACCTTATCATTTTTCTCTACTTTAACTACCATAAAAAGCTTTGTCACAACATTTGAGATCAAACATGACACATTTACCAAGTCACATACCATGTTTAGGATTCATTGTGCATACTCATAATCCTTATTATTTATAGTTCAAGCAATTTTGACTTTATAACTTCTAGAAGTTTGAGAGAACATATACTCCCCCTCAACAAAAACCCTCTATAATACTTCTCAAGACTCTGTGAGATATACTCTTTATCCTCAACTTCTGTGACCATTGTCAACCTTAATATTATTACCTGAGATGATGCTATAAACCTGAAAACAACTGAGTGACACCATTATAGTTCCTTTTTAAAGTGCACTACCTAGATTCAGACATACAATATTGTTTGCACATTTTTCAAGAACAATTTCATACTTGAGATGGCCCTTCAGACCTTCAAATGATCACAATAACTAATAATTGAGAAGCTTACCTTTATGTGATTATACTTACATTTCATAAGTCTGATTTTCTTGCTCACTAAGCACCTGTCATTCTTTAATTGAGACCACAAGAACATATTTTGTTTTACACTTACATAATTGCACATTTACAAAACTCAAACTTCAAGTCTTGGATGTATACGGACTTGGAGGATATTACTTCCTTTGTATTTGATGCATGCATCTAACCTTCTTGTTCATTATTAGCATCTAATCCATCATCAAATACATGTTGAAGGACTCTAAAGATCATGAATATGTTTTCTTTGCTTCCACAGACTTCTGCATACTTGTAGGTTACTGCACCTTTCTCATATTTGTCATGCTTCATCTTATTTTTCCTATAAGTATTCATAATTCATCAACACTAAAATTTATTCCTTTGAGACAATCCTCTATTCACTGTAGTACACCGTCAACTATCCTTATGAGGTCTTCACACATCTTCAAATGCATTCTGTAACACCTTGTACCATGTAGGCACCTATTTTAGTCCTTTGTGACCAACTATTCCTTTCTCAGACCTTGCAACTTACAAAATACCCTTTTTAAGATGCAAGAACACTCTTTATATACTTGTATTCATGCTTGACACAATATTACTGAGGTGAAACGCTTCATTCACAGGTTGGATTTGATACATACCATATTGAGAGCCCTTATCAAGCTTTTAATAGATCTGATCTACTTTTACACTTCTCCATATACCTCTATGTCATCTAATACTTTGAAAACACTGAAAAATTATCACAATGTCATACCATCCTCATATACTACTACAGGTCCTCTACCACCAACAAAACATCAATACCATCTTCCAAGAGTCCTTAAACAGACCAACCTTATGACAAGGACTATCTTGACAAGACATTGCCACTTTTGGATTCATACTCAAGACTTAACAAACTCATCTCATGGAATTAGACCACACACTTTTGGATGAATAAGACACAATAATTCTTAGTACCAACATGGGAGATACAAACTTGGGCTACAAAACTAACAAGAATTTCTAGAAAGAGGTATAACCTGATAACTAACACTCAGGTAGATAAGAACTTCAAATACCACCATAATTGACTGTCATACCTTCATATATAGACTCAAGACCTTAAGCATCATCATGAAATTTCCATAAGCACAAGACATAAGCATTTTGACAGTGTATACACACAATATTTTGATGTCTTGGACAGACTCAACCTTCATGTCCTTTTAACAAGAATTCTCCTTCATTGACTCTATTCTTTAATAGGATTTGATATAGGTCACAAAATTTCACCTTATTGTATTCACGATGTGTGACAACAGACTCATAAGTTTAAGGTCATATTGATAGAGCCACAACAAAAATTTCATCAAAAGAACTCATACATAACTTCTTGAAGATACTTTTTGACCTGGATTAACAAGTTAAGACATCAAAAGACAATGACTTCATATCACTACCATGACACATTAAACCTCATGATATGATGAAAATTCTTTCATAATAACAACATGGACACTCACAGTTTATGCTTCTTGAAACTTGATCATTATTGACTCAGGGAACACATCTTTATATTAAGGAGCAATCAAAACTCAGACCTATGACTAAGACAACACATTTATCAACAAAAAACTGGATGGACTAAAGACACATACCTTGATTAGGTTGAAAAAACATCTAGGAGCACCCATTATCAAGACTAATGCTTCATTTTCCTTTAGATGAAGAATGTCTCCTAGAATGCTTAGAGAAGACACACAAAACTCATTAGGTCACTAAAACAATATATAAACATTAGATGACCTCAAATATTCCATCTTATTCCTTTCTTCCTTTGAGATCTTGGATGATCCTCTTGGAATAGTAATTTCATTTGCAAATCCTTCATATTCTGATTGGAGATCAGTTGGATACTCATTAAGCTCTTCATTCACTTTCTCTTTCTCAATTAGGGCTAATAATCCTTCTTGACTTGAACTAGGCTTGACAAACTTGATTGCTTCCTTCTTGATCATATCAACATAACTTGGTAACTTGAAAGATCTTGATTCTCCCTTAGATGTCACTATTTCTTTCTCCTTTACATCCTTGTCATCCTTAGGAAACACTCCACCTAGACTGATAGATGAATCTAAATTCTCCATCACAACACTTTGATCCTTATTCTCCTTAATGTCCTTGACAGATTTAGAGTCTTATTTCTTTTCCTCAAGCTTAGAGACATCCTTCTTGACCTTAGAATCATCCATAGGACTATTTTTCCTTTTGAAAATTCTTCCATTTTTCCCATTAGGAGCTTGAAACCTACTGTAGGCTCTTCGAGATTCAATTTGTTTACAAGATCTAGCAACATGTCCTTGTTTGTGACACTTGTAGCACACACCACTTTTCCATATTCTAGGCTCATATATACTGAGATTCCAACCACAATCAACTACCTTATGGACATACTCACAACATGAATAACATTTACCCTTAAAAGAGCGACCACCATTCCATGAGTGCTCATATCTAGAGAGCTTATTCTTGCAATCCCTAGCTCTGTGAACAAAACCATTACAAACATAACAATAACAATTAAATGAAGAACCATACCTCATAGCATTAGGTTTTATAACAGAGTTATACCTTATTGTATCAACTTTCTTGATCACCTTCATGTTTGCTTGAGATCTTGGACCAGCTTTATCATCTTTCTTCACATGTTCACTTATGAATCCTAGACCTATTTTGTCACTAACATCTCTTTGCACATCCAAAATTCCACCAAGGACTTCATAAATCTTTTCTAACCTCTCATACATTTTCAGCATGTTAGAAACATCTTCAAGATCAGATTCCAAATCCTTCAACTTATCTCCATACCTGAGACAAGTATCTTCTTTGCCCTTTTGAGCTTTAGACATGCTTTCAACTTGAGATTATAACCTTTTGATGGCTTTTCTATTTTTATTCTCCATACTAATGATATGATCTTGCAATCTATGAATTAGGGACTCAACTATCTCATACTTCTTCCTCAAGGCTACTTCAACATCTCAAGACTTACCCATTGCTTTTTCTTCTAGGATCTCCTTCAAATGATTAAACTTTCTTCAAAAGGACCTGATCTAATACCAATTTTTGGAAGCAAAATGGAATGAGGGGGGGTGAATTAGTCCTATTTTTTATTTCATTTACCATTGCTTACATTTATCAATTTAACATTCATAACCATATAAGCAAATTAGGCGTGTATTAAGCATGTCAAAATACATTCAAAGAATAACAATAGAGATAACACGAACACCATATATAAGTGGGAAACATTCATGGGGAAGAAAACTCACTGAAACTATGCTTATATTACATAAAAGTAAAATAGATTGAAGTACCCATAGTAAGGAGAACCAAACGTCATTAAGGAGCACCAACCCCTAATTTAGTGAAGCACCCACTCCAAAAGGAGGATATAACCCCATAAGATGATTAAGCACTAGATCAACCATCTAAAGATGAAGATATCTAATTTTTTTTTGGCCAAAACTGATGCAGATCACAAATCCAGTTCACACACTTTCTTCAAACCCTCATTCCTTTAACTTGTTATATCTCTCACTTTCATGACTTGTCTTGGCTTCAATCGCTTACATATATGCTTTCTAAATGTCCTCATAAGTTTTCTCACTTCATATGCTATGATTTTATTCCCTAGCACCACCTTTTCTCTCTCATACAACTCACATTTTCCCTCTCAAAGAACTAGTTCAAAAATTAACTAAACAAACACTTAAATATGTTTTTCTTCTTACAAATACAACATAGTTTGGTCCTTATCATTATATTGACCATTAAAATAAAATATATATAACACCTCATTCATAAAAACTTTTACAATGGACCCATGTATGTCGTCCATGCTCAAACACACTAAATAGGCTGAAAAATAACTCAAAACCCCATCACCTAGATGACTAAAAACCATAAACACCATAACCATGATTAGTAAAGCTAAAAAATTCATCACACATGTAAAATATGACACAAAAAACATTATCCATGGTATTTAATTATCTTTCAACAATCAAATTTATCATAACTCACTCGAGCAGGCTCATATCCTTCACCAAACAATTGTTTCCAAGAACCATGCTTCACCTTTGAGCCTCAAGAACACCAAATAACATATAAAATATGAAATGTAACCACTCATTGGAATCCCCATAACCTTTATATCACTCCCATGCTTGCTAGAGATCATGAAACATACATACATGCAAACCACACTCACTTTCCTCTTCACCAAACTGAGCTGCCCAAAAAGTAGTTTTAGGGACTTAACTGGTTTGCACACTTTCTGCCACTTTAAAGACCTCCAAATTCCTTAAATATGAACAAAATTCATTACTCTTCACTCTCCAGCTGATATAAATTATCAGCCAATCCAAAACATGCATCAAATACCTCAATCTTTCAGCATGAGCAATCATGTCCTGAAAACAAGCAATCTTCTTCACAAATTAAATTGGATGACCTATAAAATATCATCATCATGAGACAAAACATATACCATTGTAACTATATCTAAATCCTATTTACATAACATATTACATTTCCTCCCAACTCAAAGTGGAAGGCCTTCAACCAGGTCCATCTCTGAAACTGTTAGAGTAGGTATTTACCTTAGCTCATGTTCACCTAGGTAAATTATTTACCTTTATTGTATTTATCCTCACCCAATTATGTGTGTGGATATTTATTTTTATTTTATTTATATATTAGGAGATATTATCTAGTTGTTAGGTATAGTTCTTTCCTTGATCTATGGTATTGACTAGTTTTTTCCTAGATCTATGGTATTGACTAGATCTTTGATGTCTAGTTCTCTCATAAATCTATGGACTTGACTAGTTCTTTCCATGATTTATGGCTTGATCTACGACATTGACTGGTTCTTAGATTGTTATTCCTTGCCTATATAAGCAAGGTCCATTCTCATTGTATTTCATTGAGTTCCATAATAATATATGATATTGTTGCTCATTTGTTTGCAAATGTTTATGTAAAGTTATTTTGGTGAATTGCTTTCATCTTATTGATCGTGATATTTTATTAGCATATGTGTTCTTGGCTTGACATGATCTGGTTATAGTTCCTTTTATGGTATTAGAGCAGGAGATTGCTATTGACATTCGTGACCTACCAAGAAGTCCTAGTTTCATTGCCTCATAAATGTTGTTGGACTATGATTGGGTGTATACGTGGTGGGCCCAGAGCTCACTGGTTACATCTGGATCCATCATGTGTGGGTGTGTTAGCGTAACAACTGTGTTAACACAATGAAACCAATTCAGAGGCTTTTGGTGTGAAGGAAAATCATATGTGGTATCAGAGTAGGAAATTGTTGTTAAAATCCATCTGTAAGTTTCATTTTACAAACATTTTTTTCTTTATTCAGTATATTTGGGGTTTTTCTGTTTTTGTTGTTCCCTGTGTTTTTTATAAGAAAATCCTTCCATTGGATCTGGATGGTGGAAAAACCCTAAGATCGTACTATAAAATCGACCATTTCTGGAGGTGGTTATTCTTTTTGTTTTTTTGTTGTTTCTAAAGAAACTACATATGGTTATGCCTTGTTGGATCTTATGTCATTTTCGAGGAAGAAAACCTAGAAAATTAATTTTTAGGTTTTTCTAGATCCACACCAGGTATTTTTCTTTTGTGGTGCAACATTTTGGGGTGGCATGCAGCAGACTATTTCCGGTAGGATGTTTCTTTCCTTTTTTGGCAGGGGTCTGCTTGGTCATATGGTATGGTTGTATGAGGGCTTAAAGTTTGCGATTACTACTAGTAGACACTTAACTCCATCCCCCTTTAATTTTATTTATGTGTTGAAGATAAGATCATTATTTTTAGTGGCAAATAAAATAAGCAACAAAGCATAAACTTGTAAATTTTCTATCTTTTGATCGGCAATTCAGATTTGAGTGCCATTTTTTGCATAAGTTCTTCTTTTTTCATGCTCTTTCCATTGGCAATATTTATTTTGAGAATCAAACTATAATTATAAAGTGTCATATTTCAACACATACTCATTATAAAGTTCCAAAATATGGGGGGGATCTTGTTGCATTGCATGGGCATCTTGTTGCATTGTTTTGGGGTCTTGGTGCATTGTTTGGTTCTTTCTTTTCTTTTAGTGATTTTTTGAGAATGGTATCTACTTATGCATTAGATAATGTTTAGCCATTTAAAACACATAATTACCACACATGGAAACCAAGAATGGAAAAAATAATTAAGCGAAAAGGATCATGGGCTTTAACTTCTTTAGAACAACCAGTGTTCACTAAAGAATATGAGAAATTTTAATACCAGTGTAAATTTGATAAGTGTATGGTTTTTATAGGAACTTATGTAAATGATGGTATTTTGTTTCATTTGGATAAAGTGTGACTCTCGTTTCTAAATTGTGGGTGAAATTGGAAGATTTATTTGACTAAGCTGGATCATATGAGAGCCATGCAACTTGAAATTGAGATCACCTCTCTTAAACCTGAATATTTTATAACAATTTTAAACTATCTTACCATGTTCAAGACTTTTGTTGAAACACAGTTTAAGGGGAGTACAAGAGATAAGAAATATGAAGAGTGTGTTTACTTGATTCTATCTGTAGTTTAAAGGACCAATCCAAATTTTTTATTTTACCTTATTCTCTAGCATGGATGCCTTAGGCAACACATTCAAAATGCCGGAACTTAGAAACATTTTGTGAAAGACTTACTAGAAGAAGAATCCAAATTGTTTCACATTTAGTCTTCAACCTGTCAAAAGGCATTAGATTACATCTAATCATAAGGGCAAGGGAAAACCTAAATAGTAAAAAAAAAATCCACCCCTTCACGATCTAAAAATGTATCCTCAACCTAAAGAAGATAACTCTAAACCCAAGGATTCTTATAAATACAAGAATAAGTCTATCCCGTTCATGTCTCTTTTTATGGGGGTATTGGTAATCATAAAGAACGTATGATGTTATAAGTGAATGTAAGCGTTAGAGGATGCAGTCAAGAAACAAAAAATTTTTAATCTCCACTCCACCTCCTTCTAATCGGCATGGAAAAGCAATTTAATGTTGTTGGGATATCTCAGTCACCACTTGCAAACAATTGGGTTATAGATTCTGGTGCTTCTCATCACATGACTTCTTCCAAGGAGTCTTTTGTTTCTCTAGGTTTGAGTTCTACTTCCAAAATTGAGGTTGAAGATTCTTCCTTCCTTTCTGTTGAGGGAAAAGGTGATATACAACTTGATGGTGACAATATCCAAGATGTACTATATGTTCCTAACATCACTACAAATTTACTTTATGTATATCAAATTTGTCATTCTGGTCAAGGGAAAACAATGAATTTTACACCACATGGGGTAGAAGTAAGAACTTTGTTGGAGCCTTATTCACTTATTACTTAGGGTATTGTTGATCATAGTTCTAGACTATATCACTTTGAGGGTTTTGATGACACTTCTTCTATAGGGACATGATTGGTTTCTCATTCAGATTCAGAGAGTAAGCTTTGGCATGAAAGATTTGGACATCTCAATTATAGATATTTGAAGGAGTTGAGCACTCATGGTATGGTAGATGGTCTTCCT